>LR738710.1:411715600-411874372 GCA_902687465.1 Secale cereale
CTTGTTCTTGTCCCTAGGGAACCTTCCTTTGATGGCAGATGCAATATTTCCTGCCCCTTGGTTGATCATTCCCTTTGATGGCAAAATAAAAAACATGTTCTTGTCCCTAGGGAACCTTCCTTTGTTGGCAGATGCAATATATCCTGCCCCTTGGTTGATCATTCCCTTTGATGGCAAAACAAAATCTGTTCTTGTCCCTAGGGTACTTACTTTGATGGCAGATGCAATATTTCCTGCCCGTTGGAAGATACATCCCTTTGATGGCAAAAGAAAAGTTCTTGTCCCTAGGAGTACTTCCTTTGATGGCAGATGCAATATTTCCTGCCCCTTGGAGTACATCCTTTGATGGCAAAAGAAAAGAGTTATAGCCCTTTGGGTCGCACCCTTTGATTGGCACATATGGAGCCTGGCAGCTCGTAAAAAGCCTCGACTACATGGTCTTATTTGCAAACCTGTGTTTTTGTGTTTGTGATTTTTCATGTGTTTTTTATGGTTTCTTGATCCGGAGCTGGACAACTTCAAAGTTGACCACACATTTTCAAAAGTCTGGACATAGAGCTCCAGCATTATTTAAACCGGTAATTATCATAACCCGGAGCAATTATTGGGTCCACCCCAACAAAGCCAAGAGCTTCCTCAGAAACTACATGGTTCGCCGGATTAAGGATATCAAGCATACTTAATCAAAGGTACGAAGTTATTTTTGGTATAAAACAGACACTCGTTTGATATATATGAGAGCGATTTAATCGGTCCAGAGGTAAACCGCTAGGACATCTTTTCAGTGTTTTATCTATGCAGATACATATAATATAAAAGATCAACCATAGTAGACAAGAGATTAAGATTGGCAGATGCATAATCAAACATCTAACATCCGGATTAAGGCAGAAAATGTTTCGAGCTATCCTATTACAAGGCACTTGAAGGCCTGGACGGATTAAAGTTTTTCAGCAACATATTACAACCGATAAAATTAAGTGACTTATGCTTCTCCCTGACGCGAAGGCTGAGGATCGACTTGTTTCGGAACCTCTTCGTCCTCTTGAAGCGGCTGAAAATCAGGAACGCGCCAGTCGATCTTGGATAAAGCACGAAAGTACATCTCTTCAGTAATAAGGTCGGACGGATCTATATATGGGGCGAAATTATGGGGGCGCACTGGTGGGATTAGATTTTCGGTGTCATAAACCGGCCAATCCACCCGCTCATTCTTTAAGTCATACGCCGGATGATACATGGTCAAATATGATTCATCAGCAAGCTTGCTGGCAAGGGGACGCATTTCTTTGGTCAAAGCATGAAGGTCTTTGCCAGAGAAGGCCGATCCATCTTCCTTGGTGCTGGGGTACCCGTTCATAGCTTCTTCTAGATCAAAGTCCGGAACCCACGCCTTAGCTCTGGTCAACGCTACAAGAGAACCGGCCCGTGCAGCAGATTTCTTCACCTCTTCCAAGCGTACAGGCAATATAGAAAGCTTCTCCAAAGTGCCTTGGATAGTGGTGGGGGCCGCTTTATGAAAAGACATCGCACTTATAATCCTTTGAGCGCCGGAATATAGCTGCTCAACCAGAGTATAAGAGGCCTTGAGTTTCTTCCGGAGGTCATCCGCAAGATGGGTGATACGGCGCCCTGTATATGATTATCATAGTTAAACCGGAGCGGAATAAAGATTGCAGAAGATGAAAGCACATGCAAGTTAAGTATTTACCAAAGACGGCAGAGGTCATAAGCTCTATTTGCTGCTTTAAACTAGTCAGCTCTTGCGTCACCGGGTTAAGGGCCTCCTCAGCATCTTTTGCTCTTTTTTCAAGAGCATTCTTCTGCACTTCCCAGGTTGTGCGCTCCGCTTCAAAATACTTTTTCAATTGTTCAGTAGTGGTTAAACTCAACGCCAGATCATTCTTGGCCTTGGCAGCAACAGTCTCAGTCACAGCAAGTCTATTCCGGAGCTCAGTGATTTCTGCAGCCCTCCGGGTCAAGTCAGCCTGCAAGAAAATCAAGTGGAATAAATAACAGTTCAGAACAAGTCTCAAGCACATAACCAAGTTATCCACTTGACACTTGGGGGCTAATGGGCGGTTGAAGTATCAAAAGGTGACAATTAAAGACAAGTCTCAAGCACATAAGCAAGTTATCTACTTGACACTTGGGGGCTAATGTAAGATCATTTTCATACATTTGGAAGTACCGGTTCACCTCCAACAAAGCTAAACCAGAACTTGGGGGCTACCATGACATAGACAGAAATACAAAGAAGGCAAAAAAAAGACAAGTAAGGTACCTAGTATTTGTCCTTCATCATATTAACCAAGCCCGCTTCATAATCGCGGCTGGTATGAAGCCGGTTCAAGTACCCTGAATAAAGTTCCTGGGCACTCAGTTCGGCATAATTGGACAAATTTGTGCTCCATTTGCCCTTCTCTTGCTGAAGCTTCTCCGCTTTAGCAGTGTGCTTGGCTAAGACGGTAGGCTCAGCAGGAGCGGTAAAACCCGTCCTAGTTACTTGAACATTTGGAGAGGAAGTAGTGGTTGGCTGCGAAGGGGCAGCAGTATGAACTGGACTAGCTGGAGCCGGGCTAGTTCGAGGAGGGTTAGTCCGGACAGGACTTGCCGGTTCAAGAACGTCTTCTACATTGGTATTTGCAGGAGCGACAGTGTACTCATGGTCCATGGGAGCAGGATCCTCAAGTTGAATTGCATGCTCGCCCTCTGGAGGGATGACTTCATCCGGATCAGCCACCGGATCGGCAGCAGCAGTCTCGGCAGCCGTTTTGCTGACCTTTGCCTTTTTGCTAGGTTTAGGTTTGCTGAAAGAAATTGGAGAGGCAATCAGAGTTATAAAGGGAAAATACAAAAGTAAACCGGATGAGGTAAGGGACTTACCCAGGTACAGTCTTCAGTGTAGGAACTTGTGTGGCAGTCGACTCACCGAAAGATGATAAGGGTGTCTCCTGATAGTTAGAATCAGACGGTTTAAGCGGTTTGCGTATAAGTACGGCATTGGGATGAAGAAGAGTAGGAAAGAGTAAAACCTCCGAGCGGCGCCTCCGAGCTGGAGTGAGAGATATTCCGGAAGATTCGACTACATGGCCGCTATGGCGTGTAGTCCGGCGGGCTTCATGTTGATGCTTCTTCAAAAGAAAATTGGGGTCCAGTTGAGTGTAAGGATGAGAAAAAGGGTACTTCCGAGATGCCTTACGAATCTTGGGCACCGGCGGTTCAGAATCTGAAGAAAGAGAGATTACCTCAGCTTCTGCTGCTTTATCTTCTTCAGCCAAATCCTGTGAGAAGACACTGTTAACATAAATCTAGGTAAAAGAGATCCAAACATATCAGGATTAGCTCATACCTCAGAATCCGGGTCATCCTCCTCTACATGTGAACCGGAGCCAGCAGCTGCCTTTTTCTTCTTGACAGCGAAAGTTTTCCGGCGGGGCTGCTTAGCGGAGTTGTCCTGAGATTTTCTTTTCCAAAACGGATCGTTGGCCTGTGCAGAAAGGTAAAATAAATACAAGGGTAATTGATATGAACGGATTAGAAACCAACAGAAGAAATTAACTTATGGCTGGCAATGGATTCTTCTCATAGTAGGGAGCCAGTCCGGTTTGGCAACATTCTTCCAAAGAGATGTTAAGCAACTTTTTGGCAGATTCAGTAACTTCCTTGTCAGGAAGCATCACGTCAATATGGCGTTGGGGATCGTCCGTCTTTCCGGTATACTCATACATGAAATCGGAGCGCCGGCTCAGAGGAAGGATACTCCAGGCAAGCCAACAACGCACGAAGTCGACTCCAGTCAATCCGTTGGCCATAAAGGCTTTGAGCTTGGCAAGCTGAGGAGCAAACCGGGCTCGTTCAGTGGAAGTAAGACGCTGTGGCAAGGGATGATCTTCCAGAAGACGGTGTTCGCGATAACCCGGCAGTGGGTTTTCTCCTTCAGGTGAGGTATCCTTGCAATAAAACCAGGATTGATTCCAATCCTTAGGGTGTGTATGGAGAGCAGCATGAGGAAAAACTACATCTCTCCTCTTCTGAATACTGACACCACCCAGTTCTTGATGTGGTCCGGCAGTGAACTCAGTCCGCCGGTTTAAGTGGAAAAAGTCCCGAAACAAGTCCACTGACGGTTCTTCTTGAAGGTATACCTCGGAGAAGACTTGGAAATTACAGACGTTTGATACAGAATTTGGGCCTATATCCTGAGGATGGAATTGAAAAGCGGCCAGTACATCCCGGAATTTTTTTGAATCGGGAGGGCTGAAACCCCGGGCCAGGTGGTCGAAGAAAACAATAATTTCTCCTTCTTTGGGGGTAGGAGGACACTCATCCCCTGGGGCCCGCCATTTCAGAACCGCTTGGGGGCCCAGAATACCAATTGACGCAGCATTGGCTAAATCCTCTTCCGTAATGCGGGAAGGGACCCAGTTGCAAGAAACGAACTGCTTGGCAGACATATTAGCAGAAGGAAAGCGCTGAAAAAGTAAAGTGCAAAATCCGGATTATTCAAGTGCTGAAGCATAAACCGGATCGTGTTATCAAATTACATCGACGGTTTAGACAAGGGACTAATGGCATTGACAACCCGGGAGCAGATGGGAAACGAGCTGCTACCGGTTTATGATAACAAAAAAGGAAGAAGCTAAACCGTCGATTCATGGTTGATGCGTCGCAGGAGCAATATATGATCGATTTAACCGGCAAATAACTTGCATATTTATCAAGACAAAGAAACAGGTTTCTACAAGAGGCTAAAGTAAAATAGATCTGAGCAGTAAGAGAAAGACAAAATTTACGCAAGTCTATCACAGAATAACTGCGGAGGTTTTTCTACAGAACAAATGAATCTAAGGGCGAACTTAGAAATCTGAATCTAAGTCTAAAACTACAGAGCAGGAGCGAGTTCGTAGCTAATCCAAGATTGGAATCTACTACAGACATGGCGTATAGGATGAACGGCAAAAGCTTCGAGGTCTAATGGTGGAAGCAATGGAGGAACCCTAGATCACGGATCTGCAGCAAGAGAAGGGCAATACCTGAGACAGAAGGAGACGGCGGCGGAGTGGCTCTAGACACGTTTCAGGTTGATGCAGCGGCCTGGTTGATGGCGGCGACGAGCTCAAGGGCGACAGCGGAGCTTCGGGCGACGGAGGAAGAAGACGAGCGGAAGGAAGAAAGGTAAAGGCTCGGCGGTATTTATAAGGGTTGAGAGATGAAACGGCAAGCGCGGGATTTGAGGAGGTCAGAGATTGGATAAAGATTCTCCTGTCGCCTCGATTTTCGGGATGGCCTTTAAACAAAGGTACCAAACGGCTGTGCGCAATAAATGCAGAGGTGATGTCACGATCGAATCAAATGATTTCCAGGGATGATGTCATAGCCGGTTTACAAAACAGAGAAGATACAGGAAAGAAGTTTATGCAAGATTTAGAAGACTGACATGAACAAGTTCAAATCATTCTGGGGCCTAATGCCAGGGATATTACTAGCAGGTATAAACCGGCTAGGGAGATCCGGATTATGGTAATATAACTGTGTAGTTATAAACTCAGTTGAGGTTACGGCCCATGAAGGCTTAGGGCCCATGTGTAAAGTTTACGGTTTGTAAACCGTCCTATCATGTAACTTGAGACACAAGGAAGAAAGAGTAGAGACCGAGGCGGATACGATTATGAGCCGGCCTCGGGACTCTGTAAACCGGACAGGGCGTCACCTCTTATATAAAGGGACGACCCCGCGACGGTTCAGGGGCAAGGAACAATCCGTCGAGAGACATGCAAGCAATCTGCTCCCTGTTCATCGACGCCCAAGCAATACCAAACCAAACTAGACGTAGGCTTTTACCTTCATCGAAGAGGCCGAACTAGTATAAACCCTTTGTGTACTTTGTGTGCTTTTAACCTCTTCAAGCTAACCCGTACGATGGTTCCACAACTAAGTCCGCTGAACCGGACATCGGACGTGTTAATTCCACGACAGTTACCTTGTCCCTTGTCTTACCAACAAGAGGGTTTGTGACTCCTTGAACTAGTGCAAGATATGGAAGTAGTTTGCACTTGTCCTCGCCAAAATGATATGATTTAAGTATGTTGGCGGAGTCACCCTCAAGAACTCTCTAGTTCTTCTTCTTTGGGATCCACACCATCTTGATTGGAATCCTTGGAGTTGTAGTCGTACTTGATGAAGTAGAACTCGATGTAGTCTTGGGAACCCACTTGACCAAGGCCTTGGGAGCTTCCTCAAATGCATCAATCTCCTCTTGAAGCTTGTCCTTGCTCTTTTGCTTGTGGTCTAGTGGTGGAAGATCATCCTGAGCTTGTGTTCCTTAGAAAGATGTAGGATCATACTTCTCTTGTTGAGGAACAAACTTCGTCTTGGGGTATTGATCTTCTTCCCACTCAACTCCATTGGCATTGAACTTTCATTCGAAACCAACACCTTGATTCTGTCGGTGTCTTCCTTGCTTGCTACAATCTCCTCAAATTGCTTACTTCCGGCAAGGCTCTTGTAAACACCATTCTCTATAATTCCCTTCAATAGGATATTTTCTTGCTCAAGTGTAACTTGGCTAAGAGAATCATTAGTGGAATCAAGAGTACTACTAGAAGCAACAATATTTGATTTAGCATGATTATTGTTACTACTAGATGAAGAATTTTTCTTGTTCTTGTTGCTAGATTTAACTTGTGGCATGTAAGTAGATAAGAGTATACATTTGCAATGTAAGAAGAACTTTTCTTGCAAAGATCATCATTGATTGCTTTTAAGAACTCATGCTCTTGCTCAAGGTTGAGCTTTTCAAAGCGTAACTTCTCATGAGTCTTTAAAAGTTCTCAATGATCTTCCAAGGTAGTTTCAAGAGCTAACTTAAGAGTGTTTAGTTATTTCACTACTAGAAAAACAGCTATAGCTAATATGGACATTAATGGCGCACCATGTATGTGGTGCGCCACTGCTATATAGCAGTGGCGCACCAGATATAGGTGCTCCATTAATGGCCATATTACTAATGGCACACCTGGCATGTGGTGCGCCATTACTAGTTATGTCCTGGCCCCACACCCCTTCCCAGACTTAGCAATGATGCACCAGGGTATAGTGCGTCATTACTAGTTTAACTAGTAATGGCGCACCGCACACCAGGTGCGCCATTACTATGTCAAACTTAGTAATGGTGCACCTATACAAAGTGCACCATTACTAACTTTGACCAAGGTTTGACCAAGTTTCACCAAATGCACCCCCTGGACCACCTTTTCAGTTTTAAAATAAAATAAAAGAAAATGATGGAAATGTCAAAAAAATTAAAAGAAAATAAGTTTCCCATGAGATATGTGGTCAAGTTGTTGGGAAAATTTACAAATATGAATTTCGACTTTATTTTCAAAATCTCTCTGGAATTTAGTAAAATGGGCATAACTTTTGCATACGAACTCGGATTAAAAAGTTTTATATATGAAAAATCATCTACTCGAAAAGTTACATCTGAATTCAACGAGGAGGGGGAACCCTGTTGAAGATTTTTAGAATCCCCAAAAACCTAACAGAATGAAGGATACTGGGCTTTTAAGATCTAGAGGGGGGGAATGGAAAAAAATTCAAACTTGCTAATGGCGCACCATTTGCTAGGTGCGCCACTAGTAACAGAAAAAAAATCGAATATATTTTTTTGGAAAAAATGTTCAAAATATGATACGTAATATGATCGGGAAGTTTGAAATATTTTTTAAAAAATTCATCACACTCATGAACATGAACAAAGTCCTAGACATCAACAAGGTTTAATAGGATTGATATGATAGATATATCAACAAGTGCCTGTTAAGTGAACTGGTGCTGGGGTTGGATAGAACTCATAAGTTCAGCATGCTCGGGCTGGAGTAGTGTGAGAATGGGTGACCTTCTGGGAAGTTTGACCACGGAGTGCGATTTAACTTGAGATTAAGCATATTGACCCGAGATTAAGAAAAAAGCGAAAAAAATTGAAAAACAATGTTGATTTTTTTTCTGAAAATGGCGCACTTCTATGTGGTGTGCCATTACTAAGTCAGATAGTAATGGCGCACTTCTAGGCATAGTAATGGCGCACTATAGGTGCGCCATTACTATCTGTGATAGTAATGGCGCACCAAATGTGCGCCATTACTAAAAAATACTAGTGGCGTGGTAATAGTGGCGCACCTATAGTGCGCCATTAATGGCAAAAATAGGTGCGCCACTATTTTTTCTAGTAGTGTTTAGTTAGATGCTCAATCTTCTCCTTATCATTGTCATTCGTTTTATCTTGATTAGCATGATTAATAGAAATTTCATCATAGTTTTCATCAAAAGTTTCATCACTATTGCTACCAACAAGTAAATCATCATCTCCTAGCAAGTCATCTTCATCACTATTGAAATCAAGATACTCGGGGTGTGATACCTTAGGGCCATTAGCCATGAAGCATCTTCCAATTCCTTCATTTGGTGAGTCAAATATATCGTAGGAGTTGGTTGACACAAGAGCAATTCCGGCAACACTTTCATCTTGAGTATCTTCAGAGTCGGAGTAGTAGCTTCTCTCAGAGTGGTCATCGGAGTCGGAACCGGATACCCATTCACCAACATGAGCTTGATGTCTTCGTCTTGTATAGCTCCTCGATGATGTGTCCTTCCTTTCCGAATATTTGCTTCTCTGAGAAGGTCTTCGTTCATAACGATCATCTCTACTCCTTCTCTCTCTAGGTGGTGAATCTTGTCTTCTACTTCTCCTTTCAGGTGAGTCTTCTCTTCTCTTGTGGGGAGCCGTACACTCATTGGAGTAGTGTCCGGGTCTTCTACAATTTTAGCAATTCTGATCACGACTTGAAGATCTCTTGTCATTGTAGGACCTTGACATGGAACTTCTCTCTTTGCTTCTATTCTAGTAGAACTTGTTGAAGTTGTTCACCATTAAGCTCAATTCTTCATTGAAGCCTTGTTTCTCACTTGATGATCTAGGAGCGTCACATGAGGATTTGTAAGCACCACTAGACTTGTTGTGAAGCTCTTCTTTATCTTTCAGTGACATCTCATGAGCAACAATTCTTCCAATGACTTCCATTGGCTTGAGATCTTTGTAATTGGGCATCATTTGGATCAATGTGCACACGGTATCATATTTTCCATCCAAGGCTCTTAGGATCTTCTTGATGATGAATCTATCGGTCATCTCTTCACTTCCTAAGCCGGCAATCTCATTTGTGATGAGAGCAAGCCTAGAGTACATTTCAGCAACACCTTCACCACCCTTCATCTTGAACTTGTCAAGTTGACTTTGAAGCACATCCAACTTGGATTCCTTGACGGAGTCGGTACCTTCGTGCATATCATCAAATTATCCCAAATTTCCTTTTCATTCTCAAGATGGATGGTTTTGTTGAATTCTTGGGGGCACGATCCGTTGAAAAGTATATCGCAAGCTTGAGCATTGAATTGCAGCATCTTCAACTCTTTCGTGGTTGCTTCACGATTCGGTTCCTTCCCATCGAAGAATTAACCTTGCAAACCAATACACACAATAGCCCAAACGGCGGGGTGATACGTCTCCAACGTATCTATAATTTGCTATTGTTCCATGCTATTATATTATCCTTCTAGGATGTTTTATGGGCTTTATTATACACTTTTATATGATTTTTGGGACTAACCTATTAACCTAGAGCCCAGTGCCAGTTTCTGTTTTTTCCTTGTTTTTGAGTTTTACAGAAAAGGAATATCAAACGGAGTCCAATTGACGTGCCAATTTTTGATGATTTTTTCTGGACCAAAAGAAGCCCCCGAAGTAAAAGAGTTGGGCCAGGAGAGCCACGGGCTGCCCACGAGGGTGGGGGCACGCCCTGGGCAGGTGGTGGTGCCCCCCTATCTCGTGAATGGCCCGGAGGGCCCCCTGACTTGTGCCCTACGCCAAAAAATCCTATAAATACTGAAACCTTCAGAAATTAACCTAGATCGGGAGTTCCGCCGCCGAAAGCCTCTATAGCCACCAAAAACCAATCTACACCCATTCTGGCACCCTGCCGGAGGGGGGAATCCCTCTCTGGTGGCCATCTTCATCATCCGGGCGCTCTCCATGATGAGGAGGGAGTAGTCCACCCTCGGGGCTGAGGGTATGTATCAGTAGCTATGTGTTTGATCTCTCTCTCTCTCTCTCTCTCTCTCTCTCTCGTGTTCTTGAGATGGCACGATCTTGATGTATCGCGACCTTTGCTATTCTAGTTGGATCTTATAATGCTTCTCCCCGTCTACTCTCTTGTAATGGATTGAGTTTTCCCTTTGAAGTTATCTTATCGGACTGAGTCTATAAGGATTTGAGAACACTTGATGTATGTCTTGCACGTGTTTATCTATGGTGACAATGGGATATCGTGTGATCCACTTGATGTATGTTTTGGTGATCAACTTGCGGGTTCCGTGACCTTGGGAATCTATGCATAGGGCTTGGCACACGTTTTCGTCTTGACTCTCCGGTAGAAACTTCGGGGCACTCTTTGAAGTACTTTGTGTTGGTTGAATAGATGAATTTGAGATTGTGTGATGCATATCGTATAATCATGCCCACGGATACTTGAGGTGACAATGGAATATCTAGGTGACATTAGGGTTTTGGTTGATTTGTGTCTTAAGGTGTCATTCTAGTATGAACTCTACGATAGATTGAACGTTACTACGGACTCTTGAATAGGTCGATCAGAAAGAATAACTTTGAGGTGGTTTCGTACCCTACCATAATCTCTTCGTTTGTTCTCCGCTATTAGTGACTTTGGAGTGACTCTTTGTTGCATGTTGAGGGCTAGTAATATGATCCAATTATGTTATCCTTGTTGGGAGAACTTGCACTAGTGAAATTATGAACCCTAGGCCTTGTCTCCTATCATTGCAACACCGTTCATGCTCACGTTTACCACTTGCTACCTTGCTGTTTTTATATTTTCAGTTTACAAAAACCTATATCTACCATCCATATTGCACTTGTATCACCATCTCTTCGCCGAACTAGTGCACCTATACAATTTACCATTGAATTGGGTGTGTTGGGGACACAAGAGACTATTTGTTATTTGGTTGCAGCGTTGCTTGAGAGAGACCATATTCATCCTACGCCTCCCATGGATTGATAAACCTTAGGTCATCCACTTGAGGGAAATTTGCTACTGTCCTACAAACCTCTGCACTTGGAGGCCCAACAACGTCTACAAGAAGAAGGTTGCATAGTAGACATCATGGGGTTATGTCCAAGAATATGCATTTTCATCTTATGCTTCCAACTAGCAAAATTAGTACCATCAAAGTAAGGACCTCTACGCTGATAACTTCCCTCGCTAGACGTCATACTCTCCTAGGTTGTGAAACCAAGTCTATGATCACCAAATCTATGGAAATCAAGGCAAATGGAGACCAAAGCTCTGATACCACTTGTAGGATCGAAAGTATGTCTAGAGGGTGGGTGATTAACTACTTGACCAAATAAAAATCTAGGCTTTTCCCAATTTTAATTCTTGGCAGATTTTAGCAACTTAGCACTAGTCAAGCAATCAACCTACACATGCAATTCTAAGATTATAGCAGCGGAAAGTAAATTGATTGCATATGAAGGTAAAGGTAAAGGGGGGAGTTTGGAGGGAGCAAACGCAAGTGTAGACACGGATGTTTTTGTCTTGGTTCTGATAGATGTTGCTATCGTACATCCAATTTGATGGAGACTTCAACCCACGAAGGGTAACGGCTGCGCGATTCCACGGAGGGCTCCACCCACGAAGGGTCCACGAAGAAGCAACCTTGTCGATCCCACCATGGCCATCGCCCACGAAGGACTTACCTCACTATGGTATATCTTCACGAAGTAGGCGATCTCCTTGCCCTTACAAACTATTTGGTTCAACTCCACAATCTTGTCGGAGGCTCTCAAGTGACACCTAACCATTCTAGGAGACACCACTCTCCAAAAGGTAATAGACAGTGTGTTGATGATGAACTCCTTGCTGAAATGCTTGAAATGATAGTCTCCCCAACACTCAAACAGCTCCTCACAGATTTGAATATGGTGGAAGAATGATTTGAGTGGAAAGCAACTTGGGGAAGGTTAGAGATCAAGATTCATATGGTAGGAATGGAATATCTTGATCTCAACACTTGAGTAGGTGGTTCTCTTCTCAGAACATGTATGATGGAAGTGTAGGTATGTTCTGATGGCTCTCTCCTCGAGTGAAGAGTGGGTGGAGGTGTATATATAGCCTCCACAAAATATCTTACCGTTAAACGCAATTTACCAAACTCGGTGGGACCGATTCAGAGAACTCGGTCAGATCGATTTAGTTCATAATGTGACCATTAGGCATTTCAGTGGGACCGATATGATCAATTCGGTAGGACCGATTTCATTAGGGTTAGGGCATAACGTAATCTCGGTGATACCGATTACACAAACTCGGTGAGACCGATTTTGGTAATGAGCTTACAGAGATTTGGTGAGGCAAACTCGGTGGGACCGATTCGCTTGTTTCAGTTGGACCAAAACGTTACGAAGGGGAAACAGAGAGTTTGCTTTGCGAACTCGGTGGGACCGATCGCTCATCTCGGTGAGACTGAAATGTTATGAAGGGAAATAGAGAGTTTGCAATCCCATCTCGGTGAGACCGAGATCCCTTTCGGTGAGACCGAAGTGATTAGGGTTTAGTGGCAGTGGTTATGTCAAATGAACTCGGTGGTGCCAGATAGAACTTTTCGGTGGGGCTGAGTTTGACTTTTTGTTTGGGACATATGTGGATGTGAGAAAGTGGTTGAGGGTTTTGGAGCATATCACTAAGCATTTTGAGCAAGAAACCCATTAGGCAACACCTCATCCCCTTTTAATAGTATTAGCTTTCATATGGACTCAATGTGATCTTGGATCACTAAAATGGAAAATGTAGAGTCTTGAGCTTGAGCCAATCCTTTGTCCTTAGCATTTTCAGGGGTCCACATTCCTAGTCCATGCCATGCCAATCATTGAACTTTCCTGAAATATCATCTTGAGATAGCATTAGTTCAATGAGCTATATGTTGTTAGTAATTACCAAAACCACCCGGGGATAGTTTCACTTTCACTTGTCAAGAATGTAACATTTTGAGCCAAATACTCGAAAGTATCCAACTTTGGGTTTGTTACCGGTGAGAAGCTCATATGTTGTCTTGCCGAGAAGCTTGTGAAGATATAGTGGGTTTGTAGCATGGCAAGCTTTCTCAACAGCTTCTACCCAAAAGTGTCTTGGTGCCTTGTATTCATCAAGCATTGTTCTTGCCATCTCAATTAGCGCCCGGTTCTTCCTCTCAACAACTTTGTTTGTTGAGGTGTGTACGTAGCTGAGAACTCATGTCAAATCCTTCCTCATCAAGAAAGGAATCCACATTGGTATTCTTGAGCTCTGTTCCATTGTCGCTCCGAACCTTCTTGATCTTCACTTCAAATATATTTTGATTCTTTCTAGTGAAGTTCTTGAAGATCTTTTGGACATGCGATTTATCATCAAGAAAGAACACCCACGTAAATTAGGAAAATCATCAACAATGACCAATTCGAAGGAGTTACCACCGAGAATCTTGTAAGCGTTGGGACCAAAGAGATCCATGTGAAGCAGCTCAAGTGGTCTTCTCGTGGTCATGATATTCTTTACGGGATGACTTCCTCGAACTTGTTTCCCCGCTTGGCAAACACTACAAAGTCTATCCTTGTCAAATATAACATCTTTAACACCAAGGATATGATCATCTCTAACAAGTTTATCAAGATTTCTCATGCCAACATGACCAAACCTTCTATGCCACAACCAACCTTTACAAGATTTAGCAATTAAACAAGTGCGAGGTTGGGCTTTCTTAGTGAAATCAACAATGCCGGTAAAGACCATATTATGATTATCTCTACAAAATACTTGGTAATGAACATGAGTAAATAGCACAGCCAAGCCAAAAGCATCTAATCTACATACGGAAAGAAGATTGTAACCAAGAGATTGACAAGCATGACATTTTTGATTGAGCTATCATTAGATATGGCCACCTTACCAAGGACAACAACTTTACCCTTAGAGTTGTCACCAACGGTAACATACTTTCGTGGACCATCATTTCCTGCAAGATCATCGAACATGTCCTTATCTCCGGACGTATGATCAGTGCATCCGCTATCAAGAACCCATTCCTTTCCTCCGACTGTGTAACCACGAAGATTTTCCATAAGACCAAAGTGTCTCATTGGCTCATCAAGATCAAAGTCACTATCTTCACTTTCGTCACAATATCCATGCTCAACATCATCATCATCCGTGTGATCGTCACCTAGGACAAGCGATTCATTAGAATTTCGATAATGGCAATGTTCAAGTTTGTGAGTTAGAATAGCGTCTGTGGTCCAACGTCGCCCTTAGCACGCATAAGATCACCTAGCTCAAATAAGCATTCATCAAACTTGGGCTCGCTAGGCTTCATCTTTTGAAAAGCTATGGATTTTTGAAGAATCTTATCTAGACTTTTCAAGGAATAGTTAGGAAAGTGTTCTTCAAGAAATTTCCATATAGTATAAGCACATTCTATGTTAGGTAATTCTCTAAGAAAATTGTTCGGTAAAGCTCTAACGATAAGATTGATAGTTCTAGTATTCTAAACCATGTCAAGATAGTCATCGGGGGTAAAATGCATAGGATCAATAGGAGGAACATAGGGGCTAAGAATATACGTGTTCGAATGATATTCACTGAAGATCTCAAGCATGTCATTTTCCCATTCCCTATAAAACTCCGCTTCAAGGATAAGCACTCTACGTCCAATACTCCCAATCGTAGACTCATCCATCTTCCTCCAATGGTGTTTACACCAAAGAAATGGCGACCAAAGCTCGATACCAATTGAAAGGATCCAAGAAGAGGTGTCTAGAAGGGGGTGATTAGACCCTCAACAAGGAAATATACCTATTTTTAAATTCTTTAAGTTGAGGTGGAGTTCTACCACAAGATTAAGCATTCACAATACATTTCAAGTAAGCATGGCAAGAGTATAAGCAGCGGAAAGAATAAAGCATGCTAATTGCAAGAAAGTAAAGGGATGAGATTGGAGAGTGCAAATGCAATGGAGACATGAAGATATTTGGCGTGGTTCCAATAGGTGTTGCTATCGTACATCCACGTTGATGGAGACTTCAACCCATGAAGGGTAACGGCTACGCGAATATATGGAGGGCTCCACCCACGAAGGGTCCATGAAGAAGCAACCTTTCCTATCCCACCATGGCCATCACCCACAAAGGACTTGCCTCACTTGGGTAGATCCTCACGAAGTAGGCGATCTCCTTGCCCTACAAACTCCTTGGTTCAACTCCATATTCTTGTGGGAGGCTCCCAAATGACACCTAACCAGTCTAGGAGACACCACTCTCCAAAAGATAATAGATGGTGTGTTGATGATGAACTCCTTGCTCTTGTGCTTCAAGTGATAGTCTCCCCAACACTCAACTCTCTCTCACAGATTTGGATATGGTGGAAAGATGATTCGAGCGGAAAGCAACTTGGGGAATGGTAGAGATCAAGATTCTTGTGGTAGGCTTGGTATATCTTGGTCTCAACACATGAGCAGGTGGTTCTCTCTTAGAAAATGAGTAGTGGAAGTGTAGGCACGTTCTGATGGCTCTCTCTCTCTCTCAAATGGAGAAGGGGGTGGAGCGGTATATATAGCCTCCACACAAAATCCAGCCGTTACACACATTTGACCCTACTCGGTCAGACCGAATAGAAGAACTCGGTGAGACCGAACCAGTTCAAAATGTGAACGTGAGGAATATCGGTGGGACCGACATGATCAACTCCGTGTGACCGATGTGCTAGGGCTAGGGTAAAACCTCATCTCCGTGGCGCCAATTGCATGAACTCGGGGAGACCGATTTCAGCAAAGAGCAATACAGAGAGTTGGTCAAGCAAACACGGTGGGACTGATCGGCCATTTCGATGAGACCGACACGTTACAAAACGGAAACAGAGAGTTTGCAGGGCCATCTCGGTGAGACCGAAATCCGTATCGGCATGACTGAATTGTCTAGGGTTTCTAGCAGTGGCTATGTCAAATGAACTCGGTGGCACTGGATATATCAAAATGGTGGGGCTGGGTTTCACTTAGGGTTTTGGACATATGTGGAATGAGATAGTGGCTGAGGGTTTTGGAGCAATATCACTAAGCACTTGAGCAACCAGATCATTAAGGAACACCTCATCCCCTTTTAATAGTATTGGCTTTCCTATAGACTCAATGTGATCTTGGATCACTAAAATGAAAATGAAGAGTCTTGAGCTTTTGACAATCTTAGTCCTTAGCATTTGAAAGGGTTCCACATCCTCTTTTCCTTGCCACTCCAATGTTGAAATCATCTGAAATACACTAGGTAAAGGTATTAGTCCAACAGGGGATATGTTGACATTAATTACCGAAATCACCCAGGGAGCAATTGTGCTTTCAATCTACCACTTTTTGGTAAATGATGACAACATACATCAAATCTCAAGGTAAAAGATATGAAGAGTAATAAGTAAAGCTTTGGAAATACATGTAACTTGCATAGGCTCCCCTACATGTATGCATTTATGTAAAGATTGAATATAAGAACATGTGAATGCATAAGCATGACAATGCGAGTAACAAGTTACATGTATCTTGGCTATATGCATCAGAGCAAATGAATTACATGAAGAAATGTGTACCTTCATGTTCATGAATCCTTCTTGCAGACAGTATGTAAATTAGTAAGGGATCATCATGTACATGATTGTGATGCATATACTTACCTTATGATCTTGAATTGGCTTCGGAAGAAGTGCATTTGAGAAAACAAGGTTAGATAACACAAGAACACTCTAATGTAAAGCAATTTCAGGGAACCACAAGAGTACCAAGACTGGGATGACATGTAATGGGTGAGTACTTAGTACTTCATTTAGATATAGACATGTCCCCAAAGATTGTAAAGATATGCAGTGAATTCCAACAATTTTATTCCCTAGGAATGAGCTCTTTCTCCCCCTGAATCCAGTATTGGATAATGGGAGAAGACAGGGAAAAGTAAAATCAGAGCAACATAAAAATATCAAGGCAAGAAATGAATCAAAGCATAAAGCAATATTCAAACAACCATATATAGACATGTCTTTCCCCTTTAAAAGACATGTGACTTCTCTCCTCTTTATATGACTGGCATCTCGAAGAGCTAAGATGTGCTTTCTCTCCCATATGATAAGCTTTGATGTTCTCACTCTCCCCCTTTGACATCAATTTCTAGGAAGGGTACTTTTGGAGCTTGAGTCAATCAGGCTTGATCCTTGAGACATATCACAAAGCAGCATGTAGATAAGGATGCTGGTAGAGGATAAGAATCATTGAGTGGAGCTGGAGAAGAAATGAAATATGCAATGGTAAAACGTTTCCTCGGTAGTGAAATCGGTCACGCCGATCTGGTTGGATCGGTGAGTCTGAGTTCAAAGCAGTAGAAAAGTTTTGGCAACTCAGCTCACTTGGCAAATTAAATCTCACAAGGATTTGCAATGAATTAACTGAATGGTCTGCAAGGAATTAGACACATGAAAATAATGAAATATACAAAAAGGAAGGAAGTCTAGATGGAGTTTTTTTTATAAGGGGAACAAGATAGCAAAACAGAAAGTGAGAAAAACTAGAGAACTTCATCTAGAATAGGTAGGCGACAAAGTCACCTCTGTTAGAGTATATTGACTTAGGAGTCAAGTGAGATCACTTGATCATAGGTCATACTGATCGTTTAAGCTCAAAATGGGGTTACCATTTTTCGTTTAAGCACTTTTATGTGTTCACATCTCGTTGAGTTGCTTTGACTCATGACTTGGAGTAAAGCTTCTCTAAGATGGAATAGCATACCTTAGATGATGTTGATCTTGATCATGTAGTCGAACTTGTGTTGGATGCTCAAGGTTGATGTAGTCCATCAAGAGTTGGGAGCACCACTTGTAGTTTGAGTTCATCTTCCTACATGGGTCAGCTTTGCAAGGAAAAGCACTTGTGTATCCAAAATGACAATCATGAAACTTGATACCAAATAAGATTTGATATATAGAAGTTGTCAAAGGATATATTGAGTGAGTTCATGCTTCCTTGTGATCAACACTCATGAAGTAGAAACTTGGTGATGTATAGATTGTTCAAGATGTGAGTGACTTGCAATCTCATATATTTGAGCTCATCCAAGTATCTACAAGGGATTAGATAACATGCAACGGTACAAATTGGATCCAAGACATATGATCATCATAAGAGAAATATCAAGGATTAGTCACAAGAGGGATTATGCCTTGCATGTATCGGAATGGAGTTTCTACTCCAAGTTTGAGGCATCAATGATATTCAATTGACCTCTCAAACAGCAAAATACTTTCTCATCAAGAGGTTTGGTAAATATATCTGCCAATTGCTTATCGGTATGAACATGCTTAAGATTGATGTCTCCTTTAGCAACATGATCTCGAATGAAATGATGAAGAACTTCAATATGCTTAGTTCGAGAATGTTGCACGGGATTGTGAGCAATCTTAATAGCACTCTCATTATCACAAAGAAATGGAACATGTTTCACATATATCCCATAATCCTTAAGGTTTTGGGTCATCCAAAGTAATTGAGCACAACATGATCAGGCGGCAATGTATTCTGCTTTGGCGGTGGATAAGGATACCGAGTTTTTTTCTTGTAGGACCAAGACACAAGAGATCTACCAAGAAATTGAAAAGTACCCGAAGTGGATTTTCTATCAACCTTGTCACCGGCATAGTCCGAATCGGAGTAGCCAACAAGATCAAAAGAAGACCACTTAGGATACCAAATGCCAATGTTTGGTGAATGAATTAAGTATCTCACTATCATTTTCACATCCTTAAGATGACATTCTTTAGGGGCCGCTTTATATCGTGCACACATGCACACACTTAGCATAATATCGGGACGGGAGGCACATAGATATAACAATAAACCAATCATAGAGCGGTAAACCTTTTGGTCAACCGGGTTGCCATCCTTAGTCAAGTCAAGATGTCCACTAGTAGGCATGGGTTTTTCATACTTTTGCTTTCTTAAATATTAAACTTCTTGAAAAGATCCTTGGTATACTTTGTTTGATAAACAGAGGTACCTTCTTTAGCTTGCTTGATTTGCAAAGCAAGAAAGAATTTGAGTTCACTCATCATGGACATCTCAAACTTCTCCGACATTAACCTTCCAAACTTTTCACTAAAATGGGGGTTAGTAGAACCAAATATGATATCATCGACATAAATTGGCACACAAATAATTCACCATTAACCCTTTTAGTAAAAAGTGTGGAATCAATTTTCCCAATTCCAAAGCCTTTTTAAATAAGAAATTTGGTCAAGCATTTATACCATGCTCTAGGAGCTTGTTTAAGACCATAAAGAGCTTTGTGAAGCTTGTAGACGTGATTAGGTTTCTTGGGACTAAAAAAGCTCGTAGGTTGTTTAACATAAACTTCCTCCTCGATTTAACTGTTAAGAAACGCACTTTTAATGTGCATTTTATACAAAGTGATGTCATGGTGATTGGCGTAAGCAAGTAATATGTGTATGGATTCAAGTCTAGAAACGGGGGCATATGTCTCACTGTAATCCATACCTTTGACTTGAGTGTAGCCTTGGGCGACGAGACCTGCCTTGTTGTGTACAACTTGTCCATCTTCATCTTTCTTATTCCGAAACACCCATTTGGTTCCAATGACATTGTGATTGTCGCCGGGCTTCTCAACCAATGTCCATACTTGGTTTCGCTCGATGTTATGTAGTTCCTCATACATAGCATTCACCCAATCCGGATCATCAAGAGCATCTTCAACTTTCATAGGTTCAATGTTAGATATGAAAGAATAATGCTCATAAAAGTTAGCTAAACAAGATTTAGAGCGAGTGATTCTCCCGGTTTGTATGCCATTGAAGATTTGATCAATGGGGTGATCTCTTGCAACTCTTGCTCTAACTCGTGAGATCTTCTATTTGGGTCGGGGTGGAAAATCCTCTTCATTGTCTTCTTCTTATTGTTGTCCTTCTTCATTGTCGTTGAAGTTGTTGTCTTGTGGAGGCAGAGACGGAGGTCGATGAGGTTCATCTTGTTGTACTTCCTCGTTTCCTTCGTCTTGACGTGTTCCACTTGTGGATGCCTCCAAGTCAACTTGTGGTTCACCTTGGTGTGAAGTTGAGGCTTCCACTTGAATGGACGAAGTGCTCTCCTTCACCTCCGTTGGGCAAATCTTGCCAATAGACAAGTCTTGGATTGCTTCCGAAGGATCTTTGTCTCCTACATCAATTGGGAATTGATCTACTTACGAGCCATTAGATTCATCAAACTTGACATCTACCGTCTCTTCAACCTTTCGGGTGAAATTGTTGTTGACAAAGTAAGTGTTAGAGTTTGAGCCATAACCGAGTAGAAAACCTTTATGAGACTTAGGGGCAAATTTCGAACGATGATGCTTGTCAAGAATGTAACATTTTGAGCCAAATACTCGAAAGTATCCAACTTGGGGTTTGTTACCGGTGAGAAGCTCGTATGTCATCTTGCCGAGAAGCTTGTGAAGATATAGTGGGTTTGTAGCATGGCAATCTGTCTCAACCGGTTCAGCCCAAAAGTGTCTTGGCATCTTGTATTCATCAAGTATTGTTCTCGCCATCTCAATTAGCGTCCGGTTCTTCCTCTCAACAACTCCATTTTGTTGAGGTGTGTACGTAGCTGAGAACTCATGTGAAATCCTAAATCATCAAGAAAGGTATCCAGATTGGTGTTCTTGAACTATGTTCCGTTGTCGCACCGAACCTTCTTGATCTTCAGTTCAAATTGATTTTGATTCTTTCTAGCGAAGTTCTTAAAGATCTTTTGGACCTGCGATTTATCATCAAGAAAGAACACCCACATAAATCTACAAAAATTATCAACAATGGCAAGCTTTCTCAACAGCTTCTGCCCAAAAGTGTCTTGGTGCCTTGTATTCATCAAGCATTGTTCTTGCCATCTCAATTAGCGCCCGGTTCTTCCTCTCAACAACTCTGTTTTGTTGAGGTGTGTACGTAGCTGAGAAGTCATGTCAAATCCTTCCTCATCAAGAAAGCAATCCACATTGGTATTCTTGAGCTCTGTTCCATTGTCGCTCCGAACCTTCTTGATATTCACTTCAAATTGATTTTGATTCTTTCTAGTGAAGTTCTTGAAGATCTTTTGGACATGCGATTTATCATCAAGAAAGAACACCCACGTAAATCTGGAAAATCATCAACAATGACCAATTCGAAGGAGTTACCACCGAGACTCTTGTAAGCGTTGGGACCAAAGAGATCCATGTGAAGCAGCTCCGTGGTCATGATATTCTTTACAGCATGACTTCCTCCAACTTGTTTCCCTGCTTGGCAAGCACTACAAAGTCTATCCTTGTCAAATATAACATATTTAACACCAAGTATATGATCACCTTTAACAAGTTTATCAAGATTTCTCATGCCAACGTGACCTAACCTTCTATGCCACAACCAACCTTCAGAAGATATAGCAATTAAACAAGTGCAAGGTTGGGCTTTCTTAGTGAAATCAACAATGTATAGGTCACCTCTAAGAATGCCGGAAAGACCATATTATGATTATCTCTACAAAATACTTGGCAATCAACATGAGTAAATAGCACATCCAAGCCAAAATCAGCTAATCTAGATACGGAAAGAAGATTGTAACCAAGAGATTCGACAAGCATGACATTTTTGGTTGAGCTATCATTAGATATGTCCTCCTTACCAAGGCGAACAACTTTACTCTTAGAGTTGTCACCAAAGGTAACATACTTTCGTGGACCATCGTTTCTTGCAAGCTCATCGAACATGTCCTTATCTTCGGTCATATGATTTGTGCATCCGCTATCATGAACCCATTCCTTTCCTCCGGCTGTATAACCACGAAGGTTTTCCATAAGACCAAAGTGTCGCATTGGCTCATCAAGATCAAAGTCACTATCTTCACTTTCGTCACAATATACATGCTCAACATCATCATCATATGTGTGATCATCACCTAGGACAAGTGATTCATTAGAATTTCGATAACGACAACGTTCAAGTTTGTGAGTTAGAATAGCTTCTGTGATAATGTGACTAATGGTCCAACGTCACCCTTAGCACGCATAAGATCACGTAGCTCAAATAAGCATTCATCAAACTTGGGATCGCTTGGCTTCATCTTTTGAAAAGTAATGGATTTTTGAAGAATATTATCTAGACTTTTCAAGGAATAGTTAGGAAAGTGTTCTTCAAGAAATTTCCATATAGTATAAGCACATTCTAAGTTAGGTAATTCTCTAAGCAAATTGTTCAGTAAATCTCTAACGATAAGATTGATAGTTCTAGTATTCTGAACCATGTCAAGATACTCATCGGGGGTAAAATGCATAGGATCAATATGAGGAACGTAGGGGCTAATAATATACTTGTTCAAATGATATACATTAAAGATCTCAAGCATGTGATTTTCCCATTCCCTATAAAACTTACCTTCAAGGATAAGCACTCTACGTCTAATACTCCCAATTGTAGACTCATCCATCTTCCTCCAATGGTGTTTAAACCCAAAAAATGGAGACTAAAGCTCTAATGCCAATTGAAAGGATGGAAGAAGAGGTGTATAGAGGGGGTGATTAGACCCTCAACAAGGAAAGTTAGCAGTTTTTAAATTCTATAAGTTGAGGTGGAGTTCTACCACAAGATTAAGCATTCACAATACATTTAAAGCAAGTATGGCAAGAGTATAAGCAGAGGAAAGAGTAAAGCATGCAAATTGCAAGAAAGTAAAGGGATGAGATTGGAGAGTGCAAACGCATTGGAGACACGAAGATATTTGGCATGGTTCCAAACTTCCAATAGGTGCTGCTATCGTACATCCACGTTGATGGAGACTTCAACCCATGAAGGGTAACGGCTGCGCAAGTCCACGGAGGGCTCCACCCATGAAGGGTCCACGAAGAAGCAACCTTGTCTATCCCACCATGGCCATCACCCACGAATGACTTGCCTCACTCGGGTAGATCTTCACGAAGTAGGCGATCTCCTTGCCCTTACAAACTCCTTGGTTCAACTCCACAATCTTGTCGGAGGCTCCCAAATGACACCTCACCAATCTAGGAGACACCACTCTTCAAAAGGTAATAGATGGTCTGTTGATGATGAAGTCCTTGCTCTTGTGCTTCATGTGATAGTCTCCCCAACACTCAACTCTCTCTCACACAAATTTGGATATGGTGGAAAGATGATTAGAGTTGAACGCAACTTGGGGAAGGCTAGAGATCAAGATTCTTGTGGTAGGACTGGTATATCTTGGTCTCAACAAATGAGCAGGTGGTTCTCTCTCGAAAAATGAGTAGTGGAAGTGTAGGCATGTTCTGATGGCTCTCTTTCTCAAATGGAGAAAGGGGTGGAGGGGTATATATAGCTTCCACACAAAATCCAACCGTTACACACATTTGACCCAACTCGGCCAGACCGAATAGAATAACTCGGTGAGACCAAACCAATTCAAAATGTGAATGTTAGGAATCTCGGTGGGACCGACATGATCAACTCGGTGTGACTGATGTGCTAGGTTTAAGTCAAAACATCATCTCGGTGGCACCGATTGCATGAATTCGGTGAGACTGATTTCAGCAAAGAGCAATACAGAGAGTTGGTCAAGAAAACTTGGTGGGACTGATCGCTCATTTCGGTGGGACCGAAACATTACAAAATGAAAAGAGATAGTTTGCTAGGCCATCTCGGTGAGACCGAGGATCTGTATCGGTGTGATCGAATTTTCTAGGGTTTCTGGCAGTGGCTATGTCAAATGAACTCGATGGCGCCAGATTGATCAAACCGTTGGGGCCGAGTTTGACTTGGGCTTTGGACATATGTGGAAAGGAGAAAGTGGCTGAGGGTTTTGGAGCAATATCACTAAGCACTTGAGCAACCAGATCATTAAGCAACACCTCATCCCCTTTTAATAGTATTGGCTTTACTATAGACTCAATGTGATCTTGGATCACTTAAATGAAAATGAATAGTCTTGAGCTTTTGCCGGTCTTTGTCCTTAGCATTTGAAAGGGTTCCACATCCTCTTGTCCTTGCCACTCCAATGTTGAACTCATTTGAAATACACTAGGTAAAGGTGTTAGTCCAACAGGGGATATGTTGACATTAATTACAAAAATCACCCAGGGAGCACTTGCGCTTCATAGACTCGTGCCCATGTCAAGAGGTATGAGACCTCTGACAAGTACTTTGCCTACAAGATGTAGGAGAATAGCTCAGCTAGTGAGCATGTGCTCAGAATGTCTCGGTGCTACTTGTGACACCCATAAACTGATGCGACAGGTGTCTTCCTCTTATTCGTTGTCGTTGCCATGTCATCTTCTTGCATGTTGCACTTTGCCATGTCATCATGTGCATTGCATCTGCGTAGTTTCAAAAACTTGCATCAGCTCATAGTTGCTCGATCCTCCATCCTCTACGTTGTCCGTTCTGAGCCCAGACACACTCGCACGCGCCTACGGCACCTCCGAGTAATTATTTTATAAGTGGTCGGAAAATGTTCTCATAATGGGATTAAAGTTGGCGTGTGGTCTTATTATAGTGTAGGTAGACCACCAGTCAATTGTTTTTGCATTCGTAGTCCGTTTGATAGCCCAACCATTAAATATAGCGGCACCTTCGCCGGTTTATTCGTCAGACGTTTCGGTCTCCGAAACGCTATGCCGGGCTGCACTTCTCTTCTCTCCCCTCGGCCCAAGCCATCTTACACAGCCACTAAACCAGCCCACTAGGTCTGCCTAACCCCCCCTCTCAACCGGAGTCGTCCGATGATGATCGGAGGGTCCAGATTCACCCCCAAACCCAAATCCTATATCCCTACCTATATATGGACACATCCCCTTCCATTTTCAGCAATCCCTAACCCCTAGCCCCCAGCCGCCACTCTCTCCTCGTCTTCAGCGTTGGCCGCTCCATCGCCGCAACTTGGCCTCCCCCTCGCCCGCCACTTGGCCTTGTCCAGCCATCAGCGCCGCGGACAGCAGCCTCCTCGCCCACTCCCCACTCCCCACCTGTCCCCAGCCCACTCCCCACCACCGCGAGCCCGCCAGGCCCGCGCGCAGCCCGCCGCAGCCCATCGGGGCCCAAACCAGACGCCACCCGAGCCTGCAGGCACCTACATCGCCCGAGCCACTCCGCCCCGCTGCCAGCTCACTAGAATGCGCCTCCCGCCAGCGAGCCTCCCCATGCGCCGCCGTCTCCGGGCCCGCTCCCTCCGCCGCCGGTCGACCTCGCCACCTCGACCCGCCTCCGCATGGCCCGACCCCACCGTCCTCAAGCTCCGTCGCCAGCCACAAGCAGCACAGCCGCAGAGCCCCACGCCTCCTGCTACACTGACCCCACCGTCGGCCTCGCTCCGCGCCGCCGCCACCCGCTCGATCTGGCCACGACGCCGCCGGATCCGGCCGCCCCGGTCCCCGATCCGCCTCCTGTGTCCTCGTCGGCCCTCCCTTGCCGCCGGCGAGTTCGACGTCACCTCCGGCCAATCCAGAGGAGGGGATCGTGCCCAGCTCCCTGCCTCACTGACGGGTGGGCCCACGCGCCCGCACTACCGGACATGTCCGCTCCCCTTCGGACACGTCCATCCCTTGAGGTTTTTTTTTGGCTAAGTCCTTGTTTTGTGATATCATGTATGCATATTTGATTGGCTATAACTTTGTGCATGTTTGTCCTATGGTGATGCTTAATATGTCAAAATGTTCGTCTCTCTGTGTTTTACATGATGGTGTGGTTTGCATTCATGTTAGGATGCATATTAACATGTTAATCCCTGTTGCAAGAGTGTATGTTGTTGTTAAGTGATGATAACTTATATAACTTGTTGATTTGTCTTTTTCATATCTTTTTGTGTGATTTTCGTTTGAGCATCATGTCTACATGGTTTAGGAGCACAATCATGTCATCTTTGCAATGGTGTAATTAGTTTTTCATGATATTCCCTGTGTTGAGTGTAACAAGCTTGTAAACATGCTATGATGATGTTGTTGTTTTCTTACACTTGTTGAAAACTGCTAAGTCTGGAACTGTTATATTGTGATGCCATGTTTGCTTGATGCTACAGTCATATCCATGCATAATCAGGAGATGTTCAGTGATCATGCTTTTTTGTACATGTAATGCTCTATCCATCCATGCCCTTTGTTGCAATTATTTCCTGTTGTAGCTTGTGTTAACCATGCTCTCAAATTGCTAAATAATGTTTCTGTCAGCCTGTTAACAGTAAGTTCAGTTTTGCTAAGTGAATAGCTAGTGTTCTATGCATCCTATGACCATGTTCTTGCCATGAGTAGCTGCATAAACATGTCTTCTTGTTGTAGGTTATATTCACATGCCATGATATGCTTTGAGATGAGTTGCACAAGCTTGCAAACATGCCTACTTGTCGATGTTTCTGCCATTCCCAGTTTTCACAAAGTCTGCTATATCATCCTGCCATATTCACTTGAAGCTATCATCAAATCTGTTGCTCCAATGATCATGCTTAGTAATGATGTTTTGTTAAGGGTGTTTTGTAAATGTTTTACATGCCCTTTAGTGCCATGTGTAACTTGTTTTGCTCATATCTTCTAGGTCGTAGCTCCGAATTAAATGAACTTTATATGTAACTTGACTAGAATTTCATGTAGATCATCATGGTGCATGTTAAATTCTTGTTCAACAACTTGGACTTAAGGTTTGTTCAGATCTGGATCAATTTCGAAATTTGCATATGAGGACTTACCGGAATTGTTATATGTTGTTTCCGGCCTCATTTAAACTTGCTTGGTTGTGTTGTTCTTGTATGCATCATCTCTTGCCATGAGTTGCATCATGTAGACTTGTCATGCATCATACTTGGTTGAGCATCTTGTCTTGTTTATGTGTTGTGTGTTTACCATGTTTAGACCTGGCCATCTGTCGGGCCGGGTCGGGCTTCGGGCCGGGCCTACCAAAGCCCGTCGCAAAAACCCTAGGCCCGAGCCCGGTCCATCACACAAAAAGCCCGACGGGCCTCGGGCCATGGGCCGGGCCTCCTCGTTAATGCGTAAATATGCCGGGCCCGAGCCCGGCCCGGCCCGGCCGTCGGGCTTGAATTCTAGGCCCGAGCCCGGCCCGTGGACACGGTCGGGCCGGGCCGGGTCAAGCTTTTTCGGGCCGGGCCGGGTCGGGCCGACCGGGCCGGGCTGCCCATGGCCAGGTATAACCATGTTGTTTGCTTCTTCTCGGTAGTTCTTGTTTTGTTGCGATCGTGAGGATCCGTTCAACTATGCTTGGTTCGTCTTTATGGCTTCGTCTTCTTCATGGACTCGTTCTTCTTCCTAGCGGGATCTCAGGCAAGATGACCGTCACCTTGGATCTCATTACTATCACTGCTATGGTGGTTGTCTCGATGCTATTGCTATATGTCACGCTACCTATCAATTATTTTCAGCCTCTCATTGTTGCCATGGAACACCCTCTAACCTTTAACACCATCCCAGCAAACCATTGTGTGGCTATGTTACCGCTTGCTCAGCCCCTCTTATAGCATTGTTAGTTGCAGGTGAAGATGAAGATTGCTCCATGTCGGAACTTGGATTGTTGGAATATCACAATATATCTTATGTTAAATTAATGCACCTATATACTTGGTAAAGGGTGGAAGGCCCAGCCTTTTGCCTGGTGTTTTGTTCTAGATTGAGCTTTTCAAAGCATAGCTTCTCATGAGTCCTCGAAAGTTCTCGATGATCCTCTAAGGTAGTTTCATGAGCTAACTTGAGCGTGTTTAATTCTTTAGTTAGACACTCAATCTTCTCCTTATCATTGTCATTCATTTTATCTTGATTAGCATGATTAATAGCAATTTCATCATAGTTTTCATCATAGTTTCATCACTATTGCTACCAACAAGTAAATCATCATCCCCTAGCAAGTCATCTTCATCACTATTGAAATCAAGATACTCGGGGTGTGATACCTTAGGGCCTTTAGCCATTAAGCATCTTCCAATTCCTTCATTTCGTGAGTCAAATATGTCGTAGGAGTTGGTTGACACAAGAGCAATTCTGGCAAACCTTCATCTTGAGTATCTTCGGAGTCGGAGTAATAGCTTCTCTCGGAGTGGTCATCGGAGTCGGAACCGGATACCCATTCACCAACATGAGCTTGATGTCTTCATCTTGTATAGCTCCTTGATGATTTGTCCTTCCTTTCTGAATCCTTGCTTCTACAAGAGGGTCTTCGTTCGTAACGATCATCTCTACTCCTTCTCTCTCTTGGGGGTGATTCTTCTCTTCTACTTCTCCTTTTAGGTGAGTCTTCTCTTCTTTTGTGGGGAGCCGTACACTCATTGGAGTAGTGTCCGAGTCTTCCACAATTGTAGCAATTCCGGTCACGACTAGAAGATCTTTTGTCATTGTAGGACCTTGACTTAGAACTTCTCTCTTTGCGTCTATTCTTGTAGAACTTGTTGAAGTTCTTCACCATTAAGCTCAATTCTTCATTGAAGACTTGTTTCTCACTTGATGATGTAGGAGCATCACATGTGGCTTTGTAAGCACCACTAGACTTGTTGTGAAGCTCTTCTTTATCCTTGAGTGACATCTCATGAGCAACAATTCTTCCAATGACTTCCGTAGGCTTGAGACCTTTGTAATTGGGCATTATTTGGATCAATGTGCACACGGTATCATATTTTCCATCCAAGGCTCTTAGGATCTTCTTGATGATGAATCTGTCAGTCATCTCCTCACTTCCTAAGCCGTCAATCTCATTTGTGATGAGAGCAAGCCTAGAGTACATTTCAGTGACACCTTCACCATCCTTCATTTTGAACTTGTCAAGCTGACTTTGAAGCACATCCAATTTGGATTCCTTGACGGAGTCGGTACCTTCGTCCATATCAATCAGAGTATCCGAAATTTCCTTTGCATTCTCAAGACGGCTGATTTTGTTGAATTCTTCGGGGCACAATCCGTTGAATAAGATATCACAAGCTTGAGCATTGTATTTTAACATCTTCAATTCTTCTGCGGATGCTTCATGATTCGGTTCCTTCCCATCGAAGAATTCACCTTGAAAACCAATACACACAATAGCCCAAACGGCGGGTCCAAGAATATGCATTTTCATCTTATGCTTTCAACTAGCGAAATTAGTAGCATCAAAGTAAGGACCTCTACGGAGGTAATTTCCCTCGCTAGACGCCATACTCTCCTAGGTTGTGAAACCAAGGCTATGATCACCAAAGCTATGGAAATCAAGGCAAATGGACACCAAAGCTCTGATACCACTTGTAGCATTGAAAGTATGCCTAGAGGTGTGGTGATTAGACTACTTGACCAAATAAAAACCTAGCCTTTTCCCAATTTTAAGTCTTGGCAGATTTTAGCAATTATGCAAAAGTCAAGCAATCAACCTACACATGCAATTCTAAGAGTATAGCAGCGGAATGTAAAGCAATTGCATATGAAGGTAAAGGGAGGAGTTTGAGGGAGCAAACGCAATGTAGACACGGAGATTTTTTATCTGTGGTTCTAATAGGTGGTGCTATCGTACATCCACATTGATGGAGACTTCAACCCACGAAGGGTAACGGTTGCGCGAGTCCACGGGGGGCTCCAGCCATGAAGGGCCGCGAAGAAGCAACCTTGTCTATCCCACCATGGCCATCGCCCACGAAGGACTTGCCTCACTAGGGTAGATCTTCACGAAGTAGGCGATCTCCTTGCCCATACAAACTCCTTGGTTTAACTCCACAATCTTGATGGAGGCTCCCAAGTGACACCTGGACAATCTAGGAGACACCACTCTCCAAAAGGTAATAGACGGTGTGTTGATGATGAACTTCTTGCTCTTGTGCTTCAAAAGATAGTCTCCCCAACTGATGCGGAGCATCCCAAGGTCAACCCCATGGACCTACCATCATCTCACCAAGTACCAAGTGGACCCATGACACGCGCTCGAGCACGAGCTCTCGAGACCGAGGTGACTTCACTCCTCTCTCTACGTCGTTTCGATTCACACGAGACATGGCTGCTACCCTCATCAGAAACTCTATGCGTACTCAGGTACCTCGAGAGCAACCATGGAGAAATCAAGGTACAAGAGGAATCGAAGAAGTACGACAGAGGAGAAATCTGCGAAGTCTCATAATGGCTAGATGATCAGGACGAAGACCCGGATGATTTGGGCAGAGCCCGGACGATCCGGACCCCCGCGCGGACGATCCGGATAATGTGTGCCCCGACACCCGAAGCTACCTCGCCGAAGCCGGATCATCCGGACCCCGACCTGGATCATCCGGCCGCAGGAGGACGTCCGGACCAGGACCCGGACATTCGGACCTCCCGATGCAAAAAAGACCCGACCGGATCATCCGGACCAACATCCGGATCATCCGGACCGTGCCTGCGTGCATGACCTAGGGCCGAGGTCCATGTACCCCTTCGCCCCTCCTAGCTTATATAAAGGACTCCACCCATACTTTCTAGGGTTGGCTTTGTGTTAGCTCACCTAAAACCTTAGTGGTTCCTCTCCAATGAGACCGCGGCCTCCTCAGAGAAGATCCACCCGGATTCAAAACCTCCTTCACAGAGAAGAACATCAAGACCTCCTCACAGAGATGACTACCGCTACTTGTATCGTCCTTAGTTGATCGTGTATCGTGTATCACTCTTCGTGTTCCCGGATCCAGCATTTGTGTGACCTAAACTTGTTGATTTGAGCGTTTTCTTCTTGTCCCTCTTGTGTTTTTCCTCGTGCCCCTCGTGTTTATCCTCGGGATCCCTCCTTTTCGTGAAAGATCGGCCACCTTGGGTTCCACCCTACATCAACTATGGTATCATGAGCCTAGGTTGATCACGAATTTGGAGCCCCATACCTTGTTTTCTAGCTTATTTTTGTTGTTTTTCGTCCAATTTCAAAAATCCCCACAAAAATAGCCATACAAATGTTTTTGTGATCTGTGTGTTTTGATGAGATTTTGTTGATTGTGATCCGTGTTTGAGCTGTGTGACAAGTGGTTTGACCTTCTCCCCACCTCACCCACCCTCAAATCCTCCCAAAACCCCAGAAATATTCTTTTCCACCGAATTTTCACCTCTTCCCCGAGTTCATCCCGAGCAGATTAACCCACCCGGATCATCTGGATCTCCACTCGGATCATCCGGCTACCACCCGGATCATCTGGCCAGACATCCGGATCATTCGGACACCCCTCACGAAACTGCATTTCACAGTTTTTCGTAGGCACCGTTTCCGCCACCACCACCACCATTGCCTAACCAAAATCACTACGGTCTTACCTCTTTGTGTCTTGGATCATTTGAGTTGTCATAGGATTGGATTTGGTGAAAATATGATTTCAGTGGAAAGCAACTTGGAGAAGGCTAGAGATCAAGATTTATGTGGTTGGAATGGAATATCTTGACCTCAATACAAGTGTAGGTGGTTCTCTCCCAGAAAATGTATGTTGTAAGTGTAGGCATGTTTTGATGACTTTCTCCGCGAATGAAGAGTGGGTGGAGGGGTATATATAGCCTCCACACAGAATCTAACCTTTACAAACAATTTACCAAACTCGGTGGGACCGAATCAGAAAACTCGGTCAGACCGATTTAGTTCATAATGTGACTGTTAGGCATTTCGGTGGGACCGATATGATCAACTCGGCAGGACCGATTTCATTAGGGTTAGGGCATAACGTAATCTCGGTGAGACCAATTACACAAACTAGGTAGGACCGATTTTGGTAATAAGCTACCGAGAGAGTTGGTCAGGCAAACTCGGTGGGACCAATTCGCTCGTTTCGGTTGGACCGAAACATTACGATGGGGAAACATAGAGTTTGCCTTGCGAACTCGGTAGGACCGATCGCACATCTCGGTTAGACCAAAATGTTACGAAGGGAAACATAGAGTTTAGAATCCCATCTCGGTGAGACCGAGATCCCTATAGGTGAGACCAAAGTGACTACGGTTTGTGGCAGTGGCTATGTCAACTGAACTCGGTGGCACCGGACAGAAAGTTTCGGTGGGGCCGAGTTTGACTTTTGGCTTGGGACAAATGTGGATGTGAGAAAGTGGTTGAGGGTTTTGGAGTATATCACTAAGCATTTTGAGCAAGAAACCCATTAAGCAACACCCCGTCCCCTTTTAATAGTATTGGCTTTCCTATGGACTCACTGTGATCTTCAATCACTAAAATAGAAAATGTAGAGTCTTGAGCTTGAGCCAATATGTGTCCTTAGCATTTTGAGGTGTCCACATTTCTAATCCATGCCATGCCAATCATTGAACTTTCCTGAAATATTTATCTTGAGATAGAATTAGTTCAATGAGCTATATGTTGTTAGTAATTACCAAAACCACCTTGGGATAGTTACACTTTCACCTTCTTCTGCCCTGGCACAGTTGTTCGCCAGGTTAAACTTCTCCAGCACCGTGCACAAGTCATCATGGATGGCGAGCTCCTCACTCATCTTGACGTCCGTGAAGCCCTCTATGAAAGCTGAGATGATGGCCTCATCCGAGGCCATGGGGATCTTCAGATGTACGTTGGTGAAGCACTGAATAAAATTGCGGAGGGCCTCGCCTGGGCGCTGCTTCACTCACAGCAGGTCGCTGTCGATGACGGCGCGGTCTCGGGTGCCTTGTAAGTTGGCGATGAAGCGTTCGCGGAGTCGTCCCACGAAGAAATCTACCCCTCGGGGAGGTGCATGAACCACGAGCACGCGCCATCCTTGATCGCCATGGGGAACTAGTTCATCAACACCTTGTCGTCGCCATTCACTGCCTCGATGATCAGCGCGTAGAGCTGGAGGAACTCCATAGGGTCAGGGATGTCTCCTTAGTGCAGGGGCAGCTCCGGCTTGAACTTGACGGGCTTGACCACCTAGCGTAGCTCTCGGGTGAAGGCGCAACACCAAGAAGCACTCACAGGCATGGCACGTGCGGGGGGAGTGCGGTCCTAGCACCCTTGGGACACAGCCTCATGGGCAGCCCAACCTTGGTGTTGATGCGGAGGTGCGCGAAGCGCGTGCACGTTATGCTGTGGTTGCGGCACAATCTGACAGCTGACCTCGTCACGAGCTGGCGCACCGCGTGGAGGGTCGTGCGGCCGCGCCTCACGTTGAGGTCCAACATCGTCGTTGCAGAGGGGAGGAGGTGGAGGCGCACATGCATCATGTCGCCCGCGCGGGATGGCGTGGGACGGAGCCAATGGGAGGGCGTCGGGGCCTCGCCAGCGGTGTTCACGAGCTCGGTGATGCAGCCCAGCCAGGTCGTAACCCTCATCGGCGAGACGATAACGTAGCAGCTCACGCACCATGAGCAGTGCAGTCTGCGCGTTCACTGGTCCACGACGAGCATGGGAAGACGAAGCCGTGACCGAAGTGAGAGAAGGTGTGGCGGTGTGGCTGTCGCGCAGCACAGAGGGTGGTAGGGAAGAGGCATGCTGCTCGTGGGCAGTAGGGTCAATGACGGCATTGGCTACGCCTGACGCGGAGCGGCGAGGAGTGCTGCAGCCTACCGACATGATCTGGGCAACATGGGCAGCCTAGAGCTCGACACGAACACGGCGAGCATCAGCCATGATGACGGTTGAACGGGGAAGGGTTCGAAGCAGACGAACTTCAACATGCCCCTACTTGGCGCGCCAAATGTTGTAGTTGGGGATCCGCGGTCCCGAGAAGGTTCGAACACAGGGGCATGCAAGAAGGACTTGTGCTTTCTCTCTCAGCCAATCAATGCCTCGACAAGGCCATGGTTCGTCGTGCACAAGCTAGAGTGCAATGGTGGGAACGGACACAACCGTTTTACCCAGGTTCGAGCCACCTTGTGTGTAATACCCTACTCCTTCTTTGGTGGTTGGATTACCTCGAGAGGAGGATGAGAATGAACTACTACAAGTGTGATGCGTTGAGAGGGCTCAGGATCCAATCCCCTTCTATGTTGGGGTCTAGCCTATATTTATATTGGCCATGGTCCTCTTCCCCTGAAGCACAAGGCGAGAAGGGTTGCCACAACGGCCAAATTCGAAGGGGTACAGCGGTACATCTTATCTTGACTAAAGGTGGTCTTCTCCTGCAAAGCTTCTGGTCGATGACGCGCAGGTGGGCTCGGCGATGATCATCGTCTTGCCGAGCTCGTGGTCTTGGTATTTTTGCACTAAAATGGAAACCATTGGGGGATTCCTCGGGAACCCGCGTATGTCCTTGCCTCCTTAGCACCAAAGGGGAAACTGTCCTCGCCTGCGCCCGCTGGTTCCCGCCTGGCCTTGGTTGCCATGGCTCACATCACCGAGGGCCTTGTGAGGCCGGGTGCTGCATTTATATGTCCACTCCTCCAGAGGCAGCCTCGGGAGGATGCCCCCTGGGAGGTATTGGCGTCGTTCACCTCGCGAGGTAAGGGGCCCTCGCGAGAGTCTTGTGCACTTGATCTTATCGCTGAGCCATGCTGGGCCGTTGGTGGGCCACGCCTTTGGCCGCGGGCAGCCGGGTCTAGGTATCCCCGCTCCCAGAACACCGACAAGTATGAAGAATGCACCCTTTGTTTGGGGACCTTCTCAAGCTACTCCATTTGAGGAGCTTAAGAATCTGCTTACACATGCTCCATTACTTGCCACCAAATTTTGATAAAACTTTTGAAGTGCATTGCGACGCTAGTGATAATGTCATAGGTGGCTTGTTGATGCAAGAGACGCAATCCATTGCCTATTCTAGTGAAAAACTTTCTAGCGCACAGCTTAACTATCCCATTTATGACAAAGAGTTGTATGCTTTGGCGAGAGTTTTGGATGTTTGTGAGCATTATCTTCAACCTCATGAATTTGTCCTTTATACGGATCATGAGACTCTTAAGTACCTTGAAGGTCAACCAAGTTGAATAAACATCATGCCAAATGGTGTGAATTCATTTAATCTTTTCCTTATGTCATTGAATACATTACATGTAAAGAAAATGCAGCCACAGATGCTCTTTCCCGCAAGTGCATGGTAATTACTCAACTTGAATTGAATATAATAGGATTTTAGCACATTAAAGACTTGTATGTGCATCATACTTTGTTTGCGATTCCATATGCAAAATGTCAAGATCACAAAATTTGGGAGCGTTATTATATCAAGGATGGTTAACTTATGAGGACTAACAAAATCTGCATACCCAAGTCTTCTCTTTGTTTGTTGCTTTTGCAAGAAGCCCATGATGGAGGACTTATGGGACACTTCGGCCGCGATAAGACCTTCGGTGCACTCTCCAAACACTACTTTTGGCCAAAGATGTTCCGCGACGTATCCTGCTACACCAACCGGTGCATCACATGTAGCAAAGCTTGGTCACAAGCCCAATCTCATGAATTACATATGCTACTTCCTATTCCATACCAACCATGGGAAGATATTGCTATGGATTTTGTGCTTGGTTTGCCTAGAACACAAACTAGCAAAGAATTTGTCTTTGCGTTGTGGACCGTTTCTCTAAGATTGCACATTTTATCCCATGCAACATGATAGATGATGCTTCACATGTTGCAAATCTCTTTTATAAGGAAATCTTACGTCTACATGGAGTGCTCAAGATTATTGTGTCGGACCGCGATGCAAGTTCCTAAACTACTTTTGGAAGACACTTTGCACGGAAGTCGAAATCAAGTTACTCTTCTCATCGGCATATCATCTATAAATCCACGGCCAAACAGAGGTCACCAATCGGACGCTATCTACTCTCCTCCGCGTATTGATCAAGAAGAACATCAAGGAGTGGGAGGAATGTTTACCCATCACTGAGTACGCCTACAATCATGCAAGACACTCTACAACCGGCAAGTCCCCCTTTAAGGTCGTCTACAACCCGTTCTCAGCATTGGACATCCTACTGCTACCACTACAAGAACGCATCGATATGGACGTGTGTGCACGGGCCACTTACCTCAAGAAGGTGCATGAAGATACACACCAAATGATCGAGAACCACGTGCACCGCCTCGCACAAAGCTCAAAATCAACAAACACTGCATGGTGTTCACTCCGAGAGATATTGTGTGGCTACACCTATGTAATGACCACTTCCCCAACGAGCGTTAGTCTAAGCTACTACATCAAGCCGATGGACCATTCAAGGTGCTCGCACGCTACAACAACAATGCCTACAAGATCGACATTGCAAGTACAACGTGAGCGATATCTTCAACATCAAGGACCTCTCTCCTTTCCATGAGGGTTTCGATCTGAGGTGGGATCTTTCCCGGGGGATGATGCGAAGCATCCTATGGTCATCCCCGACCTACCTTCGTCTCCCCAAGTGCCAAGTGGACCGATGACACAAGCATGTGCAAGGGCTATCAAGACCGAGGTGCCATCTCTCCTTAATGACCTTCCCTATGATCCACGTGAGACATGGCTACTACCTCAATCTGGAATTCTATGTATTCTCAGGTATCAAGAACACCCTCTCGGAGATGCTCGGGGATCATGGACAATCCTCCAAGTACACAGGCCAAGAAGCACGACAAGAGTAACCATTGAAAGTCTACAGCGGTCGGACATTCAGCCCCTGGCCCGGACATCAAGTGCCCGGAGGCCGCAGCCGCGATAGAAGACCAACATTCGAAGAGCTACAGGACCCCGGACATCTAGACATCCAGCCCGAGCAGCTCAGACATCCGCTCCCCGCCTGGATGTCTGGCCAGACCACATCAAAGCGCAACAAAAGTTTGGCCAAGACAGGTCGGACATCCGATGATAGGCCTGGACATCCGCACCCTAGCCTGGACATTCGGCACCCGCCTGTGCGTAGATAGAGGGCCACATGCCCATGTACTTGATGGGCAACAAAGCATGAAAAAATATCCCACGAACACCCAAGATCAATCTAGGAGATGCATAACTATGAGAGGGAAATGAGTCTGCATACCCTTGTAGACCAAAAGTACTAACAATCTAAAGATCGTGGTTGCGTAGTCGTACTCGCGTCGCGATCCAATCCGATCTAAGCACCGCACATGCGGCACCTCTGAGTTTAGCAAACGTATGGCTCGGTGACGTCTCCTCCTCCTTGATATAGCAAGCAAGGAGAAGAGGTAGGTGAGATCTGATCCAACATGATGGTGTGGTAGTGGTGGTGGCAATAGAACTCTAGCAGGCACTACTAGAAAAAGGCCTACTAATGGCGCACCAGTTTTGGCCATTAATGGCGCACTACTGGTGCGCCATTAGTAGCACGCCATTAGTATTTGGATACTAATGGCGCACCACTGGTGCGCCATTAGTATCTAGTATACTAATGGCGCACCACACGTGCGCCATTAGTATATGGCACGGTGCGCCATTAGTATGCGGCACGGTGCGCCATTAGTATGCCTCTCAGGGAGCCATATATATCCAGGTGCTTTGGCATACTAATGGCGCACTACATAGGAGTGCGCCATTAGTAAAAAAAATTCAATTTTTTTTCAATTTTTTTAAAAAAAAAATCTTAATCTCAGGTCATTATGGCTTAATCTGGGGTCAATTTGCTTAATCTCAAGTCAAATCGCACTCTGTGGTCAAACTTCCCATAAGGTCACCCATCCTCACACTACTCCAGCCCGAGCACGCTTAACTTCGTAGTTCTATCCAACCCCAGCACCAGCTCACTTCACAGGCACTTGTTGATATATCTATCATATCAATCCTATTAACCCTTTTTGATGTCTAGGAGTTTGTTAATGTTCATGAGTATGATGAAATTTTGAAAATATATTTCAAACTTCCCGGTCATATTCGTATTATATTTTTGAAAAAAAATTATAAAATTTATTTTTCGAAAATTTTATAAAAAAAAAAAATTGTTACTAGTGGTGCACCTAGGAAACGGTGCGCCACTAGTAAGTTTGAAATTTTTTGAATTTTTTTGCGTCTACATGTTAAAAGCCCCGTAACTTTTTTTCTGTTAGGTTTTTGGGGATTCTGAAAATCCGGATGTAACTTTTCGAGTAGATGATTTTTCATATAAATATTTTTTAATCCGAGTTCGTATGCAAAAGTTATGCCCGTTTTACTAAATCCAGACGTATTTTGCAAATAAAGTCAAAATTCATATTTGTAAATTTTCCCAACAAGTAGACCACATATCACATGGGAAACTTATTTTTTTTATTTTTTGACATTTATATCATTTTCTTTTATTTATTTTTGAACTGGAAAAGGCGGTCCAGGGGGGGTGTGCAGTAATGGCCAAGTTAGTAATGGCGCACCGTGGGAGTGGTGCGCCATTAGTATTTTTTTTCATTTTTTATTTTTTTTATTTTTTTTCAAAACTAGTAATGGCGCATCGTGGGAGTGGTGCGCCATTACTTGTTGAACTACTAATGGCGCACCACTCCCACGGTGCGCCATTACTAGTTTTGAAAAAAATAAAAATAATAAAAATAATAAAATATGAAAAAAATACTAATGGCGCACCGTAGGTGTGGTGCGCCATTAGTAAGTTCAACTACTAATGGCGCACCACTCCCACGGTGCGCCATTACTAGTTTTGAAAATAAAATTAAAAAAAAAATAAAAAAAAATTGAAAAAAAAATTACTAATGGCGCACCGTGGATGTGGTGCGCCATTAGTAGTTTAACTACTAATGGAGCACTATCCACTGGTGCGCCATTAGTAGTTTTGAAAAAAAATTGAAAAAAAATTGTTACTAATGGCGCACCACATTAACGGTGCGCCATTAGTATTTGGATACTAATGGCGCACCAACACATGGTGCGCCATTAGTATATACTAATGGTGCACTGCTTGTCTGGTGCGCCATTAGTGTCAATTCCATCTATAGCCCTTTTCCTAGTAGTGAGGGCTTCGTCAAGCACTACACGAATCAGAAGTGGAGGGAGAGGGAGAGGACAACCGCCGTGGTCAAGGGATGGGTTGCCCCTTGCGTTTCCTCTCTATTTATATAAGGGTGGGGGATTTGGCCAGTCCTTGCCCCTCCTCCAAGGGAGGGGATGGAGGCTAAGGAGGGGAGGAGTGCCCTCCAAGCCAAGTGGAGGGCCCTCCCCTATAGGGTTTTCCACCCGTGGGTGCTTGGGCCTTGCAGCGGTTGGTGCCCCTAGCCCATTAAGGGCAGGGCACCCCCTACAGCCGATGCTACTATATGAGATGTGGTGGAACCCTTGCTGGACTTCCGAAACCCTCTAAACCTTCTGGAAGCTTCCCAGTACAATACCGAAAATATATGAACTGTTTCCAGAACATTGATAACAACTTTCCATATATAAATATTTACCTCCGGACCATTCAAGAACTCCTTGTGACATACGGGACTCTGAACAACCATCGGTCACCAACGTTAATATCTCATTACTACCCTAGCACCACAAAACGTTAAGCTTTCGACCCTACGGGTTTGAGAATCATGTGCATGACCGAGACACCTCTCCGGTCAATAACCAATAGCGGGACTGGAAGCCCGTATTGGTTCCTACATATTCCATGAAGATTTTTATTGGTTAACCCCGATGTCGACGATTCAGTTAATCCTGTATGTAATTCCCTTTGTCGGTCAATATGTTACTTGCCCGAGATCCGATCATCGGTATCTCCATGCCTATTTCAATCTCGTTACCGATAACTCTTCTTAATCATTTCGTAATACAAGATGCCATGACTAAAATCATAAGTCACTAGCTTACAAGCTTCTTATGATGTTGTATTACCGAGAGGGCCCAAAGATATCTCTCCATCACACGGAGCGACAAATCCGAGTCTCGATCCATGCAACCCAACACGCACCTTCGGATATACCTGTAGAGCACCGTTATGATCACTCATTTATGTAGTGACATTTGATAGCACACAAAGTATTCCTCCAGTATCTGGGAGTGGCATGATCACATGATCTGATGCTAAGCTTATGGTTGGGTCTGTCCATCACATCATTCTCCTAATGATTTGGTCCCTTTATCAAATGACAACTCATGTCTATGGTTAGGAGACCTTAACCATCTTTGATCAACGAGCTAGTATAATAGAGGCTTAATAGGGACACAGTGTTGTTTATGTATTCACACATATATTTATGTTTACGATTAATACAATTTTAGCATGAATAATAAACATTTATTATGAACGGGAAATATTATCATAACCATTTTATTATTTCTTCTAGGACATATTTCCTACAGTAGCCCTCTCATTTCATCCACATTTGTACTAGCACTATAACTAGACTACCCCCTTCTCCTTCTAGGCCTAGCAAAGGTTAGAGCTCATTTGAGATAGAGCTTTGCTCATCCACTTACCCCTCCCATGCAGTTGAAGGCCTCCATGTGATAAGATCCCCCAAGTGGATTCAAGACCCCTCTTATTCAAGGATTGGGATGAACTAGTTCCTTTGTTAACTTCTTGTGTTGGATTTGTATCATTGTGTCTCCTTTTATGTGTATGTGGATTTAGCATATCTATGATTGGATCTTGTGTATTTGAGAGTTCTTCTTGTGTCCCTCCAAGTGAGAAAAGATCTCCAATTAGGGTTCCACTGATGAGGACATCACTAACAAGGTTACACCCACATCCCCAACTAATACATATACAGGACCAATTACTAGAGCTCGCGCATGCCAATTAAATTACCAGGTACTTTCGTTTCTTGGTAATGATTCTAATGTTCATGAAAATATGATGATGCCTAATTTGGATACATTTTTCTTGCATACAAATGAAGGGCCTAGCTTGGACAAGAAGGATGAACATTGGAGCAAGATAAAACATGGAGATTGTCAGGGATATTACTAGCAGGTATAAACCGGCCAGGAAGATCCGGATTACACTGACATAGTTGTATTATTACAAGCACAGTAGAATATGTATAAAAGGATTCAGCCCATAGAGGTTGAGGGCCCATGTGTTAGGCCTGCGGTTCGTAAACCATCATATCATGTAACTTGGGATGTAAGATAGAAAGAGTAGAGACCGAGGCGGAGACGTTTATGAGCCGGCCTCGGGACTCTGTAAACCGGACCGGGTGTTGCCTCCTATATAAAGGGACGACCCGGCGACGGTTCAAGGACAAGAGACAACAGCGCGAAACAAAGGCAAGCGATTCGCTCCCTGTTCATCGACGCCCAAGCAATACCACACCAAACTAGACGTAGGCTTTTACCTTCATCGAAGGGGCCAAACTAGTATAAACCCTCTGTGTCCTTTGTGTGCTTTTAACCTCTTCAAGCTAATCCGCGCGATGGCCTCACACCTAAGTCCTCTAAACCGGACATCTGCCGTGTTAATTCCATGACAGTTGGCGCCCACCTTGGGGCTATCACACGATGGTTTCGAGTTCTTGAAGGGAAGCTTTGAAGGACTCAACGGTTACGCGGTCGGCCGGATGACCAAGAGTTGCCGTGGCCGGATCTACATCGACGATGCAGGCTGGGGCCCCGAGGCCGATTCAATCGAATACGGGTACCGGGTCCCCTTCGGCGCTATCCACGTCTTCATCGGCAAGATTGGTGAACCGGGACCTGAGCCGGACATCTTCCCCAACATCGTCGAGCCGGCTCAGCGTGCGAGATCGGCCCGGATTCAGCCCGCCGTGAAGCGTGTTTTCGTTGGAGCAGTACATGGAGTCCAAGCCGAGGACAGATCGGATTCTGGTGGCGAGACAGTTGTCTACTCTGACGATGAATCTTCATCCGGAGAGACCAAATCTTTGTATCTGTTGCAGGACGGCCGGTCTGAGGGCGCATCCAATGGCGATAGTATTCCAGACCCCTTTGACCCGCCGAGCTGGGTGGCTGTTTTCATGGCCGGATCACAGTCTATGCATCAGCCCTCGATGACTGGGGCGTTCACCTTAGAGGTAGCGGGTGCTGGGGCAGGAAACCAAACCTCGTCGCCCTCTGATGCCCTATCCACCTTGGTTGGAGAATTGACGGCACTTGCAACAGCAGAAGTAGCCCCTGCCAACAAGGCGCAACATGATGCGGAGATCCTTCAGCTGAAGGGCCGGATTGAGCACGCTAAACGGGATTTGGACGCACAGAAAGTCAGGATGGCTACAAGGCAAGCAGAGCTAGACTCCCAAGCTTTCCGGCTCAGGGTGGATCAGACCTCGGCGCAGGAGGTAATGTACAGAAGACAGCAAACTCGTCTATGGCCGGTTTACCAGGCGAGGAATCTCTTTGGCACACCGGGAGCGGGAGCCAGCAATTACGCAGAGGTAAACCGAGGGGGGCCCGGGGACTGGCGAGCCGGTTAAGCCGCTGGCCGCAGAGCGAAACCACCAAGTTATGCCAACACCGCACATCCCCACCCCTCCCGGCCATTATTCTAACCCGTTGGACAACATTGTCGCCGCCGCTTCACGACTGGCTGCTTTACCCATTGAGGGGACATCCCCCGTGGCGATGGAAGCATGCCGGGCTAAGGAATTGCTAGACACGGCGTTGACACAGCAGCAGGCGTACTCTTATAGCAGGGAAAGGATTCATTCAACCCCCCGCCCAAGCCGGAGTTACTCTAGGCACTGGGATGAACCAGCCGTGTCTAGCAGCGAGCGGAGACGTCACCGTCACAGGCAGGATAATCCGGCAGGAGCAGAAGCACACGCCCAAGAGGCGGTAAACCGGGCTAGGCATGCTGCCCGCGAGGACACCCGTCAAGCGACGTCGGTTCACACAGCCACAAAGGAAACGGGGGCCACGGCAAGTTCCTTTGTGGTACAGAGTCTCATCCCCGCTTTACGAAGCGTGAAATTGCCCAAGGACTTCAAAGGCCCGCGCAAGGTACCCAACTACACAGCGGATCTGGCTCCCGAAACGTGGGTTGAGAGTTAAGAGATGGCTATGGAGATGCTTGATGTGGATGAAGCAGCATGCGCCAAGTACTTTACCATGATGCTTGAGGGTACAACCCGGACATGGTTAAAGGGCTTACCACCTAACTCCATCGGATCACGGGGTGAGTTGCATCGCCAGTTTATCAAAAATTTCAAAGACACGTGCAAGCAGCCAATGTCGGTGGTAGACTTAGCAGCATGTGTTCAAGGAGAGCAGGAACCCACGAGCAGCTGGGTGCGGCGAGTATCAGAAATCCTACACTCTTCCAATAGTATCAACCCTAGTACGGCGATAGTGACACTGAAAATAATTGCCGGTTTGAGTCTCTAAAATTGAAGTTAGGACGGCTCAAACGCGATTGCAATGACATGGGCACGCTCATGAGCGCACTGGTGAAATATGGGGATTCTGATAACACCAAGTACCCAGATGCAGACGGAGACAAGTCCGGAAAGGTGAACAAGGCTGGTAAACCGGCACAAGCTAATCCGCGCGATGGCCTCACACCTAAGTCCTCTACACCAGACATCTGCCGTGTTAATTCCACGACAGAGATGATGGCATGCGCAAGGGGAACAAGAACGGAGTTACAAGTGATGATTTCAGGACTTTGAAGCCACCATAATGAGTGTGTGAAGCCTTGGACAAAATATACAAGATGCCACTTCGTGAATTTCGTCCAGAGGTTATTATAGGTGATGCGTTACCTTATTATTGGGCCAGGCCCATGTAATTTCGAAATAGACAAGTATAGGCTGTTTTTAGAGTCCGTATGTGTGGGGAAAACCGAGTTAGGGTTGGTTTCGGACCCCTTCTCCAAGGGGCCACGAAATCCCCCCTCCATTTCCCCATATATATAGCCCTTAGGGCATCGTTTAGTCTTTGGGTTTTGCTTAGATTAAAGTTCGCCATAGCTGCAACTTCGCGTACTTCGTTTGTGTTCAACAACCAGACAAAGACGTCACAGAACCCCACTTGATCAATAAAGCTTTCCTCTTGAATTCGCAATATCCAGATTGCAATCTCAGTTTCTTGCTTGCTCTTTGTTTGCCTGCAGGAAACAGACCTTCGTGGTCAGGTTGATCATGCTCTGGCGTGGTCAATAACCTCTCAGAGTTGGTTTAGTGATTGCTAAGGCGCGACATCCTCGCACGTTCGTAGTTGGATCGTCAAAGTCGACCTCCTCCAAAATGATAGCCACCATCTCATCGAAAGACGGGACACCTTTGCCTCTATCAAGTGGTATCAGATTTCCAGGTTGCTCGGTGAGATTTTATAGTTTTTGGTAGATTAGATCGAGTCTGTTCTTCATACCTACAGTGATAGAGGCAAAGGTGTCCCGTCTTTCGATGAGATGGTGGCTATCGTTTGGATGAAGTCGACTTTGACGATCCGACTACGAACGTGCGTGGACGTCGCTCCTTAGCAATCGCTAAACCAACTCCGAGAGGTTATTGACCACACCAGAGCACGATCAACCTGACCACGAAGGTCTGTTTCCTGCAGGCAAACGAAGAACAAGCAAGAAACTGAGATTGCAATCTGGATATTGCGAATTCAAGAGGAAAGCTTTATTGATCAAGTGGGGTTCTGTGACGTCTTGGTCTGGTCGTTGAACACAAACGAAGTACGCGAAGTTGCAGCTATGGCGAACTTTAATCTAAAAAAAAAACCCAAAGTCTAAGCGACGCCCTAAGGGCTGTATATATGAGGGAAAGAGGGGGGAATTTCGTGGCCCTTGGTGGAGGGGTCCGAAACCAACCCTAACTCTTGTTTCCCCACACATACGGACTCTAAAAACAGCCTATACTCAAGTATTTCGAAATTACATGGGCCTGGCCCAATAATAAGGTGACGCAGCACCTATAATAGCCTCTGGACGAAATTTATGAAGTGGCATCTGTTATATTTCGTCCAAGGCTTCTCGCACTCATTATGGTGGCTTCAAAGTCCTGAAATCATCACTTGAAAGTCCATTCTTGTTCCCCTTGCGCATGCCATCATCTCCATGCTTGATCTTGCTCCAATGTTCATCCTTCTTGTCCAAGCTAGGCCCTTCATTTGTAAGCAAGACAAATGTATCCAATTTAGGCAGCATCATATTGTCATGAACATTAGATTCATTACCAAGAAACGAAAGTACCTGGTAATTTAATTGGCGTGCGCGAGCTCTAGTAATTGGTCATGTATATGTGTCAGTTGGAGCTGTGGGTGTAACCTTGTTAGTGATGTCCTCATCATCTTCTCCTTCTTGAATTGAAGTCGTCCTCGACGGAAGCTCATCTTCCTCACCCAAGTAAGGCTTCAAATCTGCAATGTTAAATGTGGGACTAACCCCAAAATCTGCAGGCAGCTCAAGTTTATATGCATTATCATTTATTTTCTCTAACACCTTGAAAGGACCATCAGCACGTGGCATTAGTTTTGACTTGCGCAAATTAGGAAACCTATCCTTACGCAAATGTAACCAAACAAGATCTCCAGGTGCAAGGACAACACGTTTTCTACCCTTATCACCAACAAGTTTATATTTAGCATTCATGCGCTCAATATTTTCCTTGTTAACTCATGCATTTTTAAGATCAATTCAGCACGTTGTTTAGCATCAAAATTAACCTTCTCCGAAGAAGGAAGAGGCAACAAATCAATAGGTGCACGAGGTAGGAAACCATAGAGAATTTCAAAAGGGCACATCTTAGTAGTAGAATGCAATGAACGATTATAAGCAAATTCAATATGAGGCAAGCATTCTTCCCACATTTTCTTATTATTCTTCAAAACAGCCCTAAGCATAGTAGACAAAGTGTTGTTGAATACTTCAGTTTGTCCATCAGTTTGGGGGTGACAAGTAGTACTAAAAAGCAGTTTAGTCCCCAACTTAGCCCATAAACATCTCCAAAAGTGGCTAAGAAATTTAGTATCACGATCTGAAACAATAGTATTTGGCACACCATGCAAGCGAATAATTTCACGAAAGAACAAATCAGCAACATTAGCAGCATCATCGCTTTTATGACATGGTATAAAGTGTGCCATCTTCGAGAACCTATCCACGACAACAAATATGCTATCCCTCCCCTTCTTTGTTCGAGGTAAACCCAAAACAAAGTCCATAGATATATCTTCCCAAGGAACACTAGGGACAGGCAAAGGCATATATAAACCATGAGGATTGAGTCGTGACTTAGCTTTTTGACATGTAGTGCAGCGAGCAACAAAATGCTCAACATCCCGTCGCATCTTTGGCCAAAATAAATGTGTAGCAAGTACGTCCTCCGTCTTCTTCACGCCAAAGTGTCCCATTAATCCTCCTCCATGCGCCTCCTGCAACAACAAAAGACGAACAGAGCTAGCTGGAATGCATAGCTTGTTAGCTCGAAACACAAATCCATCACTAACGACGAACTTGTTCCATGTTCTCCCTTATTTACAATTCTGCAATACATCTTTAAATTCAGCATCATGCACATATTGATCTTTGATGGTCTCCAAACCAAATATTTTAAAGTCAAGTTGTGAAAGCATAGTATAACGATGAGACAATGCATCAGCAATATCATTTTCTTTTCCCTTCTTGTGTTTAATAACATAAGGGAAAGTCTCTATGAATTCAACCCATTTAGCATGTCTACGGTTCAGTTTTGCTTGACTTTTAATGTGCTTTAAAGATTCATGATCAGAATGTATAACAAATTCTTTGGGCAATAAATAATGTTGCCATGTCTCCAAAGTCCGAACAAGAGCATATAATTCCTTATCATAAGTAGAATAATTCAGACTAGGCCCACTCAATTTTTCAGAAAAATATGCAACAGGTTTACCATCTTGTAATAACACACCTCCTAACCCAATTCCACTAGCATCACATTCAAGCTCAAAAGTCTTATTAAAATCAGGAAGTTGGAGTAAAGGAGCATGTGTCAACTTATCTTTCAATACCATGAATGCTTCTTCCTGTGCAGTACCCCAAACAAAAGGCACATCCTTCTTTGTAAGCTCATTGAGAGGTGCAGCAATGGTGCTGAAATCTCTCACAAAACGCCGATAGAATCCAGCGAGGCCAAGGAAACTCCTCACGTGTGTGACCGTTTTGGGCTGCGGCCAACTCTCAATAGCTTCAATCTTGGCCTTATCAACCTCAATTCCCTGTGGAGTATCAACATAGCCAAGAAAAGAGACTCGGTCGGTGCAAAAGCTGCACTTTCCAAGGTTACCAAATAAACGTACATCACGTAGAGCAATAAAAACAGCACGTAAATGTTCCAAATGTTCCTCCAAAGATCTGCTAAAAATCAATATATCATCAAAGTATACTACCACAAATCGTCCAATGAAAGCACGTAAAACTTCATTCATTAATCTCATGAAAGTACTAGGTGCCTTAGTTAACCCAAAAGGCATGACTAACCACTCATATAATCCAAACTTAGTTTTAAATGTTGTTTTCCATTCATCTCCCAATTTCATACGAATTTGATGGTATCCACTACGCAAATCAACTTTGGAGAATATTGTAGAGCCACTCAATTCATCAAGCATATCATCTAGCCTAGGAATAGGATGACGATAACGAATAGTAATATTATTAATGGCTCAACAATCAACACACATACGCGATGTACCATCCTTTTTCGGCACTAGAATAACAGGAACAGCACAAGGACTAAGGGATTCGCGTATATAACCTTTGTCGAGTAGCTCCTGTACTTGACGCATAATCTCCTTCGTCTCTTCTGCATTGGTACGGTATGGTGCGCGGTTGGGTAGCGATGCACCAGGAATTAAGTCAATCTGATGCTCAATCCCTCGAATAGGTGGTAATCCCGGTGGCACGTCTTGTGGAAAGACATCGGCGAACTCCTGTAAAATGTTAGTGACAGCAGGAGGCAAAGAGGAAGGCACGTCCTCGAATGAAAACAAGGCCTCTTTGCATACAACAGCATAGCAAACAGATTTGCTAAAATCTAGCTCATCAATATCAGATTTTGTGGCAAATAAACATGCACTTTTCAATTTAATTTCAGAAGCAACAGTAGATGGTTTATTAGTAGGCTTCATTTGTTGCTCAAATTCTTTTGCCACAATCTGATTTTCACTCTTATTTTTCTCCTGTTTTGCTTTATTAGCTCTATTAATATCATCTTTCAAAATGGAATCAGGAGTCATAGGAAGTAAAGTAATATTTTTATCCTTATGAACAAGAGTATGCTGATTGTTTCTACCATGGTGTACAGAATTTTTATCAAATTGCCATGGTCTACCAAGTAATAAGGAACATGCTTGCATAGGTACCACATCACAATCAACATAATCAACATATGTAGAGATACTAAAGTGCACACGAACAGTACGTGTTACCTTAACCTTGCCGCTGTTGTTGAACCATTGGATGTAGTAAGGATGTGGATGTGGTCTTGTGGTGAGAGATAGCTTCTCCACCATCTCCATGCTAGCCAAGTTGTTGCAACTCCCTCCATCTATGATCACGCGAACAGAACGTTCCTTCACAACTCCCTTTGTATGGAACAAATTATGCCTCTGATTTTGCTCAGCTTGTGTAACCTGCACACTCAAAACACGTTGAGCAACTAAACATTCATACCTGTCAGCATCTTCAGGAGCCAAGTATTGCGTCTCATGATCAGAATCGTCTCCACCGTGTTCTTCACGTGTAATAAGAGCCAAAGTCTCCTCATCATAGTCACTAGCGGATTCATATCCACCATCCTCAGTAGCAATCCTCACACGCTGAGATTTGCAATCTCTCGCAAAATGTCCTCTTCCCTTACAACGACGACAAATAATATCACTGGTGTGCCCTGTTGATGCCATGGAAGAAGAAGAACTCTGTGCAGGCCCAATAGGTGTGCTCTTGGCAGATAATGGTGGTTGTGCCTGCTTCCTTGTATCACGGCTGGAGGTAACAGCTGATGGAGGTGTCGGTGCAGTAGAATGTGTGGAAGTAGAGGATGCACGCGGTGTCCATGATGAAGGTCGACCTGCAGAAAAGTTAGTCCGCGCCAATGCTTGTCGATCCTGCACTTCACGTTCAGCTTTACAAGCAAGATGGAATAAACGAGTGATATTAGTATAATCCTTATACTCTAGAATGGTCTGAATCTCTCTATTTAATCCACCCATAAAACGTGCAAGCATAGCTTCATTCTCCTCAACAATACCACATCTAATCAGGCCAGTTTGTAATTGCTGATAATATTCTTCTACAGAATTTTTTCCTTGTCTTAAGCGCTGCAGTTTTTGAAGTAATTCACATTGATAATATGGTGGAACCCAACGAGTACGCATAGCAGTTTTCAAAGCAGCCCAAGTAGCTGGAACAGGATATAATCTACAATGTTCAGACCACCAAACACATGCAAAACTAGTGAAAGCAAAAACAGTAGCAGGAACACGTCTCTCCTCGGGATAGTTTAAACATGTAAAACGTTGTTCAGTTTGTAACTCCCAAGTAAGATATATATCAGGAACATATCTACCCTCAAATGGTGGAATATTCAATTTCAGTTTAGGAAGATGGTCATGTACCTCAGGTGGTGGTGCAGCCCTACCGTTGCGATGATATGCATGAGGACGACCTGGTGGTGGTGGTGCTGGTTGTTGCACGTAGTTCTGATTTTGGTCAACCTCATCCTCGTAATGGTCCTCCACCTCTGCAGTAGCAGCAAGAGCTACAGAAACATCAACAGCAGCACCAGAAGCTTGACCAGTCTCAAGGGGAACGCGCTGTGCTCGTCCCACTTGATTCGGAAGGTGACGTTGTTGTTGTTGTTGTTGTTGTTGTTGAAGAGGTGGGACAGCTGCAGTAGCCGGTGGTGGTGGAAAACACGAAAGCAATTCAGCAAACTTGTTATCGAGCTTTGTGTCAAACGTCTTCTCCATGCCAACTATCTTCTCCATGGCCTCGTCCAATGTGTTTAGCACATCTTGCACCTGTACACTCATCATTTGCTGAAACTTATCATGAAGCTCCTTGTTCGTCAAGTTCTCCCAGTCAGTCTCGTCGACTTGTGATCCTGGCATGGTTAGCAGCAATAGAAACACACAAGAATATGATCCTACAGACTACTAATAAGTGGTGGTGGTGGCGGGTGTCACAAATCCGACAACCAAATCTCAAATTCTTACCAGTTCTTACCCAGCAGCAGGTGGTGATCGGCAACCGTGGTAGTCAAAACTCTCAAAGCTTGGATAAAGCGATTACCAGGGAGAGTCAAACGCACGACGTAGATGTATGTGGAGCTGGGAAGGCTTATAAGATGGTAGCAAAAGTTGTCAGCAATAATCAAATCAGAGATGCAAAGTTGAATAAACGCTCAACGACGGTACTGTGCTGGTCCTAGGCTAGACCGTACTAGACACGCGAGCCTAGAACACTAACAAAATCACGGCGCTGCACGTAATAAAGGGGAAAGCACACTCTGATTTTTTTTCGCCTCTTTTTTTTTGCGCTCCTTTTTTTTGCGCTGCTTTTTTTTTGGCCAAAAATCACTATAATTGCGAATGTCTCAAAATACTTCCCAAGTCAAACTAAGATGATAAGCACGAAATTTTTTTGACGATTTTTTTTCGGAATCAGGGCAGCGACGACGAAAAAGTGCGGTAAAAAAACAGTATGGTGGCACGTGTCTCAAAAGACTCAGAAAAGCCCAAAAGTAGGATAGGGAAAAAATATTTTCACCTGCCGAAGTTTTGGCCTAAAAACTGCCCGGGGGTCTCCAGACACGTGCCATCATACTGTTTTTTACCACACTTTTTGGCCTAAAATTTCGGCAGGTGAAAATATTTTTCCTATCCTGTTTTTAGGCTTTTCTCAGTCTTTTGAGACACGTGCCATCATACTGTTTTTTACCGCACTTTTTCGTCGTCGCTGCCCTGATTCTGAAAAAATCATCAAAAACATTTCGTGCCTATCATCTTAGTTTGACTTGGGAAGAGTTTTGAGACACTCGCCATTATAGTGATTTTCGGCAAAAAAAAATAGAGCGCAAAAAAAAGGAGAAAAAATCAGTGTGCCTTCCCCTTCATTACGTGCAGCGTCCTGATTTTGTTAGTGTTCTAGGATCGCGTCTCTAGTACGGTCTAGCCTAGGACCAGCAGAGTACCGTCGTTGAGCGTTTATTCAACTTTGCATCTCTGAATTGATTATTGCTGACCCTTTTTGGCTACCATCTTATAAGCCATCCCAGCTCCACATACATCTACGTCGTGCGTTTGACTCTCCCTGGTAATCGCTTTATCCAAGCTTTGAGAGTTTTGACTACCATGGTTGCCGATCACCACCTACTGCTGGGTAAGAACTGGTAAGAATTTGAGATTTGCTTGACGGATTTGTGACGACCCACCACCACCATTTTCTAGTAGTCTATCGGGTCATATTTTTTGTGTGTTTCTATTGCTGCTAACCATGCCAGGATCACAACTCGATGAGACTGACTAGGAGAACATGACGAACAAGGAGTTGCATGATAAATTTCAGCAAATGATGGGTCAACAGGTAGAAGATGTGATGACCAGTTTTGACAACGCACTATCGAGGATGGATGGCATTGAGAAGTCAATTGACACCAAGTTGGATGCCAAATTCGCTGAAGTTCTTGCGCGTCTACCTCCACCTGTTGCACCATTGCAACAACAATAACAACCACCTTCATGTCGCGAAACAGCCCTCCACAAAGCGAGTCGTGTCGCTCTTCAGCTTGGCCAACCTATTGGTGCTGCTGTTGATACTTCTGTGGATCCTGCTGCTTCCGAGGAGGAGGACGATTACGCGGGGGATTACGAGGATGAGGTTGATCAAAATCAGAACTACGTGCAACAACCAGCACCACAACCACCAGGTCGTCCACTTGCAAATAATCGCAATGGTAGGGCTGCACCACACCCTCAGGTACGAGATCATGACCATCTCCCTAAACTAAAATTGAATATTCCACCATTTGAGGGTAGATATGTTCCTGATATATATCTTACTTGGGAGTTAGAAACCGAACAATGTTTTACATGTTTAAAATATCCCGAGGAGTGGCGTGTTGCTGCTACTCTTTGTGCTTTCACTAGTTTTGCTTGTGTGTGGTGGTCTGAATATTGTAGATTATATCCGGATAATATTCCAACTACTTGGGCTGCTTTGAAAACTGCTATGCATACTCTTTGGGTTCCACCATATTATCAATGCGAATTACTTCAGAAATTGCAGCGTTTAAGACAAGGAAAAATTTATGTAGAGGAATATTATTAGGAATTACAAACTGGCCTGATTAGATGTGGTACTGTTGAGGATAATGAGGCTATGCTTGCATGTTTTATGGGTGGCTTAAAAAGATTCAAACAATTCTAGAGTATAAGTAGTATAATAATATCACTCGTTTATTCCATCTTGCTTCCAAAGCTGAACGTGAAGTGCAGGATCGACAGGCCTAGGCGCGAACTAATTTTTCTGCAGGTTGACCTTCATCATGGACACCGCGTTCATCATCTACTTTGACACGTCCGGCTGCACCACCGCCTACTTCATCCGTCACTTCTAGCTGTGATAAAAGCAAACAGGCACCATCACCATCAACCAGGAGTACACCTTCCGGTCCTGCGCAGAGCTCTTCTTCATCCATGGCATTCACAGGGCCAACACATGATGTTATATGTCGTCCTTGCACTGGTCATGGTCACTATGCGAGCAAATGCCCATCTTAGTGTGTCATGATTGCTACTTAGGATCGTGGTTATGAGTCCGCTAGTGACTATGATGAGGAGATTTTGGCTCTTATTACACGTGAAGAACACGGTGGAGATGATTCTGAAAAATGAGACGCAATACATGGCTCATGAAGACGCTGACAGGTATGAATGTTTAGTTGCTCAACGTGTTTTGAGTGTGTAGGTTACACAAGCGGAGCAAAATCAGAGGCATAATTTGCTCCATACAAAGGGAGTTGTGAAGGAACGTTCTGTTCGCGTCATCATAGATGGAGGGAGCTGCAACAACTTGGCTAGCATGGAGATTGTGGAGAAGCTATCTCTCACCACAAGACCACATCCACATCCTTACTACATCCAATGGTTCAACAACAGCGGCAAGGTTAAGGTAACACGTACTGTTCGTGTGCATTTTATTATCTCCACATATGTTGATTATGTTGATTGTGATGTGGTACCCATGCAAGCATGTTCCTTATTACTTGGTAGACCATGGCAATTTGATACAAATTATGTACACCATAGTAGAAACAATCAGTATACTCTTGTTCATAAGGATAAACGTATTACTTTGCTTCCTATGTCTCCTGATTCCATTTTGAAAGATGATATTAATAGAGCTAATAAAGCAAAACATGAGCAAAATAAGAGTGAAAATCAAATTGTGGCAAAAGAATTTGAGCAAAAAATGAAGCCTAATAACACACTATCATCTTATGTTGCATCTGAAATTAAATTAAAAAGTGGATGTTTGCTTGCCACCAAATCTGATATTGATGATCTAGATTTAAGCAAATATGTTTGCTATGATTTTGTGTGCAAAGAGGCATTATTTTCAATCGAGGACGTGCCTTCCTCTTTGCCTCCTGCTGTCACTAACATTTTGCAGGAGTTCGCGGACGTCTTTCCACAAGACGTGCCACCGGGATTACCACCTATTCGAGGGATTGAGCATCAGATTGACTTAATTCCCGGTGCATCCCTACCCAACCGCACACCATACCGTACCAATCCAGACGAGACGAAGGATATTATGCGTCAAGTACATGAGCTACTCGACAAAGGTTATATACGTGAATCCCTTAGTCCTTGTGTTGTTCCAATTATTCTAGTGCCGAAAAAGGATGGCACATCGTGTAAGTGTGTTGATTGTAGAGGCATTGATAATATCACTATTCATTATAGTCATCCTATTCCTAGGCTAGATGATATGCTTGATGAATTGAGTGGCTCTACAATATTCTCCAAAGTTGATTTGCGTAGTGGATACCATCAAATTCGTTTGAAATTGGGAGATGAATGGAAAACAGCATTTAAAACTAAGTTTGGATTATATGAGTGGTTAGTCATGCCTTTCGGGTTAACTAATGCACCTAGTACTTTCATGAGATTAATGAATGAAGTTTACGTGCTTTCATTGGACGATTTGTGGTAGTATACTTTGATGATATATTGATTTATAGCAGATCTTTGGAGGAACATTTACGTGTTGTTTTCATTGCTCTACGTGATGCATGTTTGTTTGGTAACCGTGGAAAGTGCACCTTTTGCACCGACCGAGTATCTTTTCTTGGCTATGTCGTTACTCCATAGGGAATTGAGGTTGATAAAGCCAAGATTGAAGCTGTTGAGAGTTGGCCGTAGCCCAAAACGGTCACACACGTGAGGAGTTTCCTTAGCCTCGCTGGATCCTATAGGAATTTTGTGCGAGATTTCAGTGCCATTGCTGCACCTCTCAATGAGCTTACAAAGAAGGGTGTGCCTTTTGTTTGGGGTACTGCACAGGAAGAAGCATTCACGGTATTGAAAGATAAGTTAACACATGCTCCTTTACTCCAACTTCCTGATTTTAATAAGACTTCTGAGCTTGAATGTGATGCTACTAGAATTGGGTTAGGAGGTGTGTTATTACATGATGGTAAACCTATTGCATACATTTCTGAAAAATTGAGTGGGCCTAGTCTGAATTATTTTACTTATGATAAGGAATTATATGATCTTGTTCGGACTTTGGAAACATGGCAAAATTATTTATGGCCCAAAGAATTTGTTATACACTCTAATCATGAATCTTTGAAGTACATTAAAAGTCAAGCAAAACTGAACCGTAGAATGCTAAATGGGTTGAATTCATAGAGACTTTCCCTTATGTTATTAAACACAAGAAGGGAAAAGAAAATGTTATTGCTGATGCATTGTCTCGTCGTTATACTATGCTTTCACAACTTGACTTTAAAATATTTGGTTTGGAGACCATCAAAGATCAATATGTGCATGATGCTGAATTTAAAGATGTATTGAAGAATTGTAAAGAAGGGAGAACATGGAACAAGTTCGTCGTTAATGATGGATTTGTGTTTCGTGCTAACAAGCTATGCATTCTAGCTAGCTCTGTTCGTCTTTTGTTATTGCAGGAGGCGCATGGAGGAGGATTAATGGGACACTTTGGCGTGAAGAAGACGGAGGACGTACTTGCTACACATTTCTTTTGGCCAAAGATGAGACGGGATGTTGTGCGTTTTGTTGCTCGCTGCACTACATGTCAAAAAGCTAAGTCACGACTCAATCCTTATGGTTTATATATGCCTTAGCTTGTCCCTAGTATTCCTTGGGAAGATATATCTATGGACTTTGTTTTGTGTTTACCTCGAACAAAGAAGGGGAGGGATATCATATTTGTTGTCGTGGATAGGTTCTCAACGATGGCACACTTTATACCATGTCATAAAAGCGATGATGCTGCTAATGTTGCTGATTTGTTCTTTCGTGAAATTAGTCGCTTGCATGGTGTGCCAAATACTATTGTTTCAGATCGTGATACTAAATTTCTTAGCCACTTTTGGAGATGTTTATGGGCTAAGTTGGGGACTACACTACTTTTTAGTACTACTTGTCACCCCCAAACTGATGGACAAACTGAAGTAGTCAATAGAACTTTGTCTACTATGCTTCGGGCTGTTTTGAAGAATAACAAGAAAATGTGGGAAGAATACTTGCCTCATATTGAATTTGCTTATAATCGTTCGTTGCATTCTACTACTAAGACGTGCCCTTTTGAAATTGTCTACTGTTTCCTACCTCGTGCACCTATTGATTTGTTGCCTCTTCCATCTTTGGAGAAGGTTAATTTTGATGCTAAACAACGTGATGAATTGATCTTAAAAATGCATGAGTTAACTAAGGAAAAATATTGAGTGCATGAATGCTAAATATAAACTTGTTGGAGATAAGGGTAGAAAACATGTTGTCTTTGCACCTGGAGATCTTGTTTGGTTACATTTGCGTAAGGATAGGTTTCCTAGTTTGCGCAAGTCAAAGCTAATGCCACGTGCTGACGGTCCTTCCAAGGTGTTAGAGAAAATAAATGATAATGCATATAAACTTGACTTGCGTACAGATTTTGGGGTTAGTCCCACATTTAACATTGTAGATTTCAAGCCTTACTTGGGTGAGGAAGATGAGCTTCCGTCGAGGATGACTTCACTTCAAGAAGGGGAGGATGATGAGGACATTACTAACAAGGTTACACCCACAACCCCAACTGATACATGTACAGGACCAATTACTAGAGTTCACGCACGCCAATTAAATTACCAGGTACTTTCGTTTCTTGGTAATGATTCTAATGTTCATGAGAATATGATGTTGCCTAATTTGGATACATTTGTCTTGCTTACAAATGAAGGGCCTAGCCTGGACAAGAAGGATGAATATTGGAGCAAGATCAAGCATGGAGATGATGGCATGCGCAAGGGGAACAAGAATGGAGCTACAAGTGATGATTTCAGGACTTTGAAGCCACCATAATGAGTGCGTGAATCCTTGGACGAAATATACAAGATGCCACTTCGTAAATTTCGTCCAGAGGCTATTATAGGTGTTGCGTCACCTTATTGTTGGGCCAGGCCCATGTAATTTCGAAATAGACAAGTATAGGCTGTTTTTAGAGTCCGTATGTGTGGGGAAAACCGAGTTAGGGTTGGTTTCGGACCCCTTCTCCAAGGGGCCACGAAATTCCCCCTCTCTTTGCCCACATATACAACCCTTAGGGCATCGTTTAGTCTTTGGGTTTTGTTTAGATTAAAGTTTGCTATAGCTGCAACTTCGCGTATTTCGTTTGTGTTCAACGACCAGACAAAGACGTCACAGAACCCCACTTGATCAATAAAACTTTCCTCTTGAATTCGCAATATCCAGATTGCAATCTCAGTTTCTTGCTTGTTCTTCGTTTGCCTGCAGGAAACAGACCTTCGTGGTCAGCTTGATCGTGTTCCGGCGTGGTCAATAACCTCTCGGAGTTGGTTTAGCGATTGCTAAGGCACGACGTCCTCACATGTTCTTAGTCGGATCATCAAAGTCGACTTCCTCCAAAACGATAGCCACCATCTCATCGAAAGACGGGACACCTTTGCCATCCACCCTACATCAGGATACCTTGTGCGAGGGGTTACAATGGTGCAGATGAGCTTGCTACCGAGAGTTTGTCTATTAGAGAATAGATGGGAAGGAGAGCCCTCTGGCCTCCCCTTATATACATGGCGGAGGCTAGGGCTTTCCTGAGAGAGATGTGATCTAGGTCGTTGTTGCCCTTGGATTGGGAGTCAAGATGATCTCCAAGTGCTTATCCTCATCTTTGGGCTCCCTTATGTCATTGGACCCTATGAGCCCTGTAGCAAGCCTTCCGCGGGGTCCCCAAGTGATCCACCCCCGGTGTATGACACCATCAGAGATCTTGGCCAAGGCGCGGCGGCTACAAAATGACAACCATCTGTGTTGGAAAACGGTGTTGCGTACTGCCGTTGTGCTTCTACCAGCGACCACGGCGAAGCTGCAATGGCGGCGACCACGTGTTGAACGTTTGTTGGAACCGATGACTATGGGTTTTACAACCGGCGATACCAAGGACCAAGGCGCCAATCGAAGAGATCGAAGATCAAGGCCGGCCCAAGAGGTAGCCTCGCTTATCGGCTCGGTTAGCTGGGCAGGAATGGGCCTATGTGGGCGTGAGTACTTAAGTGTGTGTCGTGGAAAGGATGGGTGGACGGTGGCAACGGCTAGCTGGCATGTAGCATGTGAAGGGTGTGTATCTCCTGATGCGGAGCATCCCACGATCATCCCCATGTTCACTTCGACGAGACCTCAAGTACACACCATTGGACACAACGTTTACTTGCTCCTCTCCAAACCTTCACTTTCCACATGTGAGACATGGCTACTACCTCTAACATATGTGCTATGCATGACCAGGAACCAAGAGGGAGGCCATGGAACAGCTAGGAGCATTGGACAATACGACAAGGACACCAAGTACAAGGATCAAGAGAAGCTGCTGGAGAAGCTACAAGCTCCGGACGACCGGCGACTCCCAGGCGACCGGACGACCGGAGGACACCGGACGTCCGTGACTTCAACTATGGAACATAAATAGCGGAAATCCGAGAGTTACCGGACGTCCGGTCTCTCACGTGCCACCAGACGTCCGGTGTCCTAGCGGACGTCCGCTACATGATGTCTACGCACAGTTATCGGTCCAGAGGCCCATATATCCCTCTCCCACTTACCCCTTCGTGGCCCTAGACTATAAATACTCCTCCACCTCCTCCTAGTTAGGGTTAGCTTAGGTTTAGCTTAAGTTTAGCTCATTTGAGATAGAGCTTTGCTCATCCACTAGTGGTTCATCTCCTTGTGAGTGACTGCGGCCTCTCCACGGAGAAGATCCACACGAATTCAAGACCTCCTTTGCGGAAAAGATCCTGAGGGATACCCCAAGACCTCCTCACGGAGAAGAATCGGTTACCTTTTGTATTGTCCCTTGTTGATTATGGATCTTGTATCTCTTTGTGTTTCGAGGATCTAGCATATGTGTGACTTGTTCTTGTTGGTTTGACTGATTCTCTCGTATTTCCCCTCGTGTTCCCTCTCGTGTTCTTCGTGGGATCCCCTCCATTTCGTGAAAGATCGGCCATCTATGGTTCCACCCTACATCATATGGTATCAAGAGCAAGGTTTCTCACGAATTTGGAGCCCCCTCCGCCATTTTTACCCTTGTTTTGTGTGATTTTGTCCAAAAAATCGAAAATCCCCACCATAAATAACCTCAAAAATTTTTGTGATCTGTTGGTTTGATGATCTTTTGTTGGTTTTGATCCATGGATTTGCTTGGTTTCTAGTGGATCTAGCCTTTCCCCAAGTTTCCCCACTTTCCATCCATGAAATCTCATCAATTTTGACCTCAAAATCATCAAATTCCGTGTTGACCCCCACCCACCGGACGACCGGCGTTTTACCGGACGTCCGGATCCTCATGAAGCACTGGACGTCCGTCATCCACCGGACGACCGGAACTACCTATACAGAAGAAATTACCGGATTTCTGAGCCCGACCGGACGTCCGGCCACCGGACATCCGTCCATTTTCGGACGTCCGGTACCTGTAGATTTTGAATTTGGCTGATTTTTGTTTTGTCCATAACTAATTCATCCGAACTCCGATTTGGACGTTCTTTAGCTCGTTTCAAAGCTCTTGACATCCCCCATACCAGAAAAATACTACCATCGTCATTTGACTCCATCAAAGTTTGTCAAATTTGGCAAGTTTGCCTAGGCTTCCACCATATCATCCGCATAGCTACCATAAACTTCTGCAACCTAACCCATTTTGTCCACCATAGCATTTGTGGTTGCTTGAGTAGTGATTTGAGTCTCCTAAGGTGTTTAGGCTACTTAGGGACAATTCCTTCTTCATCAACCACCACCACCACTTCCACATACCCATTGCCACTATAGATTTCAGCCAACCCAACCTAACCCAATTTTGTTGAGCTTGTTTGAGTTGTGGCTTCTGTCTCCTAAGGTGTTTTGGCTACTTAGGGACCGTGCCTTCAACTCCGACACCGTGTATAGCCCACCATCCCACTTCCGCAACTACCACCGCTTTTCCGCTACAACCATTTGACATTTGAGATTTTGAGTTCGCGGTTTTTCCGTTTCCTAAGGTGTTTCGAATACTTAGGGACGAGTCTCCATCATCTTGGTATCTACATCAAGAACACTGCCACTCATCATTTCCATGGACGATAACCTTGATATCATCTTGGTATTGTGGTATCCCTCCTTTGTATATTCCCTTGCAATTGCATTGTTAACCCCTAGCCCATTTTGTGTCACTTACCTATCGAGACTAGCAATTTGAGTATTGCCGGCAACGTGACTTGTGCACATTAGTGATCATACTTTCCATATCATACATACCATATCACTGTGGTGCATATCTTGGTATCATCTCTTGTGACACAAGGTTGTCATCGCATATACTCAATTGCTATCTTGGTTCGTGAAGTTTTGCATGAGAAAAGAGCTCAAAAGAGAAAGAGCCAAACAAGCTTTTAAGCACAAAGAAAAAGATAAGCGAAGAGCTTTTAAGCAAGAGCCATAGCATCTCAAAATATCATATCATACTTGATCATCTTGGATCATCTTGTGCTAAAATCACCGGAACATCATACATACATAGCATACTTGTGATAGGAAGTCGCTACATTTTGTCTCATATAGGTAGTGCACACGTTCGTATCCGCCTATTGAGCAATTGGCTAGCGTCTCTCTAGTGTTGTGCGACAAGAGCATTTTCCGTGGATTCCACATTTTCCGCTCATCCCTTGGTTGCACAACCACATTTATCTATCCGTGTGTGTGTTTCCGTGTGCCACCCATATTGCTATTAGTCTACTTGTTTCACTTGCGAATTTGTGAATCTCTTTCAACTTTATTGACTCTTGCTAACATTTTGCATCAATTTTTGTGCCACTATCCTCACCGAGCACCACCATAAGCTTTACTTGTGCAGGTGTGAGAAACCGACAAGAATTGGTACCAATTGTGTTATTTCCTGGTTCCACATTTGAGTGATCATTGATCCATCTTCAACATCGGTGAAGGTACATTTGGTATAGTTCTTCTCTTTCTCCCACTCATACTTGCTAGCGTCTTGTGATGGATAGACAAGGCATTTCATCTCCGGTCTTCGACATCGACGGCGCGAACAATGACATCCACGCGAAAACCATCGGTCTACAACGAGCAATGCAAGAGCGCTTGGGCAACATCAACATCGAACTACGACACTCCGAGACAAGGAGAAGGGCTTCCTTCGACGACATGCGCAACTCCTTCAACAAACAAATGGCGAAGCTCAAACACTTTGTGGTCGATTACAAGACTTCTTCCCCTTCATCATCTTCTCGGTGGCGACGTTCAAGTCACAAGTCTTCGAAGCGCAAACATGATGCAAGCGCGAGTCTTCCACGTCCACACCGCCATGGCTAACATCGACATTGTCATGAAGGGCAAGTCACCTCCAAGCATCATGTGCACGACGACGACGAACGACATCTACCAAGAGCTCAAGCACAACAACGACACCATCATCATTAAGATGCTCGACAAGCGCATATATACAAGTCCGAACAAGCTCTAATTCATGTCAAGGACAAGCTTCAAGAGCAAGAGAGAAGACCGCGAGACAACCACCACCATGAAGGAGCTACGGCTACAACCACCACTTCGGGATCTTCGCCAAGTGTTATCAAGGCATCTTCGCCTTTGGACGTACGGCATCTTCGCCTACTTTCCATGAGTTCTCCTACATCGGCGTCTTCATGATCAAGGCGATCATCTACGAGCAATGGCGACAAGATGGTCGAGCATGGGTCATCCCCTTCGACCAAGGCGACGAGCATGAACCTCTTCGACACCATGAAGATGGCGCCCATATTTGACTCCTACTCCGGGTCAAGCTACGCGAGCAAGCATGAGACCTTCTCTTTGACCTCGGAGGAGCGTGATGATTTGCAACATCCCACGGCATTCATCTTTGGAGGCATTACGGATGAGGAAGTTGAGCATGGAGACTATTGCACCTACACCTCTTCGACATCCACATATGACGAGATGCCCCAATTCCCTTATGAGGAGGGCCACCACCACATGAGTGATACGAGTGACTCCACCATATGTGACATTGAGAGCATTTCCTTTGAGAGGATGAGTGTGACCACCAGTAGCCCCACACATGAGAGTATGCCACTTCTCCTATATGAGGTTGAGAGCCATTTGAGTGACTCCATCAACCATATGAGTGAGAGCATCCAAGAGGGAGTGAGTGAACCACAACACTTAGTGAGTGAGGTAGTTGACAATTGCATGGAAAAGTCATATCAAGAGGTATATCATGCAAAGTGAAGATGATAAAATGGGCATAAGATAACAAATGGTAAATAACCCATAGTCGTGTGAGAGCCAAGTAAAAGACATGCCCGTAGTGGTTGCGCGAAGGGAACGGTGGTAGGGACAATCCACGGGATCCCAAATCGTCATTGCTCTCAAGAGCTCGTTTTGTCAACTCATGGGATTGTGAGGTTGACAAATGTTCATGAGTACCTACACAAAACAAAGACAAAGGAAAAATTGTGTGTGCGTGGTATATGTACACATCATCCATCATGATGCGCACGTGTATGTGTTGGTTAGCACATAATATCCAATGCTCAAATAAATGAGATGCGTGATATAGAAACATGTCATCCATCATGAGAGGTTTGTTGTTATGTATGGCATAATGGAGACTCAAGTTGTGTAATTCATCACGAGAAAAATGTAAAGCATTGTTATTCATGGAATGCATATGGTGCACACAATCATGGTAATCGTGCAAGGTATGGCATGCATCAAGATCTCCTAGTATGTATGAGGAAACTATGGTGGTCTCCTCATGAGCATTAAACGAAACATCACATGGAGAATATTGATAGCATCCAAAATAATGCATATCCGGAACAATGTGTTCATGGCATGGAATAGTAGATGAATTGCGCAAATCATGTAAAGGAAGCATGGAAATATCATCGTAAGAAAAACAAAAGCCAATGACCATCATCTTGTCATCTATGCCATAAGTGCAAATATGATTGACTTTAATGGGACATGCATAGTTACTAGGTTGAGATTGATATGTAGCAATATGGGATATCTCACTCATAGCACATGACAAGTTTAAAGGGTTGTCGAACATGATGTGGCCAAAAGAATTTTCACATGATATCCTATGGAGCATAGCATCACAACTAGGCAACTCAACATGCTCATCATCATATTCATCATAAATAGGTAAGTCAAGACATGAGGAAGTCGCACTAGCATGAAGCATGGCAATAGGTGTGTCAGCATCATGCAAGCAATCATTGTCAATATAGTCCACTAGTGGGTTAAGAGCATCACCTTCACCTATTTTACCTTTGGAGTGTCGCTCATGCATTGTAGGTGAGGTGTTCAAGATCCAATCGTGATCATCTTCATCATGATGGGACCATGTGGGTGGTGCACCTTCTTCCACCATGGCCATCGGGTTGTCCATTGGAGGGACGGACTCGTCGAGGGTAGGCATGTCCTTTTGTAGGAGGCCTAGCACCAAAGAAAACACACTCGGACTAGAGGTTAAGTTGTTAGAAATCATAGTGGCCTCACATGCCCTATCAACTACCTCACCCACTAAGTGTTGTGTCTCACTCACTCCCTCATGGACGCTCTCACTCGTATGGTTAGTCGAGTCACTCAAATGGCTCTCAACCTCACATAGGAGAAGTGGCATGCTCTCTTGTGTGGGGCTAGTGGTGGGCACACTCATCCTCTCTAGGGAAATGCTCTCAAGCTCACATATGGTGGAGTCACTCGTATCACTCATGTGGTGGTGGCTCTCCTCACATGGGAATTGGGGCATCTCATCATATGTGGATGTCTAAGAGGTGTAGGTGCAATAGTCTCCATGCTCAACTTCCTCATCCGTAATGCCTCCAAAGATGAATGACGTGGGATGTGGCAAATCATCACGCTCCTCCGAGTTCAAAGAGAAGGTCTCATGCTTGCTCGCGTAGCTTGACCCGAAGTAGTAGTCCAATATGGGCGCCGTCTTCATGGTGTCGAAGAGGTTCATGCTCGTCACCTTGGTCGAAGGGTATGGCCCATGCTCGACCGTGTTGTCGCTGTTGCTCGTAGATGATCGCCTTGATGATGAAGATGTCGATGTAGGCGAACTCACGGGAAGTAGGCGAAGATGTCGTACATCCAAAGGCGAAGATGCCTTGATAGCACTTGGCGAAGATGCCGAAGTGGTGGTTGTAGCCGTAGCTCCTTTATGGTGGTGGTTCTCTCGCGTCTTCTCTCTTGATCTTGAATCTCGTCCTTGGCGTGAAGTAGAGCTCGATCGGACTTGTAGGTATGCGCTTGTTGAGCATCGTCAGGATGATGGTGTCATTGTCGTGCTTGATCTCTTGGTAGATGTCGTTCGTCGTCGTCGTGCAGATGATGCTTGGAGGTGAGTTTCCCTTCATGCCGATGTCGATGGTCGCCATGTCGGTGTGGAAGTGGATGACTTGCACTTGCATCGTGTTTGCGCCCCGAAGACTTGTGACTTGAACGTCGCCGCCGAGAAGATGACAAAAGGGAAGAAGACTTGTAATTGACCACCAAGTGTTTGAGCTCTGCCATTTGTTTCTTGAAGGAGTCGCACATGTTGTCGAAGGAAGCCATTCTCCTTGTCTCGGAGTGTCGTAGTTCGATGGCTATGTTGCCCAAGCGCTCTTGCATTGCTCGTTGTAGTCCGATGATTTGCTCGTGGATGTAGTTGCTCGCGCCGTCAATGTCGAAGACCGGAGATGAAATGCCTTGCCTATCCATCACTAGACGCTAGCAAGTACGAGTGGGAGAAAGAGAAGAACTATACCAAATGTACCTTGACCGATGTTGAAGATGGATCAATGATCACTCAAATGTGGGACAAGGAAATAGCACAATTGGTACCAGTTCTTGTCGGTTTCTCAGACCTACACAAGTAAATCTTATGGCGGAGCTCGGTGTTGATTGTGGCACAAAAATTTGATGCGAAATGTTAGCAAGAGTCAATAATGTTGAAAAAATTCACAAATTTGCGAATGCAACAAGTAGACCAATAGCAATATATGGTACACGGAAACACACACATAAAATAGATAAGTGGGTCATGCAACCAAGGGGTGAGCCAAAATGTGGAATCCACGAAAATGCTCTTGTTGCACAACACTAGAGAGACGCTAGCGCGATTGCACAATAGGCGGATACGAACTTGTGCACAACCTACTAAGCAAAATGCAACGTCTTCTATCCCAAGTATGTTATATGTATGGTATTTCGGTGATATGATCCAAGATGATCGCGTATGACAATCTTAATGTAGTATGATGCTATGGTTCTAGCTTAAAAGCTCTTTGCTTATCTTTTTCTTTGTGCTTAAAAGCTCTTTGCTTATCTTTCTCTTTATGCTTAAAAGCTTGTTTGGCTCTTTCTCTTTTGAGCTCTTTTCTCATGCAGAACTTCACGAACCAAGATAGCAATTAAGTATATGCGATGACAACCTTGTGTCACAAGAGATGATACCAAGATATGCACCAAGGTGATATGGTATGTATGATATGGGATGTACGATCAATAATGCGCAAGTCACGTTGCCGACAATACTCAAATGGCTAGTCTCGATAGGTAAGTGACACAAAAATGGGCTAGGGGTTAACAATGCAATTGCAAGGGAATATACAAAGGAGGGATACCACAATACCAAGATGATATGGAGATTATCGTCTGTGGTGATGATGAGTGGCGGTGTTCTTGATGTATATACCAAGATGATGGAGACTCGTCCCTAAGTAGCCGAAACACCTTAGGAAACGGAAAAACCGCGAACTCAAAATCTCAAATGTCAAATGGTGGTAGCGGCAATGTCGTGGTGGTTGCATCATGCGGAGCATCCTACGGACATCACCATGTCAAGAGTCCGTTCGGCAAGTGACACGTGCGACCTCTACTTCTTATACATAAAGGTGAATCTTCTCCTTTACACGTGTTCACTTGACCCCTTCGAGGATGGTATACTACTTGACACTCCACTCGTGTGCAAGCGCCAAGGAACGACTACACCATCCGCGAGGGAAGTGTGGAAGAGAAGACGGAAGAAGACGTAGCGGCTGCTGGCGCCAGACCAGACGTCCGGACCGCCGTCCGGATCATCTGGGCCCAGCCGGATCATCCGGGCCATCCCCCAGATCATCCGGGTAACTACGCCGAAGACACCCGAAGCTTCACCGTGAAGCCGGATCATCCGGACCTGCTCCCGAATCATCCGGGCCACCATCGCCCGGATCATCCGGACCCCCACCCGGATCATCCGGCCCTACCTGCGTGCAACGTATCGGGCCGAGGACCATGTACCTGTTTCGCCCCTCACTTACCCCTTCGTGGCCCTAGATTATATATACTCCTCCACCTCCACCATTTTAGGGTTAGCAAATGTGATAGCTCATTTTAGACTAGAGCTTTGCTCATCCATTACGGATCTACTCCACGAGAGAGACCGTGGCCCCTCTACGGAGAAGATCCACCTTGGATTCAAGACCCCTCACGGGAAGATCCTTCACGGATTCAAGACCTCCGCTTGGAGATGAACTCTACCATGTATCTTTCCCTTTGTTTTTCATGTACCTTGTGATCTTGTGTGTTTGATTGTCTAGTGGATGTGTGATTGGACTTTTTCTTGAGTGTTTCCCCTCGTGATTTCCCTTTGTGTTCTTCGTGTTCATCGTGGGTTTCCTCCTCTTCGTGAAAGATCGGCCTAGAACGGGTTGACCCCGCATCATATGGTATCATGAGCCTTGGTTCATCACGAATTTGGAGCGTCCCCACCGTTTTCTAGCCTTCTTTTGTTGTGTTCTTCCCCAAATCCGAAAATTCCCCACCAAAAATAGCCCCAATTTTTTTTGTGATCTGTTGGTTTGATGAGGTTTTGTTGATTTTTATCCATGGATTCGATGTGTTTCGAGTGGATCTAGCATCTCCACAAGTTTCCCCACATTCCATCCACGAAATCCTCACAATTTTGAGCCCCAAATCATCATTTTTCCGCCCAAAAATCGTCCCCGAGAGAAAATCCCGAGCAGTTTGACCTGCCTGGATCATCCAGAAGTTCACCCGGATCATCCGGACACTTCCCGGATCAGTTGGGCACCCTCCCGGATGTCCGGATACCCCCCTCACACGAAAGAATAGAACCGGAGCTAACGAACCCGGATCATCTGAAAGAATACCCGGATCATCCGGACTAAGCCCGGATCATCCGGACAAACTCCCGCATCATCCGGTTTCACGTGAAACTGACACGGACAGATTCTTGTTTCGGCCATAACTAATTCATCCGGAGTCCGTTTTCGACGTTCTTTAGCTCGTTTTGAAGCTATTGACATCCCCCATACCAAAAAAAGACTACCATCATCATTTGACTCCATCTAATTTTGTCAAATTTGGCAAGTTTGCCTAGGCCTTCCACCATATCATCCGCATAGCCACCATAGCCTTCCGCAACCTAACCCATTTTATCAACTATAGAAATTGTGGTTGCTTGAGTAGTGATTTGAGTCTCCTAAGGTGTTTAGGCTACTTAGGGACGATTGCTTCTTCATCAACCACCACCACTTCCGCATAACTTTGCCCACCATACATTTCCGCCACCCAAACCTAACCCAATTTTGTTCGAGCTTGTTTGAGGTGTGGCTTGTGTCTCCTAAGGTGTTTCGGCTACTTAGGGACGATCACTTCAACTTCGACTCGCATAACCCTTCATTCCACTTGCCGAGTGCAAACCACAACCGCTTTCCCGCTACCACCATTTGACATCTGTACTTGAGATTTTGAGTTGTGGTTTTTTCGTTTCCTAAGGTGTTTCAGCTAATTAGGAACGGGTCTACATCAAGAACACCGCCTATCATCATTGACTCGGACGGTAACCTTGACGACATCATTGTATATTCCCCTTGCAATTGCATTGTTAACCCCTAGCCCGTTTTGTGTCACTTGCCTATCGAGGTTAGCCATTTGAGTATTGCCGGCAACGTTACGTGTGCACATTAGCAATCCACCCTTCTGTTGCATACATACCATATCTTGGTATCATCATATCATCCCTTGTGTCACAAGATTGTTCCCGCATGTACACAATTGCTATCTTGGTTTGTGCATTTCGCATCGTGGCCATAGAAAAAAAAAGAATAAGCTTTTAAGCGAAAAGAGAAAGACAAAGAAGCTTGTAGGCAAGAGCCATAGCATCGCATCACAATATATCATATGCTATCATATCCAATCATCTTGGATCATCTTGTGCTAAAAGCACCGAAACATCATACATAACATACTTGGGATAGAAACTTGATACATTTTGCATCTCATAGGTTGTGCACAAGTGTCATATCCGCCTATAGAGCAATCGTGCTAGCATCTCTCTAGAGTTGTGCAAAACGAGCGTTTTCCGTGGACTCCACATTTTATGCTCATTCCTTGGTTGCACGACCCCATCTATCTATCCGTGTGTGTGTTTCCGTGTGCCACCCATATTGCTATTGGTCTACTTGTTTCACTTGTGAATTTGTGAATCTCTTTCAACTTTATTGACTCTTGCTAACATTTTGCATCAAATTTTTCTGCCACTTATCCTAACCAAGCCACTCGATAAGCTTTACTTGATAGGTGTGAGTGAACAAGTCCGGTACCAATTCCACTATTCTTTCATTTCACATTGAGTGAAACGGGATACATCCTCAACGTTGGGAAAAAGGTAACTTGGTTTTGTTTATCTCATTTCCTACTCACCTTTGCTCGAGTCTTGTGATGGATAGGAAAAGCATTTCATCTCCGGTCTACAACAACGACAAGTTCGATGCCATGACGAACCACTTGTTTGCCAACATGGATGCTCAAATGGAGGAGCTCAAAGCCCTCATCAAGAACTGCAAGAGGTCTCCCTCATATTCGAGAAGACACTCAAGTGCACATCCCTCCGAGCTACCATCTTCGGCAAGATCACATCGGCATCGACACCATCAATGCCAAGAATGTGAAGGTCACGAGCTCGACACCAACAACCGCTCAACGACTTCACCATGCACCTTGGCATCTTCGCCAAGCGACTTCATGGCATCTTTGCCAAGCGACTTCAAGGCATCTTCGCCTTTGGATATGCGGCATCTTCTCCCACAAGCACCTCAAGATTATGCTCAAGAGAAGCTTCCCAAGCTCAAGTCAGCGACTTGCACGAGCCACTACGACCTTGACAATGACCACGAGATTCCTTTCTATGGGACTCAAGACCCCGAGGAGTATCTTGAGTGGGAGCGCAAGATGGACGACTAACTCAAGCTACATCAAGTTCCCTACGAAGATCAAGTGAAGTGCGCCACAAGAAACTTCCACGACAACACGTCAACATGGTGGCTTCACACACCTTCGACGAGCTTCAACGTGAATTGGCCCAAGATGAAGAAAGCTTTCCGGCAAGAGTTCGTGCCTCCCACCTACATGGAACAACTTGTACGCCAATTGGAGAACACCACCCAAGCATCCAAATCCATCGACAAGTACTTCAAGGAGATGAAGAATGCCTTGCGACGAGCCGGCGTGGACGACCCCATTTCGATGAAGTTCCACTTCATGATGGGATTACACAACGACATCTCCAAGAGTATCTTCCTCGAGAACTACAAGTCCCTCGACAACAACTACATTGGTGCTCTCAAGGCGGAACAAGAACTCATGAAGGCCAAGGCTTCTCCACCGCAAGCACACTTCTCGAAGACCAAGCTCCAATACGGCGAGCATGAGGCTAGTACCACCATGATGTCCAAGCCCAACGAGCTCCAAGACGACGTTCCAAAGTTCTACTTCGTCGCCGTCCCTCTTTGTGGCATTGCTGATGCCGAGTCTACTTTGACTCTTTTTCAAGACGGTGCGGCAACGACTACGAGTACGGAGCCATTCGAGGACCAAGCTTTGGAGGCGAACGACACGGTGACGAGCACGGATGATGCTTCCTTCTTTGGAGGCGAGAGTGATGATGTGCCATCTTCGGCCTTCATCCAGGGCGACGATTACGAGATGGTTGAGCATGGGATTTTCCCTTCGACCACGGCAACGTATAATGAATTTAGTGACTTGTGCCACCATATTGAGAGTGAGAGCGAGTTCACCACTAGCCCCATATATGATGAGCTGCCCCAATTCCCATGTGAGGAGAGCCACAACCCCCGCCACTTGAGTGAGATGAGTGACTCCACCATATGTGACATTGAGTGCACCTATTTTGAGGGAGTGAGTGAGCCACCACATAGAGAGAGTGAGATAGTTGATAGGTCATGTGAGGCCACTTTCAACACTAATGACTTGACCTCTACCTCTATTGTGTCTTCTCATTTGGTGCTAGATCCCATATATGATGACGCGCCGATCCTCGACGACTTCGTCCTTCCTATGGACAAGACGATGGCCATGGTGGAATATGATGCACCCCCCCCCCCCACATGGTTCCATCAAGATGAAGATGATGACCACCATTTGGTCTTTCCCACCTCACCTACCCCACATGAGTGGAATGAAAAGGTAACAAAGGTGAAGGTGATGCTCTCGTCCCACTAGTGGACTATGTTAACATTGATTGCTTGCATGATGTTGGTCCACCTATTGACATGCTTCGTGCTAGTATGATTTCCCCATGCGATGATTTACCCATTTATGATGAGTTTGATTATTGCCATGTGCAGTCTATTAGTTGTGATGCCATGTTGCATAGGATTTCTTGTGATAATTCTCTTGGTCACATCATGTTTGACAACCCGCTTGAATTGTCATATGATATGCATGAGATCAATAATATGTCCTATTTGCAATCTCATCGTAGTGACTATGCATACGCCATTAAGATAATCCAATTTGCACTTATGGCATACATGACAAGCCCATGGTTATTGGCATATGTTTTTCTTGTGATGATATTGACATGCTCCCTTTGCATCTTTTATATCACATGCCATGCCATGAACACCTAGCTTCGGACATGCATTGTTTTGGATGTTGTTCCACTTCTCCACATTATGCTTTCGATATTTCTCATGAGGAGACCCCCATAGTTTCCTCATACATGTTAGGAGATTTTGATCCATCCCATCCATTGCATGATCCCAATCCTTATATGCACCATACGCTCCCCATGAATGAACATGCTATAGATGTGCCATATAATTGTATGCTCAATTTTCATCTACATCATGCTATACATAATAACTATTCATTCATGATGGATGACATGTTCTTGTACCATGCATCAAATTTCTTTGAGCGATGGTTATCTTGTGCTAACTCACACATGCACATACACATCATGGTGGATGATGTGTACATTTATCACGCGCACAATTTCTTTGGTTTGTGTCTCTTTTGTGTAGGTACCCATCCATACCCGTCAACTTCACAAACGCACGAGTTGACGAAAAGAGCTCTAGAGAGCAACGATGACTTGGGATATCGTGGATTGTCTTTCCCACCGCTCCTTTTGCGCAAACACTTCGTGCATTCCTTCTACATGGCACTCACATGGTTATGTGTTATTGTCCATTATATCTCTGATGCCCACCTTGCCATGTTCACTTTTCATGATATGATCATTCCAATGCCTTTAACATGTATTTGTGACTCATGCTTTGCAATTCACATGATCCATGATTCGACTACTTGTATGTGTATTTGCAAGCTTGGTGGAGATTTCTCTTGTTATTGCCATGTTTGCTTTGTGCCAAATGCCTATGATGATACCTTGTTCATGCTATGTGCTCGTGCATGTGATATGTCGTGTGAATTGCTTATGCCAACTATTTGCTCACATGACATGATTGCTATGAACTCATCTAGTGTGTTGCATCTTCGCTCCACTAGTCTGCACGACATGATTGATATGCTTGCTTATGTTGCATCACCGATGATTCATACTTGCTCCTTTCATGCGGTTGATGTCAACCATTGCCATGCTTTGCACATGATTCCCATTGCTTGTTGTCATATATCTCCATATGTTATCTCATGCTAGATTTGCCATGTATTGAGTGCAACAATGCCTTTTGTCTTGCAAAAGAGATTTCCCCCATAGCATTCTCACATATATTTGGAGATTTTGACATAATTCTTGTGAAGCATTCTTATGTTACCTCTTTGCGCCATATGCCTAGTGCCATGAATATAGCCATTGTAGCATCATATTATTCATGCACTTTTGCTTCTAATGGTTATGTGCAAGAGAAGAGAACCATCATGATGGATGATGTGTTTATCTACCATGCGCATACATTCTTTGTTTTGTTGTGTGCATGTGTAGGATACTTGGACTTCGTGTCGACTTCTGCTTCACGTGAGTTGACCATTCGAGCTCTCGAGAGCGAACCACCTTCTACCACGACGCTTCTACATCACACTTTCTTGTGCTTCGGCATTGTGAAGGACGCACAAGGACACACTTTCAAGGTGATATCCTTCTCTTTTGATATTGTGGATCACACTACATGTGTTGCTTGCACCATGAGACTTATTTTCATCTTGGACCCCTTGATTGCACACATGTTAGAGATCTTGCTTCGACTTATCATTGTCACATTGCCATGCTTCATGATATATATGCCTTGTGTGTTGCATCCAACTTGTTGCCTACTTGCTCATATCACATGTTTGGTTGCACCAATGTCATCCCTTCACATATGCCATGTCCCTTTGCTTGTCACATGCTTGACTTATTTGCCTCACACATGTCGAACAATTGCTCTTTCTTTTGTGTTGAGTGTCACACTATGTTCCCTACACCTTGTGCACGTTATGCTCAGATTGTCTTGCACTTACCCCATGTGTTTAGACATCTACTCTTATGTGGTGTTGTGAATGATTCATATGCCTACCATAGACCTTCCATTGAGCGCTTTTTGCTTGTTTGCTATGACCATGAGGTAGATGCTTCTTCACTTGTCACACATATTTGCATCTCTACCTCACACGTGCACGCTTGTTTCCATGATGTTCTGGATTGCGCTCAACTTATATGCTTATTTTCCATGCCACACTTATTTGTCACACCTTATACTATGCTTGATGACAACACTTGTTTGGTGAATCACCTCTTGAATGCTTGGCTTTGCACTAATGCTAACCACATTTGTTTTTCCAAGTGTTTGTTGTCCTTGCTCCTTTTGAAGGAATCACTAGACGGTGAGACATTGGAGAGTGCCCATTTCGAGCTTCAAGATGACGAGTACTTGGTGATCGTCCACTTATACACGGCGATGCCATCTCTTTCCCATGGTGATTTGGATTTCGATCCGAGGTCGGATCTTTCCCAAGGGGGAGGGGATGATGCGGAGAATCCTACGAACATCACCATGTCAAGAGTCCGTTCGGCAAGTGACACGTGCGACCTCTACTTCTTATACATAAAGGTGAATCTTCTCCTTTACACGTGTTCACTTGACCCCTTCGAGGATGGTATACTACTTGACACTCCACTGGTGCGCATGCATAGGTATTGTCGGAGCTTCACGAATGTCAAGGAGGAGTGCAAGCACCAAGGAACGACTACACCATACGCGAGGGAAGCGTGGAAGAGAAGACGGAAGAAGACGGAGCGGCTGCTGGAGCCAGGCCGGACGTCCGGACCGCCGTCCGTATCATCCGGGCTCAGCCGGATCATCCGGGCCGTCCCCCAGATCATCCGGGTAACTGCGTCGAAGACACCCGAAGCTTCACCGTGAAGTCGGATCATCCGGACCTGCTCCCGGATCATCCGGGCCGCCATCGCCCGGATCATCCAGACCCCCACCCGGATCATCCGGCCCTACCTGCGTGCAACGTATCGGGCCGAGGACCATGTACCTGTTTCGCCCCTCACTTACCCTTCATGGCCGTAGACTATATATTCTCCTCCACCTCCACCATTTTAGGGTTAGCAAATGTGATAGCTCATTTTAGACTAGAGCTTTGCTCATCCATTACGGATCTACTCCGCGAGAGAGACCGCGGCCCCTCTATGGATAAGATCCACCTTGGATTCAAGACCCCTCACGGGAAGATCCTTCACTGATTCAAGACCTCCTCTTGGAGATGAACTCTATCTTGTATCTTTCCCTTTGTTGTTCATGTACCTTGCGATCGTGTGTGTTTGATTGTCTAGTGGATGTGTGATTGGACTTGTTCTTGAGTGTTTCCCCTCGTGATTTCCCTTTGTGTTCTTCGTGTTCATCGTGGGTTTCCCTCCTCTTCGTGAAAGATCGGCCTAGAACGGGTTGACCCCGCATCATTGCGGAAGTGTAATGATTGGCTATACATGATGTCGGAGTTGAAGCCACGGTTCCTAACTAGCCGAAACACCTTAGGAGAAAGAAGCGACAACTCAAACAAGCTCAAAAAAATTGGGTTAAGTTTCGTTGGCTATGTATAGTGGACTAAGCTATGCGGAATTGTTGGTGGTTGTTGATGAAGAAGCGATTGTCCCTAAGTAGCCTAAACACCTTAGGATACTCAAATCACTACTCAAGCAACCACAAATGCTATGGGGGACAAAATTGGTTAGGTTAAGGAAGTCGGTGGTGGATATGCGAATGATATGGTGGAAGCCCTAGGCAAAGATGCCAAAATCCACAAAAAATTATGGAGTCAAATGATGATTGTAGTATTTTCGTGCGAAGGGGGGTGTCGCTAGCTTCAAAACGAGCTAAAGAACGTCAAAATCGGAGTTCTGATGAATTAGTTATGGACAAAACAAAAATCAGCCGAAGTGGGAATCTACAGGTACCGGACGTCCGGGAAGTGACGGATATCCGGTGACCGGACGTCCGGTCGGGCTCGGAAATCCGATAATTTCTTCTGTATAGGTGGTTCCGGTTGTCCGGTGGATGACAAACGTCCGGTGCTTCGTGAGGGTCCGGACGTCCGATAAAACACCGGTCGTCTGGTGGGTCGGGTTCAACGCGAGATTTGGGTTCCGGGACATGATTTTGGGCGGAATTTGATGATTTTGGGTTCAAAGTTGATGAGATTTCGTGGGTGAAAGATGGGTAAACTTGGGGAAATTCTAGATCCACTTGAAACCAAGCAAATCCATGGATCAAAATCAACAAAACATCATCAAACCAACAAATCACCAAAAAAAATTGGGGCTATTTTTGGTGGGGATTTTCGAATTTTAGGATGAAATCACGCAAAAGAAGGTTATAAAACGGTGGAGGGGACTCCAAATTCGTGAGAAACCTTGATCTTGATACCATATGATGCAGGGTGGAACCCTAGATGGCTGATCTTTCACGAAATGGAGGGGATCCCGTGAAGAACACGAAGAACACGAGAGGGGACACGAGGGGAAACACGAGAGATTCACTCAAACCAACAAGAACAAGTCACACATATGCTAGATCCTCGAATCACAAAGAGATAAAAGATCCATAATCAACAAGGGATGATACAAAGGGTAACCGGTTCTTCTCTGTGAGGAGGTCTTGGGGTATCCCGCAGGATCTTCTCCGTGAAGGAGGTCTTGAATCCGTGTGGATCTTCTCCGTGGAGGGGCCGCAGTCACTCACAAGGAGATGAACCACTAATGGATGAGCAAAGCTCTGTCTCAAATGAGCTAAGCCTAAGCTAACCCTCACTAGGAGGAGGTGGAGGAGTATATATAGTCTAGGGCCACGAAGGGTAAGTGGAAGAGGGTTACATGGGCCTCTGGCCCGATAACTGTGCGCAGACAGTATGTAGCGGACGTCCGCTGGGACACCGGACGTCCGGTGGCACGGGAGAGACCGGACGTCCGGTAACTCTCGGATTTCCACTATTTATGATAGAGTCAAAGGTGTCCGGTCTTTCGATGAGATGGTGGCTATCGTTTTCGGTGGAGTAGACTTTGACAATCCGACTACGAACGTGCGAGGACATCGCGTCTTAGCAATCGCTAAACCAACTCCGAGAGGTTATTGACCACGCCGGAGCACGATCAACCTGACCACGAGGGTCTATTTCCTGCAAGCACATGAAGAACTAGCAATAAACTAAGATTGTAATCTGGATACGGCAAATATAAGAGGAAAGATTTATTGATCAAGGTGGTGTTCTGTGACGTCTTTGTCTGGTCGTTGAACACAAACGAAGTACGCGAAGTTGCAGCTATGTCGAACTTTAATCTAAACAAAACCCAAAGTCTAAACGACGCCCCAAGGGTTGTATATATGGGGGAAGAGGGGGGAATTTCGTGGCCCTTGGAGGAGGGGTCCGAAACCAACCCTAACTCTTGTTTCCCCACACATACGGACTCTAAAAACTGCCTATACTCAGGTATTTCGAAATTACATGGGCCTGGCCCAATAATAAGGTGACGCAGCACCTATAATAGCCTCTGGACGAAATTTATGAAGTGGCATCTGTTATATTTCGTCCAAGGCTTCTCGCACTCATTATGGTGGCTTCAAAGTCCTGAAATCATCAATTGAAACTCCATTCTTGTTCCCCTTGCGCATGCCATCATCTCCATGCTTGATCTTGCTCCAATGTTCATCCTTCTTGTCCAGGCTAGGCCCTTCATTTGTAAGCAAGGCAAATGTATCCGATTTAGGCAGCATCATATTCTCATGAACATTAGAATCATTACCAAGAAATGTCAGTTGGGGCTGTGGGTGTAACCTTGTTAGTGATGTCCTCATCGTCCTCCCCTTCTTGAATTGAAGTCGTCCTCGACGGAAGCTCATCTTCCTCACCCAAGTAAGGCTTCAAATATGCAATGTTAAATGTGGGACTCACCCCAAAATCTGCAGGCAACTCAAGTTTATATGCATTATCATTTATTTTCTCTAACACCTTGAAAGGACCATCAGCACGTGGCATTAGATTTGACTTCGCAAATTAGGAAACCTATCCTTATGCAAATGTAACCAAACAAGATCTCCAGGTGCAAAGACAACACGTTTTCTACCCTTATCTCCAACAAGTTTATATTTAGCATTCATGCGCTCAATATTTTCCTTAGTTAACTCATGCTTTTTTAAGATCAATTCAGCACGTTGTTTAGCATCAAAATTAACCTTCTCCAAAAATGGAAGAGGCAACAAATCAATAGGTGCACGAGGTAGCGAACCATAGACAATTTCAAAAGGGCACATCTTAGTAGTAGAATGCAACGAACGATTATAAGCAAATTCAATATGAGGCAAGCATTCTTCCCACATTTTCTTTTTATTCTTCAAAACAGCCCTAAGCATAGTAGACAAAGTTCTATTGACTACTTCAGTGTGTCCATCAGTTTGGGGGTGACAAGTAATACTAAAAAGCAGTTTCGTCCCCAACTTAGCCCATAAACATCTCCAAAAGTGGCTAAGAAATTTAGTATCACGATATGAAACAATAGTATTTGGCACACCATGCAAGCGAATAATTTCACGAAAGAACAAATCAGCAACATTAACATCATCATCGCTTTTATGACAGGGTATAAAGTGTGCCATCTTCGAGAACCTATCCACGACAACAAATATGCTATCCCTCCCCTTCTTTATTCGAGGTAAACCCAAAACAAAGTCCATAGATAAATCTTCCCAAGGAACACTAGGGACAGGCAAAGGCATATATAAACCATGAGGATTGAGTCGTGACTTAGCTTTTTGACATGTAGTGCAGCGAGCAACAAAATGCTCAACATCCCGTCTCATCTTTGGCCAAAAGAAATGTGTAGCAAGTACGTCCTCCGTCTTCTTCACGCCAAAGTGTCCCATTAATCCTCGTCCATGCGCCTCCGGCAACAACAAAAAAACGAACAGAGCTAGCTGGAATGCATAGCTTGTTAGCACGAAACACAAATCCATCATTAACGACGAACTTGTTCCATGTTCTCCCTTCTTTACAATTCTGCAATACATCTTTAAATTCAGCATCATGCACGTATTGATCTTAGATGGTTTCCAAACCTAATATTTTAAAGTCAAGTTGTGAAAGCATAGTATAACGACGATACAATGCATCAGCAATGACATTTTCTTTTCCCTTCTTGTGTTTAATAACATAAGGGAAAGTCTCTATGAATTCAACCCATTTAGCATGTCTACGGTTCAATTTTGCTTGACTTTTAATGTGCTTCAAAGATTCATGATCAGAATGTATAACAAATTCTTTGGGCCATAAATAATGTTGCCATGTTTCCAAAGTCCGAACAAGAGCATATAATTCCTTTATCATAAGTAGAATAATTCAGACTAGGCCCACTCAAATTTTCAGAAAAGTATGCAACAGGTTTACTATCTTGTAATAACACACCTCCTAAGCCAATTCAACTAGCATCACATTCAAGCTCAAAAGTCTTATTAAAATTAGGAAGTTGGAATAAAGGAGCATGTGTCAACTTATCTTTCAATATCGTGAATGCTTCTTCCTATGTAGTACCCCAAACAAAAGGCACATCCTTCTTTGTAAGCTCATTGAGAGGTGCAGCAATGGTGCTGAAATCTCTCACAAAACACCTATAGAATCCAGCGAGGCCAAGGAAACTCCTCACGTGTGTGACCGTTTTGGTTGCGGCCAACTCTCAATAGCTTCAATCTTGGCTTTATCAACCTCCATTCCCTGTGGAGTAACAACATAGCCAAGAAAAGATACTCGGTCGGTGCAAAAGGTGCACTTTCCAAGGTGACCAAACAAACGTGCATCACGTAGAGCAATAAAAACAGCATGTAAATGTTCCAAATGTTCCTCCAAAGATTTTCTATAAATCAATATATCATCAAAGTATACTACCACAAATCGTCCAATGAAAGCACGTAAAACTTCATTCATTAATCTCAAGAAAGTACTAGGTGCATAAGTTAACCCAAAAGGCATGACTAACCACTCATATAATCCAAACTTAGTTTTAAATGATGTTTTCCATTCATCTCCCAATTTCATACGAATTTGATGGTATCCACTAAGCAAATCAACTTTGGAGAATATTGTTGAGCCACTCAATTCATCAAGCATATCATCTAGCCTAGGAATAGGATGACAATAACGAATAGTAATATTATTAATGCCTCTACAATCAACACACATACGCGATGTCCCATCCTTTTTCGGCACTAGAATAATAGGAACGGCACAAGGACTAAGGGATTCGCGTATATAACCTTTGTCGAGTAGCTCCTGTACTTGACGCATAATCTCCTTCGTCTCCTCTGGATTGGTACAATATGGTGCGCGGTTGGGTAGCGATGCACCGGGAATTAAGTCAATCTGATGCTCAATCCCTCGAATAGGTGGTAATCCCGATGGCACGTCTTGTGGAAAGACGTCCGCGAACTCCTGCAAAATGTTAGTGACAGCAGGAGGCAAAGAGGAAGGCACGTCCTCGAATGAAAATAATGCCTTTTTGCACACAAAAGCACAGCAAACAGATTTGCTTAAATCTAGATCATCAATATCAGATTTGGTGGCAAGTAAACATCCACTTTTTAATTTAATTTCAGATGCAACATGAGATGATGGTGTGTTATTAGGCTTCATTTGTTGCGCAAATACTTTTGCCACAATCTGATTTTCACTCTTATTTTGCTCCTGTTTTGCTTTATTTGCTCTATTAATATCATCTTTCAAAATGTAATCAGGAGACATAGGAAGCAAAGTACTACATTTATCCTTATGAAAAAGAGTATACTGATTGTTTCTACCATGGTGTACAATTTTTTTATCAAATTGCCATGGTCTACCAAGTAATAAGGAACATGCTTGCATGGGTACCACATCACAATCAACATAATCAGCATATGTGGAGATACTAAAATGCACACGAACAGTACGTGTTACCTTAACCTTGCCGCTGTTGTTGAACCATTGGATGTAGTAAGGATGTGGATGTGGTCTTGTGGTGAGAGATAACTTCTCCACCATCTCCATGCTAGCTAAGTTGTTGCAGCTCCCTCCATCTATGATGACGCGAACAGAACGTTCCTTCACAACTCCCTTTGTATGGAACAAATTATGCCTCTGATTTTGCTCCGCTTGTGTGACCTGCACACTCAAAACACATTGAGCAACTAAACATTCATACCTGTCAGCGTCTTCTAGAGCCATGTATTGCGTCTCATTTTCAGAATAATCTCCACCATGTTCTTCACGTGTAATAAGAGCCAAAATCTCCTCATCATAGTCACTAGCGGACTCATAACCACCATCCTCAGTAGCAATAATGACACACTGCAATGGGCATTTGCTCGCGTAGTGACCACGACCAGTGCAACGACGACATATAACATCATACCCATTGGATGCCATGGATGAAGAAGAGCTCTGCGCAGGACTGGAAGGTGTACTCCTGGTTGATGGTGGTGGTGCGTGTTTGCTTTTATCACGGCTAGAAGTGACGGATGAAGTAGGCGGTGGTGCAGCCAGACGTGTCAACATAGATGATGCACGCGGTGTCAATGATGAAGGTCGACCTGCAGAAAAATTAGTTCGTTCCAAGGCCTGTCGATCCTGCACTTCACGTTCAGCTTTTGAAGCAAGATGGAATAAACGAGTGATATTATTATACTCCTTATACTCTAGAATTGTCTGAATTTCTCTATTTAAGCCACCCATAAAACATGCAAGCATAGCCTCATTATCCTCAACAATACCACATCTAATCAGGCCAGTTTGTAATTCCTGATAATATTCCTCTACAGAATTTTTTCCTTGTCTTAAACGCTGCAATTTCTGAAGTAATTTGCGTTGATAATATGGTGGAACCCAACGAGTACGCATAGCAGTTTTCAAAGCAGCTCAAGTAGTTGGAATATTATCCGGATATAATCTACAATATTCAGACCACCACAGACAAGCAAAACTAGTGAAAGCACAAAGAGCAGTAGCAACACGTCTCTCCTTGGGATATTTTAAACATGTAAAACGTTGTTCGGTTTCTAACTCCCAAATAAGATATATATCAGGAATATATCTACCCTCAAATGGTGGAATATTCAATTTTAGTTTAGGGAGATGGTCATGATCGTGTACCTGAGGGTGTGGTGCAGCCCTACCATTGCGATTATTTGCATGTGGACAACCTGGTGGTTGTGGTGCTGGTTGTTGCACGTAGTTCTGATTTTGATCAACCTCATCCTCGTAATCCCCCACGTAATCGTCCTCCTCCTCAGCAGCAGCAGGAGCCATAGAAGTATCAACAACAGCACCAACAGTTTGGCCAGGCTGAAGAGCGACACGGCTCGCTTTGCGGAGGGTGGTTTCGCGACGTGAAGGTGGTTGTTATTGTCGTTGCAATGGTGCAGTAGGTGGAGGTAGACGCGCAAGCACTTCAGCGAATTTGGCATCAAACTTGGTGTCAATTGACTTCTCAATGCCATCCATCCTCGCTAGTGCGTTGTCAAAACTGGTCATCACATCTTCTACCTGTTGACCCATCGTTTGCTGAAATTTATCATGCAACTCCTTGTTCGTCATGTTCTCCCAGTCAGTCTCGTCAACTTGTGATCCTGGCATGGTTAGCAGCAATAGAAACACACAAAAATATGATCCTGCAGACTACTAGAAATTGGTGGTGGTGGGCGTCACAAATCCGTCAAGCAAATCTCAAATTCTTACCAGTTCTTACCCAACAGCGGGTGGTGATCGGCAACCGTGGTAGTCAAAACTCTCAAAGCTTGGATAAAGCGATTACCAGGGAGAGTCAAACGCATGACGTAGATGTATGTGGAGCTGGGAATGGCTTATAATATGGTAGCAAAAAGGGTCAGCAAAAATCAATTCAGAGATGCAAAGTTGAATAAATGCTCAACGACGGTACTGTGCTGGTCCTAGGCTAGACCGTACTAGAGACGCGAGCCTAGAACACTAACAAAATCACGGCGCTACACGTAAACAAGGGGAAAGCACACTCTGATTTTTTTGCGCTCCTTTTTTTTGCCGAAAATCACTATAATGGCGAGTGTCTCAAAACTCTTCCCAAGTCAAACTAAGATCATAGGCACGGAATTTTTTTGACGATTGTTTTTCGGAATCAGGGCAGCGACGACGAAAAAGTGCGGTAAAAAAACAGTATGACGGCACGTGTCTCAAAAGACTCAGAAAAGCCTAAAAATAGGATAGGGAAAACATATTTTCACCTGTTGAAATTTTGGCCTAAAAACTGCCCGGGAGTCTCCAGACTTTTTTCCCCGAGACCTACGCAGGCAAAGGAAACACGAATCCGAAACCTAGATGGATCTCGAGAACAAACCTAATATGAAAAGAACTCGGATTGGTGGTGGATATATCGTGGTAGGATATGGCAGCGGTGGTAGGTTATGGCAGCGGTGGTGGTATGTAGCAGCGGTGGTGGTATGTGGTGGCGGTGGTGGGATATGGCAGCGGTGGTGGTATGGCAGCAGCGATGAATATGGTGCGGCGGCGGCATGACAAACTGTGAACAGAACTTGAAACTCTAAAGAACTAGACGCTAAGACCAGCAACTCGACACGACGATGCAACGCAAATTCAACTAAGCAAACACGGAAAAGATTATGCAATGGCTCAGACTTGTTCGGATATGATGAACTAACCCTAATTTTTTTGGCTTTTTCGTGGACTGTAGGTATGAAGAACAGAATCGATCTAAACTACGAAAAACTGTAAAATCTCACCGAGCAACCTGTAAATATTATACCACTTGATAGAGGCAAAGGTGTCCCATCTTTCGATGAGATGGTGGCTATCGTTTTTGGTGGAGTAGACTTTGACGATCCGACTACGAACGTGCGAGGACGTCGCGCCTTAGCAATTGCTAAACCAACTCCGAGAGGTTATTGACCATGCCGGAGCACGATCAACCTGACCACGAAGGTCTATTTCCTGCAAGCAAACGAAGAACAAGCAAGAAACTAAGATTGCAATCTGGATATTGCGAATATAAGAGGAAAACTTTATTGATCAAGGTGGGGTTCTGTGACGTCTTTGTCTGGTCATTGAACACAAACGAAGTACGCGAAGTTGCAGCTATGGCAAACTTTAATCTAAACAAAACCCAAAGTCTAAATGACGCCCTAAGGGCTGTATATATGGGGGAAGAGGGGGGAATTTCGTGTCCCTTGGAGGAGGGGTCCGAAATCAACCCGAACTCTTGTTTCCCCACACATACGGACTCTAAAAACAACCTATACTCATGTATTTAGAAATTACATGGGCCTGGCCCAATAATAAGGTGACGCAGCACCTATAATAGCCTCTAGACGAAATTTATGAAGTGGCATCTTGTATATTTCGTCCAAGGCTTCACGCACTCATTATGGTGGCTTCAAAGTCCTGAAATCATCACTTGTAACTCCGTTCTTGTTCCCCTTGCGCATGCCAACATCTCCATGCTTGATCTTGCTCCAATGTTCACCCTTCTTGTCCAAGCTAGGCCCTTCATTTGTAAGCAAGACAAATGTATCCAATTTAGGAAGCATCATATTCTCATGAACATTAGAATCATTACCAAGAAACGAAAGTACCTGGTAATTTAATTGGCGTGCGCGAGCTCTAGTAATTGTTCTTGTATATGTGTCAGTTGGGGCTGTGGGTGTAACCTTGTTAGTGATGTCCTCATCAATTTATGTTCTGTAGTCAAAGTCACGGACGTCTAGTGGCCTTCGGTCGTCCGATCGCCTGGGAGTCGTCGGTCGTCCGGTAAAGGCCGGACGTCCGGAGCTCATAGCTTTTCCAGTAGCTTCTCTTGATCCTTGTACTTGGTGTCCTCGTCGTCTTGTCCAATGCTCCTAGCTGTTCCATGGCCTCCCTCTTTGTTCCTGGTCATGCGTAGCACATATGTTTGAGGTAGTAGCCATGTCTCACATGTGGAAAGTGAAGGTTTGGAGAGGAGCGAGTAAACCTTGTGTCCAATGCATGGTGTGTACTTGAGGTCTCATCGAAGTGAACATGGGGATGATCGTGGGATGCTCCGTATCATGAGTTATGAATTAGTTATCATATTCCCTTGTATTGAGTGCAACCATGCTATGCCTATTGATATTGGAGACATGGACACCCTTCTTGTGATGCATGCTTGCTTGATTGAGCCTATTGCACTTGGTTGTTCTCGCATCATATGCTTACATACCATGCCACATTCCCTTGTACTTTCTTATGATAAGAATGATGCAAGCACTTGTTGGGTATTTCCCGCACGAATGCTAGGTTTTTCATTATGGCTAACCTCATTTGTTTTTCTGAGTGTTTGTCATGTTCTTTCATTTTGAAGGATTCACACGGCGGTACCATCACGAGGCGTCTTGGGCATGTGAAGGCATACACGTTCCGTGACACCAGCACCTTCGAGAACATACATAAGGTGAATTCCTTGTTTGTGAGCCATCCTCACATATGCATATTGGATGGGCCATACTTTGATTGTTGTTTCCTTCTTGTTGTCTACATGATACATCTACGGGATGGAGGACCGACATTAAAGATGGTCCCTGTGGATACAACACCGGTCTACCACTCTTGCCACGACATTGAGCAATGGTAAAACACTACTCATGACAAATTTGCATCTTTTGCATGGATTGACTCACATTATGATTGCCTTGTTGCATCGTCTATTCCCATGTCATCCATGATATATGAGCTTGTGCCTTTCCTTAGCAAATTTGTTGTGATATTCCTTGATGGCATATTCATACATATTGATCACATTGCCAAACATCAATTGCATGATCACATAGTCATACTGAGCACCCATTGCCATGTTCATGCTCTTGATAAACCATCACACTATGGCATCATTTTGCACAATGGTAGAAATTGTAGCTTTGTGCACCATGTCAATTACCCTACATTCGTGTGCACAACAAATGAATTTGCTCACATAAATGCTTTACATGTCATTGTACATCTTTTAGATAAGCATCTTGTGTCTTGCCATGCCCAAACTTGTCACACGGACCCATTCTTACATGATAGGCACTTGTGCACTAACCATTGTATTTCCGAGTGTCGTTTGTCTTTGTTCTTCTTGCATGTATACCACTCCGGCGACACCTTGGACTACTTGGATTACGCCAAGTCTTCATCTCAGTCAAACTACAAGTCCATCCACAGCAACCGTTTCCATGGTGATGAGCTTTTCGATCCGAGGTTGGATCTTTCCCAAGGGGGGAGATGACGCGGAGCATCCCACGATCATCCCCATGTTCACTTCGACGAGACCTCAAGTACACACCATTGGACACAAGGTTTACTCGCTCCTCTCCAAACCTTCACTTTCCACATGTGAGACATGGCTACTACCTCAAACATATGTTCTATGCATGACCAGGAACCAAGAGGGAGGCCATGGAACAGCTAGGAGCATTGGACAAGACGACAAGGACACCAAGTACAAGGATCAAGAGAAGCTGCTGGAAAAGCTATAGGCTCCGAACGTCCGGCTCTACCGGATGACCGGCGACTCCCAGGCGACTGGACGACCGGAGGCCACCGGACGTCCGTGACTTCGACTACAGAACATAAATAGCAGAAATCCGAGAGTTACCGGACGTTCGTTCTCTCCCGTGCCACCGGACGCCCGATGTCCCAGCGGGCATCCGCTACATGCTGTCTGCGCATAGTTCTCGGGCCAGAGGCCCATGTATCCCTCTCCCACTTACCCCTTCGTGGCCCTAGACTATATATACTCCTCCACCTCCTCCTAGTTAGGGTTAGCTTAGGTTTAGCTCATTTAATACAGAGCTTTGCTCATCCACTAGTGGTTCATCTCCTTGTGAGTGACTGCGGCCCCTCCAGGGAGAAGATCCACACGGATACAAGACCTCCTTCACGGAGAAGATCCCGCGGGATACCCCAAGACCTCCTCACGGAGAGGAACCGGTTACGTTTTGCATCGTCCCTTGTTGATCATGGATCTTGTATCTCTTTGTGTTTCGAGGATCTAGCATATGTGTGACTTGTTCTTGTTGGTTTGTATGATTCTCTCGTGTTTCCCCTCGTGTTATTCGTGTTCTTCGGGGGATCCCCTCCATTTCGTGAAAGATTGGCCATCTAGGGTTCCACCCTACTTCATATGGTATCAAGAGCAAGGTATCTCACGAATTTGAAGCCCCCTCCACCGTTTTCTAACCTTCTTTTGTGTGATTTCGTCCAAAAATTCGAAAATCCTCACCAAAAATAGCCTCAAATTTTTTATGATATTTTGGTTTGATGATATTTTGTTGATTTTGATCCATGGATTTGCTTGGTTTCAAGTGGATCTAGCATTTTCTCAAGTTTCCCCACTTTCCATCCACAAAATCTCAATAATTTTGACCCCAAAATCATCAAATTCCACCCAAAATCGTGTCCCGGAACCCAAATCCTGCGTTGACCCCGACCCACCGAACGATCGGCGTTTTACCGGACGTCCGGACCCTCACGAAGCACTGGAGGTCCGTCATCCACCGGACGACTGGGATCACCTATACAGGAGAAATTACCGGATTTCCGAGCCCGACCGGACGTCCTGCCACAGGACATCCGTCCATTTCCGGACGTCGGGTGCCTTTAGATTTTGAATTCGGCTGATTTTTATTTTGTCCATAACTAATTCATCCGAACTCCGATTTGGACGTTCTTTAGCTCGTTTCGAAGCTCTTGACATCCTCGATACCATAGAAATACTACCATCATCATTTGACTACATCAAATTTTGTAAAATTTGTCAAGTTTGCCTAGGCCTTCCACCATATCATCCGCATAGCCACCATCGCCTTCCGCAACCTAACCCATTTTGTCCACCATAGCATTTGTGGTTGCTTGAGTAGTGATTTGAGTCTCCAAGGTGTTTAGGCTACTTAGGGAAAATTCCTTCTTCATCAACCACCACCACCACTTCCACATACCCATTTCCACTATACATTTCAGCCAACCCAACCTAACCCAATTTGTTGAGCTTGTTTGAGTTGTGGCTTCTATCTCCTAAGGTGTTTAGGCTACTTAGGGACCGTGTATTCAACTCCAACACCATTTATAGCCCATCATTCCACTTTCGCAACCACCACCGCTTTTCCGCTACAACCATTTGACGTTTGAGATTTTGAGTTCGCGGTTTTTCCGTTTCCTAAGGTGTTTCGGCTACTTAGGGACGAGTCTCCATCATCTTGGTATCTACATCAAGAACACCGCCACTCATCATCTCCACAGACAATAACCTCCATATCATCTTGGTATTGTGGTATCCCTCCTTTGTATATTCCCTTGCAATTGCCTTGTTAACCCCTAGCCCATTTTTCCGTCATTTACCTATCGAGACTAGCCATTTGAGTATTGCCGGCAACGTGACTTGTGCACATTAGTGAACATACTTCCCATATCATACATACCATATCACCGTGGTGCATATCTTTGTATCATCTCTTGTGACACAAGGTTGTCATCGCATATACTCAATTGCTATCTTGGTTCGTGAAGTTTTGCATGAGAAAAGAGCTCAAAAGAGAAAGAGCCAAACAAGCTTTTAAGCACAAAGAAAAAGATAAGCAAAGAGCTTTTAACCAAGAGCCATAGCATCTCAAAATATTATATCATACTTGATCATCTTGGATCATCTTGTGCTAAAAGCACCGGAACATCATACATACATAGCATACTTGTGATAGGAAGTCGCTGCATTTTGTCTCATATAGGTAGTGCACAAGTTTGTATCTGCCTATTGAGCAATCGCCTAGCGTCTCTCTAGTGTTGTGCGACAAGAGCATTTTCCGTGGATTACACATTTTCCGCTCAACCCTTGGTTGCACAACCACATTTATCTATCCGTGTTTGTGTGTTTACGTGTGCCACCCATATTGCTATTGGTCTACTTGTTTCACTTGCGAATTTTTGAATCTCTTTCAACTTTATTGACTCTACTAACATTTTGCATCAATTTTTTGTGGAACTATCCTCACCGAGCTCCACCATAAGCTTTACTTGTGTACATGTCAGAAACCGACAAGAATTCGTACCAATCGTGCTATTTCCTTGTTCCACATTTGAGTGATCATTGATCCATCTTCAACATCGGTCAAGGAACATTTGGTATAGTTCTTCTCTTTCTCCCACTCATACTTGCTAGCGTCTTGTGATGGATAGGCAAGGCATTTCATCTCCGGTCTTCGACATCGACGGTGCGAACAATGACATCCACGCGAAAACCATCGGACTACAACGAGCAATGCAAGAGCGCTTGGGCAACATCGCCATCGAACTACGACACTCCGAGACAAGGAGAATGGCGTCCTTCGACGACATGTGCGACTCCTTCAACAAACAAATTGCGAAGCTCAAACACTTGGTGGACGATTACAAGTCTTCTTCCCCTTCATCATCTTCTCGGCGGTGACGTTCAAGTCACAAGTCTTTGGAGCGCAAACATGATGCATGCGCAAGTCTTCCACGTCCACACCGCCATGGCGACCATCGACATTGTCATGAAGGGCAAGTCACCTCCAAGCATCATGTGCACGACAACGACAAACGACATCTACCAAGAGCTCAAGCACGACAACGACACCATCATCATGAAGATGATCGACAAGCGCATATCTACAAGTCCGAACAAGCTCTAATTCATGCCAAGGACAAGCTTCAAGAGCAAGAGAGAAGACCGCGAGACAACTACCACCATGAAGGAGCTACAACTACAACCACCACTTCGGCATTGATGTAGGGTGGAACCCTACGTGGCCGATCTTTCACGAAAAGGAGGGATCCCGAGGATGAACACGAGGGGCACGAGGAAAAACACAAGAGGCGGTAGTCATCTCCGTGAGGAGGTCTTGATGTTCTTCTTCGTGAAGGAGGTCTTGAATCCGGTGGATCTTCTCCGAGGAGGCCATGGTCTCGTAGGAGAGGAACCACTAAGGTTTTAGGTGAGCTAACACAAAGCTAACCCTAGAAAGTATGGGAGGAGTTCTATAAATAAGCTAGGAGGGTCGAAGGGGTACATGGGCCTCGACCCAAAGTCATGCACGCAGGCACGGTCCGGATGATCCGGATGTTGGTCCGGATGATCCGGGCTTCAGGGGTCCGGATGATCCGAGGCGGCGTCCGGATGATCCGGACGGGTCTTCTCTACATCAGGAGGTCCGGATGTCCGGGACCTGGTTCAGATGTCCGGGCATGGCCGGATGATCCGGGCTGGGATCTAGATGATTCGGCTTCAGTGAGGAGGCTTCGGGTGTCCACGGGCACATTATTCGGATCGTCCGGGCGTGTGTCCGGATCATCCGACCAGTCTGATATTTGGCTGTTTTCGCCTCCGTCTTCCTTCTTTGATTCCCCTTGTTCCTTGGCTTCTCCATGGTTGCTGCCGAGGTGTATGAGTATGCATATAGTTTCGGATGAGGGTAGCAGCCACGTCTCATGTGAATCGAAATGACGTTGCGAGGGGAGTGAAGTCATCTCGGTCTCGACAGCTCGTGCTCGAGCGCGTGTCATGGGTCCAAATGGCACTTGGTGAGACGATGGTAGGTCCATGGGGATGACCTTGGGATGCTCCGCATCATCTCCCCTCCCTTGAGAAAGATCCGACCTCGGATGGAAATCTTCATCACCATGGAAAGGTGAGAGATCCTTGACGTTAAGACATCGCTCACGTTGTACTTGTCGCGTGGAATGTCGATCTTGTAGGCATTGTTGTTGTTGCGAGCTAGCACCTTGAAGGGTCCGTCGGTTCGGGGTAGTAGTTTGGACTTGCGCTCGTTGGGGAAACGGTCCTTGCGAAGATGCAGCCATACGAGATCTCTCGGGTTGAACACCGTTGGTTTCTTGTTGGCGTTGAGCTTGGAGGCTAGGCGATGTATTTGCCGCTCGATCGTTGCCCTTGTGTCTTCATGCACCTTCTTGAGGTAGCTTGCTCGAGCACTTGCGTCCAAGTTGGTGTGTTCTTGTATTGGTAGAGGTAGGATGTCCAATGGGGACAACGGGTTGAAGCCGTAGATGACCTCGAAAGGGGACTTGTCGGTAGTCGAATGTCTTGCGCGGTTGTAGGCGTACTCGGCGATGGGCAAGTATTGCTCCCATTCCTTGATGTTCTTCTTGATCAACACGCGAAGAAGCGTCGAAATTTGCGGTTTGTCACCTTCGTTTGTCCGTCGGTTTGTGGATGATATGCCGAAGAGAATAGAAGCTTGATGCCGACTTTGGCGCATAGAGTCTTCCAAAAGTAGCTCAAGAACTTGATGTCCCGGTCCGACACGATTGTCTTGGGCACTCCATGTAGAAGAATGATTTCCCTACAAAAGAGATTTGCCACATGTGAAGCATCGTCGATCTTGTTACAAGGAATGAAATGAGCCATTTTAGAGAATCTATCCACGATAACAAACACGGAATCTTTTTCCATTTTGAGTCCTAGGCAATCCAAGTATAAAGACCATGCTTATGTCTTCCCATGGATGGTATGGAATAGGGAGTGGCATGTAAAGACCATGAGATTGAGCTTTTGACTTAGCTTTGCGACATGTAGAGCATCGGTTGGTGAGGCGTGAGACGTCATGTAGCATCTTGGGCCAAAAGTAGTTCTTGGAGAGCGTAGCAAATGTCTTGTCCCGTCCAAAATGACCCATGAGTCCTCCTCCATGAGATTCATGACCTTTGTCGATGAGTTGTTGTACTTGTCGTTGTATCTCCTTAGTTTCCTCGGGGTTGACGTGGTAAGGAGCCTTGTTTGGAAGTGGTGTACCGGGTATGAGGTCGATGCGGTGTTCGACTCCGTGAAGTGGAGTTAGACCCGGTGGTAGCTCATCGGGAAAGACGTCCGAGAATTCCTGTAACAATTGAGACAACACTAAAGGTGGAGATGGTGAAGTGTTAGTAGGTTTGGCTTCCCCTTTGCATAAAATCACAAGGTGAAAGACGCTCGAGGGGTTCTCACACACTTCTCTCATCTCACTTTTGGTGGCGAATAGAACTAGTTGTTTCTTGTCACTCATTGTGGAGTCGCTCATATTTGGCTTGTAGCTCTCACTCTCCTTTCGGTGGTTCGCTCTCTCACCATTCTCTCCACGATGGTTGGTAGGTATGTGTTTGTCGGCGGCTACTTGACTTGGTGACATTGGGCATAGCACGAACTCTTTACCCTTCATCTTGAAGCTATAATGGTTGGTCCGTCCATTGTGTGTGACTCCACAATCATATTGCCATGGTCGTCCAAGAAGAAGGTGGCACACGGACATAGGGACCACATCACACTCAAGGGTGTCCTCGTAGGCGCCTATCATGAAAGAGACTTGCACGGTGTGCTCGACTCGAAGAGTTCCAGCGTCGCTAAGCCATTGGACCTTGTAGGGATGAGGGTGCTTCGACTTCACCAATTGTAGCTTATCGCATAGCTCTTCACTTGCCAAGTTATAACAACTTCCTCCATCGATGATAACCTTGACGGAGCATCCGTTGATGCCGGCCTTGGTATGAAAGATGTGGCATCTTTGATTGTCATCTTCTCGATGTTGGAGTGCCAAGACCTTGGATACAACGATATTGGAACTCGAATCGTTGTCGCAAAACACATGATGGTCTTCATCTTCATTCACTTGTCAATGCATAGCTACATGTTCAAGGGCTTCCATCTCATCGTCGCTCATTGAGTCATAAGAACCATCATCATTGATGATCATGGTACGAACGGTCTTGCACTCAAATGACTTGTGGCCTCGCCCTTGACACTTGAAACATTTGATGGAACTCGTCTTTGAGTTGTCCTCAGTTGGAGTTTTAGATGATGAAGCTCTTGGCTTGAAGTTGTTTGTAGGAGGTAGACGACTAGATGTAGTTGTATTCTTGTAGCTTGACTTGTCACCGAAGCTTGTAGATGGCTTGGTAGAGGTAGGAGTAGCCGAAGTCATTGAAGCTTGGTTTGAAGAGCCAAAGTTCTTGGAGGTGAACTTGGAGTACTTGTAGTCCTCTTGAACTTGTCGCTCCGCTTTGGTAGCTTGGTGTACTAGCTCGAGGAGATTTGTGTAAGGTTGAATGTCCGCAATCTTCTTGATAGGATAGTTGAGTCCATTTAAGAATCTCGCCATCATTTGTTATTCATCTTACGTGATGTTTGCTCATATCATGGCAATCTCCATCTCCTTGTAGTACTCTTCAACGGACTTGGTACCTTGCTTGAGGAGTTGTAGCTTCTTGAAAAAGTCACGATTGTAGTGTGTTGGCATGAAGCGTGCTCTCATGACTTCCTTCATTTGCGCCCAAGTAGTGATAGGAGGTTCGCCTTTTGCTTCTCTTCTCTCTATGATTTGCTCCCACCAAATGAGAACATAGTCTTGGAACTCAAGGGAGGTCATTGCAATCTTCTTTTCTTCATCAAAGTTGTGTAGGCGAAAGATCTTGTCAACCTTCAATGCCCATGAAAGGTAGTCTTCGGGATCAATGCTTCCAGAAAACTTTGGCATGGTGAACTTAAGCTTGCTATAGCGATGCTCTTCATTGTTGGCTTGCCTATTGAGAGGGCGTTCTTGATTTGGACGGTTGTCAATCTCATGTTGCTCTTGGCGGAGTAGATGTGCATTGTCATTGTGTATTTGCCGAACTTGTGGTTCTTGTTGAGGTTGTTGCTCTTGTCACGCTTGAGGAGGAACTTCATCTTGCGTTCGTGCATGGTGGCGCCTCTCTTGCATCTCATCGCGATGGAAATCCTCTTCTTGATGAGTGTGTCGATTGCGAGTTGCCACATTGCGATGTGAATCACATAATGCTTGTTGCGCCTCAAGAGCTTGGGCTTCTCGGCGTTGTTGTGCTTGACGATGAGCCGCGACATCTTGTTCTTCTTGGTGTTGACGTGCTCGCTCTTGTTGTTGTTGGCGTAGTCTTTGCCGTTCTTGTGCTTGCTCAAGTGTAGCTTGGTTTTGACGATGTCAACTTTCTTGCTCGTCAAGTAGCTCTTGGGAGCTCTTGTCATCAAGTGGATTCCGGTTGTCATGTCGAGCTTGACGTGCGGCTTGACGAAGAGTGTTTGATGTAGGGGTACTTGAGTCGTCCGTGGAGTCGGTGTGGCGACTTGAGCGACTTCATCTTTAAGAAGATGTGGAAGACGAGCGTCGGTTGACTATCAAAGTCAGTAGCGCATCAAATTGAGTAGCCATGTTGGTGTTGATTATGTTGAATATTTTTCTTGTTCTTGCTTCAAATAGACGCGCGTCGGCGGCGACTTGCTCAATGTGCTCTCGCGTAGCTTCACTTTCTTGATGTAGAGCTCGTTGGACGCTGAAGAGATGTAGTTTGGTGACGTAGTTGTTTGATTCTTGAGGATCATCGAAAAGCGGGTTCGTAGATGTACTTGGCCTATCCATCGTCACAAGCAAGTATTTGAGTGGGAGAAAGGAGAAGATAATACCAAATGTACCTTGACCGAAGTTGAAAATGGATCACTGATCACTTAATAATGTAACCCGGAAATAGCACTATTGGTACAACTTCTTGTCGATTATCACACCTACACAAGTAAAGCTTTGAGAGGAGATTGGTTAGGATGGTGGCAAAATTCAATGCAAAAAGTGAGTAAGATTCAATGATGTTGAGAATGATTCACAATTGGCTCATGCAACAAGTAGATCACAAGCAAAAGGTAGCACACGGAACACGCGCACGGATAGATAAATGTGGTTGTGCAACCAAAAGTGAGCAAAAATGTGGAATCCACGGAAAATGCTCGTGTCGCACAATGCTAGAGAGACGCTAACCGATTTCTTAATAGGCGGATACGCACTTGTGCACGACCTATAAAGGCAATGTAACGACTTCCTATCACAAGTATGCTATGAGTGTATGATGTGCCGGTGCTTTAGCACAAGAAGATGTATTGCTATCTCATGTGATCTCTTTTGACGCAAGGCATTTGATGCTATTGTTCTTTTGCTTATAAGCTTGGGATGGCTCTTTTTTCTTAAAAGCTTGTGAGCTCTTTCTTTGGCCACTTACGCATGCTTCTTGGATCAAGATAGCCATTGTGTATGCGGAACACTCTTGTGTCACACGGAGATATGATGATGTCGTATGCAATGTCTATGATTATCACTAATGTGCACAAGTGTCGTGCCCCGGCAATACTCAAATGGCTAGTCTCGATGGGAAAGCTATGCAAAATGGTCGATGAGGGTTTATCAATGCAATTGCAAGGTAGTAAATGAAGTGTCGTCGATGTTATCGTCCTTGTCGAGGTTGAGAGGTGGTCTTGTCGATGTCATTCCGCTCCGAGATAGCCGAAACACACAACGAAACGGGAAAACCACAACTCAAATGATCCAAGACACAAAGAGGTAAGACCGTAGTGATTTTGGTTAGGCAATGATGGTGGTGATGGGTTATTTGTCGAGGGTATAGCGGAAGGGGTATCTAGGTTCGTTACGGTGGCGGAAACTGGGCTGCGAAAAACTGCAAAATGCAGTTTCGTTAGGTAAGTGCGGATGATCCGGATGTCTGGCCGGATGATCCGGGTGGTAGCCGGATGATCTGGGTGGAAATCCGGATGATCCGGGTGGGTCAATCTGGTCGGGATGAACTCGGGGAAGAGGTGGAAAAGAATTTTTTCTAGGATTTTCGGGCGGAGTTGAGGGTGGGTGAGGTGGCGGAAAGGTCAAACCACTTGTCACACAGCTCAACCACGGATCATAATCAACAAAATCTCATCAAAACACACAAATCACAAAAAAATGTAGGGCTATTTTTTTAGGGAATTTTCGAAATTGGACGAAAAACAACAAAACATGCTAGAAAACAAGGTGTGGGGCTCCAAATTCGTGATCAACCTAAGCTCATGATACCATAGATGATGTAGGGTGGAACCCTACGTGGCCGATCTTTCGCGAAAAGGAGGGATCCCGAGGATGAACACGAGGGGCACGAGGAAAAACAAAAGAGGGACAAGAAGAAAACACTCAAACCAACAAGTTTAGGTCACACAAATGCTAGATTCGGGAACACAAAGTGTGATACGTGATACACGAGCAACTAAGGACGAGACAAGTGGCGGTAGTCATCTCCGTGAGGAGGTCTTGATGTTCTTCTTCGTGAAGGAGGTCTTGAATCCGGTGGATCTTCTCCGAGGAGGCCGCGGTCTCGTAGGAGAGGAACCACTAAGGTTTTAGGTGAGCTAACACGAAGCTAACCCTAGAAAGTATGGGAGGAGTGCTATAAATAAGCTAGGAGGGTCGAAGGGGTACATGGGCCTTGGCCCAAAGTCATGCACGCAGGCACTGTCCGGATGATCCGGATGTTGGTCCGGATGATCCAGGCTTCGGGGGTCCGGATGATCCGGGGAGGCGTTCGGATGATCCGGGGGGGTCTTCTCTGCAGCGGGAGGTCTGGATGTCCGGGACCTGGTCCGGATGTCCGGCCGTGGCCGGATGATCCGGGCTGGGATCCGGATGATCCGGCTTCGGTGAGGAGGCTTCGAGTGTCCACGGGCACATTATCCGGATCGTCCGGGCATGTGTCCGGATCGTCCGGCCAGACTGATATTTGGCTGTTTTCTCCTCCGTCTTCCTTCTTTGATTCCCCTTGTTCCTCGGCTTCTCCATGGTTACTCCCGAGGTGCCTGAGTATGCATATAGTTTCAGATGAGGGTAGTAGCCATGTCTCATGTGAATCGAAATGACGTTGCGAGAGGAGTGAAGTCACCTCGGTCTCAAGAGCTCATGCTCGAGCGTGTGTCATGGGTCCACTTGGCACTTGGTGAGACGATGGTAGGTCCATGGGGATGACCTTGGGATGCTCCGCATCAGGCATCTTCGCCTTTGGACGTACGGCATCTTCGCCTACTTTCCATCAGTTCGCCTACATTGACGTCTTCATCATCAAGGCGATCATCTACGAGCAACGGCGACAAGACGGTCGAGCATGGGCCATCCCCTTTGACCAAGGCGACGAGCATGAACCTCTTCGACACCATGAAGACGGCACGCATATTTGACTCCTACTCCGGGTCAAGCTATGCGAGCAAGCATTATACCTTCTCTTTGACCTCGGAGGAGCGTGATGATTTGCAACATCCCACGGCATTCATCTTTGGAGGCATTACGGATGAGGAAGTTGAGCATGGAGACTATTGCACCTACACCTCTTCGACATCCACATATGATGAGATGCCCCAATTCCCTTGTGAGGAGAGCCACCACCACATGAGTGATACGAGTGACTACACCATATGTGACATTGAGAGCATTTCCTTTGAGAGGATGAGTGTGACCACCACTAGCCCCACACATGAGAGTATGCCACTTCTCCTATATGAGGTTGAGAGCCATTTGAGTGAATCCACCAACCATACGAGTGAGAGCATCCAAGAGGGAGTGAGTGAGCCACAACACTTAGTGAGTGAGGTAGTTGACAATTGCATGGCAAAGTCATATCAAGAGGTATAGCATGCAAAGTGAGGACGATAAAATGGGCATAAGATAACAAATGGTAAATAGCCAATAGTCATGTGAGAGCCAAGTAAAAGAGATGCGCGTAGTGGTTGCGCGAAGAGAACGGTGGTAGGGACAATCCACGGGATCCCAAATCGTCATTGCTCTCAAGAGCTCATTTTGTCAACTCATGGGATTGTGAGGTTGACAAATGTTCATGAGTACCTACACAAAACAAACACAAAGGAAAAATTGCGTGTGCGTGGTATATGTACACATCATCCATCATGATGCACACGTGTATGTGTTGGTTAGCACATAATATCCAATGCTCAAATAAATGAGATGTGTGATATAGAAACATGTCATCCATCATGAGAGGTTTGTTGTTATGTATGGCATAATGGAGACTCAAGTTGTCTAATTCATCACGAGAAAAATGTAAAGCATTGTTATTCATGGAATGCATATGGTGCACACAATCATGGTAATCGTGCAAGGTATGGCATGCATCAAGATCTCCTAGTATGTATGAGGAAACTATGGGGGTCTCCTCATGAGCATTAAAGGAAACATCACATGGAGAATATTGATAGCATCCAAAACAATGCATATCCGGAACAATGTGTTCATGGCATGGCATAGTAGATGAATTGTGCAAATCATGTAAAGGAAGCATGGCAATATCATCGCAAGAAAAACAAAAGCCAATGACCATCATCTTGTCATCTATGCCATAAGTGCAAATAAGATTGACTTTAATGGGACATGCATAGTTACTATGTTGAGATTGATATGTAGAAATATGGGATATCTCACTCATAGCATATGACAAGTTTAAAGGATTGTCTAACATGATGTGACCAAAAGATTTTTCACATGATATCCTATGGAGCATAGCATCACAACTAGGCAACTCAACATGCTCATCATCATATTCATCATAAATAGGTAAGTCAAGACATGAGGAAGTCGCACTAGCATGAAGCATGGCACTAGGTGTGTCAACATCATGCAACCAATCATTGTCAATATAGTCCACTAGTGGGACAAGAGGATCACCTTCACCTATTTTACCTTTGGAGTGTCGCTCATGCATTGTAGGCGAGGTGTTCAAGATCCAATCGTGCTCATCTTCATCATGATGGGACCATGTGGGTGGTGCACCTTCTTCCACCATGGCCATTGGGTTGTCCATTGGAGGGATGGATTCGTCGAGGGTAGGCATGTCCTCTTGTAGGAGACCTAGCACCAAAGAAAACACACTCGGAGTAGAGGTTAAGTCGTTAGAAATCATAGTGGCCTCACATGCCCTATCAACTACCTTACTCACTAAGTGTTGTGGCTCACTCACTCCCTCGTGGATGCTCTCACTCGTATGGTTGGTCGAGTCACTCAAATGGCTCTCAACCTCGCATAGGAGAAGTGGCATGCTCTCATGTGTGAGGCTAGTGATGGGCACACTCATCCTCTCAGGGGAAATGCTCTCAAGCTCACATATGGTGGAGTCACTCGTATCACTCATGTGGTGGTGGCTCTCCTCACATGGGAATTGGGGCATCCCGTCATATGTGGATGTCGAAGAGGTGTAGGTGCAATAGTCTCCATGCTCAACTTCCTCATCTGTAATGCCTCCAAAGATGAATGCCATGGGATGTGGCAAATCATCACGCTCCTTCGAGGTCAAAGAGAAGGTCTCATGCTTGCTCGCGTAGCTTGACCCGAAGTAGTAGTCCAATATGGGCGCCGTCTTCATGGTGTCGAAGACGTTCATGCTCGTCGCCTTGGTCGAAGGGGATGGCCCATGCTCAACCGTCTTGTCGCCGTTGCTTGTAGATGATCGCCTTGATGATGAAGATGTTGATGTAGGCGAACTCACAGGAAGTAGGTGAAGATGCCCTACGTCCAAAGGCGAAGATGCCTTGATAGCACTTGGCGAAGATGCCGAAGTGGTGGTTGTAGCCGTAGCTCCTTCATGGTGGTGGTTGTCTTGCGGTCTTCTCTCTTGCTCTTGAAGCTTGTCCTTGACGTGAAGTAGAGCTCGATCAGACTTGTAGGTATGCGCTTGTTGAGCATCATCATGATGATGGTGTCGCTGTCGTGCTTGAGCTCTTGGTAGATCTTGTTCGTCGTCGTCATCGTGCACATGAAGCTTGGAGGTGACTTGCCCTTCATGTCGATGTCGATGGTCGCCATGTCGGTGTGGACCTGGATGACTTGCACTTGCATCGTGTTTGCGCTCCGAAGACTTGTGACTTGAACGTCGCCGCCTAGGTGATGACGAAAGGGAAGAAGACTTGTAATCGACAACCAAGTGTTTGAGCTCCACCATTTGTTTCTTGAAGGAGTCGCACATGTCGTCGAAGGAAGCCATTCTCCTTGTCTCGGAGTGTCGTAGTTCGATGGCTATGTTGCCCAAGCCCTCTTGCATTGCTCGTTGTAGTCTGATGGTTTGCTCGTGGATGTAGTTGTTCGCGCCGTCGATGTCGAAGACCGGACATGAATGCCTTGCCTATCCATCACAAGACGCTAGCAAGTACGAGTGGGAGAAAGAGAAGAACTATACCAAATGTACCTTGACCGATGTTGAAGATGGATCAATGATCACTCAAATGTGGAACAAGGAAATAGCACAATTTGTACCAATTTCTTGCTGGTTTCTCACACCTACACAAGTAAAGCTTATGGTGGAGCTTGGTGAGGATAGTGGCACAAAAATTTGATGTGAAATGTTAGCAAGAGTCAATAATGTTGAAAAAGATTCACAAATTTGCAAATGCAACAATGATGTAGGGTGGAACCCTAGATGGCCGATCTTTCACGAAATGAAGGGATCCCACGAAGAACACGAACAATACGAGGGGGGAACACGAGGGGAAACACGAGAGAATCACTCAAACCAAAAGAACAAGTCACACATATGCTAGATCCTCGAAACACAAAGAGATACAAGATCCATGATCAACAAGGGACGATAAAAAGGGTAACCGGTTCTTCTCCATGTGGAGGTCTTGGGGTATCCCGTGGGATCTTCTCCGTGAAGGAGGTCTTGAATCTGTGTGGATCTTCTCCATGGAGGGGCCGCAGTCACTCACAAGGAGATGAACCACTAGTGGATGAGCAAAGCTCTGTCTCAAATGAGTTAAACCTAAGCTAACCCTAACTAGGAGGAGGTGGAGGAGTATATATAGTCTAGGTCCACGAAGGGGTAAGTGGGAGAGGGATACATGGGCCTCAGGCCCGTCTCTGCGCGCAGGCAGGCGCCGGATGTCCAGGACGGGGGCCGGATTTCCGGCGGCTCGCGAGGAGCCGGATGTCCGGGCCTCTGGTCGGATGTCTGGGCTGAGCGTGGACGGCTTCGGTTGCCTTCTGTGATGATGGGCCGTATTTCCGGCGAAGGGGCCGGATAACCGGGGCTTGGGGAGGAGTCGGATGTCCGGGGCCTGGGGTTGGATGTCCGGGCTAGCGGGGCTCGCTTCTGTGAATGGGCGCCGGATGTCCGGGCCTGGGGGCCGGATGTCCGTGGCTTGTAAGTGCTGGCCCTTCTTCCTTCTCTCCCGCGCACACTTGGCCTTGGTCCTTGGGCTCTCCATGGTCTCCTTGGGTGTTCCTAAGCATGCACAAGGTCCGCGCTTAAAGTAGCATCCATGTCTCGCGAGAAAAGAAAGGGGAAGCATCGAGGAATAGGATCACGTTGCGTCCAAATGGTGTACATGGGGTTGAATGAAGGATGCTCCGCATCATCTCCCCTCCCTTGGGAAAGATCCGACCTCGGATCAAAAACCTCATCACCATGGAAACAGTAGTCGTGAACGGACTTGTTGTTGGACGAAGTTGAGGGCATGTCTCAATCCAAGTACTCCAAGGTGTCTCCGGTATGTGGTACATGCAAAATGAGCAAACACAAAGTACACTTGGAAATACAATGGTTAGTGCGCACAAAGTGTTCATCATGTAAGAATGAGTCCATATGACAAGGTACATGAAGCTTAGCAAGATGATATAGTATGAGATGTAAAGCATTCATGTGATCAAATGCATTTGTGATGCACACAAAGGTGTTGTGAATGTGATCAATGCAACCATTGTGCAAAATGATGTCATAGTGTGATGGTTTATCAAGAGCATGAACATGGCAATTGATGCTCAATATGTGTATGTTATCATGCAATTGATGGAGGACAATATGATCATGATGTATGAATATGCCATCAAGAAAGATCATAACAAATTTGCTAAGGAAATGTACAAGCTCATATATCATGGATGACATGGGAATACAAGATGCAACAAGGCAATCATAATGTGAGTGAATCCATGCGTAAGATGCAAATTTGTTATGGGAATGATATGTCCATGGAGCATGGCATGTGAGCACACAATCAACAAATATGAAGGTTTTGGTGCAATGTGCCAAAGGAGTTTTGATATACTAATGCTCAATGTCGTGGCATGAGTGAAGGTCTGAAGGTGCATCCAATAAGGCCGAGCACTCATCATTTCGAAGGTCCATCTCCAATGGCGGTCCTCTCTTCAATGGATGTATCATGTAGACAATAAGAAGAAGACAACCATGAAAGAATGACCCATCCAATATGCGTATGTGAGGATGGCTCAAAGGAAAGGAGTGCACATTAAGGAGATTCTCGCGAATGTTGGTGTTGCACATCATGTATGCCTTCACACGACTAAGTTGTCGCATGACGGCACCGCCTTGTGAATCCTTCAAAATGAAAAAAGATGAAAAACACTCGGAAAAACAAATTAGGTTAGCGTGAATGCAAAACCTAGCATTCGTGAGGGAAAATACCCAACAAGTGCTTGCATCATTCTTATCATAAGAAAGGACAAGGTAATGTGGCATGGCATGCAAGCATATGATGCGATAACAACCAAGGGCATTAGGCTCAAACAAGCAAGCATGCATCACAAGTATGGAGTCCAACTCTCCAAGATCAACAAACATAGCATTGTTGAACTCAGTACAAGTGATGAGATGATGAGGACATGACTACCTTGGATACGACCAAAAAATATTGCATACATGTATATTTGTGAGGTGATTTCTAATGCAAACTATGCAACAATTTATTTATGTCATCCAGGACAAAAATACTTCACAAACTTTTGTGCCATGTCTAATTCCAGGTGTATGGGACATTTGTACAATCCACATATGAAGATAAGTGAAAAATAGAAGTTTAGGTGCTGTTCAAAAAGTTCTCTCACGTCACTTTTGGGCCAAGAGAAGATAGAGTCCAAGTCTCTCACGTTCTGCATCCAGATTCGGACTATACAGACATACCTGACTAAAAATGGCAAGAACTCCTTCATACGGACTGCGAATTGAGTGATTCTTTTTTTGTTGGAAACTAGATTTCGTACACTTTCCAACCCAATTGGAATCACCATCAAATTCGTCCGGAGCGTTGAGATACCGATGAAACAATCTGACGTTGAAGCAGAATCCGAATCAAACTACAAGTACAAAGGTGTTACATCACCTCCACTTGGGCCCATGAGCCTTGTACGACCTAGGGTTAGTTTTAGGCTGCCTTGGGACGTCCTTCCACCTCCTTGGCCGCCACCCCTTGCTCCTATATAAGTAGATCCATCTAGTAGCTTTTTCTTTGGGATTTGTTTAGTCAAAAGTTAGCCATTGCAACTTCGTGTACTTCGTTTGTGTCCAACGACCAGACCAAGACCGCTCATGGATCCCCACCTTTATCAATACTTCATTTATATTTGCAATATTCAGATTGCTTTATCATATTCTTGCTTGTTCGTCGATTGCATGCAGGAATAGACCTTCGTGGTTAGGCTAATCGTGCTTCTGGCATCGTCCGTAACCCCTGGAGATTGGTTTAGCGATTGCTAAGGCGCAACGTCGTGCACGTTTGTAGTCGGATCGTCAAAGTCGTCTCCACCAAATTGATAGTTACCATCTCATCAAAAGATCGGGCCCCTCGACTCTATCAAGTGGTATCAGTTTTCAGGTTGATCGGTGAGAATTTCCTGTTATTCCTAGATTAGATTTATTTTCTTGCCTATTGTCCAAGGAAAAGCCACAAAAAAGTTAGATCTATTCATCCTTTGTCCTAGCCAGTCTGAGCCTTTGCAATTTTCTTTTCATTGTTTGCATTATTGCATTATCGGTTGCATCATCGTGTCGAGTTGCTGGTCTTAGTGTCTAGTTCGTTAGAGTTTCGAGTTCTATTCACATTAGTCACGTCGCCGCTGCATTGTTATCCCTTCCGCTGTACACCACCTCATCCATCAATTTCCACCTCGTGCTACCCATCGTTCATTGTCACAATCATAGTTGAAGTCATTCGCATCTTTGCTTGAGCCAATCTGCATCTTATCTAGTTTGTCTTGGAAAGAGGGAGAAAGAAAAAAAAGACAGAGAAAAAAAAGTACAAAAAAAAGAGGAGAGAAAGAAAAAGAAAAAAAAATATGAGAAAAAAGAAAATGAAAATGAAGGAAAAGAAAGTTGCAGAGAGTGTTGTTGTATATTCTGCTTGGCAGTTGTTTTCATCATTATCTTTACTGCCGTTGTGATCTTCACTTATATCTTGCTGTCCAAAGCTACTTCGTATCCTTTATTGATGCTAGTTGTGCTACACCGTGACCTCATTAGTGTTATAGGCTCGCGTCTCTAGTCCGCTCTAGCATAGGACCAGCACAGTACCGTCGTTGAGCGTTTATTCAACATTGCATCTTTGAATTGATTATTGCTAATCTTTTGCTACCATATATAAAGCCAACCCAGCTCCACATATTTCTACACCGTGTTTACGTACGTTCACCTGGCAATCGCTTTACTCAATCTCTGGAGTTATTTTACACCGCTGGTTGCCTATCACCACCTGCTGCATGGTAAGAACTTGTAAGATATTGATATTTGCTTTACTGTGAGCGCTTTACCACCACATCCTAGTAGTTCATAGGAACATTATTTTTGGATTTTGTTTCTTGTTTCTACTAATCATGGCAGGTTCAAGAGTCAGTTGGGCTTCATCGATCGTGGGAGACGTGTCATCACCTCAAAAAATACAACCACCATCACAAGAGGTACAAAGACATCAGATGCGCACAAATAGGTTCTTATTTCCATGCCACTTTTTCATGGTTGTTTTAAACCTGATTTATATATTGAATGGGAGTTCAACATCAATGATATATTTGCTTCCCATAGTTTTGATGAACGTAAAAAAGTTAAGGTTGCGGTTGGTTCTTTCATTGGTTATGCTTTAGTTTGGTGGAGTGAATATTGTCGGTTATACCCTAATCATGTACCTACTACTTGGGATGATTTAAAACTTGTGATGAGAGATAGATTTGTCGATGTTTATTATACTCGTGGCATGATTAAAAAACTATAACATTTGAAACAAGGTAGTGACACCGTAACAAAATATTATGATGATTTATGAACTACCTTGTTGCACTCCTTTTTAGAGGAAAGTGAAGATGATTTTATGGATAGATTTTGGGGAGGATTAAACCCTGATATTCAGGAGATGCTAATTCATGAAGAGTGTTATCCTATGGACCATTTGTTTCGACTTGCTTGTAGTGTTGAATAGGAAATAAAACGACGTATTGTCCATAAGGAGAATAAGCGCCAGGTGCACATTCCAAGAGATGATACGGTTGTTCCTTCCACTACTAGGTGTACTATGACAGACACATCCGTTGTTGTGACGACTACATCATCTCCACCATGTGACACATCACCTCCGACAGTGCCTACATCATCTGAGTTGATCATAAGAGGTAATGACAAAGGTACCGATCTTCCACCTCCACATGAGTATGATGAATTCCTTCTCAATTTAAATGAACCATGCGATGAGCTATCCACTACTTTGATCACACCAACTATTTTAGAGGAATATGTTCATGATTTGACTTTGCCATGTGATCAAACAATCGTGGGTGAACCAATTGAATTAACTATTGATGCGAAAGAACCATTTGAATCAGGAAATAAATCAGATTTGGATCAAATACGTGTGAAAATAGTTGTGCCAATGTTTAATCATTTTGATATGACCTCTAATCTTGGTGATGGTTCATCAAGGTTGGGATGCTTTAATGATGAGCATTGCCAATCTTTTGTAACGATTAAGAGCTTCACTTATATGTGCAAATTGAGTTGCAATATTTTCATGCCTTCTACTTCTTGTGATAATATTTTGGCTTTATATTTTATGAACTACGAAAGTTACTCATCTATACATGTGTCATATGTGCGAAAATTAAGGGAAGTAAAAATGGATGACATATACATATACAACATGTACACCTTGTCTATTTTCTTACCCACATTTTAGATTAAGCAACGCCGAGGACGGCTTTATTTTCAAGAAAGGGAGGATGATGAGGACATGACTACCTCGGATACGACCAAAAATATTGCATACATGTATATTTGTGAGGTGATTTCTAATGCAAACTATGCAACAATTTATTTATGTCATCCAGGACAAAAATACATCACAGACTTTTGTGCCATGTCTAATTCCAGGTTTATGCGACATTTGTACAATCCACATATGAAGATAAGTGAAAAAGAGAAGTTTAGGTGCTGTTCAAAAAGTTCTCTCACGTCACTTTTGGGCCAATAGAAGATAGAGTCCAAGTCTCTCACGTTCTGCATCCAGATTCGGACTGCACAGACATACCTGACTCAAAACGCCAAGAACTCCTTCATACGGACTCCGAATTGGGTGATTCTTTTTTTGTTGGAAACTAGATTTCGTACACTTTCGAACCCAATTGGAATCACCTTCAAATTCGCCCGGAGCGTTGAGATACCGACGAAACAATCTGACGCTGCAGCAGAATCCGAGTCAAACTACAAGTCCAAAGGTGTTACATCACCACCACTTGGGCCCATGAGCCTTGTACGACCTAGGATTAGTTTTAGGCTGCCTTGGGACGTCCTTCCACCTCCTTGGCCGCCACCCCTTGCTCCTATATAAGTAGATCCATCTAGTAGCTTTTTCTTTGGGATTTGTTTAGTCAAAAGTTAGCCATTGCAACTTCGTGTACTTCGTTTGTGTCCAATGACCAGACCAAGACCACTCACGGATCCCCACCTTTATCAATACTTCATTTATATTTGCAATATTCAGATTGCTTTATCATATTCTTGCTTGTTCTTCGATTGCATGCAGGAATAGACCTTTGTGGTCAGGTTGATCGTGTTTCTGGCATCGTCAGTAACCCCTGGAGATTGGTTTAGCGATTGCTAAGGCGCAACGTCGTGCACGTTTGTAGTCAGATCGTCAAAGTCGTCTCCACAAAATCGATAGTTACCATCTCATCGAAAGATCGGGCCCCTCAACTCTATCATGAGAGATGCAACTAGTGGAGACAAATGACAATGACCAATGTGAATCATGTGAATGGCATGAACATATATGTCATCAACCCAAGAAAGCAAGTAATAGTGGAACATGGGTGATGCAACATAGCAAGCAATCATAGTGATCAAGTCAAACAAGCTAGTAGTGCAAATATGCAACATACTAGAGGTAATCATGGCAAGCATGTCGCGTGTGCAAATAGTGAGCATACGTGATGCACATGACATATCACAAGCAAGAAAGCAAGGTATGGTCAAAGTCTCATCATTGTGGTGGCAAGAAGTCCTATGTAAGTAACAATGGAGTATCATGACTCATCCAACACAAGAATCAACAATAGCATGGGGCACAAAGAAATCATTGTAAACGCTACTAGTATCTCGACCAAGCATGCAAATACACATAGGAGTATCATAATGGTGAATCATGAGTAAATGCAAGTAAGGGTCACAATTGCATGGCAAAGTCATAGCAAGAGGCATAACATGCAAAGTGAACACGATAGTATGGGCATAATGTGACAACTGGCAAATAGCCCATAGCTGTGTGAGAGCGAAGTAAAAGAGATGCGCTTAGTGGTTACGCAAAGAGAACGGTGGTAGGGACAATCCACGGGATCCCAAATCGTTGTTGCTCTCAAGAGCTCGTTTTTTCAACTCATGGGATTGTGAAGTTGACAAATGTTCAAGAGTACCTACACAAAACAAAAACAAAGGAAAAATTGTGTGTGCGTGGTATATGTATACATCATCCATCATGATGCACACGTGCATGTGTTGGTTAGCACAAAATAGCCAATGCTCAAATAAATGAGATGCGTGATATCGAAAAATGTCATCCACCATGAGAGGTTTGTTGTTATGTATAGCATAATGGAGACTCGAATTGTGTAATGCATCACAAGAAATATGTAGAGCATTGTTATTCATGGAATGCATATGGTGCACACAATCATGGTAATCATGCAAGGTATGGAATGCATCAAGATCTCCTAGTATGTATGAGGAAACTATGGGGGTCTCCTCATGAGCATCAATGTAAACATCGCATGGAGAATATTGATAACATCAAAAATAGTGCATATCCGGAGCAATGTGATCATGGCATGGCATAGTTGATGAATTGCGCAAATCTGTAAAGGAAGCATGGCAATATCATCGCAAGAGAAACACAAGCCAATGACCATCATCTTGTCATCAATGCCACACGTGCAAATAGGATTTACTTTAATGGGGCATGCATAGGTACTATGTTGAGATTGAAATGATACAATATGTGAGATCTCACTCATAACATATGACGAGTTCAAAGGATTATCAAGCATAATGTGACCAAAAGAATTTTCACATGATATCCTATGGAGCATAGCATCGCAACTAGGCAACTCAAGATGCTTATCATAATATTCATCATAAATAGGTAAGTCGAGACATGAGGAAGTCGCACTAGCATGAAGCACGGCAATAGGTGTGTCAACATCATGCAAGCAATCATTGTCAATATAGTCTATTAGTGGGACAAGAGCATCACCTTCACCTATTTTACCTTTGGAGTGTCGCTCATGCGTTGTAGGTGAGGTGTTCAGGATCCAATCGTGCTCATCTTCATCATGATGGGACCATGTGGGTGGTGCACCTTCTTCCACCATGGCCATCGGGTTGTCCATTGGAGGGACGGACTCATCAAGCGTAGGCATGTCCTCTTGTAGGAGACCTAGCACCAAAGAAAACACACTCGGAGTAGAAGTTCAGTCATTAGAAATCATAGTGGCCTCACATGCCCTATGAACTACCTCACTCACTAAGTGTTGGGGCTCACTCACTCCCTCTTGGATGCTCTCACTCGTATGGTTGGTGGAGTCACTCAAATGGCTCTCAACCTCACATAGGATGTGTGGCATGCTCTCATGTGTGGGGCTAGTGGTGATCACTCTCGTCCTCTCAAAAGAAATGCTCTCAATCTAATGAGGACATGACTACCTTGGATACGACCAAAAATATTGCATACATGTATATCTGTGAGGTGATTTCTAATGCAAACTATGCAACAATTTATTTATGTTATCCAGAACAAAAATACTTCACAGACTTTTGTGCCATGTCTAATTCCAGGTGCATGGGACATTTGTACAATTCACATATGAAGATAAGGGAAAAATAGAAGTTTAGGGGCTGTTCAAAAAGTTCTCTCACGTCACTTTTGGGCCAAGAGAAGATAGAGTCCAAGTCTCTCATGTTCTGCATCCAGATTCGGACTACACAGACATACCTCACTCAAAACGCCAAGAACTCCTTCATACGGACTCCTAATTGGGTGATTCTTTTTTTGTTGGAAACTAGATTTCATACACTTTCCAACCCAATTGGAATCACCTTCAAATTCGTCCGGAGCGTTGAGATACCGACAAAACAATCTGACGCTGCAGCAGAATCCGAGTCAAACTACAAGTCCAAAGGTGTTACATCACCTCTACTTGGGCCCAAGAGCCTTGTACGACCTAGGGTTAGTCTTAGGCTGCCTTGGGACGTCCTTCCACCTCCTTGGCCGCCACCCCTTGCTCCTATATAAGTAGATCCATCTAGTAGCTTTTTCTTAGGGATTTGTTTAGTCAAAAGTTAGCCATTGCAACTTCATGTACTTTGTTTGTGTCCAACGACCAGACCAAGACCGCTTTATCATATTGCTTTATCAGATTGCTTTATCATATTCTTGCTTGTTCTTTGATTGCATGCAGGAATAGACCTTCGTGGTCAGGCTGATTGTGCTTCTGGCATCGTTAGTAACCCCTGGAGATTGGTTTAGCGATTGCTAAGGCGCAACGTCGTGCACGTTTGTAGTCGGATTGTCAAAGTCGTCTCCACCAAATCGATAGTTATCATCTCATCGAAGATCGGGCCCCTCGCCTCTATCAAGTGGTACCAATCTCACATATGGTGGAGTCACTCATGTGGTGGTGGCTCTCCTCACATGGAAATTGGGGCATCTCTTCATATATGGGTGTCGGAGATATGTAGGTGCAAACGTCTCCAAACTCAACTCCTTTCACCGCCTCATCCATAACGCCTCCAAAGATGAATGCCGTAGGAGCTGGCAAATCATCACTCTCCTCCGAGATCAAAGGAAATGTCTCATATGCGCTCTCGTAGCTTGACTCGGAGTAGTAGTCATATTGGGCGCCTTCTTCATGGTGTCGAAGAGGTTCATGCTCGTCGCCTTGCTCGAAAGGGATGGCCCATGTTCGACCGTCTTGTCGCCATTGCTCGTAGATGATTGCCTTGATGATGAAGACGTCGATGTAGGTGAACTCACGAAAAGTAGGCGAAGATGTCGTACGTCCGAAGGCAAAGATGCCATGATAGCACTTGGCGAAGATGTCGAAGTGGTGGTTGTAGCCGTAGCTCCTTCATGGTGGTGGTTGTCTCGTTGTCTTCTCTCTTGCTCTTGAAGCTCGTCCTTGGCGTGAAATAGAGCTTGATCAGACTTGTAGGTATGCTCTTGTCGAGCATCTTCATGAGGATGATGTCGCAGTCATGCTTGAGCTCGTGGATGACTTGCGCTTGCATTGTGTTTGTGCTCCGAAGACTTGTGACTTGAACGCCACCGCCGAGAAGATGTCGAAGGGGAAGAAGACTTGTAATCGACCACCAAGTGTTTGAGCTCCCCCATTTGTTTGTTGAAGGAGTCGCACATGTCGTCAAAGGAAGCCATTCTCCTTGTCTCGGAGTGTCGTAGTTCGATGGCAATATTGCCCAAGCGTTCTTGCATTGCTCGTTGTAGTCCGATGATTTTCGCGTGGATGCCATTGGTCGCGCCGTCGATGTCGAAGACCGGAGATGAAATGCCTTGCCTAGCCATCACAAGACACTAGCAAGTATGAGTGGGAGAAAGAGAAGAACTATACGAAATGTACCTTGACCGATGTTGAAGATGGATCAATGATCACTCAAATGTGGAACAAGGAAATAGCACAATTGGTACCAATTCTTGTCGGTTTCTCACACCTACACAAGTAAAACTTATGGTGGAGCTCGGTGAGGATAGTGGCACAAAAATGGATGTGAAATGTTAGCAAGAGTCAATAATGTTGAAAAATATTCACAAAATTGCAAATGCAACAAGTAGAACAATAGCAAGATAAGGTACATGGAAACACACACGCAAATAGATAAGTGGGGTCATGCAACCAAGGGGTGAGCCAAAATGTGGAATCCACGAGTATGCTCTTGTTGCACAACACTAGAGAGACGCTAGCGCGATTGCACAATAGACGGATACGAACTTGTGCACAACCTACTAAGCAAAATGCAACGACTTCTATCCCAAGTATGCTATGTATGTATGATGTTCCGGTGCTTTTAGCACAAGATGATCCAATATGATCAAGTATGATATGATATTTTGTGATGCTATGGCTCTTGCTTACAAGCTTCTTTGTGGCTCTTTTTCTTAAAAGCTTATTCTCTTTTTTTGTATGGCCACAATGCGGAATGCACGAACCAAGATAGCAATTGTGTACATGCGGGAACAATCTTGTGACACAAGGGATGATATGATGATACCAATATGATATGGTATGTATGCAATGGAAGGGCGGATCGATGATCACTAATGTGCACAAGTAACGTTGCCGACAATACTCAAAGGCTAGTCTCGATAGGTAAGTGACGCAAAATGGGCTAGGGGTTAACAATGCAATGGCAAGAAGAATGTACAATGAAGGGATACCACGATACCAAGGTGATATAGAGGTTACCGTTCTTGCTTACGGTTAGGGTGTCAAAATGGTGAAGTGGTCGTTGGTGAATCCTTGACGAAGTTGAGTGGCGGTGTAGTCGATGTCGAACCGTTCCTAATTAGCCGAAACACCTTAGGAAACAGAAAAAACACAACTCAAAATCTCAAGGACAAATGTCAAATGGTGGTAACCGGAAGGAGGTGGTGGTTGCGGAAGAGGTTGGTAGGGCTATACACGTTGTTGGAGTTGACTTGACGGTCCCTAAGTAGCTGAAACACCTTAGGAGACACGAGCCACAACTCAAACAAGCTCACACAAAATTGGGTTAAGTTTGGTTGGCTATGTATAGTGGGTAATGGGTATGCGGGAGTGATGGTGGTGGTTGATGAAGAAGCAATGGTCCCTAAGTAGCCTAAACACCTTAGGAGACTCAAATCACTACTCAAGCAACCACAGATTCTATGAAGATCAAAATGGGTTAGGTTGCGGAAGGCTATGGTGGCTATGCGGATGATATGGTGAAAGGCCTAGGCAAACTTGCCAAATTTTAAACAAATTGATGTTTTTAAATGAATATGGTGGTATTTTTGTGTGAAGTGGGGTGTCAAGAACTTCAAAACGAGCTAAAGAACGTCAAAATCGGACTCCGGATGAATTAGTTATGGACAAAACAGTGAAACACGGGTGGCTGAATTCCCAGGGGCCGGACATCCGGGGTCAGGTCCGGAAATCCGGGAACTGATGTCCAGAACCGCGTGCGATTTTGCCCTCCAGGGGCCGGATGTCCGGACAGGGCCCCGGATGTCCGGCCCGACGATTCCAGATCGGGATTGGGACTTCCAAACTCATTTGAGGGCGGAATTTGATTATTTGGGGGGCAAAATTTGACGGATTTTGCGGAGGAAGAAAATTTGGGGCTATTTTTGGTGGGGAATATTCGAGTTTGGGGAAGAACACAACAAAACAAGGCTAGAAAACGGTGGGAAGGCTCCAAATTCGTGAGAAACCGTGGCTCATGATACCATATGATGTAGGGTGGAACCCTAGATGGTCGATCTTTCACGAAATGGAGGGGATCCCACAAAGAACACGAAGAACACGAGGGGGAAACACGAGGGGAAACACGAGAGAATCACTCAAACCAACAAGAACAAGTCACACATATGCTAGATCCTCGAAACACAAAGAGATACAAGATCCATGATCAACAAGGGACGATACAAAGGGTAACCGATTCTTCTCCGTGTGGAGTTCTTGGGTATCCTACGGGATCTTCTCCGTAAAGGAGGTCTTGAATCCATGTGGATCTTCTCCGTGGAGGGGCCGCAGTCACTCACAAGGATATGAACCACTAGTGGATGAGCAAAGCTCTGCCTCAAATGAGCTAAACCTAAGCTAACCCTAACTAGGAGGAGGAGGAGGAGTATATATAGTCTAGGTCCAAGAAGGGGTAAGTGGGAGAGGGTTACATGGGCCTCAGGCCCGTCACTGCGCGCAGGCAGGTGCCGGATGTCCGTGTCGGGGGCCGGATGTCCGGCGGCTCGCGAGGAGCCGGATGTCTGGGCTAAGCGTGGCCGGCTTTAGTTGCCTTCTGTGATGATGGGCCGGATTTCCGGCGAAGGGGCCGGATGTCCGGGGCTTCGGGAGGAGCTAGATGTCCGGGGCATAGGACCGTATGTACGGGCTTGCGGGGCTCACTTCTGTGAAGTGGCACCGGGTGTCCGGGCCTGGGGCCGGATGTCCGAGGCCTGTAGGTGCTGGCCCTTCTTCCTTCTCTCCCGCGCACACTTGGCCTTGGTCCCTCGGCTCTCCATGGTCTCCTTGGGTGTTCCTGAGCATGCACAAGGTCCGCGCTTAAAGTAGCATCCATGTCTCGCGAGAAAAGAAAGGGGAAGCATCAAGGAATGGGATCACCTTGCGTCCAAATGGTGTACATGGGGATGAATGAAGGATGCTCTGCATGAAACAAGTAGACGAATAGCAAGAAATGGTACACGGAAACACACACGCAAATAGATAAGTGGGGTCGTGCAACCAAGGGGTGAGCCAAAATGTGGAATCCACGAAAATGCTCTTGTTGCACAACACTAGAGAGACACTAGCGCGATTGCACAATAGGCGGATACGAACCTGTGCACAACCTACTAAGCAAAATGCAACGACTTCTATCCCAAGTATGCTATATGTATGGTATTCCGGTGGTATGATCCAAAATGATCGAATATGATAATCTTAATGTAGTACGATGCTATGGTTCTTGCTTAAAAGCTCTTTGCTTATCTTTTTCTTTGTGCTTAAAAGCTTGTTTGGCTCTTTCTCTTTTGAGCTCTTTTCTCATGCAAAACTTCACGAACCAAGATAGCAATTGAGTATATGCGATGACAACCTTGTGTCACAAGAGATGATACCAAGATATGCACCACGGTGATATGGTATGTATTATATGGGAAGTATGATCACTAATGTGCACAAGTCATGTTGCCGGCAATACTCAAATTAATGGCTAGTCTCGATAGGTAAGTGACGCAAAAATGGGCTAGGGGTTAATAATGCCATTGCAAGGGAATATACAAAGGAGGGATACCACAATACCAAGATGATATGGAGGTTATCATCCGTGGCGATGATAAGTGGCGGTGTTCTTGATGTAGATACCAAGATGATGGAGACTTGTCCCTAAGTAGCCGAAACACCTTAGGAAACGGAAAAACCGCGAACTCAAAATCTCAAATGTCAAATGATGGTCGCAGCAATGCCGTGGTAGTCGCGGAAGTGTAATGATGGGCTATACACGATGTCGGAGTTGAAGTCACGGTCCCTAAGTAGCCGAAACACCTTAGGAGACAGAAGCGATAACTCAAACAAGCTCAACAAAATTGGGTTAAGTTTCGTTGGCTATGTATAGTGGACTAAGCTATGCGGAAGTGTTGGTGGTGGTTGATGAAGAAGAGATTGTCCCTAAGTAGCCTAAACACCTTAGGAGACTCAAATCACTACTCAAGCAACCACAAATGCTATGGGGGACAAAATGGGTTAGCTTGCGGAAGTCGGTAGTGGATATGCAGATGATATGGTGGAAGCCCTAGGCAAAGATGCGAAAATACACAAAATATGATGGATTCAAATGATGATGGTATTATTTTTGCGTGAAGGGGGATGTCACTAGCTTCAAAACGAGCTAAAGAACGTCAAAATCGGAGTTCGGATGAATTAGTTATGGACAAAACAAAAATCAGCCGAAGTGGGAATCTACAGGTACCGGACGTCCGGAAAGTGACGGATGTCCGGTGACCGGACGTCCGGTCGGGCTCGGAAATCTGAAAATTTCTTTTGTATAGGTGGTTCCGGTCGTCCGGTGGATGACGAACGTCCGGTGCTTTGTGAGGGTCCGGACGTCCGGTAAAACGCCGGTCGTCCGGTGGGTCGGGGTCAACGCGAGATTTGGGTTCCGGGACGTGATTTTGGGCGGAATTTGATGATATTGGGGTCAAAATTGATGAGATTTCGTGGGTGAAAGATGGGGAAACTTGGGGAAATGCTACATCCACTTGAAACCAAGGAAATCCATGGATCAAAATCAACAAAACATCATCAAACCAACAAATCACAAAAAAAAAAATTGGGGCTATTTTTGGTGGGGATTTTGAATTTTAGGACGAAATCACACAAAAGAAGGTTAGAAAACGGTGGAGGGGACTCCAAATTCATGGGAAACCTTGCTCTTGATACCATATGATGCAGGGTGGAACCCTAGATGGCCGATCTTTCACGAAATGGAGGGGATCCCACGAAGAACACGAAGAACACGAGAGGGAACACGAGGGGAAACACGAGAGATTCACTCAAACAAACAAGAACAAGTCACACATATGCTAGATCCTCGAAACATAAAGAGATACAAGATCCATGATCAACAAGGGATGATACAAAGGGTAACCGGTTCTTCTCCGTGAGGAGGTCTTAGGGTATCCCGCGGGATCTTCTCCGTGAAGGAGGTCTAGAATCCGTGTGGATCTTCTCAGTGGAGGGGCCGCAGTCACTCACAAGGAGATGAACCACTAGTGGATGAGCAAAGCTCTATCTCAAATGAGCTAAACCTAAGCTTACCCTCACTAGGAGGAGGTGGAGGAGTATATATAGTCTAGGGCCACGAAGGGGTAAGTGGGAGAGGGATACATGGGCCTCTGGCCCGATAACTGTGCGCAGACAACATGTAGCGGACGTCCGCTGGGACACCGGACGTCCGGTGGCACGGGAGAGACCGGACGTCCGGTAACTCTCGAATTTCTGCTATTTATGTTTTGTAGTCGAAGTCACGGACGTACAGTGCCCTCCGGTCGTCCGGTCGCCTGGGAGTCATCGGTCGTCCGATAGAGGCCGGACGTCTGGAGCCTGTAGCTTTTCCAGCAGCATGTCTTGATCCTTTTACTTGGTGTCCTCGCCGTCTTGTCCAATGCTCCTAGCTGTTCCATGGCCACCCTCTTGGTTCCTAGCTAACACATGATGTTATATGTCGTCGTTGCACTGGTCGTGATCACTATGCGAGCTCCACCACCATCAACCAGGAGTACACCTTCCGGTCCTGCGCAGAGCTCTTCTTCATCCACGGCATCCACAGGGCCAACACATGATGTTATATGTCAACATTGCACTGGTCGTGGTCACTATGCGAGCAAATGCCCATCTCAGCGTGTCATGATTGCTACTGAGGATGGTGGTTATGAGTCTGCTAGTGATTATGATGAGGAGATTTTGGCTCTTATTACACGTGAAGGACATGGTGGAGATGATTCTGAAAATGAGACGCAATACATGGCTCCTGAAGACGGTGACAGGTATGAATGCTTAGTTGCTCAACGTGTTTTGAGTGTGCAGGTTACACAAGCGGAGCAAAATCAGAGGCATAATGTGTTCCGTACAAAGGGAGTTGTGAAGGAACGTTCTGTTCGCGTCATCATAGATGGAGGGAGCTGCAACAACTTGGCTAGCATGGAGATGGTAGAGAAGCTATCTCTCACCACAAGACCACATCCACACCCTTACTACATCCAATGGTTCAACAACAGCGGCAGGTTAAGGTAACACATACTGTTCGTGTGCATTTTAGTATCTCCACATATGCTGATTATGTTGATTGTGATGTGGTACTCATGCAAGCATGTTCCTTATACTTGGTAGACCATGGCAATATGATCAAAATTCTGTACACCATGGTAGAAACAATCAGTATACTCTTATTCATAAGGATAAACATATTACTTTGCTTCCTATGTCTCCTGATTCCATTTTAAAAGATGATATTAATAGAGCTAATAAAGCAAAACAAGAGAAAAATAAGAGCGAAAATCAGATTGTGGCAAAAGAATTTGAGCAACATATGAAGCCTAATAACACACCATCATGTCATGTTGCATCTGAAATTAAATTAATAAGTGGATGTTTAATTGCCACCAAATCTGATATTGATGATCTAGATTTAAGCAAATCTTTTTGCTATGCTTTTGTGTGCAAAGAGGCATTATTTTCATTCGAGGACGTGCCTTCCTCTTTGCCTCCTACTGTCACTAACATTTAGCAGGAGTTCGCGGACGTCTTTCCACAAGATGTGCCATCGGGATTACGACCTATTCGAGGGATTGAGCATCAGATTGACTTAATTCCCGGTGCATCGCTACCCAACCGCGCACCATACCGTACCAATCCAGAGGAGACGAAGGAGATTATGTGTCAAGTACAGGAGCTACTCGACAAGGTTATATACGCGAATCTCTTAGTCCTTGTGTTGTTCCTATTATTCTAGTGCCGAAAAAGGATGGTACGTCGCGTATGTGTGTTGATAGAAGAGGCATTAATAATATTACTATTCGTTATCATCATCCTATTCCTAGGATAGATGATATGCTTGATGAATTGAGTGGCTCTACAATATTCTCCAAAGTTGATTTGCGTAGTGGATACCATAAAATTTGTATGAAATTGGGAGATGAATGGAAAACAGCATTTAAAACTAAGTTTGGATTATATGAGTGGTTAGTCATGCCTTTTGGGTTAACTAATGCACCTAGTACTTTCATGAGATTAATGAATGAAGTTTTACGTGCTTTCATTGGATGATTTGTGGTAGTTTACTTTGATTATATATTGATTTATTGCAGATCTTCTGATGTAGGGTGGAACCCTAGGTGGCCAATCTTTCTCGAAAAGGAGGGATCCCGAGGATGAACACGAGGGGCACGAGGGAAAACACAAAAGGGACAAGAAGAAAACACTCAAATCAACAAGTTTAGGTCACATAAATGCTAGATCCGGGAACACAAAGAGTGATACACGATCAACTAAGGACGATACAAGTAGCGGTAGTCATCTCCGTGAGGAGGTCTTGATGTTCTTCTCCGTGAAGGAGGTCTTGAATCCGTGTGGATCTTCTCTAAGGAGGCCGCGGTCTCGTAGGAGAGGAACCACTAAGGTTTTAGATGAGCTATCACAAAGCTAACCCTAGAAAGTATGGGTGGAGTGCTATAAATAAGCTAGGAGGGGCGAAGGGGTACATGGGCCTCGGCCCAAGGTCATGCACGCAGGCACGGTCTGGATGATCCGGATGTTGATCCGGATGATCCGGACTTTGGGGGTCTGGATGATCCGGGGCGGCGTCCGGATGATCCCGCAGTGTCTTTTCTGCAGCGGGGGGTCCGGATGTCCGGGTCCTAGTACGGACGTCCGGGTTCGGTCGGATGATCCGGGACTGGGTCCGGATGAGCCAGCTTCGGCTAAGTAGCTTTGGGTGTCATGGCGCACATTATCTGTATCGTCCGGATGGGGGTCCGGATCGTCCGGGCTCTGCCCGGATCATCCAGGTCTTCGTCTGGATCATCCGGCCAATCTGAGACTTGGCAGATTTCTCCTCCATCTTCCTCCTTCGGTTCTTCTTGTTCCTTGGTTTCTCCATGGTTGCTCTCGAGGTACCTGGGTATGCATAGAGTTTCTGATGAGGGTAGCAGCCATGTCTCATGTTAATCGAAATGACGTAGAGAGAGGAGTGAAGTCACCTCGGTCTCGAGAGATCATGCTCGAGCGCATGTCATGGGTCCACTCGGTAGTTGGTGAGGCGATGGTAGGTCCACCGGGATGACCTTGGGATGCTCCGCATCATCTCCCCTGCTTTGGGAAAGATCCGACCTCGGATCGAAATCTTCATCGCCATGGAAAGGGGAGAGATCCTTGACATTGAAGACATCGCTCACGTTGTACTTGTCGCGTGGAATGTCGATCTTGTAGGCATTGTTGTTGTAGAGTGCTAGCACCTTGAAGGGTCCATCGGCTCGAGGTAGTAGTTTGGACTTGTGCTCGTTGGGGAAACGGTCCATGCGAAGATGCAGCCGTACGAGATCTCCCGGGAGGAACACCATTGGCTTCTTGTTGGCGTTGAGCTTGGAGGCTAGTCGATGTACTTTTTGCTTGATCGTTGCCCTTGTATCTTCGTGCACCTTCTTGAGGTAGCTTGCGCGAGCACTTGCGTCCAGGTTGATGCGCTCTTGTAGAGGTAGAGGTAGAATGTCCAATGGGGACAACGGGTTGAAGCCGTAGACGACCTCGAAAGGGGACTTGCCGGTAGTCGAATGTCTTGCGCGGTTTTAGGCGTACTCGGCGATGGGCAAGCATTGCTCCCATTCCTTGATGTTCTTCTTGATCAGCACACGAAGAAGCATCGAAAGTGTGCGGTTTGTCACCTCCGTTTGGTCGTCGGTTTGTGGATGATATGCCGAAGAGGAAAGGAGCTCTATGCCGAGTTTGGCGCATAGAGTCTTCCAAAAGTAGCTCAAGAACTTGACGTCCCGATCCGACACGATAGTCCTGGGTACTCCATGTAGACGAATGATTTCCCTACAAAAGAGATTTGCCACATGTGAAGCATCGTCGATCTTGTTACAGGGAATGAAATGAGCCATTTTAGAAAATCTATCCACGAAAACAAACACGGAATCCTTTCCATTTTGAGTCCTAGGCAATCCAAGTATAAAGTCCATGCTTATGTCTTCCCATGGATGGTATGGAATAGGAAGTGGCATGTAAAGACCATGAGATTGAGCTTTTGACTTAGCTTTGCGACATGTAGAGCATCGGTTGGTGAAGCGTGAGACGTCACGGAGCATCTTTAGCCAAAAGTAGTTCTTGGAGAGCATAGCAAATGTCTTGTCGTCCAAAGTGTCCCATGAGTCCTCCTCCATGAGATTCCAGTAAAAGCAGCAAACGAAGCAAAGACTCGGGAATGCAAAGTTTGTTAGCTCTCATAAGATATCCATCCTTGATGTAGTAACATTCCCAAGAAGTGTGAGTCAAACACTTAGCATAAGGATTTGCAAAGAAATGATCATGCTCATATAAGTCTTCTATGTGCTCAAAGCCAATAACATTCAACTCAAGTTTTGTGACAAGCATGCATTTGCGAGAAAGCGCATCCGCCACAACATTCTCTTTGCCTTTGATGTACTTGATGACATAGGGAAAAGACTCTATGAACTCACTCCACTTAGCATGACGCTTATTCAACTTAGTTTGACCCTTGAGATACTTGAGCGTCTCATGGTCCGTAGGAAGAATGAATTCATGAGGTCTAAGGTAATGTTCCCAAACATGCAAAACTCTCACCAAGGCATATAGCTCTTTATCATAAATGGGGTAGTTAAGTTGCGCTCCGGATAGCTTCTCACTAAAGTACGCAATTGGGCATTTTTCTTGCATGAGCACGCCACCTATGCCGGTACCACTAGCGTCACAATGAATCTCAAATGGTTTATCAAAGTTTGGTAGGGCAAGAAGCGGTGCATGGGTGAGCAAGTCTTTTAGCTCATTGAACGCGGTGTCTTGCGAAGGACCCCCAAACAAAGGGTGCGTTCTTGTGGCTCAAGGCGTGTAGAGGCATAGCAATTGTGCTAAAGTCCTTCACAAAACGTCGATAGAAACCGGCTAAACCAAGAAAGCTACACACTTGTTGGAGATTCATTGGTTGTGGCCAAGTTTTAATTGCTTCAATTTTAGTTTCGTCAACATGAACACCTTGGGAAGAAACGACAAATCCTAGGAAAATGACCTTGTCAACGCCAAAAGTACATTTATCCATGTTAGCACATAAGCGCTCTTTCAGAAGGGTTTGTAAAACCATACGGATATGTGTCACATGGTCCTCAAGTGACTTGCTAAAAACGAGGATGTCATCAAAATAAACCACTACAAAGACGCATATGTAGGGTCGGAGAACGAAATGCATGAGGCGCATAAATGAGCCGGGCATTTCCGATAAGCCCATCGGCATGACCAACCACTCATATAACCCAAACTTGGTTTTGAAAGCCGTTTTCCACTCATCACCCTCTTGGATGCGAATTTGGTAGTAGCCACTTTTAAGATCAATTTTGGAAAAGATGGTGGCACCACATAATTCATCAAGCATGTCGTCTAAATGTGCAATAGGGTGATGGTATCTAACGGTGATAGCATTTATCGGACGACAATCGGAGCACATGCAAAAACATCCATCTTTCTTAGGCACGAGAATAACCAGAACGGCAGAAGGGCTCAAGCTTTCACGTAAATGACCTTTGTCGATGAGTTGTTGTACTTGTCGCTGTATCTCCTTGATTTCCTCGGGGTTGACGCGGTAAGGAGCCTTGTTAGGAAGTGGTGCGCCGGGTATGAGGTCGATGCAGTGTTCGATTCCGCGAAGTGGAGGTAGACCCGGTGGTAGCTCATCTGGAAAGACGTCCGAGAATTCCTGTAACAATTGAGACAACACTAAAGGTAGAGGTGGTGAAGTGTTAGTAGGTTTGGCTTCCCCTTTGCGTAAAAGTACAAGGTGAAAGACACTCGAGGGGTTCTCACACACTTCTCTCATCTCACTTTTGGTGGCGAATAGCACTAGTTGTTTCTTGTCACTCATCGTGGAGTCGCTCATATTTGGCTTGTGGCTCTCACTCTCCTTTTGGTGGCTCACTCTCTCACCACTCTCTCAACGATGGTTGGTAGGTATGTGTTTGTCGGCGGCTACTTGAATTGGTGACATTGGGCGTAGCACGAACTCTTTACCCTTCATCTTGAAGCTATAATGGTTGGTTCATCAATTGTGTGTGACTCCACGATCGTATTGCCATGGTCGTCTAAGAAGAAGGTGGCACACGGACATCGGGACCACATCACACTCAAGTGTGTCCTCGTAGGCGCCTATCTTGAAGGAGACTTGCACGGTGTGCTCCACTCGAAGAATTTCGGCATCGCTAAGCCATTGGACCTTGTAGGGATGAGGGTGCTTCGACTTCACCAATTGTAGCTTGTCGCATAGCTCTTCGCTTGCCAAGTTATGACAACTTCCACCATTGATGATAACCTTGACGGAGCGTCCATTGATGCCAGCCTTGGTATGGAAAATGTGACATCGTTGATCATCATCTTGTTGATGTTGTAGTGTCAAAACCTTTGAGACAACGAGATTGGGGCTCGAGTCATTGTTGCAAAACAAATTATGGTCTTCATCTTCATTCACTTGGCGATGCATAGCTACATGTTCAAGGGCTTCCATTTCATCATCGTTCATTGAGTCGTAAGATCCGTCATCATTGATGACAATGGTACGAATGGTCTTGCACTCAAATGACTTGTGGTCTCGCCCTTGGCACTTGAAACATTTGATGGAACTCGTCTTTGAGTTGTCCTCGGTTGGAGTTGTAGATAATGAAGCTCTTGGCTTGAAGTTGCTCGTAGAAGGTGGCCGACTTGATGTAGTCGCATTCTTGTAGCTTGACTTGTCACCGAAGGTTTTAGATGGCTTGGTAGAGGTAGGCGGAACCGAAGTCATTGAAGCTTGGTTGGAAGAGCTGAAGTTCTTGGAGGTGAATTTGGAGTACTTGTAGTCCTCTTGAACTTGTCGCTCCGCTTTGGTGGCTTGGTGTACTAGCTCAAGGAGATTTGTGTATGGTTGAAAGTTCGCAATCTTCTTGATAGGATAGTTGAGTCCATTCAAGAATCTCGCCATCGTTTGTTCTTCATCTTCCGTGATGTTTGCTCGTATCATGGCAATCTCCATCTCCTTATAGTACTCTTTAACGGACTTGGTACCTTGCTTGAGGAGTTGTAGCTTCTTGAACAAGTCACGATTGTAGTGTGTTGGCATGAAGCGTGCTCCTCATGACTTCCTTCATTTGAGCCCAAGTAGTGATCGGAGGTTCGCCTTTTGCTACTCTTCGTTCTATGATTTGCTCCCACCAAATGAGGGCATAGTCTTGGAACTCAAGGGATGCAATTGCAATCTTCTTTTCTTCATCAAAGTTGTGTAGGCGAAAGATCTTGTCAACCTTCAATGCCCATGAGAGGTAGTCTTAGGGATCAATGCTTCCGGAAAACTTTGGCATGGTGAACTTAAGCTTGCCATAGCGATGCTCGTCATTGTTGGCTTGCCTATTGTGAAGGCGTTCTTGATTTGGAAGATTGTCAATCTCATGTTGCTCTTGGCGGAGTAGATGTTCATTGTCATGGTGTACTTGCCGGGCTTGTGGTTCTTGTTGAGGTTGTTGCTCTTGTCGCGCTTGAGGAGGAACTTCTTCTTCCATTCGTGCTTGGTGGCGCCTCTCTTGCATCTCATCGCGAAGGAAATCCTCTTCTTGACGAGTGTGTCGATTGCGAGTTGCCACATTGCAATGTGAATCATGTAATGCTCGTTGCGCCTCAAGAGCTTGAGCTTCTCGGCATTGTTGTGCTTGACGATGAGCCGCGGCATCTTGTTCTTCTTGGTGTTGGCGTGCTCGCTCTTGTTGTTGTTGGCGAAGTCGTTGCCGTTCTTGTGCTTGCACAAGTGTAGCTTGGTTTTAATGATGTCGACTTTCTTGCTCTTGAAATAGCTCTTGGCAGCTCTTATCATGAAGTGGATTCCGGTTGTCAGGTCGAGCTTGACGTGCAGCATGACGAAGAGTGTTTGATGTAGGGGTACTTGAGCTGGACGCGGAGTCGGTATGGCGACTTGAGCGGCTTCGTCTTTGAGAAGATGTGGATGAAGAGCGTCGATTGACTATCAAAGTCCGTAGCGCATCGAATTGAGTAGACATGTTGGTGTTGATGATGTCGAATTGCTCTCTTGTTCTTGCTTCAAATTGGCGCATGTCGGCGGCAACTTGCTCAATGTGCTCTCGCATAGCTTCACTTTCTTGATGTAGAGCTCGTTGGACACCGAAGAGATGTAGTTTGGTGACGTAGTTGTTCGATTATTGAGGATCATCGAAGAGCGGGTTCGCAGATGTACTTGGCCTATCCATCATCACAAGCAAGTATGCGAGTGGGAGAAGGGAGAAGACAATACCAAATGTACCTTGACCGAAGTTGAAAATGGATCAATGATCACTCAATTATGTAACCCGGAAATAGCACTATTGGTACCACTTCTTGTCAATTCTCACACCTACACAAGTAAAGCTTTGAGAGGAGCTTGGTTAGGATGGTGGCACAAATTCAATGCAAAAAGTGAGTAAGATTCAATGATGTTGAAAATGATTCACAATTGGCTCATGCAACAAGTAGATCACAAGCAATAAGTAGCACACGGAACACACGCACGGATAGATAAATGTGGTTGGGCAACCAAAAGTGAGCGAAAATGTGGAAACCACAAAAAATGCTCGTGTCGCACAACGCTAGAGAGATGCTAAATGATTGCTTAATAGGCGGATGCGCACTTGTGCACGACCTATAAAGGCAAAGTAACGACTACCTATCACGGGTATGCTATGAGTGTATGATGTGCCGATGCTTGAGCACAAGATGATGCATTGCTATCTCAATGACTCCTTTTGATGCAAGGCGTTTGATGCTATTGTTCGTTTGCTTATAAGCTTTGGATGGATCTTTTGCTTATAAGCTTGTGAGCTCTTTCTTCGGCCACTTATGCATGATTCTTGGATCAAGATAGCTATTGTGTATGCGGAACACTCTTGTGTCACACAAAGATATGATGATGTAGTATGCAATATCTATGACTATCACTAATTTGCACAAGTGTCGTGGCCCATCATTACTCAAAAGGCTAGTCTCGGTGGGAAAGCTATGCAAAATGGTCGATGAGGGTTTATCAATGCAATTGCAAGGTAGTGTACAAAGTGCCATCGATGTTACCGTCCTTGTCGAGGTTGAGAGGTGGTCTTGTCGATGTCGTTCCGCTCCGAGATAGCCGAAACACACACGGAAATGGAGAAACCACAACTCAAATGTGTCCAAGACAAAATGAGGTGAAATCGTATGGAAGACATGTAAGCAATGGAGGTGATGGTGGGTTATATGTCGAGGGTGTAGCGGAAGGGGTATCTTGGGTTGTTGCGGTGGCGGAAATGGTGGCTGAGAAAAACTACAGAATGCAGTTTCGTCAGTGTAGTCCGGATGATCCGCATGTCTGGCCGGATGATCCGGGTGGTGATCCGGATGATCCGGGTGGGTCAACCTGCTCGGGATGAACTCAGGGAAGAGGTGAAAATTTTGTGAAACGTGAAATTTTCTTGGATTTTGGGCGGGTTTGAGGGTGAGGGAGGTGGGGGAAAGGGAAATCCACTTGTCACACAGCTCAACCATGGATCACAATCAACAAAATCTCATCAAAACACACAAATCACAAAAAAAATGTATGGCTATTTTTGTGGGGATTTTCAAAATTGGACTATAAACAACAAAAACAAGCTAGAAAACAAGGTGTGGGGCTCCAAATTCATGATCAACCTAGGCTCATGATACCATAGATGATGTAGGGTGGAACCCTAGGTGGCCGATCTTTCATGAAAAGGAGGGATCCCGAGGATGAACACGAGGGGCATGAGGGAAAACACAAAAGGGACATGAAGAAAACACTCAAATCAGCAAGTTTAGGTCACACAAACGCTAGATCCGGGAACACAAAGAGTGATACACGATCCACGATCAACTAAGGATGATACAAGTAGCGGTAGTCATCTCCGTGAGGAGGTCTTGATGTTCTTCTCCGTGAAGGAGGTCTTGAATCCGTGTGGATCTTCTCTGAGGAGGCCGCGGTCTCGTAGGAGAGGAACCACTAAGGTTTTAGATGAGCTATCACAAAGCTAACCCTAGAAAGTATGGGTGGAGTGCTATAAATAAGCTAGGAGGGGCGAAGGGGTACATGGGCCTCGGCCCAAGGTCATGCACGCAGGCATGGTCTGGATGATCCGGATGTTGGTCCCTGTGATCCGGGCTTTGGGGGTCTGGATGATCCGGGGCGGCGTCCGGATGATCCGGTAGTGTCTTTTCTGCAGCGGGGGGTCCGGATGTCCAGGTCCTGGTCCGGACGTCCGGGTGCGGCCGGATGATCCGGGACTGGGTCCGTATGAGCCGGCTTCGACGAAGTAGCTTCGGGTGTCGGGGCACACATTGTCCGGATTGTCCGGCGGGGGTCCGGATCGTCCGGGCTCTGCCCAGATCATCCGGGTCTTTGTCCGGATCATCCGGCCAATCTGAGACTTGGCAGATTTCTCCTCCATCTTCCTCCTTCGATTCCTCTTGTTCCTTGGTTTCTTCATAGTTGCTCTCGAGGTGCCTGAGTATGCATGGAGTTTCTGCTGAGGGTAGCAGCCATGTCTCATGTGAATCGAAATGACGTAGAGAGAGGAGTGAAGTCACCTCGGTCTCGAGAGCTCATGCTCGAGCGCGTGTCATGGGTCCACTCGGCACTTGGTGTGGCGATGGTAGGTCCATGGGGATGACCTTGGGATGCTCCGCATCATCTTTGGAGGAACATTTGGAACATTTACGTGCTATTTTTATTACTCTACGTGATGCACGTTTTTTTGGTAACCTTGGAAAGGGCACCTTTTGCATTGACCGAGTATGTTTTCTTGGCCATGTTGTTACTCCACAGGGAATTGAGGTTGATAAAGCCAAGATTGAAGCTATTGAGAGTTGGCCACAGCCCAAAATGGTCACACACGTGAGGAGTTTCCTTGGCATCGCTGGATTCTATAGGCGTTTTGTGAGAGATTTCAGCACCATTGCTGCACCTCTCAATGAGCTTACAAAGAAGGATGTGCCTTTTGTTTGGGGTACTGCACAGGAAGAAGCATTCACGGTATTGAAAGATAAGTTGACACATGCTCTTTTACTCCAACTTCCTGATTTTAATAAGACTTTTGAGCTTGAATGTGATGCTAGTGGAATTGGGTTAGGAGGTGTGTTATTACAAGATGGTACACCTATTTCATACTTGTCAGGCCCAAGATGCGATTCTATCCCGATCACGTGACTCATACGTGATTGGGGCACAACCGCATCTCAGGTGCTTAGCGAGATGGATATCATTACATCGTACCATTACATAATACATGGGGATACAACAATTCATACAAGTCACATGAATACAACAACATCAATACAAGACATCCGTCTACGGATGCAAACATGAAAAGCACAATGGCATCCATCTGCAATCCCAAGCTGCCGACCAGGAACCTAGCCCAAGACTGACGAAGAAGAAGAAGAAAGAACTCCAACAAAGGTAACATCGCTCTCACGTCAAGTCATTGGAAACCTGCACCTGCAACTGGTGTTGTAGTATCTGTGAGCCACGAGGACTCCGCAATCCCATAACCATGGGTAACAAGACTAGCAAAGCTTAATGGGTAGGAAGAGGTTAAGTGGTGAGGTTGCAGCAGCGGCTAAGCAACTATATGGTGGCTAACTTACGAGTACAAGAATAAGATGAGCATCTACGCAAACGGTCGCAAACTAGTAGTGATCGCTAAAGATCCTGAACTACCTACGAGTCAAACATAACCCCACCGTTTTCTCTTCTCAAAGTGAAAAGAGACGGTCGCAGTTACTCACACAGCTATGTGTTTTACTTCGGATCCTCTGTCAAGTTTTCTACAACCGGACATTAACAAATTCCAATCTGCCACATAACCGCGGGCATGGCTTTCGAAAGATTATAACCCTGCAGGGGTCCGAACTTAGCCCATCACAAGCTCTCACGATCAGCAGAGATAATAATAATATTACCCCTTATCTTAGGGAAGGCCCGATCAGACTCGGAATTCCCGGTGCACAATACATTTCGACAATGGTAAAACATGTCCAGCAAGACCTCCCGGCGTGCCGACACCCTGATAGTAGCAGCGCGTATCTCGTCTCAGGCCACGTCCGGATTGTCCAAACTTCCGGTAGGCCAAATACCAGAGTTGCCCCTGGCGGTCACCGGCGGTTGACAGGTTTGGACCAACATGCGCAAAGTTATCATCACCACAAGCATGCAACAAATTTACAGTTATCAGCAGTTTTAAACTTATAGCACTCTTGCAATGATGATTAGGGCATCAAGATGAACTCAAAAAAGCATGCCACTATGGAACAAAATGAAGAGCATATCACCACGAACATTTGGACATATTATATGCATCATTTGGATAATCACACAAAAAGTTACAAGCCTCACAAGATGCACACACAATTACATATCTCAGGGACTAAACTATAAATATGCAAACTCTGGAAAAAAAATAAGAAAATCGCCGAACGAAAAAAAATGAGCACTGGGTCGGAATCTCACCATGGGCCTGGCCCAGTTCGGTGAGGAGGCAGCTCGGGCCGGTGGCTGGGCCTCGCGGGTGGGCCTCGGAGGCTGCGGGCGGTCGCCCTCGTCGCGCGGACAGAAGCAGAGGCGGCGGTTGACTCCGTCAAGGCGGGGCGGTGCTCTGACAGGCGAGGGGACGGCGGAGGAGGAGGATCCGGGCGGGCTCGACCAGATCTACGACGAGGTGCTCGCCGGGGTTCGATTTTCGACCGGAACTGGGTGGAGGCGTCCGGCGACGGGGTGGCACTTGGAGCTCCCTGTGGCGGCCATGGGGAAGAGGAGGTGGTTGGCGAGGCAGTCTCCGGCGAGGACCGACGGCGGAGCGGCGCGGTGCGCGGAGAAGCGGGCGAAGGGCCGCGGTGCTGGGGCTCCAGTGGCACGGGGCGGCCGCGGCGACCGGACGACGGCGGTGGGGATCGGAGGTAGCCGGGGCTCGGGGCGAGGAGCAGAGCGCTGCGGGAGGTCGGGGAGGGACCTGCGGGAGCGGCGGCGGATGGGCCCGAGCAGGCTTCGGCGGCGGCGGACGGGCCAAGGGCGGGCCCAATTTGGGTTCTTCGGTGGCTGGTGGGAGGAGGGAGGTGAGGTGGCGCGATGAGAGTGGCTGGCGGCGGTGGCTGGCTGAGGTGGCCCTATGGTGTGCCGCCACGTGGCAAAGAAGGGTTCGCCGGCGGCGAATTTTGAGGTGGAGGTGGCTGGCTGCTGCGGGGATCCCGAGGAGGAGGGGTCTAGGGGTAGGGGAAGGCTAGGGTGTCCAGATTTGAAAGGATGGTGTTCTTAAATAGGAAAGGGGGGTTAGGTTTAGGAAATTTGGAGCGGTTCGGAGACTCGGATGGCGATCCGACGGCTACGAAGCAGAGAGGGGTTAAGTTGGGCCTAGAGGGGGGTAGGTGGGCTGTGTGTTGTGGCCTCGAGCTTAGAGGAGAGAAGAGAGGGAGAGGCCCGGTGACAGTTTTCGAAGACCGAAAACGTCCGACGTTTAACCGGCTATAGTGCCGCTATAGATATTCGTTGGGCTATCAAACGAACTCCAAATGCGACGAAATTTGACAGGCGGTCTACCTATGATATAATAAGACCGCACGCCAAGTGTCATCCCATTCCGAGAACATTTTTTGGCCACTCATAAAATAAATATTCGGAGGTGCCGCGGGCGCGTGCAAGTGTGTCTAGGCTCAGAACGGACAACGGAGAGGATGGGCGGACTCGGACGGATGCAAGTTTTGCAAACATGATGATGCAATGCACATGATGACAAGTCAAAGTGCAAAACGCAACAAGATGACATGGCAACGACGATGAATAACTGGCTGACACCTGGCGCATCGGTCTCGGGGTGTCACAATACTTTTCTGAAAAATTGAGTGGGCCTAGTCTGAATTATTCTACTTACGATAAGGAATTATATGCTCTTGTTCGGACTTTGGCAACATGGCAACATTATTTATGGCCCAAAGAATTTCTTATACATTCTAATCATGAATCTTTGAAGCACATTAAAAGTCAAGCAAAACTGAACCGTAGACATGCTAAATGGGTTGAATTCATAGAGACTTTCCCTTATGTTATTAAACACAAGAAGGGAAAAGAAAATGTTATTGTTGATGCATTGTCTTGTCGTTATACTATGCTTTCACAACTTGACTTTAAAATATTTGGTTTGGAGACCATCAAAGATCAATATGTGTATGATGCTGAATTTAAAGATGTATTGCAGAATTGCAAAGAAGGGAGAACATGGAACAAGTTCGTCGTTAATGATGGATTTGTGTTTCGTGCTAACAAGCTATGCATTCCAGCTAGCTCTGTTAGTCTTTTGTTGTTGCAGGAGGCGCATGGATGAGGATTAATGGGACACTTTGGCATGAAGAAGACAGAGGATGTACTTGCTACACATTTCTTTTGGCCAAAGATGAGACGGGATGTTGAGCATTTTGTTGCTCGCGGCACTACATTTCAAAAAGCTAAGTCACGACTCAATCCTCAAGGTCTATATATGCCTTTGCCTGTCCTTAGTGTTCCTTGGGAAGATATATCTATGGACTTTGTTTTGGGTTTACCTCGAAGAAAGAAGGGGAGGGATAGCATATTTGTTGTCGTGGATAGGTACTCGAAAATGCACACTTTATACCATGTCATAAAAGTGATGATGCTGCTAATGTTGCTGATTTGTTCTTCCATGAAATTATTCGCTTGCATGGTGTGCCAAATACTATTAATTCATATCGTGATACTAAATTTCTTAGCCACTTTTGGAGATGTTTATGGGCTAAGTTGGGGACTAAACTGCTTTTTAGTACTACTTGTCACCCCCAAACTGATGGACAAACTGAAGTAGTTAATAGAACTTTGTCTACTATGCTTGGGGCTGTTTTGAAGAATAACAAGAAAATGTGGGAAGAATGCTTGCCTCATATTGAATTTGCTTATAATCGTTCGTTGCATTCTACTACTAAGATGTGCCCTTTTGAAATTGTCTATGGTTTCCTACCTCATGCACCTATTGATTTGTTGCCTCTTCCATCTTCGGAGAAGGTTAATTTTGATGCTAAACAATGTGCTGAATTGATTTTAAAAATGCATGAGTTAACTAAGGAAAATATTGAGCACATGAATGCTAAATATAAACTTGTTGGAGATAACGGTAGAAAACGTGTTGTCTTTGCACCTGGAGATCTTGTTTGGTTACATTTGCATAAGGATAGGTTTCCTAATTTGCGCAAGTCAAAGCTAATGCCACGTGCTGATGGTCCTTTTAAGGTGTTAGAGAAAATAAATTATAATGAATATGAACTTGAGTTGCCTGCAGATTTTGGGGTTAGTCCCACATTTAACATTGCAGATTTGAAGCCTTACATGGGTGAGGAAGATGAGCTTCCGTCGAGGACGACTTCAATTGAAGAAGGGGAGGATGATGAAGACATCACTAACAAGGTTACACCCACAGCCCCAACTGGTACATATACAGGACCAATTACTAGAGCTCGTGCACGCCAATTAAATATCTAGGTACTTTCGTTTCTTGGTAATGATTCTAATGTTCGTGAGAATATGATGCTGCCTAAATTGGATTCATTTGTCTTGCTTACAAATGAAGGGCCTAGCTTGGACAAGAAGGATGAACATTGGAGCAAGATCAAGCATGGAGATGATGGCATGCGCAAGGGGAACAAGAACGGAGTTACAAGTGATGATTTCAGGACTTTGAAGCCACCATAATGAGTGTGTGAAGCCTTGGACGAAATATATAAGATGCGACTTCATAAATTTCATCTAGAGGCTATTATAGGTGTTGCGTCACCTTATTATTGGGCCAGGCCCATGTAATTTTGAAAAACTTGAGTATAGGCTGTTTTTAGAGTCTGTATGTGTGGGGAAACAAGAGTTAGGGTTGGTTTCGGACCCCTCCTCCAAGGGCCACGAAATCCCCCCCCCCTCTTCCTCCATATACACAACCCTTAGGGCATCGTTTAGACCTTGGGTTTTGTTTAGATTAAAGTTTGCCATAGCTGCAACTTCGCGTACTTCGTTTGTGTTCAACGACCAAACAAAGACGTCACAGAACCCCACCTTGATCAATAAAGCTTTTCTCTTATATTCGCAATATCCAGATTGCAATCTTAGTTTCTTGCTGGTTCTTCGTTTGCTTGCAGGAAATAGACCCTCGTGGTCAGGTTGATCGTGCTCCGGCGTGGTCAATAACCTCTCAGAGTTGGTTTACCGATTGGTGAGGCGCGACGTCCTCGCACGTTCGTAGTCGGATTGTCAAAGTCTACTCCACCGAAAACGATAGCCACCATCTCAATGAAAGACCGGACACCTTTGCCTCTATCAGCAAACTAGTGGAGCGAAGGTGCAACACACTAGGAGAAGGCATGGCAATCATGTCATGTGAGCAAATAGTGGGTATAGGTAATACACATGACATATTGCAAGAACGAATACAAAGCAAGATCAAAGCATCATAATAGGCATGGGGTACAAAGGCATCATGGCAAGAACAAGCAATATCTCCACCAAGCTTGCAAATGCACATACAAGTATGAGAATCAATCATCATGTGTAATGCAAAGCATGGGCCACAAATGCATGGAAAAGGCATAGGAATGAGCATATCATGCAAAGTTAACATGGCAAGATGGGCGTAAGAGATATAATGGACAATAACACATAACCATGTGAGTGCCATGTAGAAGGAATGCGCGAAGTCTTTGCGCGAAGGGAGCGGTGGGAAAGATAATCCACGGAATCCGAAGTCATCATTGCTCTCTAGAGCTCGTTTCATCAACTCGTGTTCTTGCGAGGTTTACGAGTATGCATGTGTACCTACACAAAGGAGACACAAGCCAAAGAAAGTGTGTGCGTGGTAAATGTACACATCATCCATCATGATGTGTATGTGCACGTGTGAGTTAGCACAAGACAAGCAATGCTCAAAGAAATTTGATGCATGTTATAAGAACATGTCATCCATCATGAATTAATAGTTATTATGTATAGCATGATGTGGATGCAAATTGAGCATACAATTATATGGCACATCTATAGCATGTTCATTCATGGGGAGCGTATGGTGCATATAAGGATTGGGATCATGCAATGGATGGGATGGATCAAAATCTCCTAATATGTATGAGGAAACTATGGGGGTCTCCTCATGAGCAATAGTGGAAGCATAATATGGAGAAGTGGAACAACATCCAAAACAATGCATGTCCAAAGCTAGGTAACATGGCATGGCATATGATGGATATGATGCAAAGGAAGCATGTCAATATCATCACAAGAAAAACAAATGCCAATAACCATGGGCTTGTCATCTATGCCATATGTGCAAATTCGGTTTATTTTAATGGCATGTGCATAGTCACTACGATGAGATTGCAAATATGACATATTGTTGATCTCATGCATAGCATATGACAAGTCAAGTGAACTGTCAAACATGATGTGACTGAGAGAATTATCACAAGAAATCATGTGCAACATGGCATCACAACTAATAGACTCCACATGAAAATCATCAAACTCATCATAAATGGGTAAATCATCGCATGAGGAAATCATACTAGAATGAAGCATGGCAATGGGAGGATCAACATCATGCAAGCAATCAATGTTAACATAGTCCACTAGTGGGACGAGAGCATCACCTTCACCTTTGTTACCTTTCTCATTCCACTCATGTGGTGTAGGTGAGGTGGGAAAGACCAAATGGTGGTCATCATCTTCATCTTGATGGAACCATGTGGGGGTGCATAATATTCCACCATGGCCATCGTCTTGTCCATAGGAAGGACGAAGTCGTCGAGGATCGGCGCGTCATCAAATGTGGGACCTAGCACCAAATGATAATACACAATAGAGGTAGAGGTCACGTCGTTAGCGTTGAAAGTGGCCTCACATGACCTATCAACTATCTCACTCTCTCTATGTGGTGGCTCACTCACTCCCTCAAGGTAGGTGCATGTAATGTCGCATATGGTGGAGTCACTCATCTCACTCAGGTGGTGGGGTTGTGACTCTCCTCTCATGGGAATTGGGGCAACTCGTCATATATGGGGCTAGAGGTGAACTCACTCTCACTCTCAATATGGTGGCACGAGTCACTCAAGTCATCATACGCCGACGTGGTCGAAGGGAAAATCCCATGCTCAAGCATCTCGTCATCGTCGCCGTGGATGAAGGCCGAAGATGGCACATCATCACTCTCGCCTCCAAAGATGGAAGCATCATCCTTGCTCGTCACCATGTAGTTCGCCTTCAAAGCTTGGTCCTCGAATGGCTCCGTAGTCGTAGTCGTCGCCTCACCGTCTTGAAAAAGATTTGAAGTGGACTCGGCATCATAGAGACGTCGCCAACGTATCTATAATTTTTTATTGTTCCATGCTATTATTTATGAAGTCTTGGATGTTTAATGGGCTTTATCATTCACTTTTATATCATTTTTGGGACTAACCTACTAACCCAAAGGCCCAGTCCAGATTGCTGTTTTTTTTGCCTATTTCAAGGTTTTGCAAAAAAGGAATATCAAACAGAGTCCAAACGGAATAAAACCTTCGCATGAGATATTTTTGGAGGAAATCACGCACGAAAGACTTCGGGGCCAAGCCAAAGGACAGGGGGCCCACCCTCGAGGGTGGGGGCGCACCCCCCTTCCCAGGGCGCGCCCCCTACCTCGCGGGCAGCCCTTGTGGCCCCTGGTGCCCCTCTTCTTTCTATATATACCTACGTACCCCAAAAACTCCATACACAGAGAGAAAACCCTAATTCCACCGCCGTAGCTGTTGTTCCCGTGGAGATCCCATCTTGGAGCCTGTTCCGGGAGAGGGATCCATCACGGAGGCCTTCATCATCATCATCATCGCCATCACCATGACTTGTGAGTAGTTTACCTCAGACCTTCGGGTTCATAGCTAGTATCTAGATGGCTTCTTCTCTCTCTCCGGATCTCAATACAAAGTTCTCCTCGGTCTTCGAGGAGATCTATTCGATGTAATCTCTTTTTGCGGTGTGTTTGTCGAGATCCGATGAATTGTGAGTTTATGATCAGGATTATCTACGAAAGATATTTGGTTCTTCTCAGAACTTTTTATGTGTGCTCATAATATACTTGCAAGTCTCTTCGAATTATTGGTTTGGTTTAGCCTACTAGATCTATAGTTCTTGCAATGGGAGAAGTGCTTGGCTTTGGGTTCAATCTTGCGGTGTCCTTTCCCAGTGACAGTAGGGGCAGCAAGGCACGTATTGTATTCTTGCCATCGAGGATAAAAAGATGGGGTTTCCATCATATTGCTTGAGTTTATCCCTCTACATCATGTCATCTTGCTTAAGGCGTTACTCTGTTCGTATGAACTCAATACACTAGATGCATGCTGGATAGCGGTCGATGTGTGGAGTAATAGTAGTAGATGCAGAATCGTTTCGGTCTACTTGTCTCGGACGTGATGCCTATATACAATGATCATGCCTAGATAGTCTCATAATTATTCGCTTTTCTATCTATTGCTCGACGGTAATTTGTTTACCCGCCGTAGAATATCGCTATCATGAGAGAAGCCAGTAGAGAAAACTATGGCCCCCGAGTCTATCTTTATCATATTACTTTCCCGTCAATTTTTGCCGCCGTTGTTTATTTGCTTTCTTTACTTTCTGTTTCTATATCAAAAAATACCAAAAATATAAATTATCATCTCTATCAGATCTCACTATCGTAAGTGACCGTAAAGGGATTGACAACCCCTTATCACGTTGGCTGCGAAGTTCTTATTTGTTTGTGCAGGTGCGAGGGACTGGTGCGTGGTCTCCTACTAGATTGATACCTTGGTTCTCAAAAACTGAGGGAAATACTTACGCTACTATGATGCATCTCCCTTTCCTCTTCGAGGGAATACAACGCAAGCTCAAGAGGTAGCAAGAAGAATTTCTGGCGCCGTTGCCGGGGAGGCTTACGCAAATGTCATATACCAAGTACCTATCACAAACCCTTATCCTTCGCATTACATTCATTTTCCTCTCGTTTTCCTCTCCCCCACTTCACCTTTGCCGTTTTATTCGCCCTTCTTCCGCCGTGTGTTTCTCGTTCGCTTGCTTCTTGTTTGCTTGTGTGTGTTGGATTGCTTTCTTGTCACTATGGCTCAGAACAATACCAAATTGTGTGACTTCTCCAATACCAACAACAATTCCTATTAGTGATGCTGAATCTTGTGAGATCAATGTTGCTTTGTTGAATCTTGTCATGAAAGATCAATTCTCCGGCCTTCCTAGTGAAGATGCCGCTACCCATCTAAACAACTTTGTTGATTTGTGTGATATGCAAAAGAAAAGTGATACGGATAATGATATTGTTAAATGGAAGTTATTTCCGTTTTCACTTAGAGATTGTGCTAAAACTTGGTTTTCCTCTTTGCCTAGAAATAATATTGATTCATGGAATAAGTGCGAAGATGCTTTATCTCTAAGTATTTCCCTCCTCCTAAGATCATCTCTCTTAGAAACGATGTTATGAATTTTAAGCAACTAGATCATGAGCATGTTGCACAAGCTTGAGAGAGAATGAAACTAATAATACGTAATTGCCCTACACATGGTTTGAATCTGTGGATGATTATTCAGAACTTTTATGCTGGCTTGAATTTTGCTTCTAGAAATCTTTTAGATTCGGCCGCTGGAGGCACTTTCATGGAAACTACCTTAGGAGAAGCTACCAAACTCCTAGATAATATTATGGTTAATTATTCTCAATGGCACACCGAAAGATCTACTAGTAAAAAAGTGCATTCTATTGAAGAAATTAGTGTTTTGAGTGGAAAGATGGATGAACTTATGAAATTGTTTGCTGCTAAGAGTGCTTCTTCTAATCCTAATGATATGCCTTTGTCCACTTTGATTGAGAATAACAATGAATCTTTGGATGTGAATTTTGTTGGTAGGAATAATTTTGGTAACAATGCTTATAGAGGTAATTTTAATCCTAGACCTTTTCCTAGTAATTCCTACAACAACTCTTATGGAAAGGTGCCTTCTGAATTTGAAACTAGTGTTAAGGAGTTTATGATCTCGCAAAAGAATTTCAATGCTTCGCTTGAAAAGAAATTGCTTAAAGTTGATGAATTGGCTAGAAGTGTGGATAGAATTACTCTTGATGTTGATTCTTTGAAACTTAGATCTATCCCACCTAAGCATGATATCAATGAGTCTCTCAAAGCCATGAGAATTTTCATTGATGAATGCAAAGAAAGAACCGCTAGAATGTGTGCTAAAAGAGAAGATTATATTAGATCGTGTTCTTCTAGTTATCGTGAAAATAAAGATGAAGATCTGAAAGTTATTTGATGTGTCTCCTATTAGATCCTTGTTTTCTAGTATTAATCTTGATGAGAATAGAATTGGATATGATTCCTCTTTAAGGTGTCCCAATGATTCGGAGTTTTTAGATCTTGATGCTAAAATTGCTAAAAGTGGGATTGAAGAGATTAAAACTTTGCATAGTGATGAACCCACTACTTCGGATTTCAAGGGATTCAATTATGATAATTGCTCTTTGATTGATTGTATTTCCTTGATGCAATCTGTGCTAAATTCTCCGCATGCTTATAGCCAAAATAAAGCTTTCACTAAACATATAGTTGTTGCTTTGATGCAATCTTATGAAGAAAAACTTGAGTTGGAAGTTTCTATATCTAGAAAGCTCTATGGTGAATGGGAACCTACTATCAAAATAAAAATAAAAGATCATGAATGATATGCTTTGTGTGATTTGGGTGCTAGTGTTTCCACTATCCCGGAAACTTTGTGTGATTTGCTAGGGTTCCATGAGCTTGATGATTGTTCTTTAAATTTGCATCTTGCGGATTCCACTATTAAGAAACCTATGGGAAGAATTAATGATGTTCTTATTGTTTCCAATAGGAATTATGTGCCCGTAGATTTCATTGTTCTTGATATAGATTGCAATCCTTCATGTCCTATTATTCTTGGTAGACCTTTCCTTAGAACGATTGGTGCAATTATTGATATGAAGGAAGGAAATATTAGATTCCAATTTATGTTAAGGAAAGGCATGGAACACTTTCCTAGAAAGAAAATCAAATTACCATATGAATCTATCATGAGAGCCACTTATGGATTGCCTTCCAAAGATGGCAATACCTAGATCTATCTTGTATCGTGCCTAGCTAGGGGCATAAAACGATAGCGCTTGTTGGGAGGCAACCCAATTTTATGTTTTTTGCTTTTGTTCCTGCTAGGGAATAAATATTGCATCTAGCCTCTGATTAGATGTGTTTTCATGTTTTGTTTAGTGTTTGTGCCAAGTAGAACCTTTGGTAAGACTTGTGTGAAGTTTATTTGATCTTGCTGTGAAAACAGAATTGTTAGCGCTCGCTAAAGTAGTCTTCAGATTTTACTGGGGCGTGACTTTTAGTTGATTCTTTTTGCTGCTGATTGGTAGACAAATTTCGCAATTTACCAATTTAGTTTGAATTTTTTAGAGTTCCAGAAGTAGGCGAACCCAGCAGATTACTACAAACTGTTCTGTTTTTGACAGATTCTGTTTTCCGTGTGTTGTTTGCTTATTCCGATGCATCTATGAGTAATATTGGAGGATATAAATCATAGAAAACTTGGAGTACAGTAGGTTTAACACCAATATAAACAAAGTATGAATTCCTTTCTGTACCTCTGAGTGGTGGTTTGCTTTCTCTTACTAACAGAGCTCACGAGAATTTTTTTCTAAGTTTTGTGTTGTGAAGTTTTCAAGTTTTGAGTATTGCTTTGATGGACTATGGAACAAGGAGTAGCAAAGGCCTAAGCTTGGGGATTCCCATGGCACCCCAAGTAAATTCAAGATAATCAAAAGGCTAAGCTTGGGGATGCCCCGGGAAGGCATCCCCTCTTTCGTCTTCATCCATCGGTAACTATACTTGGAGATATATTTTTATTCGCAACATGCTATGTGTTTTGCTTGGAGCGTCTTGTATAATTTGAGTCTTTGCTTGTTAGTTTGACACAATCATCCTTGCTGGACACACCTATTTGATAGAGTTAAATATTCCCTAGAAATTATTAGAACACTCTATGTGCTTCACTTATATCTTTTGAGTTGAATAGTTTTTGCTCTAGTGCTGCACTTATATCTTTTAGAGCACGGTGGTGGTAATATTTTGTAGAAATTGTTGAACTCTCATGCTTCACTTAGATCTATTTGAGAGTCTATTAAAGCAGCATGGTAAAGTATTTAGGCTAAATAAACTAGTCTTCACATGATAAACATCCAATGTCAATGTAGTAAAAAAAATCACACCAAGTGCATTGAATAGAAAGAGATGTTGGATGCTTGATAAATCTTTTGAGACATGAGGATAGTGATATTAGAGTCATGCTAGTGGAGTAATTATGAAATTGAGAAATATTTGTGTTAAGGTTGGTGATTCTCGTAGCATGCACATATGGTGAACCGTTATGTGACTAAGTTAAAGCATGAGGTATTTGTAGAGTGTCAACCTTTGTGTGGAGGTCGGGGGCACGCGATGGTTAACTCCTACCAACCTCCCCCCTATGGGCATGCGTTGATTGCTTTGTTTTGATGACTCGTAGATTTTTGCAATAAGTATCTGAGTTCTTATGACTAATGTTGAGTCCATGGATTATACGCACTCTCACCCTTCCATCATTGCTAGCCTCTCTTGTACCGCGCAACTTTCGCCAGTGCCATAAACCCACTATATATCCTTCCTCAAAACAGCCACCATATTGTTCCTCAAAACAGCCACCATACCTACCTATCATGGCATTTCCATAGCCATTTCGAGATATATTGCCATGCAACTTTCCACCGTTCCGTTTATATGACACGCATCAAATTGTCATATTGCCATGGCATGATCATGTAGTTGACATCGTATTTGTGGCAAGGCCACCATGCATAATTGTTATACATGTCACTCTTGTTTCATTGCACATACCGGTACACCGCCAGAGGCATTCATATAGAGTCATACTTTGTTGTTGTAGTATCGAGTTGTAATATTGTGTTGTAATGAAAGTGTGATGATCATCATTTTTAGAGCATTGTCCCATGGGAGGAAAGGCTGAATCTATAAAGCCCCTCCGCAAAAAAAAAGAAAAAAAAAGGAAGAAAGGCCAAAGAAAAAAAGAAAGGCCCAAAAAATAAAAATAAAAAGGGACAATCGCTACTATCTTTTTCCACACTTGTGCTTCAAAGTAGCACCATGTTCTTCATTGTAGAGAGTCTCATGCTTAGTCACTTTCTTATACTAGTGGGAATTTTCGTTGTAGAACTTGGCTTGTATATTCCAACGATGGCTTCCTCAAATGCCCTAGGTCTTCGTGAGCAAGCAAGTTGGATGCACACCCACTAGTTTCTTTTGTTGAGCTTTCATTCATATTTAACTCTAGTGCATCCGTTGCATGGCAATCCCTACTCACTCACTTTGATATCTATTGATGGGCATCTCCATAGCCCGTTGATACGCCGAGTCGATGTGAGACTATCTCCCTACTTTTTGTCTTCTCCACAACCACCTCTATTCCACCCATAGTGCTATGTCCATGGCTCACACTCATGTATTGCGTGAAAGTTGAAAGGTTTGAAAAAATAGAGCATGAAAACAAATGCTTGGCTGAAATCGGGGTTGTGCATGATATGAATATTTAGTGTGATAATAAGGGAGCATAGCCAACACTATATGATTTTGTAGAGATAACTTTCTTTAGCCATAGTATTTTGGGAAGACGTGATTCCTTTGTTAGTATTGGTTGAAGTATTGTTATTTCTTATGTCAATATAGACTTTTATATTGAATCTTTCAGATCTGAACATTCATGCCACAATTAAGAGAATTACATTGAAAAACTATATTGGTTAGCATTCCACATCAAAAATTCTTTCTTTATCATTTATCTACTCGAGGACGAGCAGGGCATTAAGCTTGGGGATGCTTGATACGTCTCCAACGTATCTATATTTTTTTATTGTTCCATGCTATTATTTATGAAGTCTTGGATGTTTAATGGGCTTTATCATTCACTTTTATATCATTTTTGGGACTAACCTACTAACCCAAAGCCCCAGTCCAGATTGCTGTTTTTTGCCTATTTCAGGGTTTTGCACAAAAGGAATATCAAACGGAGTCCAAACAGAATAAAACCTTCGTAGGAGATATTTTTGGAGGAAATCACGCACGAAAGACATCGGGGGCAAGCCAGAGGACAGGGGGGCCACCCTCGAGGGTGGGGGCGCGCCCCCTTCCCAGGGCGTGCCCCCTGCCTCGAGGGCAGCCCATGTGGCCCCTGGTGACCCTCTTCTTCCTATATATACCTACGTAGCCCAGAAACTCCATACGCAGAGAGAAAACCCTAATTACACCGCTGTAGCTGCTGTTCCCGTGGAGATCCCATCTTGGAGCCTGTTCCGGGAGGGGGATCCATCACGGAGGCCTTCATCATCATCATCATCGCCCTCACCATGAGTTGTGAGTAGTTTACCTCAGACCTTCGGGTCCGTAGCTAGTATCTAGATGGCTTCTTCCCTCTCTCCGGATCTCAATACAAAGTTCTCCTCGGTCTTCGAGGAGATCTATTCGATGTAATCTCTTTTTGCGGTGTGTTTGTCGAGATCCGATGAATTGTGAGTTTATGATCAAGATTATCTATGAAAGATATTTGGTTCTTCTCTGAACTTTTTATGTGTGCTCATAATATCCTTGTAAGTCTCTTCGAATTATTGGTTTGGTTTGGCCTACTAGATCTATTGTTCTTGCAATGGGAGAAGTGCTTGGCTTTGGGTTCAATCTTGCGGTGTCCTTTCCCAGTGACAGTAGGGGAAGCAAGGCACGTATTGTATTGTTGCCATCGAGGATAAAAATATGGGGTTTTCATCATATTGCTTGAGTTTATCCCTCTACATCATGTCATCTTGCTTAAGGCGTTACTCTGTTCGTATGAACTCAATACACTAAATGCATGCTGGATAGCGGTTGATGTGTGGAGTAATAGTAGTAGATGCAGAATCGTTTCAGTCTACTTGTCTCGGACGTGATGCCTATATACAATGATCATGCCTAGATAGTCTCATAATTATTCGCTTTTCTATCAATTGCTCGACAATAATTTGTTTACCCGCCGTAGAATATCGCTATCATGAGAGAAGCCACTAGGGAAAACTATGGCCCCCGGGTCTATCTTTATCATATTACTTTCTCGTCAATTTATGCCGCTGTTGTTTATTTGCTTTCTTTACTTTCTATTTCTATATCAAAAAATACCAAAAATATAAATTATCATCTCTATCAGATCTCACTATCGTAAGTGACCGTAAAGGGATTGACAACCCCTTATCACGTTGGCTGTGAAGTTCTTATTTGTTTGTGCAGGTGCGAGGGACTGGCGCGTGGTCTCCTACTGGATTGATACGTTGGTTCTCAAAAACTGAGGGAAATACTTATGCTATTGTGCTGCATCTCCCTTTCCTCTTCGAGGGAATACAACACAAGCTCAAGAGGTAGCAATCATCAATGCGAGAAAGAGGGATGGCGGTGAAGTCGGACTTGGGAGCGTCGTCTTGGAGCTCCATTGGCTTGGACATCATGGTGGTACTACCCTCATGCTCGCCGTTTTGGAGCTTGGTCTTCGAGAAGTGTGCTTGCGGTGGAGAAGCCTTGGCCTTCATGAGGTCTTCTTCCGCCTTGAGAGCACCAATGTAGTTGTCGTCGAGGGACTTGTAGTTCTCGAGGAAGATAGTCTTGTAGATGTCGTTGTGCAATCCCATCATGAAGTGGAGCTTCATCGAAATGGGGTCATCCACGCCGGCTCGTCGCAAGGCATTCTTCATCTCGTTGAAGTACTTGTCGATGGACTTGGATCCTTGTATGGTGTTCTCCAATTGGCGTAGAAGATGTTTCGTGTAACTGGGAGGCACGAACTCTCGCCGCAAAGCTTTCTTCGTCTTGGTCCAACTCATGTCATACTCCGCCAAAGGTGTGTGAAACCACCATGTCGATGCGAAGTCGTGGAAGTTTCTTGTGGCGCACTTCACTTGATCTTGGGGAGGAACTTTAAGTAGCGTGAGGTAGTCACCCATCAAGCGCTCCCACTCGAGATACTCCTCGGGTTCTTGAGTCCCATAGAAAGGAATCTCATGGTCGTTGTCGAGGTCGTTGTAGCTCGTGGAAGTCGTGGACTTGAGCTTGGGGAGCTTCTCTTGATCATAAGCTTGAGGTGCTTGTGGGTGAAGATGTCGCATATCCAAAGGCGAAGATTCCTTGAAGTCGCTGGGCGAAGATGCCAAGGTACATGGTGAAGTCGTTTAGCGGTTGTTAGTGTTGATCTCGTGACCTTCACGTTCGTGTCATTGATGGTGTCGATGCCGATGTGATCTTGCCGAAGATGGTAGCTCGGAGGGATGTGCACTTGAGTGTCTTCTCGAATATGAGGGAGACCTCTTGCGGTTCTTGATGAGGGCTTTGAGCTCCTCCATTTGAGCATCCATGTTGGCGCACAAGTTGTTCGTCATGGCATCGAACTTGTCGTTGTTGGTGTAGACCGAAGTAGATGAAATGCTTTGCTATCCATCACAATTCTCAAGCAAAGGTGAGTAGGAGATGAGATAAACAATACCAAGTTACATTTTCCCAACGTTGAGGATGTATCCCGTTTCACTCAATGTGAAATGAAAGAATAGTGGAATTGGTACCAGACTTGTTCACTCACACCTATCAAGTGAATCTTATCGAGTGGCTTGGTTAGGATAAGTGGCACAAAAAATTTGATGCAAAAAGTTAGAAAGAGTCAATAATGTTGAAAGAGATTCACAAATTCGCAAATGTAACAACTAGACCAATAGCAATATGTGGCATACGGAAACACACACACGGATAGATAAATGGGGTCGTGCAACCAAGGAATGAGCACAAAATGTGGAATCCACAGAAAACGCTCGTGTTGCACAACTCAAGAGAGACTCTAACACGATTGCTCAATAGGCGGATACGACACTTGTGCACAACCTATAAGATGCGAAATGTATCAACTTTTTATCCCAAGTATGATATGTATGTATGATTCCCGTTATTGATCCAAGATGATCGGATATGATATCATATGATGTGATGCTATGGCTCTTGCTTACAAGCTTCTTTGTTGTTCTCTTTTTGCTTAAAAGCTTTTTTTATGGCCACGATGCACAAACCAAGATAGCAATTGTGTATATGTGGGAACAATCTTGTGACACAAGGGATGATATGATGATACCAATATGATATGGTATATATGCAATGGAAGAGCAGATTGATGATCACTAATGTGCACAAGTAACGTTGTCGGCAATACTCAAAGGCTAGTCTCGATAGGCAAGTGACGCAAAATGGGCTAGGGGTTAACAATGCAATTGCAAGGGGAATATACAATGATGTCGTCGAGGTTATCGTCCGAGTCGATGATGAGAGGCGGTGTTCTTGATGTAGATGTTGGAAATATGCCCTAGAGGCAATAATAAAAGTATTATTATTATATTTCCTTGTTCATGATAATTTTCTATTATTCATGCTTGAATTGTATTGTACGGAAACAACGATACATGTGTGAATACATAGACCATAACGTGTCCCTGGTAAGCCTCTAGTTACTAGCTCGTTGATCAACAGATGGTCACGGTTTCCTGACCATGGACATTGGATGTCATTGATAACGGGATCACATCATTAGGAGAATGATGTGATGGACAAGACCCAATCCTGAGCCTAGCACGAGATCGTATAGTTCGTAATGCATAAGCTTTTCCGGTGTCAAGTATTTATTCCTTAGACCATGAGGTTGCGCAACTCCCGGATACCGTAGGAATACTTTGGGTGTGCCAAACGTCACAATGTAACTGGGTGGCTATAAAGGTACGCAACGGGTATCTTCGAAAGTGTCTGTTGAGTTGGTACGAACCGAGACTGGGATATTGTCACTCCGTATAACGGAGAGGTACCTCTGGGCCCACTTGGTAAGACATCATCATAATGAGCTCAATGTGACTAAGGAGTTAGTCACGGGATGATGGATTATGGAACGAGTAAAGAGACTTGCCATGAAGAGATTGAACAAGGTATCGGGTATACCGATGATTGAATCTCGGGCAAGTACCGTACCGATAGACAAAGGGAATAACATACGGGATTGAGTGAATCCTTGACACAGTGGTTCATCCGATGATATCATCGAGGAACACGTGGGAACCAACATGGGTATCCAGATCCCGTTGTTGGTTATTGACCGGAGAGTCATCTCGGTCATCTCTGCGTGTCTCCCGAACCCGTAGGGTCTACACACTTAAGGTTCGGTGACGCTAGGGTTGTAGAGATACATGCACATGGAAATCCGTATGTTGTTCGGAGTCCCGGATGAGATCCCGGACGTCACGAGGAGTTCCAGAATGGTCCGGAGGTAAAGAATGATATATAGGAAGTCCAGTTTCGGCCATCGGGTGAACTCCGGGGGTCACCGGGAGTGTCCCGGGACCACCGGAGGGGTCCCAGGGGTCCACCGGGTGGGGCCACCCATCCCGGTGGGTCCCCTAGGCCGCAAGGGGAAGGGGCCAGCCCCTGGTGGGCTGGCGCACCACATGGGCCCCCTCTCCATGCGCCTAGGGTTGAAACCCTAAGGGGAGGGGGCGTCCCCTATGCCTTGGGGGGGCAAGTCTACCCCCCTGGCCGCCGCCCCCTTGGAGATCTGATCTCCCTAGGGCCGGCGCCCCTCCCCTGGCCCCTATATATAGTGGGGGGAGAGGGCAGCCGCACCCAAGCCTCTGGCGCCTCTCCCCCCTCCAGTCACACTTCCTACTCCTCTCGCAGGGCGCCGGCGAAGCCCTGCAGGTTTTCCTGTTGCATCCACCACCACGCCGTCGTGCTGCTGGATCTCCGACAACCTCTCCTCCGTCCTTGCTGTATCAAGAAGGAGGAGACGTCGCTATACCGTACGTGTGTTGAACGCGGAGGTGCCGTCCGTTCGGCACTGGGATCATCGGTGACGAGGATCACGAAGAGTACGACTACTTCATCCATGTTCCTTCGAACGCTTCCGCTCGCGATCTACAAAGGGTATGTAGATGCGCTCCATTATGCTCGTTGCTAGATGACTCCTTAGATTGATCTTGGTGAAGCGTAGGAATTTTTTTGAATTCTGCTACGTTCCCCAACAGTGGCATCAGAGCTAGGTCTTTGCGTAGCATCTTGCACGAGTAGAACACAAACAAGTTGTGGGCGTTGAGTTTGCTCAATTTTCTTGCCGTTACTAGTACAATCTTGATTCGGTGGCATCGTGGGATGAAGCGGCCCGGACCGACCTTACATGTACGCTTACGTGAGACTGGTTCCACCGACAGACATGCACTAGATGCATAAGGTGGCTGGCGGATGTCTGTCTCTCCCACTTTAGTCGGATCGGATTCGATGAACAGGGTCCTTATGAAGGGTAAATAGAGATTGACAAATCACGTTGTGGTTTTGGCGTAGGTAAGAAACGTTCTTGCTAGAAAACCTATAGAAGCCACGTAAAAACTTGCAACAACAATTAGAGGTCATCTAACTTGTTCTTGCAGCATGTGCTATGTTATGTGGTATGGCCAAGAAGATGTGATGAATGATATATGTGATGTATGAGATTGATCATGTTCTTGTAATAGGAAATCACGACTTGCATGTCGATGAAAATGACAACCGGCAGGAGCCATAGGAGTTGTCTTTATTATTGTATGACCTGCGTGTCACTGAATAACGCCATATAATTACTTTACTTTATTGCTAAACGTTAGCCATAGTAGTAGAAGTAATAGTTGGCGTGACGACTTCATGAAGACACGATGATGGAGATCATGGTGTCGAGCCGGTGACAAAGATGATCATGGTGCCCCAAAGATGGAAATCGAAGGAGCAAGATGATATTGGCCATATAATGTCACTTTATTTGATTGCATGTGATGTTTATCATGTTTATGCATCTTGTTTACTTAGAACGACGGTAGTAAATAAGATGATCTCTCACTAAAAATTTCAAGAATTGTGTCCCCCCTAACTGTGCACCGTTGCTAAGGATCGTTGTTCCGAAGCACCACGTGATGATCGGGTGTGATAGGCTCTAACGTTCGCATACAATGGGTGTAAGCCAGATTTACACACGCAATACACTTAGGGTTCACTTGACGAGCCTAGCATGTACAGACATGGCCTCGGAACACGGAAGACCGAAAGGTCGAACATGAGTCGTATAGAAGATACGATCAACATGAAAGATGTTCACCATTGATGACTAGTCCGTCTCACGTGATGATCGCACACGGGCTAGTCGATTCGGATCATGTATCACTTAGATGACTAGAGAGATTACAATCCGAGTGGGAGTTCATTAAAATTTGATTAAGATGAACTTAATTATCATGAACTTAGTCTAAATTCTTTACAATATGTCATGTAGATCAAATGGCCCACGCTCTTGTCACCCTCAACTTCAATGCGTTCCTAGAGAAATCCAAGCTGAAAGACGATGGTAGCAACTATACGGACTGGGTCCGTAACCTGCGGATCATCCTCATAGCTGCCAGGAAAACTTTTGTCCTAGAAGCACCGCTAGGTGACGCTCCCGCCCCGGCAAACCAAGATGTTATGAATGCTTGGCAGTCGCGTTGTGATGATTACTCCCTGGTTCAGTGCGGCATGCTCTACAGCTTAGAATCGGGGCTCCAAAAGCGTTTTGAGCACCACGGGGCATATGAGATGTTCCAACAGCTGAAAATGGTTTTCCAGGCTCATGCCCGAGTTGAGAGATATGATGTCTCCAACGCATTCTACAGCTGTAAGATGGAGGGAAACAGTTCTGTCAGTGAGCACATACTCAAGATTTCTGGGTTGCACAACCGCTTGTCTCAGCTGGGAATGAATCTCCCAGACGAAGCGGTCGTTGACAGAATCCTCCAGTCGCTCCCACCTAGCTACAAGAGCTTTGTGTTGAACTTCAATATGCAAGGGATGGAGAAGTCCATTCCCGAGGTGTATTCAATGCTGAAATCAGTGAAGGTGGATATCAAGAAAGAGCATCAAGTGTTGATGGTCAATAAAACCACTAAGTTCAAGAAGGGCAAGGGTAAGAAGAACTTCAAGAAGGACGGCAAGGGAGTTGCCGCGCCCGGTAAGCCAGTTGCCGGGAAGAAGCCAAAGTATGGACCCAAGCCTGAGACTGAGTGCTTTTATTGCAAGGGAACGAGTCACTGGAAGCGGAACTGCCCCAAGTACTTAGCGGACAAGAAGGCTGGCAATGTCAAAGGTATATGTGATATACATGTTATTGATGTGTACCTTACCAGCGCTCGTAGTAGCTCCTGGGTATTTGATACCGGTGCAGTTGCTCATATTTGTAACTCAAAGCAGGAGCTGCGGAATAAGCGGAGACTGGCGAAGGACGAGGTGACGATGCGCGTCGGGAATGGTTCCAAGGTCGATGTGATCACCGTCGGCACGCTGCCTCTACATCTACCCTCGGGATTAGTGTTAAACCTTAATAATTGTTATTTAGTACCAGCTTTGAGCATGAACATTGTATCTGGATCTCGTTTGATGCGAGATGGCTACTCATTTAAATCTGAGAATAATGGTTGTTCTATTTATTTGAGAGATATGTTTTATGGTCATGCCCCGCTGGTCAATGGTTTATTTTTGATGAATCTCGATCGTGATGATACACATATTCATAGTGTGAATGCCAAAAGATGTAAAGTTGACAATGATAGTCCCACATACTTGTGGCATTGCCGCCTTGGTTATATTGGTGTCAAACATATGAAAAAGCTTCATGCAGATGGACTTCTGGAGTCTCTTGATTATGAATCATTTGACACGTGCGAACCATGCCTCTTAGGCAGGATGACCAAGACTCCGTTCTCCGGAACAATGGAGCGAGCAACCAACTTATTGGAAATCATACATACCGATGTGTGCGGTCCAATGAGTGTTGAGGCTCGCGGAGGCTATCATTATGTTCTCACCCTCACAGATGACTTGAGTAGATATGGGTATATCTACTTGATGAAGCACAAGTCTGAGACCTTTGAAAAGTTCAAGGAATTTCAGAATGAGGTTGAGAATCAACGTGACAGAAAAATAAAGTTCTTGCGATCGGATCGTGGGGTGAATATTTAAGTCATGAATTTGGCACGCACCTTAGGAACTGTGGAATTGTTTCACAATTGACACCGCCCGGAACACCTCAGCGTAACGGTGTGTCCGAACGTCGAAATCGTACTCTGTTGGACATGGTGCGATCTATGATGTCTCTCACCGACTTACCGCTATCCTTTTGGGGTTATGCTTTAGAGACTGTCGCATTCACTTTAAATAGGGCTCCGTCGAAATCCGTTGAGACGACACCGTATGAACTTTGGTTTGGCAAGAAACCTAAGCTGTCGTTTCTAAAAGTTTGGAGTTGCGATGCTTATGTCAAGAAACTTCAGCCTGAGAAGCTCGAACCCAAATCGGAAAAATGTGTCTTCATAGGATACCCAAAGGAAACAATTGAGTACACCTTCTACCACAGATCTGAAGGCAAAGCCTTTGTTGCCAAGAATGGATCCTTTCTGGAGAAAGAGTTTCTCTCGAAAGAAGTGAGTGGGAGGAAAGTAGAACTTGATGAGGTGACAGTCACCCCTCCCGAAGCGGAAAGTAGCGCAGCGCAGGAAATTGTTCCTGAGGTGCCTGCACCGACAAGGGAGGATGTTAATGATGATGATCATGATGAAACAGATCAAGTTACTACTGAACTTCGAAGGTCCACAAGGACACGTTCTGCACCAGAGTGGTACGGCAACCCTGTCATGGAAATCATGTTGTTAGACAACGGTGAACCTTCGAACTATGAAGAAGCGATGGCGGGCCCGGATTTCAATAAATGGCTGGGAGCCATGAAATCCGAGATAGAATCCATGTATGAAAACAAAGTATGGACTTTGGTGGACTTGCCTGATGATAGGCACGCCATAGAAAATAAATGGATATTTAAGAAGAAGATAGACGCGGATGGTAATGTGACCATCTATAAGGCTCGGCTTGTCGCTAAGGGTTATCGACAAGTTCAAGGGATTGACTACGACGAGACTTCCTCTCCCGTAGCGATGCTGAAGTCAGTCAGAATCATGTTAGCAATTGACGCATTCTATGATTATGAGATATGGCAAATGGACGTCAAAACGGCATTCCTTAATGGTTACCTCAAGGAAGAGCTGTATATGATGCAGCCGGAAGGTTTTGTCGATCCAGAAAATGCTAACAAGGTATGCAAGCTCCAGCGCTCGATTTACGGGCTGGTGCAAGCATCTCGGAGTTGGAATATTCGCTTTAATGATGTGATCAAAGCGTTTGGTTTTATACAGACTTGGGGAGAAGCCTGTATCTACAAGAAAGTGAGTGGGAGCTCTGTAGCATTTCTCATATTATATGTGGATGACATATTGCTGATGGGAAATGATATAGAATTCTTGGAGAGCATAAAGGCCTACTTGAATAAGAGTTTTTCAATGAAGGACCTTGGAGAAGCTGCTTATATATTAGGCATCAAAATCTATAGAGATAGATCAAGACGCCTCATTGGTCTTTCACAAAGCACATACCTTGACAAGATATTGAAGAAGCTCAATATCGATCAGTCCAAGAAGGGGTTCTTGCCTATTTTGCAAGGTATGAGATTGAGCAAGGCTCAGTCCCCGACCACGGCAGAAGATAGAGAAAATATGAGTGTCATTCCCTATGCCTCGTCCATAGGTTCTATCATGTATACCATGCTGTGTACCAGACCTGATGTGAACCTTGCCATAAGTTTGGTAGGGAGGTACTAAAGTGATCCCGGTATGGAACACTGGTCAGCGGTCAAGAACATCCTAAAGTACCTGAAGAGGACTAAGGATATGTTTCTCGTTTATGGAGGTTACGAAGAGCTCGTCGTAAAGGGTTACGTCAATGCTAGCTTCGACACAGATCTGAATGACTCAAAGTCACAAACCGGATACGTGTATATTTTGAATGGTGGAGCAGTCAGCTGGTGCAGTTGCAAGCAGAGTGTCGTGGCGCATTCTACATGTGAAGCGGAGTACATAGCTGCTTGCGAAGCAGCACAAGAAGGAGTCTGGATGAAGGAGTTCATCACCGACCTAGGAGTCATTCCAAGCGCGTCAAGCCCGATGACTCTCTTCTGTGACAACACTGGAGCTATTGCCATTACCAAGGAGCCCAGGTTTCACAAGAAGACCAAGCACATCAAGCGTCGTTTCAACTCCATCCGGAATTATGTTCAAGATGGAGACATAGATATTTGTAAAGTGCATACGGATCTGAATGTCGCAGACCCGTTGACTAAACCTCTTCCACGGGCAAAACATGATCAACACCAGAACTCTATGGGTGTTCGATTCATCACAATGTAACTAGATTATTGACTCTAGTGCAAGTGGGAGACTGTTGGAAATATGCCCTAGAGGCAATAATAAAAGTATTATTATTATATTTCCTTGTTCATGATAATTGTCTGTTATTCATGCTTGAATTGTATTGTACGGAAACAGCGATACATGTGTGAATACATAGACCATAACATGTCCCTGGTAAGCCTCTAGTTACTAGCTCGTTGATCAACAGATGGTCACGGTTTCCTGACCATGGACATTGGATGTTATTTATAACGGGATCACATCATTAGGATAATGATGTGATGGACAAGACCCAATCCTGAGCCTAGCACGATATCGTATAGTTCGTAATGCATAAGCTTTTCCGGTGTCAAGTATTTATTCCTTAGACCATGAGGTTGTGCAACTCCCAGATACTGTAGGAATACTTTGGGTGTGCCAAACGTCACAACGTAACTGGGTGGCTATAAAGGTACACAACGGGTATCTCCAAAAGTGTCTGTTGAGTTGGTACATATTGTCACTCCGTATGACGGAGAGGTACCTCTGGGCCCACTCGGTAAGACATCATCATAATGAGCTCAAGGTGACTAAGGAGTTAGTCACGGGATGATGGATTACGGAACGAGTAAAGAGACTTGCCATGACGAGATTGAACAAGGTATCGGGTATACCCACGATCGGATCTCGGGCAAGTACCGTACCGATAGACAAAGGGAATAACATACGGGATTGAGTGAATCCTTGACACAGTGGCTCATCCGATGATATCATCGAGGAACACGTGGGAACCAACATGGGTATCCATATCCCGCTGTTGGTTATTGACCGGAGAGTCATCTCGGTCATGTCTGCGTGTCTCCCGAACCCGTAGGGTCTACACACTTAAGGTTCGGTGACGCTAGGGTTGTAGAGATACATGCACATGGAAACCCAAATGTTGTTCGGAGTCCCGGATGAGATCCCGGACATCACGAGGAGTTCCGGAATGGTCCGGAGGTAAAGAATGATATATAGGAAGTCCAGTTTCGGCCATCGGGAGAACTCCGGGGGTCACCGGGAGTGTCCCGGGACCACCGGAGGGCTCCCGGGGGTCCACCGGGTGGGGCCACCCATCCCGGTTGGTCCCCTAGGCCGCAAGGGGGAAGGGGCCAGCCCCTGGTGGGCTGGCGCACCACATGGGCCCCCCCTGAAAGCACATTTGCTCTCCGGGTGGTTTTGGTAATTAATGACAACATACTTTGTGGTTGGACTAATGCTTTTATCAAGTATGTTTCAGGAAACCCAATCACTTTGGTATGGCAAGATGATTGAAGAAGTGGACCCCTCAAAATGCTAAGGCAAGCATTGGCAAAAGCTCAAGACTCCATTTTTGGTTTAGTGATCAAAGATCACATTGAGTCCATAGGAAAAGCCAATACTATTAAAAGGGGATGAGGTTGTGTTGATGATCTGGTTGCTCAAGTGCTTGGTGATCTAACTCCCTCAACTATCAGCACTATTCACTACTTATCACACACCCATAAGTAATCTCGGTCAAACCAACTATGTCTCACCGAGATGAAGTTATTTCTACAAACCCTAACATCTCGGTCACACCGATTCTTTCAAATCAGTCCCACCGAGATGAACCACTTCAGCCATATTCCAAAACCCTAGAAAAATCGGTCTTACCGAGTTTGAGATCGGTCACACCGAAACTGAACTGCCAACCTTCTGTAACCACTTCACATCATTTCGGAATTTCCGAGTTTGCATTATCGGTCTCACCGAATTGGGCAAGGTTCTGCCTTGACTCAAATCGGTCGCACCGATAATTCATTTTCGGTCAAACCGATTCTGGCATGTTCCTACTCTTTCTCAAATCGGTCCAACCGAGTTTTCTCTCTCGGTCTCACCGAAATCTCCAACGTTCATATCAGATACACTTTCGGTCCCACCGAGATGGTATTTTCGGTCCCACCGAAAATCCCAACGTTCACTATATTTGAACTTTCGGTCTGACCGAGTTTTAACTTCGGTCTCACCGAGATTGGTCAAATGTGTGTGTAACGGTTGGATTTTGTGTGGAGGCTATATATACCCCTCCACCCCCTCCTCATTCGTGAGGAGAGCCATCAGAAAGTACCACCATTCCTACCATACACTTTCTGAGAAGTGAACCACCTACCCTTGTGTTGAGATCAAGCCATTCCATTCCTACCATATGAAACTTGATCTCTAGCCTTCCCAAGTTGCTTTCCACTCAAACCTTTCTTCCACCACAGCCATATCAGTGAGGAGAGTTGAGTGTTGGGGAGTTTATCATCTGAAGCACAAGAGCAAGGAGTTCATCATCATCAACACCGTCTATTACCTTTTGGGGGGTGGTGCCTCCTAGATTGGTTAGGTGTCGCTTGGGAGCCTCCGTCGTTGAGATGTGGAGTTGAACCAAGAAGTTTGTAAGGGCAAGGAGATCGCCTACTTCGTGAAGATCTACCCCGAGTAAGGCTAGTCCTCCGTGGGCGTAGGCCGTGATGGAATAGACAAGGTTGCTTCTTCGTGGACCCTTCGTGGGTGGAGCCCTCCGTGGACTCGCGCAGCCGTTACCCTCCGTGGGTTGAAGTCTCCATCAACGTGGATGTACGATAGCACCACCTATCGGAACCACGACAAAAATCTCCGTGTCACCAAACTGCGTTTGATCTTCTCCATTTACTATATATGCAATTTACTTTCCGCTGCCCATACTCTAGAATTGCATGTGTAGTATGTTACTTGACTTGATCTTAATTGCAAAACTGCCTGAAACTTTGCACAACCAAAAGGCAGATTTTTTATCTTGTCAAGTAGTCTAATCACCCCCCCTCTAGACCTACTTCTTCGATCCTACAATTGGTATCAGAGCTTTGGTCTCCATTGCTTTGGTTTACACACCATTGGAGGAAGATGGACGTGTCTACGGATGGGAGTGTTAGCCATAGAGTGCCTGTTCTTGATGGAAGGTTTTATAACTCTTGGAGGTCTGAAATGCTTAGTATCTTTAAGGTGTACAATTTGTGCAAATATGTTAAGACCCCCTATGTGCCTCCTGTTGATCCCTTGCACCCTACCATGGATGAAGAGCTTGATTTGCTTCGTAACCTTAGAACTGTGAATCTTATCATTAGAGGGTTACCTGATGACTTGCTTAATCTTGTTACAAATTTTGAGTGTGCCTATGCTATGTGGAAATTCTTGGAAGAACTTTATCCGGACTACTCTATGAGAGGTCTTGATGAAATTCTACACAAGACTATTGAATTTGATAGGTTGCACCCTAGTGATCCTAACTTTGATAAATGCTTCTTTGAGCTTCGTGATCTTATGAAAAAGAAGGGTGATCCCGGTCTTATCAATATTAGAGTTAGAAATGCTCTTGCATTGCATTCCGAAGATTATTATTCCATTGACCAAACTAATGCAAATACTTATCAAATTGACCTAGGTGTTGATGATGAACAATCTATGGGTCAATATGATGATGAGCATGAGCATGATGATGATTACTCTGATTCGGACACCGAGCTAGACAAAGTCATGAAGAGTCTCAATCTCATGGCAAATATGAGAGACTACTTGTCTGGTGGAAAAGAGTGGATTCTTGATAGTGGATGCACCGATCACATGACCGGAAACAAAGACATGTTTCGAGAGCTTGCAAAAAATGATGGCCCACGCAAGTATGTGACTTTTGGAGACAACTCCAAGGGTAAGGTACTTGGCCTTGGTAAGGTGGCCATATCTCATGATAGCTCTATTCAAAATGTCATGCTTGTTGAATCTCTTGGATACAATTTACTTTCCGTGTCTAGACTAGCTGACTTTGGATTCAATGTGCTATTCACCAAAGTAGATTGCCAAGTCTTTCGTCGTGATAATCAAAACATGGCTTTTACTGGTATTCGTAGAGGTGATCTATATATTGTTGATTTCACTAAGAAAGCCCAACCTAGAGCTTGTTTCATTGCTAAATCCTCTAAAGGTTGGTTGTGGCATAGAAGGCTAGGACATGTTGGTATGCGTAATCTAGACAAGCTGATCAAAGGTGATCATATTCTTGGTGTTAAAGATGTTTTCTTTGACAAAGATAGACTTTGTAGTGCTTGTCAAGCAGGAAAACAAGTTGGTGGAAGTCATCCCGTGAAAAACATCATGACCACTAGGAGACCGCTTGAGCTTCTCCACATGGATCTCTTCGGTCCCAATGCTTACAAAAGCCTTGGTGGTAACTCCTTTGGTCTAGTTATAGTTGATGATTATTCCAGATTTACGTGGGTATTTTTCCTTGATGATAAATCGCAGGTTCAGAGGATCTTCAAGACCTTTGCCAAAAGGGCCCAAAATCAATTTGAGGTGAAGATCAAGAAAGTTCGGAGTGACAATGGAACGGAGTTCAAGAACGCCAATGTAGACTCTTTTCTCGATGAGGAAGGAATTCTACATGAGTTCTCGGCTACGTACACTCCTCAACAAAATGGAGTTGTTGAGAGGAAGAACCGAACGCTCATAGAGATGGCAAGAACGATGCTTGATGAATACAAGACACCGAAACATTTTTGGGGAGAAGCGGTCGAGACAGCTTGTCATGCTATCAACAGGCTTTATCTTCATAAGCTCCTCGGCAAGACATCATACGAGCTTCTCACCGGTAACAAACCCCAAGTGGGATACTTTCGTGTCTTTGGTTCAAAATGCTATATCCTTGATAAGCATCGTCGGTCTAAATTTGCTCCTAAATCTCATGAAGGTTTTCTTCTTGGTTATGGATCAAACACCCACACCTACCGTGTCTACAATAATTTCACCCGAAAGGTTGAAGAGACGGTAGATGTGAAGTTTGATGAATCTAACGGCTCGCAAGTAGAGCAAATGCCTATTGATGTAGGAGACAAGGACCCATCGGAAGCAATCCAAGATTTATCTATCGGGAAGATCCGTCCCATGGAAGTGAAGGAGAGTACCTCATCTACATATGTGGAGCCACCTACCTCACGGCAAGGTGAACCTCAAGGCAACATGGAGGCCTCCACAAGTGGAACTCACCAAGATGAGGAAATGCAACAAGAAGATCCACCACAACCTCCTTCTCCACCACCTCAAGACAACACCAACAACAATGAAGAAGAAGAAGAAGAAGAAGAGGAAGATGAAGATGACGAGGAAGCTGAGCCACAACATCAACAAAAGCTATCCCGAGTTCGAGCAAGAGTCAAGAAAAATCATCCTGTGGAACAAATGATGAACGACATCAACTCCGGGAGAATTACTCGCTCTAAAACTCGCTTAGCTAACTTTTGTGAACATTACTCATTTATCTCTAGTATTGAACCTATGAAGGTAGAAGAAGCACTTGATGACCCGGATTGGGTGAACGCTATGCACGAAGAACTACACAACTTCGAGAGGAACAAGGTGTGGACTTTGGTAGAGAAGCCCAACGATGATCAAAACATCATTGGAACCAAATGGGTGTTTCGGAACAAGCAAGATGAAGATGGACAAGTCATCCGCAACAAGGCTCGTCTCGTAGCTCAAGGTTACACACAAGTCGAAGGTATGGACTATGGTGAGACCTATGCCCCCGTTGCTAGACTTGAATCCATTCGCATTCTTCTTGCTTATGCCAATCACCATGATATTACTCTCTATCAAATGGACATCAAAAGTGCTTTCCTAAATGGTAAAATTGAGGAGGAAGTATTTGTGAAACAACCTCCCGGTTTTGTGAACCCCAAAAAGCCTAATCATGTTTACAAGTTGCACAAAGCTCTTTATGGTCTTAAACAAGCCCCTAGAGCTTGGTACAAATGCTTAACTAGCTTTCTTCTTGAAAAAGGCTTTGAGATTGGAAAGATAGACTCAACGCTGTTCACAAAAAGGGTTAATGGTGAACTATTTGTGTGCCAAATATATGTTGATGATATTATCTTTGGTTCAACTAACCCCCATTTTAGCAAGAAGTTTGGACAGCTCATGTCGGAGAAGTATGAAATGTCCATGATGTGTGAACTCAAATTTTTCCTTGGGTTGCAAATCAAGCAATCTAAGGAGGGTACCTTTGTCTCACAAACAAAGTACACCAAGGATCTCTTCAAGAAGTTCAACATGCAAGAAAGCAAAGGTATGAGTACCCCCATGCCTACTAGTGGACACAATGACTTGACAAAAGATGGAGAACCCGTTGATCAAAAGATTTACCGTTCTATGATTGGTTCTCTACTATATCTTTGTGCTTCTCGTCCTGACATAATGTTGAGTGTATGCATGTGTGCACGATATCAAGCAGCCCCTAAAGAATGTCATCTTAAAGCTGTTAAAAGGATAGTGAGATACTTGATACACACACCAAACTTTGGCATTTGGTATCCTAAGAGAGCTTCTTTCGATCTTGTTGGCTATTCCGACTCGGACTATGCCGGTGACAAGGTTGATAGAAAGTCAACTTCGGGTACGTGTCAATTCCTTGGTCGATCCCTTGTATCTTGGTCCTCCAAGAAACAAAATTCGGTATCTTTATCCACTGCCGAAGCAGAATATATTGCTGCTGGTTCGTGTTGTGCTCAATTGCTATGGATGACACAAACGCTTAAAGATTATGGGATACATGTGAGACGTGTTCCATTGCTTTGTGACAATGAGAGTGCAATCAAGATTGGACACAATCCTGTGCAACACTCTCGAACAAAGCATATTGAAGTTCGTCACCATTTTATTCGTGATCATATTGCCAAGGGTGATATTAATCTTAAGCATGTTCGTACTGACAAACAACTTGCTGATATCTTTACAAAACCTCTTGATGAGAAAGTGTTTTGTCGCTTAAGGAGTGAATTGAACATCATTGATGCTTCAAACTTGGAGTGATAACTCCATTGATGCATGCAAGGCTTGAGCCTCTTGACTAATCCTTGATATTTCTCTTATGATGATGATCATATGTCTTGGACACATTTGCCTCCTTGTATTGCATCTAACTCCTTGCAGGTACTTGGATGATCTACATTCCACAAGATTACCACACACTCAAATCATGAGTAATCTTGTCATTGACCAAGTATCTAGCCCTTTGGGATGATGAGTTCAAGGAACAAAATTCTACATATCCTTTTTGACATCCTATACATCTAGTATTTCACTCTTGTCATCTTGGATATTCTTGAGTATTTCCTTGCTTGCCTAACCCATGTAGGAAGATGAACTACACAAGTAGAAATGGCGCTCCAACTTCACATTCAATGAGCACCTACATCAAGCTTACCTACATGAGTAAAGCAACAACAAGCCCAAGGTATGTTCTTCACATCTTTAAGGAGCTTTACTCAAAGCCATGAGTACAAGCAGCTTCATAAGATGTGATCACATCAAATGCTTAATCGAAAAATGGCAACCCCATTTTGAGCTTAAACGATGAGTATGACCTATGATCAAATGTCTTCATTTGACTCCTAAGTCAATATACTCAAACATAGGTGACTTTGTCGCCGACCTTTATCTAGATGAAGTACATATGCTTTTAGAGTTTTTCTGTTTTCTCTTATGTTCTCTCATTGAGTTTTCTTAAAAAAAAAAAAAAAAAAAACTTCATCTAGAACTCTTTTTATTTCTTTTCTTATATTTCTTTGTGAATATCCTTCTGGAAATCTTTTTATGGCTCTAATCAATTCCTTGAAAATCTTTTACAAATTCCTTGCAAATCTTTTGAAATACTCCTCGCAAAGTGATCTGAATTCTTTCTCTACTTTTAAGGGGGAGAGGACTCAAATTCAGACTCGATTTCTTAAATTTTAAAGAGGAGAGGACTCAAATTTGGACTCAAATTGTTTCTCTATGCATGTTCTTGTTTGTCCAGTTGTGATTCTTAAGGATCCCACTTCTTTCTTTCTTTCTTTCTTTCCATCCTTCCTGCCCTACCTAGTTTGCTGCCCTTTTCGGCACTTGATGTCAAAGGGGGAGAGAACTTAGGGGGAGAGGACTAGGGGGAGTAGGGGAGAAGAGAAGACTTAAGGGAAGAAGAAAAGCAATCTTATCTTAAGGGGGAGAGAATCACATCAAAGCTTTGTCGTATTTTACATTGGACATTACAATTGGCATCTTTCTTTTGATTTTGCTTTTTCCTTCACACCCCTTGTTCTTACAATTGGTATCTTTCTCACAATTGGTATCTCATGGAATCTTTTAGCTTAAGGGGAGAAGACTTAGAGGAATCTTCACAATTGATATCCTATGAAAAGCAAAATCTCTCAGAGTTCATTGAAAATCTTTTAGCTTCGGAGACATGTTTGCTGATTCAAGCCTGTGCTCAATATGAGACACTCTTTATACATGTCCTCCCTGGCTTGGTACTCTTAATGTTCTTGCAGTGGGTTGAAGGAATACTCTTGTGTTATCTAACCTTGTTTTCTCAAGTTTATCCCTTCAGGTACAAGTGCCAAGGAACCTCAAGGTAAGTATATGCATCTTGCAGAATGTGCATGATGGTGACTTGCTTGTAAATACTTGTTTGCAAGAAATCACCATGCACATATGCATTATCACTCACTTTCTCTTCTCTTCTGCTCTGATGCATATAGCCAAGCTGCATGTAGCACATCTTGCTTATCTCTCTTGTGTGCTTGTGGTAGTCCAAAACCATAATCTATGAAAATCTTGCACACTTGTAGGGGGAGCCTGTGTACTACATGCTTGTCAAAGCTTTCATGATAATCCTGTCTTTCTTTCAATAAGCTTTGATGTTTCGTTCAATATAATTTCAGTGTGTTGCTATCAATTACCAAAAAGGGGGAGATTGAAAGCACATTTGCTCTCCGGGTGGTTTTGGTAATTAATGACAACATACTTTGTGGTTGGACTAATGCTTTTATCAAGTATGTTTCAGGAAACCCAATCACTTTGGTATGGCAAGATGATTGAAGAAGTGGACCCCTCAAAATGCTAAGGCAAGCATTGGCAAAAGCTCAAGACTCCATTTTTGGTTTAGTGATCAAAGATCACATTGAGTCCATAGGAAAAGCCAATACTATTAAAAGGGGATGAGGTTGTGTTGATGATCTGGTTGCTCAAGTGCTTGGTGATCTAACTCCCTCAACTATCAGCACTATTCACTACTTATCACACACCCATAAGTAATCTCGGTCAAACCAACTATGTCTCACCGAGATGAAGTTATTTCTACAAACCCTAACATCTCGGTCACACCGATTCTT
>LR738710.1:411875525-411932875 GCA_902687465.1 Secale cereale
CCTGGCCCCTATATATAGTGGGGGGAGAGGGCAGCCGCACCCAAGCCTCTGGCGCCTCTCCCCCCTCCCGTCACACTTCCTACTCCTCTCGCAGGGCGCCGGCGAAGCCCTGCAGGTTTTCCTGTTGCATCCACCACCACGCCGTCGTGATGCTGGATCTCCGACAAACTCTCCTCCGTCCTTGCTGGATCAAGAAGGAGGAGACGTCGCTGTACCGTCGTGTGTTCAACGCGGAGGTGCCTTCCGTTCGGCACTGGGATCATCGGTGACGAGGATCACGAAGAGTACGACTACTTCATCCACGTTCCTTCGAACGCTTCCGCTCGCGATCTACAAAGGGTATGTAGATGCGCTCCATTATGCTCGTTGCTAGATGATTCCTTAGATTGATCTTTGTGAAGCGTAGGAAATTTTTTGAATTCTGCTACGTTCCCCAACAGTAGACTCGTTCCTAATTAGCCGAAACACCTTAGGAAACGGAAAAACCACAACTCAAAATCTCAAGGACAAATGTCAAATGGTGGTAGCGGACAAGTGGTGGTGGTTGCAAAAATGTTGGTGGAAACCCGGTCAAAATTGGTTATGGTGGTGGAAGGGTATGATGGGCTATACACGGTGTCGGGATTGAAGGCACAGTCCCAAAGTAGCCAAAACACCTTAGGAGACACAACCCACAACTCAAACAAACTCAAACAAAATTGGGTTATGTTGGGTGGAAATGTATAGTGGGTAATGGGTATGCGGAAGTGGTGGTGGTGGTGGATGAAGAAGAAATCGTCCCTAAGTAGCCTATACACCTTAGGAGACTCAAATCACTACTCAAGCAGCCACAAATGATATGGTGGACAAAATGGTTAGGTTGCGGAAGTCGGTGATGGTTATGCGGATGATATGGTGGAAGCCCTAGGCAAATATGCCAAAATCCACAAAATATGATGGAGTCAAAATATGATGGTAGTATTGTTTTGTGAAGGGGGTGTCACTAGCTTCAAAATGAGCTAAAGAACGTCAAAGTCGGAGTTCGGATGAATTAGTTATGGACAAAACAAAAAACAACCGAAGTGGGAATCTATAGGTACCGGACGTCCGGAAAGTGATGGATGTCCGGTGACCGGACATCCTGTTGGGCTCGGAAATCCGGTAATTTCTTCTGTAAATGTGGTTCCGGTCGTTCGGTGAGTTGCGGACGTCCGGTGCTTCGTGAGGGTCTGGACGTCCGGTAAAACGCCGGCCGTCCGGTAGGTCGGGGTGAACGCGGGATTTGGGTTCCGGGACGCGATTTTGGGCGGAATTTGATGATTTTGGGGTCAAAATTGATGAGATTTCGTGGATGGGAAGTGGGGAAAGTTGGGGAAATGCTAGATCCACTTGAAACTAAGCAAATCAATGGATCAAAATCAACAAAAGATCATCAAACCAACAAATCACAAAAAAATTGGGGCTATTTTTGGTGGGGAATTTTCGAATTTGGGGAAGAACACGACAAAACAAGGCTAGAAAACGGTGGAGGGGGCTCCAAATTCGTGAGAAACCGTGGCTCTTGATACCATATGATGTAGGGTGGAACCCTAGATGGCCGATCTTTCACGAAATGGAGAGGATCCCACAAAGAACACGATGAACACGGGGAGAAAGCACAAGGGAAAACACTCAAGAACAAGTACAATCACACATCCACTAGACAATCAAACACACAAGATCACAAGGTACATGAAGAACAAAGGGAAAGATACAAGGTAAAGTTGATCTCTATGAGGAGGTCTTGAATCCGCGAAGGATCTTCCCGTTAGGGGTCTTGAATCCAAGGTGGATCTTCTCCGTAGAGGGGGCGCGGTCTCTCTCGTGGAGTAGATCCGTAATGGATGAGCAAAGCTCTATCTCACATATGAGCTAAATCAATGATAACCCTAAAATGGTGGAGGTGGAGGGGTATATATAGTCTAGGTGGGCGAAAGGGTAAGTGGGAAGGGTTACAAGGCCATAGGCCCGTGCCTGCGCACAGGCAGGGAGCGGACGTCCGCTCGGCACCGGATGTCCGGTGGCTCGGGAGGGACCGGGCATCCTGTATCTCACAGACTTCCGCTATTTTCCACCGATTACGTTCTCTTGACGATGTCACGGACGTCCGGTGGCTGCCGGTCGTCCGGTCGCCTAGGACGCGTCGGACGTCCGGCCTGTAGCGGACGTCCGGAGCCTATAGCTTGCAGCAGCTCCATTTCTTCCGTCTTCTCTTCCACGCTTCCCTCGCGGATGGTCTAGGTGATCCTTGGCGCTTGCACTCCTCCTCGTCGTCCGTGAAACTCCGACAATACCTATGCATGCACACGAGTGGAGTATCAAGTAGTATACCATCCTCGAAGGGGTCAAGTGAACACGTGTAAAGGAGATGATTCACCTTTTTGTATGAGAAGTAGAGGTCGCACATGTCACTTGTGATGTAGGGTGGAACCCTAGATGGCCGATCTTTCACGAAAGGAGGGATCCCCAGAATGAACACGTGATATACGAGGGGAAAACACAACAGGGACAAGAACAAAACACTCAAACTAACACGTTTAGGTCACAGAAATGCTAGATCCGGGTACACAAAGTGCGATAGACGATACACGATCAACTAAGGACAATACAAGTGGCGGTAGTCATCTCCATGAGGAGGTCTTGATGTTCTTCTCCGTGAAGGAGGTCTTGAATCCGATGGATCTTCTCCGAAGAGGCCGCGGTCTCGTAGGAGAGGAACCACTAGGGTGTTTAGATGAGCTATCCCAAAAGCTACCTAGGACGAGGGAAGTCAACGAGTATATATTGCATGGGGTGATGCCGTCAGGTCGGATGTCCGGTGGCTCGAGAGGGACCGGACGTCCGGTAATCCTCGGATTTCTACTAATTACGTTCTGTAGTCGGTGTCACGGACGTCCGGTGGCCTCCGGTCGTTTGGGAGTCGCCGGTCGTCCGGTGAACATCGGACGTCCGGTGCCTAGAATGATCGGTCGTCCGGCAGGGGTCGGACGTCCGGTGCCTGTAGCGTCTTCAGCCGCACTTCTTCTCGTTCCAAGCACTTGTCGATCCCGCCGCCTTGTCCATTGTGCAGAGCTGTCCCGTGGCCTTCATTCAAGTACCTGAGTATGCATAGAGTTTCTGATGAGGGTAGAAGCCATGTCCCATGCGACTCGAGAGGAAATAGATAAAGGAGTTAGTTCACCTCGGCTTTGAGAGCTCTTGCACGGGCTCGTGTCATTGGTCCTTTGGGCACTTGGTGAGTCGACGGTATGTCCATGGGGATGATCTTGGGATGCTCCGCATCATCTCCCCTCCCTTGGGAAAGATCCGACCTCGGATCGAAATTTTCATCACCATGGAAAGGAGATAGGTCCTTGATGTTGAAGGTATTTCTCACGTTGTACTTGTCTCGTGGAATATCGATCTTGTAGGCGTTGTTGTTGTAGCGCGCTAGCACCTTGAAAGGTCTGTCGGCTCGAGGTAGTAGTTTGGACTTGCATTCATTGGGGAAGCGGTCCTTTCGAAGATGAAGCCATACGAGATCTCCCGGTTGGAACATTGGTGCCTTGTTGACATTGACCTTGGTGGTGAGGCGATGGACTTGTCGCTCGATCGTTGCCCTTGTATCTTCATGCACCTTCTTGAGATAGCTTGCTCGTGCACTTGCGTCCATGTTGATGCGCTCTTGTAGAGGTAGATGTAGGATGTCCAATGGGGACAACGGGTTGAATCCGTAGACGACCTCGAAAGGGGACTTGCCGCTAGTCGAATGTCTTGCGCGGTTCTAGGCGTACTCGGCGATGGGCAAGCATTGCTCCCATTCCTTGATGTTCTTCTTGATCAACACGCAAAGAAGCATCGAAAGCGTGCGGTTCGTCACCTCTGTTCGGCCGTCGGTTTGTGGATGATATGCCGAAGAGAAGAGGAGCTTGATGCCGAGTTTGGCGCATAGAGTTTTCCAAAAGTAGCTCAAGAACTTGACGTCCCGGTCCGACACGATCGTCTTGGGGACTCCATGTAGACGAATGATTTCCCTACAAAAGAGATTTGCAACATGTGAAGCATTGTCGATCTTGTTACAAGGAATGAAATGAGCCATTTTAGAGAATCTATCCACAACAACAAACATGGAATCTTTGCCATGTTGAGTCCTAGGAAATCCAAGTATAAAGTCCATGCTTATGTCTTCCCATGGATGGTATGGAATCGGAAGTGGCATGTAAAGACCATGAGATTGAGCTTTTGACTTAGCTTTGCGACATGTAGAACATCGGTTGGTGAGGCATGAGACGTCACGGAGCATCTTGGGCTAAAAGTAGTTCTTTGAGAGCGTAGCAAATGTCTTGTCGCGTCCAAAGTGTCCCATGAGTCCTCCTCCATGAGATTCCTGCAAAAGGAGCAAACGAAGCGAAGACTCGGGAATGCAAAGTTTATTAGCTCTCATAAGATATCCATCCTTTATGTAGTAGCGTTCCCAAGAAGTGTGAGTCAAACACTAAGCATAAGGATTTGCAAAGAAAGGATCATGCTCATATAAATCTTTTATGTGCTCAAAGCCAATAACATTCAACTCAAGTTGTGTAATAAGCATACATTTACGGGAAAGTGCATCCACCACAACATTCTTTTTGCCTTTGATGTATTTGATGACATAGGGAAAAGACTCAATGAACTCACTCCACTTAGCATGACACTTGTTCAACTTAGTTTGACCCTTGAGATACTTGAGAGTCTCATGGTCCGTATGAAGAATGAATTCATGAGGTCTAAGATAATGTTCCCAAACACGCAAAACTAGCACCAAGGCATAGAGCTCTTTATCATATATGGGGTAGTTAAGTTGCGCTCCGAATAGCTTCTCGCTAAAGTACGCAATTGGGCGTTTTTCTTGCATTAGCATGCCACCTATGCCGATACCGCCAGCGTCACAATGAATCTCAAAAGGTTTGTCAAAGTTTTGTAGGGCAAGAAGTGGTGCGTGTGTAAGCAAGATTTTTAGCTCATTGAACGCGGTGTCTTGCGAAGGACCCCAAATGAAGGGTGCGTTCTTTTTGCTCAAGGCGTGTAGAGGCATAGCAATGGTGCTAAAGTCCTTAAAAAACGTCGATAGAAACCGGCTAAACCAAGAAAGCTACACACTTGTTGTATATTCATTGGTTGTGGCCATGTTTTAATTGCTTCAATTTTAGTTTCATCAATGTGAACACCTTGTGAAGAAACGACAAATCCTAAGAAAATGACCTTGTCAACGCCAAAAGTGCATTTATTCATGTTAGCATATAAGCGCTCTTTCCGAAGGGTTTGTAAAACCATACGGATGTGTGTCACATGGTCCTCAAGCGACTTGCTAAACACGATGATTTCATCAAAATAAACCACTACATAGATGCCTATGTAGGGTCGGAGAACAAAATGCATAAGATGCATAAATGAGCCGGGTGCTTCCGATAAACCCATTGGCATGACAAGCCACTCATATAACCCAAACTTGGTTTTGAAAGCCGTTTTCCACTCATCGCCCTCTTGAATGTGAATTTGGTAGTAACCACTTTTAAGATCAATCTTTGAAAAGATGGTGGCACCACATAATTCATCAAGCATGTCGTCTAAGCGTGGAATAGGGTAATGGTATTTAACGGTGATAGCATTTATCGGACAACAATCGGAACACATGCGAAAACTTCCATTTTTCTTAGGCACGAGAATAACCGGAACGGCACAAGGGCTCAAGCTTTCACGTACATGACCTTTGTCGATTAGTTGTTGTACTTGCCGTTGTATCTCCTTGGTTTCCTTGGGGTTGACGCGGTACGGTGCCTTGTTCGGAAGTGGTGCGCCGGGTATGAGGTCGATGCGGTGTTCGATTCCGCGAAGTGGAGGTAGACCCGAAGGTAGCTCATCGGGAAAGACGTCCGAGAATTCCTGCAACAATTTAGACAATACTAAAGGTAGAGGTGGTGAAGTGTTAGTAGGTTTGGCTTCCCCTTTGCATAAAAGCACAAGGTGAAAGACACTCGAGGGGTTCTCACACACTTCTCTCATCTCACTTTTGGTGGCAAATAGCACTAGTTGCTTCTTGTCGCTCATCATGGAGTTGCTCATATCTGGCTTGTGGCTCTCACTCTCCTTTTGGTGGCTCACTCTGTCACCATTCTCTCCATGATGGTTGGCAGGTAAGTGTTTGTCGGCAGCTACTTGACTTGGAGACATTGGACGTAGCACGAATTCCTTGCCCTTCATCTTGAAGTTATAGTGGTTGGTCCGTCCATTGTGTGTGACTCCACGATCGTATTTCCATGGCCGTCCAAGTAGAATGTGGCACACGGACATAGGGACCACATCACACTCAAGTGTGTCCTCGTACACGCCTATCTTGAAGGAGACTTGCACGGTATGCTCGACTCGAAGAATTCCGGCGTCGTTAAGCCATTGGACCTTGTAGAGGTGAGGGTGCTTCGTCTTGACCAATTGTAGTTTGTCGAATAGCTTTTCTCTTGCCAAGTTATGACAACTTCCTCCATCAATGATAACCTTGACGGGGCGTCCATTGATGTCGGCCTTGGTATGGAAAATGTGACATCATTGGTCGTCATCTTGTTGATGTTGGAGTGTCAAGACCTTGGAGACAACGAGATTGGCACTCGAGTCATTGTCGCAAAACACTTGATGGTCTTCATCTTCATTCACTTGTCGATGCATAGCTACAAGCTCAAGGGCTTCCATCTCATCGTCGCTCATTGAGTCATAAGATCCATCATCATTGATGATCATGGTATGAATGGTCTTGCACTCAAATGACTTGTGGCCTCTCCCTTGGCACTTGAAACACTTGATGGAACTTGTCCTTGGTTTGAGTTGTAGATGAGGAAGCTCTTGGCTTGAAGTTGTTTGTAGAAGGTGGACGACTTGATGTAGTCGTATTCTTGTAGCTTGACTTGTCACCGAAGGTTGTAGACGGCTTGGTAGAGGTAGGAGTAGCCGAAGTCGTTGAAGCTTGGTTGTAGGAGCCGAAGTTCTTGGAGTTGAACTTGGAGTACTTGTAGTCCTCTTGAACTTGTCGCTCTGCTTTGGTTGCTTGGTGTACTAGCTCGAGGAGGGTTGTGTATGGTTGAAAGTCCGCAATCTTCTTGATAGGATAGTTGAGTCCATTCAAGAATCTCGCCATTGTTTGCTCTTCATCTTCCGTGATGTTGGCTCTTATCATGGCAATCTCCATCTCCTCGTAGTACTCTCCAACGGACTTGGTACCTTGCTTGAGGAGTTGTATCTTCTTGAACAAGTCACGGCTGTAGTGTGTTGGCACGAAGCATGCTCTCATGACTTCCTTCATTTGAGCCCAAGTAGTGATAGGAGGTTCGCCTTTTGCTTCTCTTATCTCGATGATTTGCTCCCAAAATGAGAACATAGTATTGGAACGCAAGGGAGGCCATAGCAATTTTCTTCTATTCATCAAAGTTGTGTAAGCGAAAGATCTTATCAACTTTCAATGCCCATGATAGGTAGTCTTCGGGCTCAATGCTTCCGGAAAACTTTGGCATGGTGAACTTAAGCTTGCCATAGCGATGCTCTTCATTGTTTGCTTGCCTATTGGGAGGGCGTTCTTGATTGGGACGATTGGCAATCTCGTGTTGCTCTTGTCGGATTAGATGTCCATTGTCATGGTGTACTTGCCGAGCTTGTGGTTCTTGTGGAGGTCGTTTCTCTTATTGCGCTTCAGGAGGAACTTCTTCTTGCATGTGTTCTTCGTGGCGCCTCTCTTGTATCTCATCGCGAAGGAAATCCTCTTCTTGATGAGTATGTCAATTGCGAGTTGACACATTGCGATGTGAATCACATAATGTTCGTTGCGCCTCAAGAGCTTGAGCTTCTTGGCGTTGTTGTGCTTGACGATTAGCCTCGGCATCTTGTTCTTCTTGATGTCGACGTGCTCGCTCTTGTTGTTGTTGGTGTAGTCATTGTCGTTCTTGCGCTTGGTCAAGTATAGCTTGGTTTTGACGATGTCGACTCTCTTGCTCTTCAAATAGCTCTTGGGAGCTCTTGTCATGAAGGGGGTTCCGATTGTCATGTCGAGCTTGATGTGCGGCTTGACGAAGAGTGTTTGATGTAGGGGTACTAGAGCCTTCCGTGGAGTCGGTATGGCGCCTTGAGCGGCTTCGTCTTTGAGAAGATGTGAAAGAAGAACGACGGTTGACTATCAAAGTCCGTAGCTCATCAAATTGAGTAGACATGTTGGTGTTGATGATGTCAAATTGATCTCTTGTTCGTGCTTCAAATTGTCGTGCGTCAGCAGCGACTTGCTCAATATGCTCGCGCATAGCTTCACTCTCTTGGTGTAGAGCTCGTTGGACACCAAAAAGATGTAGTTTGGTGACGTAGTTGTTCGATTCTTGAGGATCATCGAAGAGCAGGTTCGAAGATGTACTTGGCCTATCCATCATTGCAAGCAAGAGTGTGAGTGGGAGAAAGGAGAGGACAATATCAAATGTACCTTGACCGAAGTTGAAAATGGATCTACGATCACTCAATAATGTAACCCTGAAATAGCACTATTGGTACCACTTCGTGTCAATTCTCACACCTACACAAGTAAAGCTTTGTGAGGAGCTTGGTTAGGATGGTGGCGCAAATTCAATGCAATTGTCAAAGTGACTCAATGATGTTGAAAATGATTCAAAATTTGCTCATGCAACAAGTAGATCACAAACAATAAGTAGCACACGGAACACACGCACAGATAGATAAATGTGGTTGTGCAACCAAGGGTGAGCGAAAATGTGGAATCCACAGAAAATGCTCTTGTTGCACAACACTAGAGAGACGCTAACCGATTGCTTAATAGGCGGATACGCACTTGTGCATGACCTATAAGAGGCAAAATGTAACGACTTCCTTTCACAAGTATACTATGAGTGTATGATGTGCCGATGCTTAAGCACAAAATGATGTATTGCTATCGCATATGATCTCTTTTGATGCAAGGCGTATGATGCTATTTTCCTTTTGCTTATAAGCTTTGGTTAGCTCTTTTGCTTAAAAGCTTGTGAGCTCTTTCTCTGGACACTTATGCATGCTTCTCGGATCAAGCTAGCTATTGTGTATGCGGATCACTCTTGTGTCACACGGAGATATGATGATGTAGTATGCAATATCTATGACTATCACTAATGTGGACAAGTGTCGTGGCCCGACAATACTCAAATGGCGAGTCTCGATGGGAAAGCTACACAAAAAGGTCTATAGGGTGACAATGCAATTGCAAGGTAGAATGACAAAGCGTCGTCGATGTTATCGTCCTTGTAGAGGTTGAGAGGTGGTCTCGTCGATGTCGCTCCGTTCTGAGATAGCCGAAACACACAAGGAAACGGTAAACCACAACTCAAATGATCTAAGAGACAAAGGGGTAATACGGTAGTGATTTTGGTTAGGCAATGGTGGTGGTGGTATGGAAGAAGTTTGTGTATGAATGGGTAAGTTGTTGCGGAACTGGAACAGAACTGAATAAATTCAGTTTCGTCAGGTTTCGTTGGACGTCCGGTAGGTCGCCGGACGTCCGGTAAGTCTCAGAAATCCGGTAAAGGGTTATGTATAGGATGTGCTGGTCGTCCGGTGGGTGATGGAAGTCCGGTGCTTCGTGGGTGGTCGGACGTCTGGTAAAATGCCAGTCGTCCGGTAGTCTAGGCTAGGGGTCGATGTATCCGTGGAGAAATTTGTTAAACTTGGTCGAATTTGCGGAAGAAAATTGGGGAAAAGTTGGGGAAAAGCTAGATCCACTCATGGCACAGCAAATCCATGGAACAAATCCAACAAAATTTTGCCAAATCAACAGATCACAAAAAAATTGGGCTATTTTTGGTGGGGAATTTTTCGAAATTAGGAATAACACAACAAAAACAAGCTAGAAAACACGGGTAGGGGCTCCAATTTCGTGAGAAACCGTGGCTCTGATACCATATGATGTAGGGTGGAACCCTAGATGGCCGATCTTTCACGAAAGGAGGGATCCCAAGGATGAACACGTGATATACGAGGGAAAAACACAAGAGGGACAAGAAGAAAACACTCAAACCAACACGTTTAGGTCACACAAATGCTAGATCCGGGTACACAAAGTGCAATACACGAAACACGATCAACTAAGGACGATACAAGTGGCGGTAGTCATCTCCATGAGGAGGTCTTGATGTTTTTCTCCGTGAAGGAGGTCTTGAATCTGGTGGATCTTCTCCGAAGAGGCCGCGGTCTCCTAGGAGAGGAACCACTAGGGTGTTTAGATGAGCTATCCCAAAAGCTACCTAGGACGAGGGAAGTCAACGAGTATATATTACATGGGGTGACGCCGTCGGTTCGGACGTCCGCTGGGTCGCCGGACGTTCGGTGGCTCGGGAGGGACCGGACATCCGGTAATCCTCGGATTTCCGCTAATTACGTTTTGTAGTCGGTGTCACGGACGTCCGGTGGACTCCGGTCATCCGCTCGTCTGGGAGTCGTTGGTCGTCCGGTGAACGTTGGATGTCCGGTGCCTGGGAATGACCGGTTGTCCGGCAGGGGTCGGACATCCGGTGCCTGTAGCGTCTTCAGCCACACTTCTTCTCGTTCCAAGCACTTGTCTATCCCGCCGCCTTGTCCATTGTGCACAGCTTTCCCGTGGCCTTCATTCAAGTACCTGAGTATGCATAGAGTTTCTGATGAGGGTAGAAGCCATGTCCCATGCGACTCGAGAGGAAATAGATAAAGGAGCGAGTTCACCTCGGCTTCGAGAGCTCTTGCACGGGCTCGTGGACACACTCTCCCCGCTCGTTGCTATGCTTCTCCTAGATAGATCTTGCGTGATCGTAGGAATTTTTTTGAAATACTACGTTCCTCAACAATGGGATCATGAGCCAGGTCTATGCGTACATGATATGCACGAGTAGAACACAATGAGTTGTGAGGGATAATAGCCATACTGCTTACCAGCATGTCATACTTTGATTCGGCGGTATTATTGGATGACGCGGCCCTGACCGACGTTATGCGTACGCTTACGCGAGACTGGTTCTACTAACGTGCTTTGCACATAGGTGGCTGGCGGGTGTCAGCTTTTCTAACTTTAGTTGAATCGAGTGTGACTACGCCCGGTCCTTGTGAAGGTTAAAACACCACACTTGACGAAAAATCGTTGTGGTTTTGATGCGTAGGTAAGAATGGTTCTTGCTAAGCCCATAGCAGTCACGTAAAACTTGCAACAACAAAGTAGAGGACGTCTAACTTGTTTTTGCAGGGCATGTTGTGATGTGATATGGTCAAGACATGATGAGTTATACATTATTGTATGAGATGGTCATGTTTTGTAAATTATCGGCAACCGACAGGGGCCTTATGGTTGTCTCTTTATTGTATGAATTGCGACAGCCATGTAATTGCTTTACTTTATCACTATGAGTTAGCAATAGTAGTAGTAGAAATAGTTGGCGAGACGAGCACGACGCTACGATGAAGATCATGGTGTCAAGCTGGTGACGATGGAGATCATGACGATTCTTTGGAGATGGAGATCAAAAGCACAAGATGATGATGTCCATATCATGTCACATATTTTGATTGCATATGATGTTTATCTTATTATGCTTCTTATTTTGCTTAGTACAGCGATAGCCTTATAAGATGATCCCTTACGAATTTCAAGGTACAAGTGTTCTCCCTGAGTATGCACCGTTGCTAAAGTTCGTCGTGCCGAGACACCACGTGATGATCGGGTGTGATAAGCTCTGCGTTCAAATACAACGGGTGTAAGATAGTTTTGCACATGCAAAATACTCGGGTTAAACTTGACGAGCCTAGCATGTACAGACATGGCCTCGGAACACTGGAGACTGAAAGTTCGAACGTGAATCATATAGTAGATATGATCAACATAAGATGTTCACCATTGAAAACTATTCCATCTCACGTGATGATCGGACTAGTTTAGTTGATTTGGATCACGTGATCATTTAGATGACTAGAGGGATGTCTATCTAAGTGGGAGTTCTTTAGTAATATGATTAATTGAACTTTAATTTATCATAAACTTAGTCCTGATAGTTTTTGCATATCTATGTTGTTGTAGATTAATGGCCCGTGCTACCGTTCCCTTGAATTTTAATGCGTTCCTCGAGAAAGCTAAGTTGAAAGATGATGGTAGCAACTACACGGACTAGGTCAGTAACTTGAGGATTATCCTCATTGCCGCACAGAAGAATTATGTCCTCAAAGCACCACTAGGTGGCAGGCGTGCTGCAGGAGCAACTCCTGACGTTATGAACGTCTGGCAAGCTCGTTCTGGTGACTACTCGATAGTCCAGTGTGCCATGCTTTACGTCTTAGAATCGGGACTTCAAAGACATTTTGAACGTCATGGAGCATATGAGATGTTCCAAGAGTTGAAGTTAATATTTCAAGCAAATGCCCGAATTGAGAGATATGAAGTCTCCAATAAGTTCTATAGCTGCAAGATGGAGGAGAACAGTTCTATCAGTGAACACTTACTCATAATGTCTGTGTACTACAATCACATGACTCAACTTGGATGCAAAGTTCATGGAGATAGTGTTATTGATAGAGTTCTTCAATCACTGTCATCAAGCTATAAAGGCTTCGTGATGAACTATAATATGCAAGGGATGCATAAGACAATTCCCGAGCTCTTCGCTATGCTCAAAGCTGCGGAGGTAGAAATCAAAAAGGAGCATCAAGTGTTGATGGTTAACAAGACCACTACTTTCAAGAGAAATGGCAAGGGAAAGAAGGGGAACTTCAAGAAGAATAGCAAGCAAGTTGCTACTCCCGCGAAGAAACCCAAGTCTAGAGCCAAGCCTGAAACTGAGTGCTTCTACTGCAAAGGGACTAGACACTAGAAGCGGAACTGCCCCTAGTATTTGGCGGATAAGAAGGATCGCAAAGTGAACAAAGGTATATTTGATATACATGTTATTGATGTGTACCTTACTAATGCTCGTAGTAGCACCTAGGTATTTGATACTGGTTCAGTTGCTAATATTTGTAACTCGAAACAGGGGCTATGGATTAAACGAAGATTAGCTAAGGACAAGGTGACGATGCGCATGGGAAATGGTTCCAAAGTCGATGTGATCACCATCGGCACGCTACATCTACATCTACCTTCGGGGTTAGTTTTAGACCTATTTAATTGTTATTTGGTGCCAGCGTTGAGCATGAACATTATGTATGGATCTTGTTTGTTGCGAGACGGTTATTCATTTAAATCAGAGAATAATTGTTGTTCTATTTATATGAGTAATATCTTTTATGGTCATGCACCCTTGATGAATGGTCTATTTTTATTGGATCTCGATTGTAGTGATACACATATTTATAATATAGAAGCCAAAAGATGCAAAGTTGATAATGATAGTGCAACTTATTTGTGGCACTGTCGTTTAGGTCATATTGGTGTAAAGCACAAGAAGAAACTCCATACTGATGGACTTTTGGAATCACTTGATTATGAATCACTTGGTGCTTGCAAACAATGCCTCATGGGCAAGATGACTAAAACTCCGTTCTCCGGAACAATGGAGCGAGCAACTGACTTATTGGAAATCATACATACTGATGTATGTGGTCCAATGAGTGTTGAGGCTCGCGGCGGGTATCGTTATTTTCTGACCTTCGCAGATGATTTGAGCAGATATGGGTATATCTACTCGATGAAACACAAGTATAAAACATTTGAAAAGTTCAAAGAATTTCAGAGTGAAGTAGAGAATCATCGTAACAAGAAAATAAAGTTTCTACGATCTGATCGCGGAGGCGAATATTTGAGTTACGAGTTTGGTCTTCATTTGAAACAATGTGGAATAGTTTCACAACTCACGCCGCCTGGAACACCACAACGTAATGGTGTGTCCGAACGTCGTAACCGTACTTTATTAGATATGGTGCGATCTATGATGTCTCTTACCGATTTACCACTATCATTTTGGGGTTATGCTTTAGAGACAGCTCAATTCATGTGAAATAGGGCACCATCTAAATCCGTTGAGATGACGCCTTATGAACTGTGGTTTGGCAAGAAACCCATGTTGTCGTTTCTTAAAGTGTGGGGCTACGATGCTTATGTGAAAAAACTTCAACCTGATAAGCTCGAACCAAGTCGGAGAAATGTGTCTTCATAGGATACCCAAAGGAAACTGTTGGGTACACCTTCTATCACAGCTCCGAAGGCAAGATATTCGTTGCTAGGAATGGATCCTTTCTAGAGAAGGAGTTTCTCTCGAAAGAAGTGAGTGGGAGGAAAGTATGACTTGATGAGGTAATAGTACCTCCTCCCGAATTGGAAAGTAGTTCATCATAGAAACTAGTTCCGGTAATTCCTACACCAATCAGTGAGGAAGCTAATGATCATGATCATGAAACTCCAGATCAACCTACTACTGAACCTTGTAGGTCAACCAGGGTACGTTCTGCACCAGAGTGGTACGGTAACCCTGTTCTGGAAGTCATGTTACTAAACCATGATGAACCTACAAACTATGAGGAAGCAATGATGAGCCTAGATTCCGCAAAATGGCTTGAGGCCACGAAATCTGAGATGGAATCCATGTATGAGAACAAGGTGTGGACTTTGGTTGACTTGCCCGATGATCGGCAAGCAATTGAAAATAAATGGATCTTTAAGAGGAAGACTGATGCCAATGGTAATGTTACTGTCTACAAAGCTCGACTTGTTACGAAAGGTTTTCGACAAGTTCAAGGAGTTGACTACGATGATACTTTCTCACCCGTAGCGATGCTTAAGTCTGTCCAAATCATGTTAGCAATTGCCGCATTTTATGATTATGAAATCTGGCAAATGGATGTCAAAACTGCATTCCTTAATGGATATCTCAAAGAAGAGTTGTATATGATGCAACTAGAAGGTTTTGTCGATCCTAAAGGTGCTGACAAAGTGTGCAAGCTCCAGCGATCCATCTATGGACTGGTGCAAGCATCTCAGAGTTGGAATATACGCTTTGATGAGGTGATCAAAGCATATGGTTTTATACAGACTTTTGGAGAAACCTGTATTTACAAGAAAGTGAGTGGGAGCTCTCTAGCATTTCTGATATTATATGTGGATGACATATTTTTGATTGGAAATGATCTAGAATTTATGGGTGGCATAAAAGGATACTTGAATAAGAATTTTCCAATGAAACACCTCGGTGAAGCTTCTTATATATTGGGCATCAAGATCTATAGAGATAGATCAAGACGCTTAATTGGACTTTCACAAAGCACATACCTTGATAAAGTTTTGAAGAAGTTCAAAATGGATCAGTCAAAGAAAGGGTTCTTGCATGTGTTACAAGGTGTGAAGTTGAGTAAGACTCAGTGCCCGACCACTGCAGAAGATAGAGAGAAAATGAAAGTCATTTCCTATGCTTCAGCCATAGGATCTATCATGTATGCAATGTTGTGTACCACACCTGATGTGTGCCTTGCTATAACTTTAGTAGGGAGGTACCAAAGTAATCCAGGAGTGGATCACTAGACAGCGGTCAAGAACATCCTGAAGTACCTGAACAGGACAAAGGATATGTTTCTCGTTTATGGAGGTGACAAAGAGCTCATCGTAAATGGTTACGTCAATTCAAGCTTTGACACTGATCCGGATGACTCTAAGTCACAAATCGGATACGTATTTTTGTTGAACGGCGGAGCTGTCAGTTGGTGCAGTTCCAAGCAGAGCATCATGGCGGGATCTACGTGTGAAGCGGAGTACATAGCTGCTTTGGAAGCAGCAAATGAAGGAGTCTGGATGAAGGAGTTCGTATCCGATCTAGGTGTAATACCTAGTGCATCAGGTCAAATGAAAATCTTTTGTGACAACACTGGAGCAATAGCCTTGGCGAAGGAATCCAGGTTTCACAAGAGAACCAAGCACATTAAGAGATGCTTCAACTCCATCCACGATCAAGTCAAGGAGGGAGACATAGAAATTTCCAAGATACATACGGATCTAAATGTTGCAAACCCATTGACTAAGCCTCTTCCACGAGCAAAACATGATCAGCACCAAGACTCCATGGGTGTTAGAATCATTACTACGTAATCTAGATTATTGACTCTAGTGCAAGTGGGAGACTGAAGGAAATATGCCCTAGAGGCAATAATAAAGTTGTTATTTATATTTCCTTATATATCATGATAAATGTATTTTATTCATGCTACAATTGTATTAATCGAAAACTGGATACATGTGTGAATACATAGAAAAAACAGAGTGTCCCTAGTATGATTCTACTAGACTAGCTCGTTAATCAAAGATGGTTATGTTTCCTAACCATAGACATGTGTTGTCATTTGATCAACGGGATCACATCATTAGATGAATGATGTGATGGACAAGACCCATCTTTTAGCTTAGAACTATGATCATTTAGTTTTACTATTGTTGCTTTCTTCATGACTTATACATCTTCCTCTAACTATGAGATGATGCAACTCCCGAATACCAGAGGAACAACTTGTGTGATATCAAATGTCACAACGTAACTGGGTGATTATAAAGATGCTCTACAGGTGTCTCCGAAGGTGTTTGTGGTGTAGGCATAGATCGAGAATAGGATTTGTCACTCCGAGTGTCGAAGAGGTATCTCTGGGCCCTCTTGGCAATACACATCATAATAAGCCTTGCAAGAAAACGACTAATGAGTTAGTCACGAGCTGATGTATTACGGAACAAGTAAAGAGACTTGCCGGTAACGAGATTGAACTAGGTATGATGATAATGACGATCAAATCTCGGGCAAGTAATATACCTATGACAAAGGGAACAATGTATGTTGTTATGCGGTTTGATCGATAAAGATCTTCGTAGAATATGTAGGAACCAATATGAGCATCCAGGTTCCGCTATTGGTTATTGACCGGAGATGTGTCTCGGTCATGTCTACATAGTTCTCGAACCCGTAGGGTCCGCACGCTTAATGTTTGATGACGATCGGTATTATGAGTTTATCTGTTTTGATGTACCAAAGGTTGTTCGGAGTCCTGGATGAGATCATGGACATGACAAGGAGTCTCGAAATGGCCGAGACGTAAAGATTGATATATTGGACGACTACATTCAGACACCGGAAATGTTCCGGAGGTGTTTCGGATAAAACCGGAGTGCCGGAGGGTTACCGGAACCCCCGTGGGAACTAACGGGCCACATGGGCCTTAGTGGAGAAACAGAGAGAGGGGCGGCCAAGGCAGGCCGTGTGCCCCCTCCCCCTTGGGTCCGAATTGGACTAGGAAAGGGGGGCGGCGCCCTCCCTTTTCCTTCTCCCTCTCCCTCTCCTTACTTCCCCCTCTCTCCCTCTTGGTGGAATCCACTCCCCTTGTGAGGCATGCCCTAGGAGAGCCGGCAGGCCTCCCCTTGCTCCTTTATATACGGTGGCAGGGGGCACCCTAGAACACACAAGTTAATAATTGTTTTAGCCGTGTGCGGTGCCCCCCTCCACTGTTACACACCTCGGTCATATTGTCGTAGTGCTTAGGCAAAGCCCTGCGTCGGTAACTTCATCAACACCGTCACCGCGTCGTCGTGCTGAGAAAACTCTCCCTCGGCCACAACTGGATCAAGAGTTCAAGGGACGTCACCGAGCTGAACGTGTGCAGATCGCGGAGGTGTCGTGCGTTCGGTGCTTGATCGGTTGGATCACGAAGACGTTCGACTACATCAACGGCGTTACTAAACGCTTCCGCTTTCGGTCTACGAGGTATGTGGACACACTCTCCCCGCTCGTTGCTATGCTTCTCCTAGATAGATCTTGTGTGATCGTAGGATTTTTTTTGAAATACTACGTTCCCCAACACATCAGTGTTCAAGGGGTTGCTACAGATCCTGCTAAGATTAGTAGCGTTCAAGATTGGCCAGTTCCTGTTTCAGTTAAGGAAGTGAGAGGGTTTTGGGGCTTGGCTGGCTATTATAGGAAGTTCATCTCTCATTATGGCATTATTAGTAAACCTCTTACTAATTTTCTCAAGAAGGGGGTTCCATTTCATTGGACAAATCAGGAGCAAGTAGCTTTTAGCACACTTAAGCAAGCTTTAATCACAGCTCTGGTTTTGGCTCTCCCTGATTTTTCTAAGAAGTTCATTGTGGAGACTGATGCTTGTGATGTGGGTATTGGGGTTGTTCTTATGCAAGAGGGCCATTCATTGGCATATGTCAGTAAAGCTTTGGGTCCCGGGAATCAGACCTTGTCAGTCTATGAAAAGGAATATTTAGCTATTCTTCTTGCAGTAGAGCACTGTCGTCAGTATTTACAACTGTCAGAATTTGTTATCAAAACTGATCAACGAAGCCTGGCTAGCTTGTGTGAGCAGAGATTACACACTAAGTGGCAACAAAAAGCTCTTACAAAATTGATGGGTTTACAATACACCATTGTTTACAAACAAGGAGTGGAGAATTGTGATGCTGATGCACTATCGAGGAAACCTTACACTGAGAGCAGTTTACTACTATTAACTTCTCATAATATCTTCAGCTCAACCTGCTTGGTTATCTCACATCTTACACAATTATGTTCAAGACGATTTATGCATTGCTCTCCTTGAGAAACTTTTTGTCTCACCTACAGCTGACAACAAATTTTCTCTCAAAGCTGGAATTCTGCAAGTTGGTAAATGCATCTGGGTTGGTTCAGACTCATGATTCCAGGGTACAATTGTTGAAACTTTCCATGCCAGCCCATTAGGAGGACACTCTGGATTCCCTGTGACTTACAGACGCATTAGATAGCCGTTTCGTTGGCAGGGCATGCGAGGGTTCATTAAAAGTTCTGTGCAGCACTGTTTAATCTGTCAACAAGCTAAACTTGAGCAAGTGTCATATCCAGGTTTGCTACAACCACTTCCTATTCCAAATGGACCTTGGGAAATGGTTACGATGGATTTTGTGGAAGGCTTGCTAGTTTCACAGAGATACAATTGTTTGCTGGTGGTCATTGATAAGCTGTCTAAATATGGTCATTTTATTCCTCGCCATCACCCCTTCACAACAATCATAGTGGCTGAAGCTTTCATCAATTCCATCTATCGATTACATGGTATGCCTTTGTCCATCATTTCTTATCGAGATCGTATTTACTAGAACATTTTGGAAGGAGTTGTTTCAATGTTCGGGCATTTTGTTGCGCATGAGTACTGCTCGTCACCCCTAGTCCGACGGACAAACAGAGAGGGTCAATCTACAAGTGGAGTGTTTCCTTCGTTGTTCTGTCAGCGCTCATCCTTCCCGATGGGCCAAATGGATTCCTCTTTGTGAATATTGGTATAACAGTAATTGGCACTCTGCTACTGGGTAAACTCCATTTGAAATTATCTATGGCCATGCTCTGCGCCATTTTTGCATTTCAGCAGATGACACAATTCAGTCTCCTGATCTACAACTGTGGCATCTTGATCGTCAAGTCATTTTGGATTCGGTCTGCCAACATCTTATGAGAGCACACCAGAAGATGAAATCTCAAGCTGATAAATATCGTTCTGATAGAGAGTTTGCTGTTGGCGATTCTGTTTTTCTGAAACTCCAACCATACCTGCAGTCATCTATTGCGCCACGTGCTAATCACAAGTTGGCGTTCAAGTTTTATGGGCCTTTTGAGACTGTGGAACCAATCGGAATGGTTGCATACAGATTGGCTTTACCTGCATCCAGTCATGTCCACCCAGTTTTCCATGTCACTCTGCTGAGGAATGTGCTTGCTCCATGTAAGGAAGTAATGTCGCAACTACCCTCACCTGATCTCTTATGATGTAAGTTGGATATTGAATTCGATTTCAATGGCGAGTTGAGAGAATTACCTTCATAGGTGATGAGGACATCACTAACAAGGTTACACCCACAGCCCCAACTGACGCATATACAAGACCAATTACTAGAGCTCGCTCACACCAATTAAATTACCAGGTACTTTCGTTTCTTGGTAATGATTCTAATGTTCATGAGAATATGATGCTGCCTAAATTGGATACATTTGTCTTGCTTAAAAATGAAGGGCCTAGCTTGGACAAGAAGGATGAACATTGGAGCAAGATCAAGCATGGAGATGATGGCATGCGCAAGGGGAACAAGAACGGTGTTACAAGTGATGATTTCAGGACTTTGAAGCCACCATAATGAGTGCGTGAAGCCTTGGACGAAATATACAAGATGCCACTTCATAAATTTCGTCCAGAGGCTATTATAGGTGCTGCGTCACCTTATATTGGGCCAGGCCCTTGTAATTTCGAAATACTTGAGTATAGGCTGTTTTTAGAGTCCGTATGTGTGGGGAAACAAGAGTTAGGGTTGGTTTCGTACCCCTCCTCCAAGGGCCACGAAATTCCCCCCTCTTCCCCCATATATACAGTCCTTAGGGCGTCGTTTAGACTTTGGGTTTTGTTTAGATTAAAGTTCGCCATAGCTGCAACTTCGCGTACTTCGTTTGTGTTCAACGACCAGACAAAGGCGTCACATAACCCCACCTTGATCAATAAAGCTTTCCTCTTATATTCGCAATATCCAGATTGCAATCTCAGTTTCTTGCTTGTTCTTCGTTTGCCTGCGAGAAACAGACCTTCGTGGTAAGGTTGATCGTGCTCCGACGTGGTCAATAACCTCTCGGAGTTTTTTTAGCGATTGCTAAGGCGCGACGTCCTCGCACGTTCGTAGTCGGATCGTCGAAGTCGACTTCCTCCAAAACGATAGCCATCATCTCATCGAAAGACGGGACACCTTTGCCTCTATCAAGTGGTATCAGATTTCTAGGTTGCTCCGTGAGATTTTACAGTTTTCGTTGATTAGATCGAGTCCGTTCTTCGTACCTACAGTCCACGAAAAAGCCAAAAAAATTAGGGTTAGTTCCTCATATCCGAACCAGTTTGAGCCTTCGCATAGTCTTTTCAGTATTTTGCTTTGTTGAATTTCCGGTTGCATCGTCGTGTCAAGTTACTGGTCTTAGCGTCTAGTCTTTTAGAGTTTCGAGTTCTGGTCATAAGTTGTCACGCCGCCCCGCAACATCTTCATCGCTACTGCCACATACCACCCTGATCTGTATCCATATACCACCACCAATCCGTACCCATATACCACCACCGCTGCCATATACCACCACCGCTGACATATTCTACCACCATATACCCACCGCCAATCCGAGTTCTTTTTGTTTTAGATAGGTTTTCGAGATCCATCTAGTTTCGGATTCGGGTTTCCTTGCCTGAGTAGGTCTCGAAAAAAATAATTAGGCCAAAATTTCGGTAGGTGAAAATATTTTTTCCATATCCTATTTTTAGGCTTTTCTGAGTCTTTTGAGACACGTGTCATCATACTGTTTTTTACCGCACTTTTTCGTCGTCGCTGCCCTGATTCCGAAAAAAAATCGTCAATTTTTTGTGTGCCTATCATCTTAGTTTGACTTGGGAAGAGTTTTGAGACACTCGCCATTATAGTGATTTCCGGCAAAAAAAGGCGCAAAAATAAAGAGCACGAAAAAAGAGGCGAAAAAAATCAGAGTGTGCTTTCCCCTTGATTACGTGCAACGCCGTGATTTATTAGTGTTCTAGGCTCGCGTCTCTAGTACGGTCTAGCCTAGGACCAGCACAGTACCGTCGTTGAGTGCTTATTAAACTTTGCATCTCTGAATTGATTATTGCTGACCCTTTTTGCTACCATATTATAAGCCTCCCTAGCTCCACATACATCTACGTCGTGCGTTTGACTCTCTCGGGTAATCGCTTTATCCAAGCTTTGAGAGTTTTGACTACCACGGTTGCCGATCACCACCTGCTGCTGGGTAAGAACTGGTAAGAATTTGAGATTTGCTTGACGGATTTGTGACGCCCCACCACCACCAATTTCTAGTAGTCTGTAGGATCATATTTTTGTGTGTTTTTATTGCTGCTAACCATGCCAGGATCACAAGTCGGTGAGATTGACTGGGAGAACATGACCAACAAGGAGTTGCATGATAAATTTCAGCAAATGATGGGTCAACAGGTAGAAGATGTGATGACCAGTTTTGACAATGCACTAGCGAGGATGGATGGCATTGAGAAGTCAATTGACACCAAGTTGGATGCCAAATTTGCTGAAGTGCTTGCGCGTCTACCTCCACCTGCTGCACCATTGCAACAACAACAAAAACCACCCTCACGTCGTGAAACCGCCCTCCGCAAAGCGAGCCGTGTCGCTCTTCAGCCCGACCAAACTGTTGGTGTTGCTGTTGATACTTTTGTGGCTCCTGCTGTTGAGGAGGAGGAGGATGATTACGCGGGGGATTACGAGGATGAGGTTGATCAAAATCAGAACTACGTGCAACAACCAACACCACAACGACCAGGTCGTCCACATGCAAATAATCGCAATGGTTGGGCTGCACCACACCCTCAGGTACGCGATCATTACCATCTCCCTAAACTTAAATTGAATATTCCACCATTTGAGGGTAGATATGTTCCTGATATATATCTTACATGGGAGTTAGAAACCGAACAACGTTTTACATGGTTAAAATATCCCGAGGAGAGAGGTGTTGCTGCTGCTCTTTGTGCTTTCACTAGTTTTGCTTGTCTGTGGTGGTCTGAATATTGTAGATTATATCCGGATAATATTCCAACTACTTGGGCTTCTTTGAAAACTACTATGCATGCTCGTTGGGTTCCACCATATTATCAACGTGAATTAGTTCAGAAATTGCAGCGTTTAAGACAAGGAAAAAATTATGTAGAGGAATATTATCAGGAATTACAAACTGGCCTGATTAGATGTGGTATTGTTGAGGATAATGAGGCTATGCTTGCACGTTTTATGGGTGGCTTAAATAGAAAGATTCAGACAATTCTAGAGTATAAGGAGTATAATAATGTCACTCATTTATTCCATCTTGCTTCCAAAGCTGAACGTGAAGTGCAGGATCGACAGGCCTTGGCGCAAACTAATTATTCTGCAGGTCGACCTTCATCATGGACACCGCGTGCATCATCTACTTCAACACATCCGGCTGCACCACCACCTACTTCGTCCGTCACTTCTAGCCGTGATAAAAGCAAACCGGCACCACCACCATTAACCAGGAGTACACCTTCCGGTTCCGCGCAAAGCTCTTCTTCATCCACGGCATCCATGTTGGGGATCGTAGCAGAAATCAAAAAAATTATACGCATCACCAAGATCAATCTATGGAGTAATCTAGCAACGAGGGAGAGGGGAGTGCATCTACATACCCTTGTAGATCGCAATGCGGAAGCATTACAAGAACGCGGATGAAGGAGTCGTACTCGTAGCGATTCAGATCGCGGTTGATTCCGATCTAAGCGCCGAACAATGGCGCCTCCACGTTCAACACACGTGCAGCCCGGTGACGTCTCCCACGCCTTGATCCAGCAAGGAGAGAGGGAGAGGTTGGGGAAGACTCCGTCCAGCAGCAGCACGACGGCGTGGTGGTGATGGAGGAGCGTGGCACTCTAGCAGGGCTTCGCCAAGCACCGCAAGAGACGAGGAGGGAGAGGAGTAGGGCTGCGCCAAGAGGGGGAAGTTCTCATGTGTATGGCAGCCCCAAACCCTCACTATATATAGGGGGGAGGGACGGGATGCGCCCCCACCTAGGTTTCCACCCCTAGGGGTGGCGGCCAGCCCTAGATCCCATCTAGGGGGCGGCCAAGGGGGAGAGAGGGGGGCGCACCACTAGGTGGGCCTTAGGCCCATCTGAGCCTAGGGTTTCCCCTCCTTCCCTTCTCTCTTCGCTTTGGGCCCTAGTGGGGGGCGCACCAGCCCACCTGGGGCTGGTCCCCTCCCACACTTGGCCCACTCAGCCCTCTAGGGCCGGTGGCCCCACCCGGTGGTCCCGGTACGCTACCGATAGCGTCCGAAACTTTTCCGGTGACCAAAACGGGACTTCTCATATATGAATCTTTACCTCCAGACCATTCCGGAACTCCTCGTGATGTTCGGGATCTCATCCGGGACTCCGAACAACATTTGGTAACCACGCATATCGATTCCCTATAACCGTAGCGTCATCGAACCTTAAGTGTGTAGACCCTACGGGTTCGGGAACCATGCAGACATGACCGAGACAACTCTCCGGCCAATAACCAACATTGGGATCTAGATACCCATGTTGGCTTCCACATGTTACACGATGATCTCATCGGATGAACTACGATGTCAAGGATTCAATCAATCCTGTATACGATTCCCTTTGTCTATCGGTATAGCACTTGCCCGAGATTTGATCGTCGGTATACCGTTACCTTGGTCAATCTCGTTATGGCAAGTCTCTTTACTCGTTCTGTAACACATCATCCCGTGATCAACTCCTTGATCACATTGTGCACATTATGATGATGTCCTACCGAGAGGGCCTAGAGATACCTCTCCGTCATACGGAGTGACAAATCCCAGTCTCGATTCGTGCCTACCCAACAGACACTTTTGGAGATACCCGTAGTGCACCTTTATAGCCACCCAGTTACGTTGTGACGTTTGGCACACCCAAAGCATTCCTACGGTATCCGGGAGTTGCACAACCTCATGGTCTAAGGAAAGGATACTTGACATTGGAAAAGCTTTAGCATACGAACTACACGATCTTGTGCTAGGCTTAGGATTGGGTCTTGTCCATCACATCATTCTCCTAATGATGTGATCCCGTTATCAATGACATCCAATGTCCATGGTCAGGAAACCGTGACCATCTGTTGATCAATGAGCTAGTCAACTAGAGGCTTACTAGGGACATGTTGTTTGTCTATGTATCCGCACATGTATCTGAGTTTCCTATCAATACAATTCTAGCATGGATAATAAACAATTATCATGAACAAGGAAATATAATAATAACCAATTTATTATTGCCTCTAGGGCATATTTCCAACAGTCTCCCACTTGCACTAGAGTCAATAATCCAGTTCACATCGCCATGTGATTAACACTCACAGGTCACATTGCCATGTGACTAACATCCAAAGAGCTTACTAGAGTCAATAATCTAGTTCACATCACTATGTGATTAACACTTAATGAGTTCTGGGTTTGATCATGGTATGCTTGTGAGAGAGGTTGTAGTCAACGGGTCTGCAACATTCAGATCCCTATGTCTTTCGCAAAACTTTATGTCATATCGTAGATGCTGCTACCACGTTCCACTTGGAGCTATTCCAAATTGTCGCTCCATTATACGTATCCGGTATCTCTACTCAGAGCTATCCAGATAGGTGTTATGTTTGCATCGACGTAACTCTTTACGTCCAACTCTTTGTCACCTCCATAATCGAGAGACATTTCCTTATTCCTCTAAGGATAACTTTGACCGCTATCTAGTGATCAACCCCTGGATCACCTTTGTACCCTCTTGCCAGACATGTGGCAAGGCACACATCAGGTGTGGTACTCAGCATGGCATACCGTATAGAGCCTATGACAAAAGCATAGGGGACGACCTTCGTCCTTCCTCTTCCTTCTACCGCGGTCAAGATTTGAGTCTTTACTCAACTTCACACCTTACAACTCGGGTAAGAACTCCTTCTTTGACTGATCTATTTTGAACTCCTTCAAAATCATGTCAAAGGTGTGTGTTCTCTTGAAAGTATCATCAGGCGTCTTGATCTATCTCTATAGATCTTGATGCCCAATATGTAAGCAGCTTTATCCAGGTCTTCCTTTGAAAACTCTTTTCAAACAACCCTTTATGCTTTCCAGAAATTCTACATCATTTCGGATCAACAATATGTCATTCACATATACTTATCAGAAATGTTGTAGTGCTCCCACTCACTTTATTGTAAATACAAGTTTCTAACAAACTTAGTATAAACCCAAAAACTTTGATCACTCCATCAAAGCGTATATTCCGACTCCGAGATGCTTGCTCTAGTCTATGGAAGGATCGCTGGAGCTAGCATACCTTTTAGCATCCATATGATCGACAAAACCTTTCTGATTGTATCACATACAGCCTTTCCTTACGAAAACTGGTAAGGAAACTTGTTTTGACATCCATCTACCAGATTTCATAAATGCAGCTAATGCTAACTTGATTCCGACGGACTTAAGCATCGCTACGAGTGAGAAAATCTCATCGTAGTCAACTCCTTGAACTTGTGAAAAACTCTTCGCCACAAGTCGTGCTTCATAGACGGTGACATTATCGTCCACGTCCGTCTTCTTCTTAAAGATCCATTTATCTCAATGGCTTGCCGATCATCGGGCAAGTCCACCAAAGTCCATACTTTGTTTTGATACATGGATCCTATCTCGGATTTCTCGGCTTCTAACCATTTGTCGGAATACGGGCCCACCATCGCTTCTCCATAGTTCGTAGGTTCATTGTTGTCCAACAACATGACATCTATGACAGGATCACCGTACCACTCAGGAGTAGTACATATCCTTGTCGACCTACGAGGTTCGATAGCAACTTGATCTGAAGCTTCATGATCACTATCATTAGTTTCCTCTTCAACAGTCGTAGGTTCCACAGAAACATCTTTCTGTGTTGCACTACTTTCCGGTTGAATTGAGGGTTCGACAACCTCATCAAGTTCTATCTTCCTCCCACTCAATTCTTTCGAGAGAAACTCCTTCTCGAGAAAGGACCCGTTCTTAGTGACAAACAGTTTTGCCCTTGGATCTGAGATAGAAGGTATACCCAACTGTTACCTTTGGGTATCCTATGAAGATGTATTTGTCCGCTTTGGGATCAAGCTTTTTTGGCTGAAGCCATAAGCATCGCGGTCCCAAACATTAAGAAACGACAACTTTGGTTTCTTGTCAAACCATAGTTCATACGGTGTCATCTCAACGGACTTAGATGGTGCCCTATCTAAAGTGAATGTAGATGTCTCTAATGCATAACCTCAAAATAATAGCGGTAGATCGGTAAGAGACATCATAGATCGCACCATATCTCATAAGGTTCGATTACGACGTCGAGACACACCATTACGCTGTGGTGTTCCAGGTGGCTTCAACTACGAAACAATTCCACAATGTCTTAAGTGATTGCCAAACTCATAACTCAAAAAATCTCCCCTTGATCAGATCGTAGGAACATGATCTTCTTGTTGTGATGATTCTTAACTTCACTCTGAAATTGCTTGAACTTTTCAAACGTTTCAGACTTTTGCTTAATTAAGTAAATATACCCATATCTACTCAAATCGTCAGTGAAGATGAGAAAATAACGATATCCACCGCACGCCTTAATTCTCATTGGATCACACACATCAGCATGTATGATTTCCAACAAGTCACTTGCCCATTTCATTGTACCTGAAAACGGGATCTTAGTCATCCTGCCCATGAGGCATGGCTCGCATGTGTCAAGCGATTCAAAATCAAGTGACTCAAAACATCCATCAGCATGGAGTTTCTTCATGCATTTTATGCCAAAATGACCTAAGCGGCAGTGCCACAAGAAAGTGGTGCTATCATTATTAACTCTACATATTTTGGCGTTAATATTATTATCATGTGTATTACTATGATCGAGATTCAATAAACCATTGGGTGCATGACCATAAAGGTATTATTCATGTAAACAGAATAACCATTATTCTCTAACTTAAATGAATAACTGTATTGCAATGAACATGATCTAATCATATTCATGCTCAACGTAGACACCTGATAACATTTATCTAGGTTCAACACAAATCCCGAAGGTAGAGGGAGCGTGCGATGGTGATCTTATCAACCTTGGAAACACTTCCAACACACATCGTCACCTCGCCCTTAGCTAGTCTCCGTTCAGTCTGTAGCTTTTGCTTCAAGTTACTAATAATAGCAACTGAACCGGTATCCAATACCCAGGTACTACAAGGAGTACTAGTAAGGTACACATCAATAACACGTATATCAAATATACTTTGTTGAAGTTGCCTGATTTCTTATCTACCATGTATTTGGGGTAGTTCCGCTACCATGTGACCGTTCCCCTTACAATAGAAGCACTTAGTCTCGAGGTTTGGGTTCAACCTTGGGTTCCTCCATTAGAGCGACAACTGGTTTGCCATTCATGAAGTTTCCCTTCTAGCCCTTGCCCCCTTTTGAAACCAGTGGTCTTGTTAAACCATCAACACTTGATGCTCCTTCTTGATTTCTACTTTTTGCGGTCTTAAGCACCGCTAATAGCTTCGGGATCATCTCCATCCTTTGCATGTCATAGTTCATCACGAAGTTCTAGTAGCTTGGTGATAGTGTCTAGAGAATTCCGTCAACCACTATCTCATCTGGAAGATTAACTCCCACTTGATTCAAGTGATTTTAGCACCCAGACATTCTGAGCACATGCTCACTAGTTGAGCTATTCTCCTCCATCTCGTTGGCAAAAGAACTTGTCAGAGGTCTCATACCTCTCAACACGGGCATGAGCCTGAAATCCCAATTTCAGCTCTTGGGACATCTCATATGTCTTATGGCGTTCAAAACGTCATTGGAACCCCGATTCTAATCAGTAAAGTATGGTGCACTAAACTATCAAGTAGTCATCAGGACATGTTTGTCAGGTGCTCACAACATCCACAGACGACGTTGTAGGGGTTTGCACATCGAGCGGTGCATCAAAGACGTAAGCCTTATGTGTAGCACTGAGGACACTCCTCGGACTACGGACCCAGTCCGCATCATTGCTTACAATATCTGTCAACTTAGTCTTTCTCTAGGATCGTATTAAACAGGGAGCTACAACACAAGCTATTGGTCTAACACATAATTTGCGAAGACAACTTAGACTATTGTTCATGACAATTAAGTTCATCTAAACAAATTATTTAATGAACTCCCACTCAGATAGACATCTCTCTAGTCATCCAGTGATACATGATCCGAATCGACTAGGCCGTGTCCGATCATCACGTGAGACGGACTAGTCATCAACGGTGAACATCTTTATGTTGATCGTATCTTCTATACGACTCATGCTCGACCTTTCGGTCTTCCGTGTTCCGAGCCCATGTCTGTACATGCTAGGCTCGTCAAGTGAACCCTAAGTGTATTGCGTGTGTAAATTTGGCTTACACCCGTTGTACGCGAACGTTAGAGCCTATCACACTCGATCATCACGTGGTGCTTCGGAACAACGAACCTTAGCAACAGTGCACAGTTAGGGGGAACACAATTCTTGAAATTTTAGTGAGAGATCATCTTATTTACTACCGTCGTTCTAAGAAAATAAGATGTAAAACATGATAAACATCACATGCAATCAAATAGTGACATGATATGGCCAATATCATTTTGCTCCTTTTGATCTTCATCTTCGGGGCTCCATGATCATCATCGTCACCGGCGTGACACCATGATCTCCATCATCGTGTCTTCATGAAGTTGTCTTGCCGAACATTACTTCTACTACTACGGCTAACTGTTAGCAATAAAGTAAAGTAATTACATGGTGTTTTCAATGACACGCAGGGCATACAATAAAATAAGACAACTCCTATGGCTCCTGTCGGTTGTCATATTCATCGACATGCAAGTCGTGATTCCTATTACAAGAACATGATCAATCTCATCCATCACATATATATATCATTCATCACATCTTTTTGGCCATATCACATCACACGGCACATGCTGCAAGAACAAGTTAGACGTCCTCTAATTGTTGTTGCAAGTTTTTACGTGGCTGCTATAGGTTTCTAGCAAGAACGTTTCTTACCTACGCCAAAACCACAACGTGATATGCCAATTTATATTTACCCTTCATAAGGACCCTTTTCATCGAATCCGATCCGACTAAAGTGGGAGAGACAGACACCCGCTAGCCACCTTATGCAACTAGTGCATGTCAGTCGGTGGAACCTCTCTCACGTAAGAGGTCGGTCCGGGCCGCTTCATCCCACGATGTCGCCGAACCAAGATAAGACTAGTAGCGGCAAGTAAATTGACATGATCTACGCCCACAACAACTTGTGTTCTACTCTTTCATAGTAACTACGCATAGACCTAGCTCATGATGCCATTGTTGGGGATCGTAGCAGAAATCAAAAAATTTATACGCATCACCAAGATCAATCTATGGAGTAATCTAGCAACGAGGGAGAGGGGAGTGCATCTACATACCCTTGTAGATCACAATGCGGAAGCGTTGCAAGAACGCGGATGAAGGAGTCATACTCGTAGCGATTCAGTTGATTCCGATCTAAGCGCTGAACAACGGCGCCTCCGCGTTCAACACACATGCAGCCCGGTGACGTCTCCCATGCCTTGATCCAGCAAGGAGAGAGGGAGAGGTTGGGGTAGACTCCGTCCAGCAGCAGCACGACGGCGTGGTGGTGATGGAGGAGCGTGGCACTCCAGCAGGGCTTCGCCAAGCACCGCAAGAGACGAGGAGGGAGAGGAGTAGGGCTGCGCCAAGAGGTGGAAGTTCTCATGTGTATGGCAGCCCAAAACCCTCACTATATATAGGGGGAAGGGAGGGGATGCGCCCCCACCTAGGTTTCCACCCCTAGGGGTGGCGGCCAGCCCTAGATCCCATCTAGGGGGGCGGCCAAGGGGGAGAGAGGGGGGCGCACCACTAGGTGGGCCTTAGGCCCATCTGAGCCTAGGGTTTCCCCTCCTTCCCTTCTCTCTTCGCCTTGGGCCCTGGTGGGGGGCGCACCAGCCCACCTCGGGCTGGTCCCCTCCCACACTTGGCCCACGCAGCCCTCTGGGGCCGGTGGCCCCACCTGGTGGTCCCGGTACGCTACCGATAGCGCCCGAAACTTTTCCGCTGACCAAAACGGGACTTCCCATATATGAATCTTTACCTCCAGACCATTCCGGAACTCCTCATGACGTCCGGGATCTCATCCGGGACTTGAACAACATTCGTTAACCATGCATATATATTCCCTATAACCCTAGCGTCATAGAACCTTAGGTGTGTAGACCCTACGGGTTCGGGAACCATGCAGACATGACCGAGACAACTCTCCGGCCAATAACCAACAGCGGGATCTGGATACCCATGTTGGCTCCCACATGTTCCATGATGATCTCATCGGATGAACCACGATGTCAAGGATTCAATCAATCCCGTATACGATTCCCTTTGTCTATCGGTATAGCACTTGCCCGAGATTCGATCGTCGGTATACCGTTACCTTGCTCAATCTCATTACGGCAAGTCTCTTTACTCGTACTATAACACGTCATCCCGTGATCAACTCCTTGATCACATTGTGCACATTATGATGATGTCCTACCGAGTGGGCCTAGAGATACCTCACCATCATACGGAGTGACAAATCCCAGTCTCGATTCGTGCCAACCCAACACACACTTTCGGAGATACCCGTAGTGCACCTTTATAGCCACCCAGTTACGTTGTGACATTTGGCACACCCAAAGCATTCCTACGGTATTCGGGAGTTGCACAACCTCATGGTCTAAGGAAAGGATACTTGACATTGGAAAATCTTTAGCATACGAACTACACGATCTTGTGCTAGGCTTAGGATTGGGTCTTGTCCATCACATCATTCTCCTAATGATGTGATCCCGTTATCAATGACATCCAATGTCCATGGTCAGGAAATTGTGACCATCTATTGATCAACGAGCTAGTCAACTAGAGGCTTACTAGGGACATGGTGTTTGTCTATGTATCCACACATGTATCTGAGTTTCCTATCAATACAATTCTAGCATGGATAATAAACAATTATCATGAACAAGGAAATATAATAATAACCAATTTATTATTGCCTCTAGGGCATATTTCCAACAATCCACAGGGCCAACACATGATGTTATATGTCGTCGTTGCACTGGCTGTGGTCACTATGCGAGCAAATGCCCATCTCAGCGTGTCATGATTGCTACTGAGGATGGTGGTTATTTGTCCGCTAGCGACTATGATGAGGAGATTTTGGCTCTTATTACACGTGAAGAACATGGTGGAGATGATTCTGAAAATGAGACGCGATACATGGCTCCTGAAGACGCTGACGGGTATGAATGTTTAGTTGCTCAACGTGTTTTGAGTGTGCAGGTCTCACAAGCGGAGCAAAATTAGAGGCGTAATTTGTTCCATACAAAGGGAGTTGTGAAGGAACATTCTGTTCGCGTCATCATAGATGGAGGGAGCTTCAACAACTTGGCTAGTATGGAGATGGTGGAGAAGCTATCTCTCACCACAAGACCACATCCACATCGTTACTAAATCCAATGGTTCAACAACAGCGGCAAGGTTAAGGTAACACGTACTGTTCATGTGCATTTTAGTATCTCCACATATGCTGATTATGTATATTGTGATGTGGTACCCATGCAAGCATGTTCCTTTTTACTTGGTAGACCATGGCAATTTGATAAAAATTATGTACACCATGGTAGAAACAATCAGTATACTCTTGTTCATAAGGATAAACATATTACTTTGCTTCCTATGTCTCCTGATTCCATTTTGAAAGATGATATTAATAGAGCTAATAAAGCAAAACAGGAGCAAAATAAGAGTGAAAATCAGATTGTGGCAAAAGAATTTGAGCAACAAATGAAGCCTAATAACACACCATCATCTCATGTTGCATCTGAAATTAAATTAAAAAGTGGATGTTTACTTGCCACCAAATATGATATTGATGATCTAGATTTAAGCAAATATGTTTGCTATGCTTTTGTGTGCAAAGAGGCATTATTTTCATTCGAGGACGTGCCTTCCTCTTTGCCTCCTGTTGTCACTAACATTTTGTAGGAGTTTGCGGATGTCTTTCCACAAGACGTGCCACCGGGATTACCACCTATTCGAGGGATTGAGCATCAGATTGACTTAATTACCGGTGCATCACTACCCAACTGCGCACCATACCGTACCAATCCAGAGGAGACGAAGGAGATTATGCGTCAAGTACAGGAGTTACTCGACAAAGGTTATATACGCTAATCCCTTAGTCCTTGTGTTATTCCTATTATTCTAGTGCCGAAAAAGGATGGTACATCACGTATGTGTGTTGATTGTAGAGGCATTAATAATATAACTATTCGTTATCGTCATCCTATTCCTAGGCTAGATGATATGCTTGATGAATTGAGTGGCTCTACAATATTCTCCAAAGTTGATTTGCGTAGTGGATACCATCAAATTCGTATGAAATTGGGAGATGAATGGAAAACAGCATTTAAAACTAAGATTGGGTTATATGAGTGGTTAGTCATGCCTTTTGGGTTAACTAATGCACCTAGTACTTTCATGAGATTAATGACTGAAGTTTTATGTGCTTTCATTGGATGATTTGTGGTAGTATACTTTGATGATATATTGATTTATAGCAGATCTTTGGAGGAACATTTGGAACATTTACGTGCTGTTTTTATTGCTCTACGTGATGCATGTTTGTTTGGTAAACTTGGAAAGTGCACCTTTTGCACCGACCGAGTATCTTTTCTTGGCTATGTTGTTACTCCACAGGGAATTGAGGTTGATAAAGCCAAGATTGAAGCTATTGAGAGTTGGCCGCGGCCCAAAACGGTCACACACGTGAGGAGTTTCCTTGTCCTCGCTGGATTCTATAGGCGTTTTGTGAGAGATTTCAGCACCATTGCTGCACCTCTCAATGAGCTTACAAAGAAGGATGTGCCTTTAGTTTGGGGTACTGCACGGGAAGAAGCATTCACGGTATTGAAAGATAAGTTGACACGTGCTCCTTTACTCCAACTTCCTGATTTTAATAAGACTTTTGAGCTTGAATGTGATGCTAGTGGAATTGGGTTAGGAGGTGTGTTATTACAAGATGGTAAACCTGTTGCATACTTTTCGGAAAAATTGAGTGGGCCTAGTCTGAATTATTCTACTTATGATAAGGAATTATATGCTCTTGTTCGGACTTTGGAAACATGGCAACATTATTTATGGCCTAAAGAATTTGTTATACATTCTGATCATGAATCTTCGAAGCACATTAAAAGTCAAGCAAAACTGGACCGTAGACATGCTAAATGGGTTGAATTCATAGAGACTTTCACTTATGTTATTAAACACAAGAAGGGAAAAGAAAATGTTATTGCCGATGCATTGTCTCGTCGTTACTATGCTTTCACAACTTGACTTTAAAATATTTGGTTTGGAGACCATCAAAGATCAATATGTGCATGATGCTGAATTTAAAGATGTATTGCAGAATTGCAAAGAAGGGAGAACATGGAACAAGTTCGTCATTAATGATGGATTTGTGTTTCGTGCTAACAAGCTATGCATTCCAGCTAGCTCTGCTCGTCTTTTGTTGTTGCAGGAGGCGCATGGAGGAGGATTAATGGGACACTTTGGCGTGAAGAAGAGGGAGGATGTACTTGCTACACATTTCTTTTGGCCAAAGATGAGACGGGGTGTTGAGTGTTTTGTTGCTCGCTGCACTACATGTCAAAAAGCTAAGTCACGACTCAATCCTCATGGTTTATATATGCCTTTGCCTGTCCCTAGTGTTCCTTGGGAAGATGTATCTATGGACTTTGTTTTGGGTTTACCTCGAACAAAGAAGGGGAGGGATAGCATATTTGTTGTCGTGGATAGGTTCTCAAAGATGGCACACTTTATACCATGTCATAAAAGCGATGATGCTGCTAATGTTGCTGATTTGTTCTTTCGTGAAATTATTCGCTTGCATGGTGTGCCAAATACGATTGTTTCATATCGTGATTCTAAATTTCTTACCCACTTTTGGAGATGTTTATGGGCTAAGTTGGGGACTTAATTGCTTTTTAGTACTACTTGTCACCCCCAAACTGATGGACAAACTGAAGTAGTCAATAGAACTTTGTCTACTATGCTTTGGGCTGTTTTGAAGAATAACAAGAAAATGTGGGACGAATGCTTGCCTCATATTGAATTTGCTTATAATCGTTCGTTGCATTCTACTACTAAGATGTGCCCTTTTGAAATTGTCTATGGTTTCCTACCTCGTGCACCTATTGATTTGTTGCCTCTTCCATCTTCGGAGAAGGTTAATTTTGATGCTAAACAACATGCTGAATTGATCTTAAAAATGCATGAGTTAACTAAGGAAAATATTGAGCGCATGAATGCTAAATAGAAACTTGTTGGAGATAAGGGTAGAAAACGTGTTGTCTTTGCACCTGGAGATCTTGTTTGGTTACACTTGCGTAAGGATAGGTTCCCTAATTTGCGCAAGTCAAAGCTAATGCCATGTATTGATGGTCCTTTCAAGGTGTTAGAGAAAATAAATGATAATGCTTATAAACTTGAGTTGCCAGCAGATTTTGGGGTTAGTCCCACATTTAGCATTGTAGATTTGAAGCCTTACTTGGGTGAGGAAGATGAGCTTCCGTCGAGGACGACTTCAATTCAAGAAGGGGAGGATGATGAGGACATCACTAACAAGGTTACACCCACAGCCCCAACTGACACATATACAGGACGAATTACTAGAGCTCGCGCACGCCAATTAAATTACCAGGTACTTTCGTTTCTTGGTAATGATTCTAATGTTCATGAGAATATGATGCTGCCTAAATTGGATACATTTGTCTTGCTTAAAAATGAAGGATCTAGCTTGGACAAGAAGGATGAACATTGGAGCAAGATCAAGCATGGAGATGATGGCATGCGCAGGGGGGACAAGAACGGAGTTACAAGTGATGATTTCAGGACTTTGAAGCGACCATAATGAGTGCATGAAGCCTTGGACGAAATATACAAGATGCCACTTCATAAATTTCGTCTAGAGGCTATTATAGGTGTTGTATCACCTTATCATTAAGCCAGGCCCATGTAATTTCGAAATACTTGAGTATATGTTGTTTTTAGAGTCCGTATGTGTGGGGAAACAAGAGTTAGGGTTGGTTTTGGACCCCTCCTCCAAGGGCCACGAAATCCCCCCTCTTCCCCCATATATACAGCCCTTAGGGCGTCGTTTAGACTTTGGGTTTTGTTTCGATTAAAGTTCGCCATAGCTGCAACTTCGCGTACTTCGTTTGTATTCAACGACCAGACAAAGGCGTCACAGAACCCCACCTTGATCAATATAGCTTTCCTCTTATATTCGCAATATCCAGATTGCAATCTCAGTTTCTTGCTTGTTCTTTGTTTGCCTGCAGGAAACAGACCATCATGGCCAGGTTGATCGTGCTCCGACGTGGTCAATAACCTCTCGGAGTTGGTTTAGCGATTGCTAAGGCGCAACGTCCTTGCACGTTCGTAGTCGAATCGTCAAAGTCGACTTCCTCCAAAACGATAGCCACCATCTCATCGAAAGACGGGACACCTTTGCCTCTATCAATAGGCGAGCACGGAGATATGCAATTGTTGCCTCTGTTTTCTATGACTGACAATGAAAATCGCTACTACGACGGTGGCCATGTTTCTTCGCGACTAACGAAGGTGTGTTCCTGAGTGGAGACTAGAGATGGCGATAAGGGCAAGCATGGGCGGCGCAGGTTGGCCGACAAGTATAGGGCATCTAAGGGCGATTGTGAGGCGGCCAGCTAGTGCAAAGGCCCTCTCTTTTGGTGTGTGTGTGTGTGTGTGTGTGTGTGTGTGTGTGTGTGTGCAGGAATAGGGAAGACTAGAAGATGACGCGCGCTTTGCTGCACCGAGAATCAGCCCTATATTCATCAATGATATGTTTCACCATCTGAGGTACAATGTGTCTAGCCTATATTCTTCCTAGAGGTTTAAATATGTAACCATAACATGAAAAATATTGTCAATAGCATAGCCAATAATTTCATACTATTTAGGAAGCAAACATAAGTTTACAACCAAAAAATCTTCTAACATTAAAGAGAAGATGTTAACCTTTTGAGGTTTTTCTAAGAACCAAGCTACATGAACTGAAAAAAATCAAGGAACACACACATTATATTTACTCACCAAGCAAAACAATATATAAAGCAAACTTAATGTCACACATGGTACAATTCATAAGCTAATAGTAGTTTCTAAATAAAATATTGGTCCCTTGTATTTTATATCAAAAAAATCACCAAACTTTCTACGGAACAATATCTTCACTATTTCCTAGCAACCCATTTTTCCTGAATAATATTTCACTATGGGTCAATAGTCCTTCTTTCTCTTCTTGAATCCACGATCTCGCGGGCCAGTTCTTGCTTCGTGTAAATAAGATTCAATACCCAATATAAGTTTTACAGATCGGGTGCTACTAAAATGGCGGTAATAGCTCCAAGAGTTCATTCTGATAAGAATTCTATAACTCTCATGTAGGTGCAGGCTGTAATAGTTCTGGTGCAATAGAACGTTAATCTTTAAGGTTTACACCATGGAATGTGCATTGAAAGAAACAAAGCACATATACATGCATAGTCAACATGAATTATCGGTCTGATATCTTTCTGATACTTGCATCCTTTTTTCCTTGTTCTTATATGCATGGGCTCGTTCCAGTAGCATCATTTCCACAAGAATCATCATAACCATACGAATTTAGAAAAGTCATAAGAAAGTATCAACCACGTAATAGATAGTGATTTTCAACTCCTTGCCAGAATGATTGAAGACATGTGGTATTAAGCAATGCAAGAACTTAAGTATAGGTTTAGATTATGACAATCGATTTTCCTCAATAAAAAAGAAGGAAAAAAAGTCATCTAATAGGAGACAAAATTGAAGTGATAACCAACCGCACCAGTTTTTTAAAAAAGACTATGTACTCCTTCCTCCAATCCAATGAAATATGAGGCACCTCATTAATATGTATTACACCTGCATCACCTCTACAAATCCAGTTATTATTCTATTTGCAACATTTCTGAAAACACAAAATAAATTATGCAATGTGAAAGGCCTTTCTTTTTGCTCAGTATTGTTACGATGAGGGTACCATACACGTTGTGATTCCCTTACAATAACAATTCGACAAGGAAAAATTGAACCGAACAACACATAAGCACATAATCATGTACTACTTATATACCATATGATGTCGTTGATCCTTTAGCATGAAACTATGGAAGTACTACCTGTGTGTAACTAAATATAAGACGTCTTTGCAGTTCAATTAAAACTGCATAAATGACTTATATTTAGTTACAGAGGTAGTATCATTCTAATGAGCTCAAATGAAAGGCAATGTGCAGGACTGCCAAAGGAAGCACATGAAGATCATAAAACTGGCAAAAATCACTATACGGTAAAAATCAAGGCCGTAAAAGTAGTGGCATATCTAACTATACGGTTAACGGGAAATAGAGCAGCTACTCGGCCCATAAAACAGAAATTGTCATCATATGTAGTTTGCGTTGTAATTGGCTTGAGCGCAACCGTAGGGTATTCCGGCACACTTCTCTACCACCAACGGCGATGTAGGATAAGATCAGAGATTACGCTGTGAGTGGAGCTCCATGGGTAACGGTAGTCTTAAGCGAGTAGTACCTCAGTAGTTATCTAGTGGATTCAGTCTTGGGGCTGCCCGTGAGCGCCAACGACGCCAACGAAGCCAAACTATGTAAATGTTTCGTCCTCTCTATCTTAATATATATAGGCACGCAAAACTCCCGCGTGTTCTCGAAAAAATAATAGTGTGACAGAGAATTACTATTTCATGTCTGAGGTTGTCGTGATCATACCAATAGTATCTGTTACCTATAAGATTAAACAATCTATTGTTAAATCATAATCATGCTGCGAACTAAAATGGTCTCGTACCTGCACAATTATTGATTGTAACCAAGAAGTAATCTTCATAGCTGCACATCAAAGTCTCTAGATACGGTAAGTTCTAGAACTTGTGAACCCAAGTACAAATGTGAAAAATATAAATTAAATGGTAAAATTACCAACGATGCATAATATATCCAACACTAATGCATCATTAGTCCTGAAATTGCAGACAACTTGATCTTACATAGCAGTGACCACGACCCCAATAGAGGACCGATGACGGTTGGTCTAGCCTGTCGTTGTGCAGGTAGAAAAACTGATGTAGCACACACATCTCATTCACACTCCTGCTACCTTCCACCTTTGTCAGGACGCCGGCAGGCCCCAACCTCCTCCGCCACCGCACCAAGATCCTATCTTGTTAGAGACAACCGAGTGAGTGCGAAGGAATCTGCCAGAGGAACTTCATGGTGATAGCATTGATACAGACTATCTCGAATGGTCACCAAGGGAGGGGCCGTCAGTGGCAAAGAGCAAAAAGAAAAATAGGAAAGAGAGAAGCAGGATATGTCCTGAGACTATAGTAGGATGCGACGTTTGAGTCGCAGGAGATTCTTGCCACCGCTGGAGGTGATATGCAGGTCATTCCCATGCGATGTTGATGGTGAACTGTTCGTCTAGAAGGGTTAGGGATGGCCAGAGTGGGCAAGGGCGAAAGAGTAGGCAGAAACCGGTGTCGACGCTGCAGAGGTATGGAAGGCCGCGGCCTAGTTTTCAGACTAGGACAAATTTGGGGAAGAAGCAGGAACCCCTTACCATGTTGGAGAGGCAGTGGTGGGCCATGTGACATGACACTGACTATCAGGGTCCACCTCAAAAAGGAACATTGGAGCGCTCACAGCTCCCTATTTCGAGGGAGCTTGGAAGCTTTAAAGATGATAAAAGAATGTGACACGTAATTTGGTTAATAATTGCACTACTTGAGAATTGATAAGTGGTGTAGGGTGGAACCCTAGATGGCCGATCTTTCACGAAATGGAGAGTATCCCACGAAGAACACGATGAACACGGGGAGAAAACACAAGGGAAAACACTCAAGAACAAGTCCAATCACACATCCACTAGACAATCAAACACACAAGATCACAAGGTACATGAACAACAAAGGGAAAGATACAAGGTAAAGTTTATCTCCGTGAGGAGGTCTTGAATCCGCGAAGGATCTTCCCGTTAGGGGATCTTGAATCCAAGGTCGATCTTCTCCATACAGGGGTCGCGGTCTCTCTCGTGGAGTAGATCCGTAATGGACGAGCAAAGCTCTATTTCACATACGAGCTAAACCAATGCTAACCATAAAATGGTGGTGGTGGAGGAGTATATATAGTCTAGGGCCACCAAGGGGTAAGTGAGGGGCGAAAGGGATACATGGGCCTCGGGCCCGAACACTGTACCAGACAGGTACCGGTCGTCAGCTGGGCACGGGACGTCCGGTGGCTCGGGAGGGACCGGACGTTCGGTATCTCTCGGACTTCCAGTATTTTCCGCTATTTGGGTTCTATGAAGGATGTCACGGACGTCCGGTGGCTGCCGGCCGTCCGGACGCCTGGGACGCGTCGGATATCCGGTGAACGCCGGTCGTCCGGAGCCCGTAGCTTGCAACAGCTCCGTTTCTTCCGTCTTCTCTTCCACGCTTCCCTCGCGGATGGTGTAGGTGATCCTTAGAGCTTGCACTCCTCCTCATCATCCGTGAAGCTCCAACAATACCTATGCATGCACACGAGTGGAGTTTCAAGTAGTATACCTTCCTCGAAGGGGTCAAGTGAACACGTGTAAAGGAGATGATTCACCTTTAAGTATGAGAAGTAGAAGTCACATGTGTCACTTGCCAAACGGACTCTTGGCATGGTGATGTCCAAAGGATGCTCCACATCATCCCCTCCCCCTTGGAAAAGATCCGACCTCGGATCGAAAGCCAAATCACCATGTGAAAGAGATGGCGTCGCCGTGTCAAAGTGGCCGATCACCAAGCACTCATTGTCTTGAAGCTCAAAATGGGCACTCTCCAATGTCGCACCATCTAGTGATTCCTTCAAAAGGAGCAAGCACAACAAACACTTGGAAAAACAAATGTAGTTAGCGTTAGTGCAAAACCAAGCATTCAAGAGGTGATTCACCCAACAAGTGTTGTCATCAAGCATAGCATAGGGTGTGACAAAGGGTTGTGGCATGGCATGTAAGCACATCAATTGAGCACAAGAAAAGATATCATTGGGCCAAGTATGCAATTGGGAGGTAGTGATGCAAGTATGGGTGACAAGAAAATAAGCATCTACCTCATGGTCCTAGTAAGCATGCATAAAGCGCTCAATGAAAGGTCTATAGTAGGCATAAGATTCATTCACAACACCGCATAAAATGAGGTGTCTAAACACATGGGTCAAGTGTAAGACAATCCAAGCATAACGTGCATATGGTGTAGTGAAGATAGTGTGGCACTCAACACAATAGAAAGAGCAATTGTTCATCATGTGTGAGGCAATCATGTCAAGCATGTAGCAATTAATGGGACATGGCATATGTGAAGAGATGACATTGTTGCAACCAAGCATATGATAGTTGCAAATAATCCACAAGTCGGATGCAACACACAAGGCATATATATCATGAAGCATGGCAATGTTGCAATGGCAAGTCGAAGAGAGATCTCTAGCATGTGTGCAAAGTGTCATGGTGCAAGCAACACAACTAGTATGATCCACAATGTTCATGCTCATGGATTGTGGTTTCTCGAAAGAGAAGGATATCACCTCGAAAGCGTGTCCTTGTGCGTCCTTCACAATGTCGAAGCACAAGCAAGTGCGATGTAGAATCGTCGTGGTAGAAGGTGGTTCGCTCTCAAGAGCTCGAATGGTCAACTCACGTGATGTGGAAGTCGACACAAAGTCCAAGTATCCTACACATGCACACAATAAAACAAAGAACGTATGCGCATGGTAGCTAAACACATCATCCATCATGATGGTTCTCTTCTCTTGCACATAACCATTAGAAGCAAAAGTGCATGAATAATAAGGTGCAACAATTGATATATTCATGTCACTAGGCATATGGTGCAAAGAGGTAAGACAAGCATGCTTCACAAGAAATATGTCAAAATCTCCAAATAAATGCGAGAATGCTATGGGGGCAATCTCATTGGCAAGACTAAAATCATGGTTGCGCTCAATGCATGGACAATCATATAGCATGAGAGAGGCAACATGTGGAGACATATGACAACAAGCAATATCAATCATGTGCAAAGCATGGCAATGGTGGCTATCAACCGCATGTAATGAGCATGTATGAATCATGGGTGATGCACTACATGAAGCAAGCATGGTGATCAAGTTGTGCAAACTAGTGGAGCGAAGATGCAACACACTAGGAGAAAGCATGGCAATCATGTCATGTGAGCAAATAGTGGGTATTGGTAATACACATGACATATCGCAAGCACGAACACAAAGCAAGATCAAAGCATCATAATAGGCATGGGGTACAAAGGCAGCATGGCAATAACAAGCAATATCTCCACCAAACTTGTAAATACAGATACAAGTATGAGAATCAATCATCATGTGTAATGCAAAGCATGGGTCGCAAATGCATGGCAAAGGCATATAAATGAGCATATCATGCAAAGTGAACATGGCAAGATGGGCGTAAGAGATATAATGGACAATAACCCATAAACATGTGAGTGCCATGTACAAGGAATGCGCGAAGAGTTTGCGCAAAAGGAGCGGTCAGAAAGACAATCCACGATATCCCAAGTCATCGTTGCTCTCTAGAGCTCTTTTCGTCAACTCATGCATTTGTAAAGTTGACGAGTATGGATGGGTACCTACACAAAAGAGACACAAACCAAAGAAATTGTGCGCGTGGTAAATGTACACATCATCCATCATGATTTGTATGTGCATGTGTGAGTTAGCACAAGATACGCATCGCTCAAAGAATTTTGATGCATGGTATCAGAACATGTCATCCATCATGATAGAGGCAAAGATGTACCGTCTTTCGATGAGATGGTGGCTATCGTTTTCGGTGAAGTAGACTTTGACGATCCGACTACGAACGTGCGAGGACGTCGCGCCTTAGCAATCGCTAAACCAACTCCGAGAGGATATTGACCACGCCGGAGCATGATCAACCTGACCATGAGGATCTATTTCCTGCAAGCAAACGAAGAACAAGCAAGAAACTAAGATTGCAATCTGGATATTGCGAATATAAGAGGAAAGCTTTATTGATCAATGTGGGGTTCTGTGACGTCTTTGTCTGGTCGTTGAACACAAACAAAGTACGCGAAGTTGCAGCTATGTCGAACTTTAATCAAAACAAAACCCAAGGTCTAAACGACGCCCTAAGGGCTGTATATGTGGAGGAAGAGGGGGGAATTTCGTGGCCCTTCGAGGAGGGGTCCGAAACCAACCCTAACTCTTATTTCCCCACACATACGGACTCTTAAAACATCCTATACTCAAGTATTTTGAAATTACATGGGCCTGGCCCAATAATAAGGTGACGCAGCACCTATAATAGCTCCCGGACGAAATTTATGAAGTGGCATCTTGTACATTTCGTCCAAGGCTTCACGCACTCATTATGGTGGCTTCAACATCCTGAAATAATCACTTGTAACTCTATTCTTGTTCCCCTTGCGCATGCCATCATCTCCATGCTTGATCTTGCTCCAATGTTCATCCTTCTTGTCCAAGCTAGGCCCTTCATTTGTAAGCAAGACAAATGTATCCAATTTAGGCAGCATCATCTTCTCATGAACATTAGAATCATTACCAAGAAACGAAAGTACCTGGTAATTTAATTGGCGTGCGCGAGCTCTAGTAATAGGTCATGTATATGTGTCATTTGGGGGTGTGGGTGTAACATTGTTAGTGATGTCCTCATCATCCTCCCCTTCTTGAATTGAAGTCGTCCTCGATGGAAGCTCATCTTCCTCACCCAAGTAAGGCTTCAAATCTGCAATGCTAAATGTGGGACTAACCCCAAAATCCGCAGGCAACTCAAGTTTATAAGCATTATCATTTATTTTCTCTAACACCTTGAAAGGACCATCAGCACGTGGCATTAGCTTTGACTTGCGCAAATTAGGAAACCTATCCTTACGCAAATGTAACCAAACAAGATCTCCAGGTGCAAATACAACACATTTTCTACCCTTATCTCCAACAAGTTTATACTTAGCATTGTAGATTTGAAGCCTTACTTGGGTGAGGAAGATGAGCTTCCGTCGAGGACGACTTCAATTCAAGAAGGGGAGGATGATGAGGACATCACTAACAAGGTTACACCCACAGCCCCAACTGACACATATACAGGACGAATTACTAGAGCTCGTGCACGCCAATTAAATTACCAGGTACTTTCGTTTCTTGGTAATGATTCTAATGTTCATGAGAATATGATGCTGCCTAAATTGGATACATTTGTCTTGCTTACAAATGAAGGATCTAGCTTGGACAAGAAGGATGAACATTGGAGCAAGATCAAGCATGGAGATGATGGCATGCGCAGGGGGGACAAGAACGGAGTTACAAGTGATGATTTCAGGACTTTGAAGCGACCATAATGAGTGCATGAAGCCTTGGACGAAATATACAAGATGCCACTTCATAAATTTCGTCTAGAGGCTATTATAGGTGTTGTGTCACCTTATCATTAAGCCAGGCCCATGTAATTTCGAAATACTTGAGTATATGTTGTTTTTAGAGTCCGTATGTGTGGGGAAACAAGAGTTAGGGTTGGTTTTGGACCCCTCCTCCAAGGGCCACGAAATCCCCCCTCTTCCCCCATATATACAGCCCTTAGGGCGTCGTTTAGACTTTGGGTTTTGTTTAGATTAAAGTTCGCCATAGCTGCAACTTCGCGTACTTCGTTTGTATTCAACGACCAGACAAAGGCGTCACAGAACCCCACCTTGATCAATATAGCTTTCCTCTTATATTCGCAATATCCAGATTGCAATCTCAGTTTCTTGCTTGTTCTTCGTTTGCCTGCAGGAAACAGACCATCATGGCCAGGTTGATCGTGCTCCGACGTGGTCAATAACCTCTCGGAGTTGGTTTAGCGATTGCTAAGGCGCAACGTCCTTGCACGTTCGTAGTCGAATCATCAAAGTCGACTTCCTCCAAAACGATAGCCACCATCTCATCGAAAGACGGGACACCTTTGCCTCTATCAATAGGCGAGCACGGAGATATGCAATTGTTGCCTCTGTTTTCTATGACTGACAATGAAAATCGCTACTACGACGGTGGCCATGTTTCTTCGCGACTAACGAAGGTGTGTTCCTGAGTGGAGACTAGAGATGGCGATAAGGGCAAGCATGGGCGGCGCAGGTTGGCCGACAAGTATAGGGCATCTAAGGGCGATTGTGAGGCGGCCAGCTAGTGCAAAGGCCCTCTCTTTTGGTGTGTGTGTGTGTGTGTGTGTGTGTGTGTGTGTGTGTGTGCAGGAATAGGGAAGACTAGAAGATGACGCGCGCTTTGCTGCACCGAGAATCAGCCCTATATTCATCACTGATATGTTTCACCATCTGAGGTACAATGTGTCTACCCTATATTCTTCCTACAGGTTTAAATATGTAACCATAACATGAAAAATATTGTCAATAGCATAGCCAATAATTTCATACTATTTAGGAAGCAAACATAAGTTTACAACCAAAAAATCTTCTAACATTAAAGAGAAGATGTTAACCTTTTGAGGTTTTTCTAAGAACCAAGCTACATGAACTGAAAAAAATCAAGGAACACACACATTATATTTACTCACCAAGCAAAACAATATATAAAGCAAACTTAATGTCACACATGGTACAATTCATAAGCTAATAGTAGTTTCTAAATAAAATATTGGTCCCTTGTATTTTATATCAAAAAAATCACCAAACTTTCTACGGAACAATATCTTCACTATTTCCTAGCAACCCATTTTTCCTGAATAATATTTCACTATGGGTCAATAGTCCTTCTTTCTCTTCTTGAATCCACGATCTCGCGGGCCAGTTCTTGCTTCGTGTAAATAAGATTCAATACCCAATATAAGTTTTACAGATCGGGTGCTACTAAAATGGCGGTAATAGCTCCAAGAGTTCATTCTGATAAGAATTCTATAACTCTCATGTAGGTGCAGGCTGTAATAGTTCTGGTGCAATAGAACGTTAATCTTTAAGGTTTACACCATGGAATGTGCATTGAAAGAAACAAAGCACATATACATGCATAGTCAACATGAATTATCGGTCTGATATCTTTCTGATACTTGCATCCTTTTTTCCTTGTTCTTATATGCATGGGCTCGTTCCAGTAGCATCATTTCCACAAGAATCATCATAACCATACGAATTTAGAAAAGTCATAAGAAAGTATCAACCACGTAATAGATAGTGATTTTCAACTCCTTGCCAGAATGATTGAAGACATGTGGTATTAAGCAATGCAAGAACTTAAGTATAGGTTTAGATTATGACAATCGATTTTCCTCAATAAAAAAGAAGGAAAAAAAGTCATCTAATAGGAGACAAAATTGAAGTGATAACCAACCGCACCAGTTTTTTAAAAAAGACTATGTACTCCTTCCTCCAATCCAATGAAATATGAGGCACCTCATTAATATGTATTACACCTGCATCACCTCTACAAATCCAGTTATTATTCTATTTGCAACATTTCTGAAAACACAAAATAAATTATGCAATGTGAAAGGCCTTTCTTTTTGCTCAGTATTGTTACGATGAGGGTACCATACACGTTGTGATTCCCTTACAATAACAATTCGACAAGGAAAAATTGAACCGAACAACACATAAGCACATAATCATGTACTACTTATATACCATATGATGTCGTTGATCCTTTAGCATGAAACTATGGAAGTACTACCTGTGTGTAACTAAATATAAGACGTCTTTGCAGTTCAATTAAAACTGCATAAATGACTTATATTTAGTTACAGAGGTAGTATCATTCTAATGAGCTCAAATGAAAGGCAATGTGCAGGACTGCCAAAGGAAGCACATGAAGATCATAAAACTGGCAAAAATCACTATACGGTAAAAATCAAGGCCGTAAAAGTAGTGGCATATCTAACTATACGGTTAACGGGAAATAGAGCAGCTACTCGGCCCATAAAACAGAAATTGTCATCATATGTAGTTTGCGTTGTAATTGGCTTGAGCGCAACCGTAGGGTATTCCGGCACACTTCTCTACCACCAACGGCGATGTAGGATAAGATCAGAGATTATGCTGTGAGTGGAGCTCCATGGGTAACGGTAGTCTTAAGCGAGTAGTACCTCAGTAGTTATCTAGTGGATTCAGTCTTGGGGCTGCCCGCGAGCGCCAACGACGCCAACGAAGCCAAACTATGTAAATGTTTCGTCCTCTCTATCTTAATATATATAGGCACGCAAAACTCCCGCGTGTTCTCGAAAAAATAATAGTGTGACAGAGAATTACTATTTCATGTCTGAGGTTGTCGTGATCATACCAATAGTATCTTTTACCTATAAGATTAAACAATCTATTGTTAAATCATAATCATGCTGCGAACTAAAATGGTCTCGTACCTGCACAATTATTGATGGTAACCAAGAAGTAATCTTCATAGCTGCACATCAAAGTCTCTAGATACGGTAAGTTCTAGAACTTGTGAACCCAAGTACAAATGTGAAAAATATAAATTAAATGGTAAAATTACCAACGATGCATAATATATCCAACACTAATGCATCATTAGTCCTGAAATTGCAGACAACTTGATCTTACATAGCAGTGACCACGACCCCAATAGAGGACCGATGACGGCTGGTCTAGCCTGTCGTTGTGCAGGTAGAAAAACTGATGTAGCACACACATCTCATTCACACTCCTGCTACCTTCCACCTTTGTCAGGACGCCGGCAGGCCCCAACCTCCTCCGCCACCGCACCAAGATCCTATCTTGTTAGAGACAACCGAGTGAGTGCGAAGGAATCTGCCAGAGGAACTTCATGGTGATAGCATTGATACGGACTATCTCGAGTGGTCACCAAGGGAGGGGCCGTCAGTGGCAAAGAGCAAAAAGAAAAATAGGAAAGAGAGAAGCAGGATATGTCCTGAGACTATAGTAGGATGCGACGTTTGAGTCGCAGGAGATTCTTGCCACCGCTGGAGGTGATATGCAGGTCATTCCCATGCGATGTTGATGGTGAACTGTTCGTCTAGAAGGGTTAGGGATGGCCAGAGTGGGCAAGGGCGAAAGAGTAGGCAGAAACCGGTGTCGACGCTGCAGAGGTATGGAAGGCCGCGGCCTAGTTTTCAGACTAGGACAAATTTGGGGAAGAAGCAGGAACCCCTTACCATGTTGGAGAGGCAGTGGTGGGCCATGTGACATGACACTGACTATCAGGGTCCACCTCAAAAAGGAACATTGGAGCGCTCACAGCTCCCTATTTCGAGGGAGCTTGGAAGCTTTAAAGATGATAAAAGAATGTGACACATAATTTGGTTAATAATTGCACTACTTGAGAATTGATAAGTGGTGTAGGGTGGAACCCTAGATGGCCGATCTTTCACGAAATGGAGAGTATCCCACGAAGAACACGATGAACACGGGGAGAAAACACAAGGGAAAACACTCAAGAACAAGTCCAATCACACATCCACTAGACAATCAAACACACAAGATCACAAGGTACATGAACAACAAAGGGAAAGATACAAGGTAAAGTTTATCTCCGTGAGGAGGTCTTGAATCCGCGAAGGATCTTCCCGTTAGGGGATCTTGAATCCAAGGTCGATCTTCTCCATACAGGGGCCGCGGTCTCTCTCGTGGAGTAGATCCGTAATGGACGAGCAAAGCTCTATTTCACATACGAGCTAAACCAATGCTAACCATAAAATGGTGGTGGTGGAGGAGTATATATAGTCTAGGGCCACCAAGGGGTAAGTGAGGGGCGAAAGGGATACATGGGCCTCGGGCCCGAACACTGTACCAGACAGGTACCGGTCGTCAGCTGGACACGGGACGTCCGGTGGCTCGGGAGGGACCGGACGTTCGGTATCTCTCGGACTTCCAGTATTTTCCGCTATTTGGGTTCTATGAAGGATGTCACGGACGTCCGGTGGCTGCCGGCCGTCCGGACGCCTGGGACGCGTCGGATATCCGGTGAACGCCGGTCGTCCGGAGCCCGTAGCTTGCAACAGCTCCGTTTCTTCCGTCTTCTCTTCCACGCTTCCCTCGCGGATGGTGTAGGTGATCCTTAGAGCTTGCACTCCTCCTCATCATCCGTGAAGCTCCAACAATACCTATGCATGCACACGAGTGGAGTTTCAAGTAGTATACCTTCCTCGAAGGGGTCAAGTGAACACGTGTAAAGGAGATGATTCACCTTTAAGTATGAGAAGTAGAAGTCACATGTGTCACTTGCCAAACGGACTCTTGGCATGGTGATGTCCAAAGGATGCTCCACATCATCCCCTCCCCCTTGGAAAAGATCCGACCTCGGATCGAAAGCCAAATCACCATGTGAAAGAGATGGCGTCGCCGTGTCAAAGTGGCCGATCACCAAGCACTCATTGTCTTGAAGCTCAAAATGGGCACTCTCCAATGTCGCACCATCTAGTGATTCCTTCAAAAGGAGCAAGCACAACAAACACTTGGAAAAACAAATGTAGTTAGCGTTAGTGCAAAACCAAGCATTCAAGAGGTGATTCACCCAACAAGTGTTGTCATCAAGCATAGCATAGGGTGTGACAAAGGGTTGTGGCATGGCATGTAAGCACATCAATTGAGCACAAGAAAAGATATCATTGGGCCAAGTATGCAATTGGGAGGTAGTGATGCAAGTATGGGTGACAAGAAAATAAGCATCTACCTCATGGTCCTAGTAAGCATGCATAAAGCGCTCAATGAAAGGTCTATAGTAGGCATAAGATTCATTCACAACACCGCATAAAATGAGGTGTCTAAACACATGGGTCAAGTGTAAGACAATCCAAGCATAACGTGCATATGGTGTAGTGAAGATAGTGTGGCACTCAACACAATAGAAAGAGCAATTGTTCATCATGTGTGAGGCAATCATGTCAAGCATGTAGCAATTAATGGGACATGGCATATGTGAAGAGATGACATTGTTGCAACCAAGCATATGATAGTTGCAAATAATCCACAAGTCGGATGCAACACACAAGGCATATATATCATGAAGCATGGCAATGTTGCAATGGCAAGTCGAAGAGAGATCTCTAGCATGTGTGCAAAGTGTCATGGTGCAAGCAACACAACTAGTATGATCCACAATGTTCATGCTCATGGATTGTGGTTTCTCGAAAGAGAAGGATATCACCTCGAAAGCGTGTCCTTGTGCGTCCTTCACAATGTCGAAGCACAAGCAAGTGCGATGTAGAATCGTCGTGGTAGAAGGTGGTTCGCTCTCAAGAGCTCGAATGGTCAACTCACGTGATGTGGAAGTCGACACAAAGTCCAAGTATCCTACACATGCACACAATAAAACAAAGAACGTATGCGCATGGTAGCTAAACACATCATCCATCATGATGGTTCTCTTCTCTTGCACATAACCATTAGAAGCAAAAGTGCATGAATAATAAGGTGCAACAATTGATATATTCATGTCACTAGGCATATGGTGCAAAGAGGTAAGACAAGCATGCTTCACAAGAAATATGTCAAAATCTCCAAATAAATGCGAGAATGCTATGGGGGCAATCTCATTGGCAAGACTAAAATCATGGTTGCGCTCAATGCATGGACAATCATATAGCATGAGAGAGGCAACATGTGGAGACATATGACAACAAACAATACCAATCATGTGCAAAGCATGGCAATGGTGGCTATCAACCGCATGTAATGAGCATGTATGAATCATGGGTGATGCACTACATGAAGCAAGCATGGTGATCAAGTTGTGCAAACTAGTGGAGCGAAGATGCAACACAATAGGAGAAAGCATGGCAATCATGTCATGTGAGCAAATAGTGGGTATTGGTAATACACATGACATATCGCAAGCACGAACACAAAGCAAGATCAAAGCATCATAATAGGCATGGGGTACAAAGGCAGCATGGCAATAACAAGCAATATCTCCACCAAACTTGTAAATACAGATACAAGTATGAGAATCAATCATCATGTGTAATGCAAAGCATGGGTCGCAAATGCATGGCAAAGGCATATAAATGAGCATATCATGCAAAGTGAACATGGCAAGATGGGCGTAAGAGATATAATGGACAATAACCCATAAACATGTGAGTGCCATGTACAAGGAATGCGCGAAGAGTTTGCGCAAAAGGAGCGGTCAGAAAGACAATCCACGATATCCCAAGTCATCGTTGCTCTCTAGAGCTCTTTTCGTCAACTCATGCGTTTGTAAAGTTGACGAGTATGGATGGGTACCTACACAAAAGAGACACAAACCAAAGAAATTGTGCGCGTGGTAAATGTACACATCATCCATCATGATTTGTATGTGCATGTGTGAGTTAGCACAAGATACGCATCGCTCAAAGAATTTTGATGCATGGTATCAGAACATGTCATCCATCATGATAGAGGCAAAGATGTACCGTCTTTCGATGAGATGGTGGCTATCGTTTTCGGTGAAGTAGACTTTGATGATCCGACTACGAACGTGCGAGGACGTCGCGCCTTAGCAATCGCTAAACCAACTCCGAGAGGATATTGACCACGCCGGAGCATGATCAACCTGACCATGAGGGTCTATTTCCTGCAAGCAAACGAAGAACAAGCAAGAAACTAAGATTGCAATCTGGATATTGCGAATATAAGAGGAAAGCTTTATTGATCAATGTGGGGTTCTGTGACGTCTTTGTCTGGTCGTTGAACACAAACAAAGTACGCGAAGTTGCAGCTATGTCGAACTTTAATCAAAACAAAACCCAAGGTCTAAACGACGCCCTAAGGGCTGTATATGTGGAGGAAGAGGGGGGAATTTCGTGGCCCTTCGAGGAGGGGTCCGAAACCAACCCTAACTCTTATTTCCCCACACATACGGACTCTTAAAACATCCTATACTCAAGTATTTTGAAATTACATGGGCCTGGCCCAATAATAAGGTGACGCAGCACCTATAATAGCTCCCGGACGAAATTTATGAAGTGGCATCTTGTATATTTCGTCCAAGGCTTCACGCACTCATTATGGTGGCTTCAACATCCTGAAATAATCACTTGTAACTCTATTCTTGTTCCCCTTACGCATGCCATCATCTCCATGCTTGATCTTGCTCCAATGTTCATCCTTCTTGTCCAAGCTAGGCCCTTCATTTGTAAGCAAGACAAATGTATCCAATTTAGGCAGCATCATCTTCTCATGAACATTAGAATCATTACCAAGAAACGAAAGTACCTGGTAATTTAATTGGCGTGCGCGAGCTCTAGTAATAGGTCATGTATATGTGTCATTTGGGGGTGTGGGTGTAACATTGTTAGTGATGTCCTCATCATCCTCCCCTTCTTGAATTGAAGTCGTCCTCGATGGAAGCTCATCTTCCTCACCCAAGTAAGGCTTCAAATCTGCAATGCTAAATGTGGGACTAACCCCAAAATCCGCAGGCAACTCAAGTTTATAAGCATTATCATTTATTTTCTCTAACACCTTGAAAGGACCATCAGCACGTGGCATTAGCTTTGACTTGCGCAAATTAGGAAACCTATCCTTACGCAAATGTAACCAAACAAGATCTCCAGGTGCAAATACAACACATTTTCTACCCTTATCTCCAACAAGTTTATATTTAGCATTCATGCGCTCAATAATTTCTTTAGTTAACTCATGCATTTTTAAGATCAATTCAGCATGTTGTTTAGCATCAAAATTAACCTTCTCCGAAGATGGAAGAGGCAACAAATCAATAGGTGCACGAGGTAGGAAACCATAGACAATTTCAAAAGGGCACATCTTAGTAGTAGAATGCAATGAACGATTACAAGCAAATTCAATATGAGGCAAGCATTCTTCCCACATTTTCTTGTTATTCTTCAAAAAAGCCCTAAGCATAGTATACAAAGTTCTATTTACTACTTCAGTTTGTCCATCAGTTTGGGGTGACAAGTAGTATTAAAAAGCAGTTTAGTCCCCAACTTAGCCCATAAACATCTCCAAAAGTGGCTAAGAAATTTAGTATCACGATCTGAAACAATAGTATTTGGCACACCATGCAAGCGAATAATTTCACAAAAGAACTAATCAGCAACATTAGCAGCATCATCGCTTTTATGACATGGTATAAAGTGTGCCATCTTCGAGAACCTATCCACAACAACAAATATGCTATCCCTCCCCTTCTTTGTTCGAGGTAAACCCAAAACAAAGTCCATAGATGTATCTTCCCAAGGAACACTAGGGACAGTCAAAGGCATATATAAACCATGAGGATTGAGTCGTGACTTAGCTTTTTGACATGTAGTGCAGCGAGCAACAAAACGCTCAACATCCCATCTCATCTTTGGCCAAAAGAAATGTGTAGCAAGTACGTCCTCCGTCTTCTTCGCGCCAAAGTGTCCCATTAATCCTCCTCCATGCGCCTCCTGCAACAACAAAAGACAAATAGAGCTAGCTGGAATGCATAGCTTGTTAGCACGAAACACAAATCTATCATTAACGATGAACTTGTTCCATTTTCTCCCTTCTTTGCAATTCTGCAATACATCTTTAAATTCAGCATCATGCACATATTGATCTTTGATGGTCTCCAAACCAAATATTTTAAAGTCAAGTTGTGAAAGCATAGTATAACGACGAGACAATGCATCAGCAATAACATTTTCTTTCCCCTTCTTGTGTTTAATAACATAAGGGAAAGTCTCTATGAATTCAACCCATTTAGCATGTCTACGGTTCAGTTTTGCTTGACTTTTAATGTGCTTTAAAGATTCATGATCAGAATGTATAACAAATTCTTTGGGCCATAAATAATGTTGCCATGTCTCCAAAGTCCGAACAAGAGCATATAATTCCTTATCATAAGTAGAATAATTCAGACTAGGCCCACTCAATTTTTCAGAAAAATATGCAACAGGTTTACCATCTTGTAATAACACACCTCCTAACCCAATTCCACTAGCATCACATTCAAGCTCAAAAGTCTTATTAAAATCAGGAAGTTGGAGTAAAGGAGCATGTGTCAACTTATCTTTCAATACCGTGAATGCTTCTTCCTGTGCAGTACCCCAAACAAAAGGCACATCCTTCTTTTTAAGCTTGTTGAGAGGTGCAGCAATGGTGCTGAAATCTCTCACAAAACGCCGATAGAATCCGGTGAGGCCAAGGAAACTCCTCACGTGTGTGACCGTTTTTGGCTGCGGCCAACTCTCAATAGCTTCACTCTTGGCTTTATCAACCTCAATTCCCTGTGGAGTAACAACAGAGCCAAGAAAAGATACTCAGTCGATGCAAAAGGTGCACTTTCCAAGGTTACCAAACAAACGTGCATCACGTAGAGCAATAAAAACATCACGTAAATGTTCGAAATGTTCCTCCAAAGATCTGCTATAAATCAATATATCATCGAAGTAAACTACCACAAATCGTCCAATGAAAACACGTAAAACTTCATTCATTAATCTCATGGAAGTACTAGGTGCATTAGTTAACCCAAAAGGCATGACTAACCACTCATATAATCCAAACTTAGTTTTAAATGATGTTTTCTATTCATCTCCCAATTTCATACGAATTTGATGGTATCCACTACGCAAATCAACTTTGGAGAATATTGTAGAGCCACTCAATTCATCAAGCATATCATCTAGCCTAGGAATAGGATGACGATAACAAATAGTATTATTATTAATGCATCTATAATCAACACACATAAGCGATGTACCATCCTTTTTCGGCACTAGAATAATAGGAAGAACACAAGGACTTAGAGATTCGCATATATAATCCTTGTCGAGTAGCTCCTGTACTTGATGCATAATCTCCTTCGTCTCCTCTGGATTGGTACGGTATGGTGCGCGGTTGGGTAGCGATGCACCGGGAATTATGTCAATCTGATACTCAATCCCAAGAATAGGTGGTAATCCCGGTGGCACGTCTTGTGGAAAGACGTTCGCGAACTCCTGCAAAATGTTAGTGACATCAGGAGGCAAAGAGGAAGGCACGTCCTCGAATGAAAATAATGCCTCTTTGCACACAAAAGCATAGCAAATGGATTAGCTTAAATCTAGATCATCGATAGCAGATTTTGTGGCAAGTAAACATCCACTTTTTAATTTAATTTCAAATGCAATATGAGATGATGGTGTGTTATTAGGCTTCATGATGAGGACATCACTAACAAGGTTACACCCACAGCTCCAACTGACACATATACAGGACCAATTACTAGAGCGCGCGCACGCCAATTAAATTACCAGGTACTTTCGTTTCTTGGTAATGAATCTAATGTTCATGAGAATATGATGCTGCCTAAATTGGATATATTTGTCTTGCTTACAAATGAAGGGCCTAGCTTGGACAAGAAGGATGAACATTGGAGCAAGATCAAGCATGGAGATGATGGCATGCGCAAGGGGAACAAGAATGGAGTTTCAGTTGATGAATTCGGGACTTTGAAGCCACCATAATGAGTGCGAGAAGCCTTGGACGAAATATACAAGATGCCACTTCATAAATTTCGTCCAGAGGCTATTATAGGTGCTGCGTCACCTTATTATTGGGCCAGGCCCATGTAATTTCGAAATACTTGAATATAGGCTGTTTTTAGAGTCCGTATGTGTGGGGAAACAAGAGTTAGGGTTGGTTTCGGACCCCTCCACCAAGGGCCACGAAATTCCCCCCTCTTTCCCCCATATATACAGCCCTTAGGGCGTCGTTTAGACTTTGGGTTTTGTTTAGATTAAAAGTTCGCCATAGCTGCAACTTCGCGTACTTCGTTTGTGTTCAACGACCAGACCAAGGCGTCACAGAACCCCACCTTGATCAATAAAGTTTTCCTCTTATATTCACAATATCCAGATTGCCATCTTAGTTTCTTGCTTGTTCTTCGTTTGCCTGCAGGAAACAGACCTTCGTGGTCAGGTTGATCGTGCTCCGGCGTGGTCAACAACCTCTCGGAGTTGGTTTAGTGATTGCTAAGGCGCGACGTCCTCGCACGTTCGTAGTCGGATCGTCAAAGTCGACTTCCTCCAAAACAATAGCCACCATCTCATCGAAAGACGGGACACCTTTGCCTCTATCACTTCATATGTTGCTCAAATTCTTTTGCCACAATCTGATTTTCACTCTTATTTTTGCTCCTGTTTTGCTTTATTAGCTCTATTAATATCATCTTTCAAAATGGAATCAGGAGACATAGGAAGCAAAGTAATATGTTTATCCTTATGAACAAGAGTATATTGATTGTTTCTACGATGGTGTACATATTTTTTATCAAATTGCCATGGTCTACCAAGTAATAAGGAACATGCTTGCATGGGTACCACATCACAATCAACATAATCAGCATATGTGGAGATACTAAAATGCACACGAACAGTACGTGTTACCTTAACCTTGTCACTGTTGTTGAACCATTAGATGTTGTAAGGATGTGGATGTGGTCTTGTGGTGAGAGATAGCTTCTCCACCATTGTGACACCCCGAGACCGGTGCGCCAGGTGTCAGTCAGTCATTCACTGTTGTTGACATGTCATCTGCTTGCATGTTGCATTTTGCCATGTCATCATGTGTGCTTGCATCCGTCCGAGTCCCCTCGTCCTTTCCGTTGTCCGTTCTGAGCCCAGACAAACTCACACGCGCCCGCGGCGCCTCCGAATATTTAATTTATGCGTGGCCAGAAAACATTCTCGGAATGGGTTGAAACTTGGCGTGTGGTCTTATTATAGCATAGGTAGACCGCCTGTCAAGTTTCGTCGCATTCGGAGCTCGTTTGATAGCCCAACGGTTAACCGCGTTAACCGCCGGAAGCCTTTTGTCTTTTGCCCCAGCACCCCTTTCACACAGCCCACCAAGCCCATTCTAACCCCTCCATGCTCTTGGCCGTTCGATCACGATCGCGTGGCCGCGAATGGCTCCTCATTTGGACACTCCTAGCTCCCTCTACCCATAAATATGTGCCTCTCCCTCCATTTTCGCGCAGATGAAACCCTAAAAAATCCTCCTCCCCGCGCTGCCGGACATGTCCGCTCCGCCTCTGGACATGACTAGCGCCCCTCCACCTCACTCCGGCTAATCCGGTGCCGCCACATCAGCTCCACCACCGCCCGCAGCCAACCACGTTTCGCCACATGGCGCAGCCACCTCCCACCGCCGCCGCGGCCCGCTGGACCCGAATCGAGCCCGCGCGGGCCCGAGTCGCCGCCGCCGCCAGCCGGCCGTAGCCGCGTTCCCTCCGTCCGGTCCCGTCGTCTGCGCCTCCGGCGCCTCGCCGCCGGCTACCGGAGGGCAGGTCCGGCCACCGCCCCGTCGCCCTGAGCCGCGCCGCCTCCGCGCCAGAGCGCTAGCCGCCGCCGCCGTCCCAGAAACTCCGCCGCCACCCTGTGCCCGCGAGCTCCGCCGGATCCAGAACCCCGGCGCCGGATCCAGCTCCCTCCGGCCAGCAGCCGCAGCTGCTCGCCAGATCCGCCCCGTTCCTGGCCTCCGGGACCTCCTCCGCCGCCTTCCCCTCGCCGACATCGTCGCTGGGTGCCGCCGCCGCCCGGTGCCATGGCCGCCGCGCCTCGGCTTCGAGGTGGACGACGCCCCTCCAG
>LR738710.1:411933002-411944100 GCA_902687465.1 Secale cereale
CCCGGCCTGCCCTGCCTCTTTCGTCCTTGGGCCGAAGCCCATGGTAAGAACCAGTAAGCCCCGCCCGTGCGCGTTATAACTAACTTGCGCCCACCTATTTTTTCTTTCTTCTCTCTGTTAAAATGGCTAAATCCCTGAGATTGTAATTCTGATGCATATTTTGCATACCTGTATTTTTTTGTGTGGTGATCCAAATTGAGTGTATAATATGTCAAAATGATTGTGGTGATATGCTCTACACTTTGTTCCATTGTGCCATGCTTGTTTGAGTTCATCTAGATGCCCTAATCTCTGTTGTAAGAGTGCTACTTGTTATAAACTGCTGGTACTTGTTATTTTGTTGCCATGTTTGAGATGTGATAACTTGGTGCATGTTTATCCAAATGATGCATATGATATGTCAAAATGTTCATTATGAAGTGTACTACATGATGGTTGCTGTAGCATGCTTGTTTGAGTCCATATTGACATGTTAATCTCTGTTGCAAAAGTGCATTTGGCTGTTAAGTGCTGAAACTTGTTATGAGATGCTGATTTCACTTGCTCTTTGCTAGTGATGTGTTTGTCCTCATGCCACATGTCTAGATGTTTTAGAAGTACCATAATAGGGTCTTTGCTGTGGTGCATTTAACTTTCCATGATATGCCTTGTGTTGACTTAAACATGCTTGTAAACATGCCATGTTGTTATTTCTGTTTTATACTTGGTGAAAAAAACTGCTAAGTGTGGAATCTGTTATAACCTGATGCCATGTTTGCTTGATGCCCTAGTCAAATCCATGCTTGTTTTGGAGTGGCCAATGATCATGTCTTGTTGTCCATGTTATTGTCTATCCATTCATGCCCTTACTTGCTCATATGACCTGCTGTAGCTTATTTATTTCTTGCTCTCAAGCTGCTTTAAAGTATAACTATCAGCCTTTTATCAGCTTATTCAATTTGGTGAAGCTTGTTCCTATTGATCCATGCCTCCTATGGAGTTGCTCCAATGGAGTTGTTGTAACATCCCAAATTTTCAATTTGGAATGTTTTACAATTATTAGCTAAGCATCTATGCATTTTTTTTTATTTGAGTATCATTTGGAAATTTCAGAGGCATTTGAATTTTATCTAACTTTGAATTCTACTTGGCAATTGAAATTTATTTCAAAAATCCCTGACGAGATACTTGTTCAAAAGTATGAGAGGAGCGAACATGACACTCCAAAAAGTCAGAAGAAAACAATGCCGAAAGTTTTGAATTCAAATTTGAGTTTCATTTGGATTTTTAGAAGAAAAAAAAATGTTTTTATAAAGTTTTTATTTAGCCTCTGAAATATAGTTCATCTTGTAGGATTTATTTTTCTGAATTTTTTGATATATATATATGTCCTATATTAAAATATTTTTATTTTCTATCTATATATATATTTTTTCTCTTTGTCAAAAAAATAAAAAAAAAATACGCAGCCCAGCAGGCCCATGCCCAGCGCTATCTTCTTCTTCCTCCTCGTACATGTACAGAGGAACACGAACGGAGAAACTTCCATGGCGCCTCCACCTCTCTCTCCCCTCAACTCCTTTCCCCCGCACCCACTAACCCCCGGAATCGGTTCCCCTCGCCTTCCTCTACCCCTTCCCCTTCCTAGTGCGCCTTGGAGTCGCCTGTAATGGCCATTATGAGGCAGAGAAACAGCCACCATTAAATACCATAGTCTTCTCGGATTCTGACCTCCCCAAGCCCTATATAAAGCATCCCCGCGAGCCCCTCTCACCCCTTGTCCGAAGCCCTCTCCTTCTGGAGCTTTTCCCCCTCCCTAACCTCGCCAATTGCTCGCCGGAGTTCGTGAATTCCGGCGACCTCTCATCGTGTGTACATGAAGCTATCTTCAACCACAACTTGATCAAGTGGTTCATCACATCGTCCTCTACACCGTCCCGCACGCGTCCGTCGCCGAAACACATCGGAGCCACCTTCTTCCTCGTCTCCGGCGACAAGTCCGGTGAACACCATGTCCGATTTTTTTTCTCTTTTATCAGTATATTTTCCAATTCAGATTCTTTACCGAATCTTGTTTCTAGTATATCTTTTAGTCTATAGATCCGATTTAGTTGATTCTTTTTCCTACGGTTTCATAAAAATATCCTCTATCCAGAGAACCAAACGAAATATATTTTTGAAAATTTTAAAATTTGAATTCAAACAGATCTGAATTCAAACTTCGTTAGGCCATAACTTGAGTTTCGTAACTCCGTTTTGGGTGATTCTTTTTGCAAATCGAAGCTTGTGACATGTACCTTCTGTTAAAACCAAAACCATTTATTTGTGTTGCTGTGAAAAATATATTCTGTACAGAAACTTTATTTTTGTCTTTTTGGAGTTTTTCGAAGTCTTTTTATTCGTTTTCTTTTTGATTCTTTGCTTGTATGCTTATGTATGTTATTGCTTGCTTACGCTAGATCATCCGGAGTGCGAAGCTTGCTACTACGAATCTTTAGAGTTCAACGAACGTCAGCAAGGCAAGTTCACACTTTGATCATAAGTTTAAATACCCAGTTCTTACTATGCATTAGTTTCACCCTCAAAGATTGCATGAGTAGGATTGGGAACATGTGGTTATGCTATGTAGTTCATTTGGTAGGAACCTATGACCTTTTATCACCCCGGGAATATTCGTTATATCATATATTGCTTAGCCATGCTCGTAGACAGGGATTGGTATGTGTGATACATGCAAGTTGCGAGAGATAATAATTTTGGGACAACATAAGGTGGCAACTTTAATACACATCTGGGTGGATTGTTTGGGGCACCTGGAGAAACCAGTGCTTGCCCAAGGGGAATCCCGGAGTACCCATGTGATAACCCTAGGTCTGCCACCCAGGCTCAAAGGGATCATAAGATATTCCATGCCTAGAAACTTCCGTGTGCAGCCACAAGCCATTATGGGCTCTGGCATAGTTGAGTAAGTTGTGTGACCTCTTTCCGTGGTAGACTAGCTGATGTAGGGGAAAGTAGGTGTACCGGTCTACCCAGGGTTTCGAGGAAATACTTCAGAAAGACTATGTCTCGATCTTCCGATCATGGAGGTGGTCGAGTCTTGTGGGGAAAAGTGCGCAAACCTCTGCAGAGTGTACAAACTAATCATGATTAGCCGTGTCCCCGGTTATGGACAACTTGAGTATCTAGAAGTGAATTATTGGTTGATCTCATCACTTTATTTAATGAAATCATTGGGTTACTAATAACTTGGGAATTTTGGGATTTGAGTTGGAGGAACCTTCTCAATAATGGCATTTCTAACTTAGTAGTAAATAAAAATGTATTCCTTTGTTGTAGGGTAAAATTGGCTTTATGCAAACATTAAACTTAGAGCCTCCACCAGCTAAATTTGCATATAGAGATAGTCTTTTTCTTTATTATTATTTCTATGGTGTGACATTGCCAGCATATTCCATGTGCTGACCTACACGGCTGCAACGTCTCATGTTGCAGAGTTTTCCGACGAGGATTAAAGGTGCGATAGGTCGTTGTTCTGCACTCAGTTTGCCGTGGAGTTGGATGGACTCATTTACCTTCGATGCTTCCGCAGTTACTTTTATCTAGATGGCCTTTGGCCATATTATTGTAATAAATACTCTTTTGATGACCTCGATGTAATAAAGTGTGTGATTGAACTTTGTTATAATTCATCGAGTACTGTGTGTGTCAGCATACCGATCCAGGGATGACACTTAAGCACAGAGACTTCGATCCATTTGGGTCGGGTCGCTACAGTTGTTTGTTGTAGGAGATGTCTACTACATGTCCATGCTCTTTATGTTATTATTAGAGTTGATATGCTTTTTGTTTTGTGCCTCCGAAGGCAGCATCATGATGATGTTTTTGCCTTCCCAGATTTTGGCTAAGTCTGGATAATTTTATTGCAACTTGCCATGCTTGTTTAAATGTGTTCCAGCAAGCTTTTGGGTGTGTTCTAAGTTCCTACTTGTTAAGTATCATGTCTACTTCACATCCATGATTCTTGTTATCATGTTTGGGTGCTTTAGCACATATATACCTTGCTCCAAAGTTGCTATGTGGCTGTTAACTTCAGCTTGTTGTTATATCTTGTTTCATGTGTATCTTTTAGCCCGTTGCTCCGTTTTGAGTGTGCCTTATATGAAACTTGTGTGATTTTTGCATGTAGAATCATAATATCACATTGTTTTCATGTTTGGAGTCAGTTTTCTTGATGTTTGGGGTGCATCTTGCACCGTTGCCTTGCTTGTCTTGTTTTGCTCATATCTTTTAGGCCGTAGCTCCGAATTAAACAAACTTTATATGAAACGTGACTAGAATTTCGTGTAGATAATCATGGTGCATGTTAACCTGCTGTTTAACAACTTTAACTTAAGGTTTGTTCAGATCTGGACTAATTTCAAACTATGCATATGAGGACTTACCGGATTTTTTATATGTAGTTTCCGGCCTTATTTAAACTTGTTGACTTGTGTTGTTTTTGAGTGCTTCCTGCCTTGCCATGTTTTGCATCATATATAGACTTGTCTTGCATCCTACTTGGTTGAGCATATTGTCATGTTCTTGTGTTGTTTTTCTGTGCTTACTACCTTGCCATGTATTGCTTCCTATATAGACTTGTCTTGCATCATACTTGGTTGAGCATATTGACATGTTCTTGTGTTGTTTTTTAGTGCTTCCTACCTTACCATGTATTGCATCATATATAGACTTGTCTTGCATTATACTTGGTTGAGCATATTGTCATGTTCTTGTGTTGTGTGTTTACCGTATTGCTTGCTTCTTCTCGTTAGTGCTTGTTCCGTTGTGATCGTGAGGATTCGTTCGTCTACCCGTGGTTCATCTTCGCGACTTCTTCTTCGTCTTCTTCATGGAACCGTTTTTCTTCCTTGCAGGATCTCAGGCAAGATGACCATACCCTTGGATACCTTTACTATCTTTGCCATGCTTAGTTGTCACGTTGCTATCGTTATATGTCGCGCTACCCATCTTTATTGTCAGCCCCTCTCCTTGTTGCTATGAACCTTTAACCTTTGACACCTTCCTAGCAAACCATTGTTTGGTTATGTTACCCGCTTGCTCAGCCCCTCATATAGCGTTGTTAGTTGCAGCTGAAGATGAAGATTGATCCATGTCGGATCTTGTTGTTGGAATATCACAATATCTATTATTATTAACACACATATATACTGGGCATGGGTGGAAGGCTTGGCCTTTTGCTCGGTGTTTTGTTCCACTCATGCCACCTTAGGCGCCGATAAACCGGCATTATGTTCCTTGATTTTGCGTCCCTTACACGGTTGGGTATATGGGGACCCCTTGACACTTCGTCTTTGAATAAAACTCCTCCAGCAAGGCCCAACATTGGTTTTAATTGCTCATAATAACAACTTAATTAATTAATTAAATTGCATAGGGGGGACGCTCCCTCGAGATTCGTTTCTACATAGGAGGGGGGCCAGTGCTGATGGTGTTGGTCCCAAATAGAGTCGTTTGCGGCGCCCCCCCTTGGAAACTTGGGGTTTGGTTGTTGTACGATGTGCTCATCCGGTCGTGACCTGAGATGAGATACGCGCGGCTACTATCAGGGTGTCGGCACGCCGGGAGGTCTTGCTGGACTTGTTTTACCATTGTTGAAATGTCTTGTGCACCGGGATGCCGAGCCTGATCGGATTTCCCTAAGATAAGGGGTAATAATTATTATTACTTCAGCTGATCGTGAGAGCTTGTGTGTAATGCCCAGGATGGAGTTATACCTCCTACGTGTCGAGGCACGACTTAAAGGCATAAATCCATCCTAGAATGATCTCAAGTTTGGTATCTTTGCACGACTCATGTAAAAGAGGGATTAAAATGCAAAAGAGGATAGTTGGCTTACACTCGCCACTTCACACAATACATTACATAAGCATAACATCATACAGAACATCACAGCCCGACTACGGGTAAGAACCAAAAAAAAATACCAAAACAACATAAAGCCACAGGTCAGGTCGAATCCTAGTAGAAACCACTACTGAACATCGAAACGTCACAAGCAAACGGCCACAAGCTTCAACAAGCTCCTGGTGAAGAACTTGAACCAGCTCCTGCATCAAACTCGGCTGAACCTGCATCTGGTGTGGTGAAGTAACTGTGAGCCACAGAGGACTCAGCAATCCCGTTCCCGGGTAACACGACTATTTAAGCCTTGGGTGAGGACAAGGCTGAAGAAGAACGAGAGGTGAAGGAAACAAACAAGAGTCTGCAGCAGCAACTAGCACTAACTTACGTAAAAGAGAGCGAGAAGAGAAGAGCATCGGTCGAAAGATGATCACGAAGTGATCCTAACTAAAGCCCGTCAAACATAACCCCACCGTGTTCAACTCCCGAATCCCTATTCGGAAATTGACAGTCACGGTACACACGCTGGTAGTGTATTAGAAACATTGTGTCAAGTTATCTACAACCGGAATTAACAAGCTCCCATCTGCCACATAACCGCGGGCACGGCTTTCGAAAGTTCAAACCCTGCAGGGGTGTTCCAACTTGACCCATTACAAGCCCACGATCCACGGAGTCGCAACTCCATAGGTGGGAAGACCCGAGTATTCTCGGAATCCCGTGCTCAAGTTAAACCGAACTAAGGTAAGGCTAATCCAGCAAATCCTCCCGGCGTGTCGACACCCTGATAGTAGCCGCGCGTATCTAGGTCTCAGGACACGACCGGATGGGCGATTCTACAGGTTTTTACCAAACCTTGAGTTTCCTCGAGGTGGCCCCGCAGACTCCCCGTTTCGGACCAACACTCATGTGGAGCACTGGCCCGGGGTTGTTGAATTAAAATAAAAGGGATAGCTAGTCCACATGCAAGTTTTTTTTATTAGTTTGTTATTAGGCAAATAGTACCAAAGGTTGGGACTTGCTGGAAAAGACTTAGCGCTTAGCGGTTTATCAAGGGGGTCCCATACACCCCAACCGTGTTAGGAACGCAAAATCAAGGAACATAACACCGGTTTATACGGTTCCTAACGGCATGAGTGGAACAAATCACCAAACAAAAGGCTTAGCCTTCCACCCTTGCCAATATATAGATGATTTCATTTTTAAGCATTTATATAGTGTGATATAACCCAACCAAACTTCAACATGAAGCAAGCATCTTCAGTCTTCACCTGCAACTAGCAATGCTATAAGAGGGCTGAGCGAAGCGTACTTAGCCATTCAACGGTTTGCGTAGGTAGGGTGGTTAAACATGGCAATTGGTTACAAGTAGGAGGCTGACAAGAAAGACATGGGCATCGAGGCAAAACTAAAGATCGAGACTACTAGCAATAGGCAAAAATAGTAATGGTATCCGGGTTCGGTCATCTTGCCTGGGATTCCACAAGGGAGAAGAACGGATCCAAGAGGAAGACGGAGCAACAGTCGAGCGGATCCTCACAACTCCGGAACGAAACCGAAGCTAACAAGAGAAGCAACCGGAAAGAAGGAAAACAACACGGTAAACACACAATCATCAACATGGCATACGATGCACAATCAAGTATGATGCATGTCCGGTTTAAATATGCATGGCATGGCAAAGTGCACAAACAAATACTACAAGTTAAGTGGAGATCAATATGCAACGAGTTGCATATTGACGAAACACCACATTTAATTATTTAATTGACTCTGGTTATTTACAAGACAAGATTAAATGGTTTTAGCATGGCAAGAGGTGAAGCATAATAAAACTACACTATTTAGGCATTTTAAATGAGGCCAGAAATAACAACATATCCGGAAAATCCCCATGAGCATGTTTAATAATTATTAAAGCAACAACAATTTAATATTCAGGGTTGTTAACATGATGCGGATGGCATGAACAAGTTTATGCAAGTTTTATTAAAAGATTGACTTAAAAGAGATATGAAGCATTTGTCACCGTGGTGGAAAGAAAGGGTGCCACGACAACGATCCGAAAAATGATGCAACGGCATCATATCGGTACCGGTAACTCGTTGAGAGACCGATGCAAAAGGTGACGAAGCGAGTCAAACGAGATGATGGGGTGATCCCGTTGCCGGGTTCCCACGAGTCGGCGACGAGGCAACCGAGGAACATGACAAAAGGGACGAAACGGACACGAAGCACACACGGGAGACATTTCATACAGCACAACAAGCATCACACGGGTCACGTCTCGGGGTTATACCTTTGAAGCGTGCGTTTCGGGGCGGTTCGAGACGTAGTGGAAGAAGTCGTTCACGGGGTGTAGTGGAAGTAGTTGTTCCGTTCGGAGAGGAAGTAGAGGAAGTAGACGTTCTCATAGCGGCACTCGGGCGACGGTAGTGGTACTCGCGGTCGTCGATCGACGGTAGTGGAAGTAGTGGTACTCGGCGTAGGGGTACTCGTGGCGGCCGTGTAGTCGAACTTGACGCACCCGAAGAGGTACTTGTCGAGTCGGTCGCGGTACTTGTTCTCGGAGGCGTTTTCGTTCGTAGTTGTTCATGTAGTCATTCGGTCGTCGTTATGTAGTTGTACTCGGATCTCGGACTTGTCAACGGGTCTCCTGACAAGTCAACAGAACAACACAAAACACAAACAGGAGCAAAACAAAAAAAAAGGGCAGCACGGAACAGCAGGAGCGGGAGACGGGGCTGGACGGCCTTTGCGGTGTTGCTGTAACTCCTGGAGGTCGACCGGATGGAGCCGGGCGCGCAGGAGAGCCATGGAGAAAGGAGCTGCGGCTGCCGCTGGCTCGAACTGGAGGGCCACGCGGAGGGAACCGCAGAGCTTCCTTCCCTGGCGACGAAGAGGAGAGGAGGAACGCGCTCGGGCGACGAGCTCCTCTGGCGCGGAGGACGGGCGTCCGGGGGCGGCGTCTGCTGCTGGAGACCGGAGGGAGGTCGCACACTGGAGGAGAGGCCGTCGGCGAGCTGGAGGACGGGGGGAACGAGGGCCGGGCCCTCGGCCTTGCTGGAGGAGGAGAAGGCGCTCGGGAGCTCGGGGCGCTCGCGGCAGAGCTGCGGCGCTGGGAAGCTCTGGCTCGAGGGCCGCCGCGGAGCACCGCCCTGGCGCCGCCCTGAAGGAAGCCAGGGACGAGAGGGGGCGCGAGGGAAGACGGGGGCGGCCGGAATGGCGGCTGCTGGCGCCCTGGAGGAAGGGACGCGGCTCCTAGCCGCGGCGCTGGGGTTCCAGGAGGGAGAGGAGCGAGGCAACCGACGCCCAGGCGAGGAGGAGAACGGGGCGACGGGGTTTCTGACGAGGGGGAGAGAGGGAGTCAGCGCTGGATCGAGAGAAAGGGGCGAGCGGTCTCGCGCGAGGGAGAGATCGGGATCGGGGAGAGAGGGAAGCGGGCGAGAGGGATGAGTGGCGGCGGCGATAGAGGGAAAAGGGAGAGAGCGAGGGGCTGGGCGCTCGGGCCAGGGAGCAGCTAGGGTTAGGACTGGACGGGCCAGGTTGGGCCAAAGGCTGAGAGGGAGTTGGGCCAGGAGGAGGGAATGGGGAGGCCGGCTGGGCCTGGAGGCCTGGCTGCTGGCCTCTTCTTTTTAAACTCTTAGACAGAAAAAAAAACAAAAAGGAGAGAGCCAAAATAAAAAGAAAAGAGACAACGAATAAGAATAAAATGATGGACATTTTTGTAAGGCTTTACGGAAATTCCAACCTCACAAAAAATAGTTCCAACAACAAAAGGGAAAAACAAACTAAAACATTTAGCTTGCAATAAAAGGAGTTTAGATAAATGGAGGAGCCTCGAAGCAACGGAAAGAATTATAGGCAAGGTATAGAAGTCAAACTTGGAGTGAAATAAACATGGGGAATTAATGCAAGTGTGTTACGATGAATTCCAACGAATGGAATATTTATTATAGCTCTCTAAAATAATGAGAGACTTTTATATGTTATAAAGAGAAGACACCTTCCCTCGATTTAAATGGACCGAAGGTCCACACGATTTATTAAGGTTGAGATGCAAAGACGTATGACATGATGGCATGATGACATGATGCAATGCAAAAAAATAAATAACACAAGCAGAACTGAAACACAAGGGCAACCCGGAACATCTGGAATCTTCGGGAACCTTCTGGAATCTTCTGGGACGTCGGTCTCGGGCGTCACATTGTGATGGGCTAAGTTGTGACACCCCTGCAGGGTTATGATCTTTCGAAAGCCGTGCCCGCGGTTATGTGGCAGATTGGAATTTGTTAATGTCCGGTTGTAGAAAACTTGACAGAGGATCCGAAGTAAAACACACAACTGAGTGAGTAACCATGACTGTCTCTTTTCACTTTGAGAAGAGAACACGGTGGGGTTATGTTTGACTCGTAGGTAGTTCAGGATCTTTAGCGATCACTACTAGTTTGCGACCTTTTGCGTAGATGCTCATCTTATTCTTGTACTCGTAAGTTAGCCACCATACATTTTGCTTAGCCGCTGCTGCAACCTCGCCACTTTACCTCTTCCTACCCATTATGCTTTGATAGTCTTGTTACCCATGGTTATGGGATTGCTGAGTCCTCGTGGCTCACAGATACTACAACAATAGTTGCAGGTGCAGGTTTCCGATGTCTTGACGTGAGAGCAATGATCGTTGTGTTGGTGTGACGCCCGGATAATTAAGCTACAGTAAACCTCGGTTAACGATGCCACATCATCATGATTACTGTTATTAATCTCGTGTTAGATCGAAACCGATTATAATTCAAAATTCTAAAACAAGCAAACAATAAAAGTTTTCAGATATGAAAATTAAAATGTTCAATAAACAGTAGGTAAATTAGAGGCTATGATAAAATTGTAGACAACATTAATGAAATTTGTTAAGTGACTTAAACAACCTCAATCAGTGGCTGAAAACATTATTTAATAACCTTTTATTAATCAAAAAAAAGAAATATGGAATGATATTTACCCCAAACTAGTTTTTGGTGGTACAATATACTGTGCTGTGATTTATGGGCCAGCTCTCATATTTTACAAAACTCAATTGGTGCCCAAACAATTAGCCGAAACAAAAAAAGAATAAATAAAAAGTAAAAACAAAACAAAACAGCAGAAAAAGGATCCCCCCCACTGGGCCAGTCGGCCCAGCTACTAGCCAGGCCGGCCCAAACCGGCCCACCCC
>LR738710.1:411967817-412022413 GCA_902687465.1 Secale cereale
TGCCCTTCGGACGCGGTGTTGTTTCCGGATCGCTGATTTTTTATATAATTTTTCTGGATTTTTCTGGGCAGTTCTCGAAACGTGAAAACCTGAAATACAAAAACAGCCGAAAACAGAAACTGGCACTGGGGTGCACTGGATTAGTAAGTTAGTCCAAATATGATCAAAAGTGTATGGAAGTGTATGAATATCATAGCTAAATCACCCAAAAGTGGCATGGAGCAAGCAGAAATTATAGATACGTTTTGGACGTATCAATGAGGACTTACCGGATTTGTTATATGTAGTTTCCGGCCTCATTTAAACTTGTTGACTTGTGTTGTTTTTCAGTGCTTCCTGCCTTGTCATGTTTTGCATCATATATAGACTTGTCTTGCATCCTACTTGGTTGAGCATATTGTCATGTTCTTGTGTTGTTTTTCTGTGCTTCCTACCTTGCCATGTATTGCGTCCTATATAGACTTGTCTTGCATCATACTTGGTTGAGCATATTGACATGTTCTTGTGTTGTTTTCGAGTGCTTCCTACCTTGCCATGTATTGGATCATATATAGACTTGTCTTGCATCATACTTGGTTGAGCATATTGTCATGTTCTTGTGTTGTGTGTTTACCGTATTGCTTGCTTCTTCTCGTTAGTGCTTGTTCCGTTGCGATCGTGAGGATTCGTTCGTCTACCCGTGGTTCGTCTTCGAGACTTCTTCTTCGTCTTCTTCATGGAACCGTTCTTCTTCCTTGCGGGATCTTAGGCAAGATGACCATACCCTTGGATACCTTTACTATCTTTGCCATGCTTAGTTGTCACGTTGCTATCGTTATATGTCGCGCTACCCATCTTTATTGTCAGCCCCTCTCCTTGTTACCATGAACCTCTAACCTTAGTCACCTTCCTAGCAAACCATTGTTTGGCTATGTTACCCGCTTGCTAAGCCCCTCTTATAGCGTTGTTAGTTGCAGGTGAAGATGAAGATTGATCCATGTCGGATATTGTTGTTGGAATATCACAATATCTATTATTATTAACACACCTATATACTGGGCATTGGTGGAAGGCTTGGCCTTTTGCTCGGTGTTTTGTTCCACTCATGCCACCTTAGGCGCTGATAAACCGGCATTATGTTCCTTGATTTTGCGTTCCTTACGCGGTTGGGTATATGGGGACCCCTTGACACTTCGTCTTTGAATAAAACTCCTCCAGCAAGGCCCAACATTGGTTTTAATTGCTCATAATAACAACTTAATTAATTAATTAAATTACATAGGGGGGACGCTCCCTCGAGATTCTTTTCTACATAGCAAGGGGGCCAGTGCTGATGGTGTTGGTCCCAAATAGAGTCGTTTGCGGCGCCCCCCCTTGGAAACTTGGGGTTTGGTTGCTGTACGGTGTGCTCATCCGGTCGTGGCCTGAGACAAGATACGCGCGGCTACTATCAGGGTGTCGGCACGCCGGGAGGTCTTGCTGGACTTGTTTTACCATTGTCGAAATGTCTTGTGCACCGGGATGCCGAACCTGATCGGATTTCCCTAAGATAAGGGGTAATAATTAGTATTACTTCAGCTGATCGTGAGAGCTTGTGATGGGCTAAGTTGGGACACCCCTGCAGGGTTATGATCTTTCAAAAGCCGTGCCAGCGGTTATGTGGCAGATTGGAATTTGTTAATGTCCGGTTGTAGAAAACTTGATAGAGGATCGGAAGTAAAACACACAACTGAGTGAGTAACCGTGACTGTCTCTTTTCACTTAGAGAAGAGAACACGGTGGGGTTATGTTTGACTCGTAGGTAGTTCAGGATCTTTAGCGATCACTACTAGTTTGCGACCGTTTGCGTAGATGCTCATCTTATTCTTGTACTCGTAAGTTAGCCACCATACATTTTGCTTAGCCGCTGCTGCAACCTCGCCACTTTACCTCTTCCTACCCATTAAGCTTTGATAGTCTTGTTACCCATCGTTATGGGATTGCTGAGTCCTCGTGGCTCACAGATACTACAACAATAGTTACAGGTGCAGGTTTCCGATGTCTTGACGTGAGAGCGATGATCGTTGTGTTGGAGTTCTTTCTTCTTCTTCTTCTTCAGTCTTGGGTTAGGTTCCGGGTCGGCAGCCTGGGATAGCAGATGGATGTCTTTGTGCTTTTCTTGTTTGCATCCGTAGTCGGATGCCTTGTATTGATGTTGTTGTATTCATGTGACTTGTATGTATTGTTGTATCCCCATGTATGTATGTAATGGTACGATGTAATATTATCCATCTTGCTAAGCGCCCGAAATACGGTTGTGCCCCAATCACGTAAGTGTCACTTGATTGGGATAGAATCGCATCTTGGGCCTGACAACCATCTCCATGCTAGCCAAGTTGTTGCAGCTCCCTCCATCTATGATGACGCGAACAGAACGTTCCTTCACAACTCCCTTTGTATGGAACAAATTATGCCTCTGATCTTGCTCCGCTTGTGTGACCTGCACACTCAAAACATGTTGAGCAACTAAACATTCATACCTGTCAGCGTCTTCAGGAGCCATGTATTGCGTCTCATTTTCAGAATCATCTCCACCATGTTCTTCACGTGTAATAAGAGCCAAAATCTCCTCATCATAGTCACTAGCGGACTCATAACCACCATCCTCAGTAGCAATCATGACACGCTGAGATGGGCATTTGCTTGCATAGTGACCACGACCAGTGCAATGACGACATATAATGATGCGGAGCATCCTAAGGTCATCCCCATGGACCTACCACCGTCTCACCAAGTGCCGAGTGGAGCCATGACACGCGCTCGAGCACGAGCTCTCTAGACCGAGGTGACTTCACTCCTCTCGCAAGGTCATTTCGATTCACATGAGACATGGCTGCTACCCTCATCATAAACTCTATGCATACTCAGGCACCTCGGGAGCAACCATGGAGGAACCAAGGAACAAGAGGAATCGAAGAAGGAAGACGGAGGAGAAATCTGCCAAGTCTCAGACTGGCCGGATGATCTAGACGAAGACCCGGATGATCCGGGCAGAGCCCGGACGATCCGGACCCCCGCCCGGATGATCCGGATAATGTGCACCCCGACACCCGAAGCTACCTCACCGAAGCCGGCTCATCCGGACCTAGTCCCGGATCATCCGGCCGCACTCAGACGTCCGGACCAGGACCCGAACATCCGGACCTTCCGCTGCAGAGAAGACGCTGCCGGATCATCCGGATGCCGCCCCGGATCATCCGGACCTCCAAAGCCCGGATCATCCGGACCAACATCCGGATCATCCGGACCGTGCCTACGTGCATGACCTTGGGCCGAGGCCCATGTACCCCTTTGCCCCCCTTAGCCTATATATAGCACTCCACCCATACTTTCTAGGGTCAGCTTTGTGATAGCTCACCTAAAACCTTAGTGGTTCCTCTCCCAAGAGACGGCGGCCTCCTCGGAGAAGATCCACCCGGATTCAAGACCTCCTTCACGGAGAAGACATCAAGACCTCCTCACGGAGATGACTACCGCTACTTGTATCGTCCTTAGTTGATTGTGGATCGTGTATCACTCTTTGTGTTCCTGGATCTAGCATTTGTGTGACCTAAACTTGTTGATTTGAGTGTTCTCTTCTTGACCCTCTTGTGTTCTTCCTCGTGCACCTCGTGTTCATCCTCAGGATCCCTCCTTTTCGTGAAAGATCGGCCATCTAGGGTTCCACCCTACATCATATAACATCATGTGTTGTCCTTGTGGATGCCGTGGATGAAGAAGAGCTCTGCGCAGGACCGGAAGGTGTACTCCTGGTTGATGGTGGTGGTGCCGGTTTGCTTTTATCACGGCTAGAAGTGATGGATGAAGTAGGCGGTGGTGCAGCCGGACGTGTCGAAGTAGATGATGCACGCGGTGTCCATGATGAAGGTCGGCCTGCAGAATAATTAGTTCGGGCCAAGGCCTGTCGATCCTGCACTTCACGTTCAGCTTTGGAAGCAAGATGGAATAAACGAGTGACATTATTATACTCCTTATACTCTAGAATTGTCTGAATCTCTTTATTTAAGCCACCCATAAAACGTGCAAGCATAGCCTCATTATCCTCAACAATACCACATCTAATCAGGCCAGTTTGTAATTCCTAATAATATTCCTCTACATAATTTTTTCCTTGTCGTAAACGCTGCAATTTCTGAAGTAATTCACGTTGATAATATGGTGGAACCCAACGAGTACGCATAGCAGTTTTCAAAGCGGCCCAAGTAGTTGGAATATTATCCGGATATAATCTACAATATTCAGACCACCATACACAAGCAAAACTAGTGAAAGCACAAAGAGCGGCAGCAACACGTCTCTCCTCGGGATATTTTAAACATGTAAAACGTTGTTTGGTTTCTAACTCCCAAGTAAGATATATATCAGGAACATATCTACCCTCAAATGCTGGAATATTCAATTTTAGTTTAGGGAGATGGTCATGATCGCGTACTTGAGGGTGTGGTGCAGGCCTACCATTGTGATTATTTGCATGTGGACGACCTGGTGGTTGTGGTGCTGGTTGTTGCACATAGTTCTGATTTTGATCAACCTCATCCTCGTAATCCCCCGCGTAATCGTCCTCCTCCGCAGTAGCAGCAGGAGCCACAGAAGTATCAACAGCAGCACCAACAGTTTGGCCAGGCTGAAGAGCGACACGGCTCGCTTTGCGGAGGGCTGTTTCACGACGTGAAGGTGGTTGTTGTTGTTGTTGCAATGGTGCAGTAGGTGGAGGTAGACGCGCAAGCACTTCAGCGAATTTGGCATCCAACTTGGTGTCAATTGACTTCTCAATGCCATCCATCCTCGCTAGTGCTTTGTCAAAACTGGTCATCACATCTTCTACCTGTTGACCCATCATTTGCTGAAATTTATCATGCAACTCCTTGTTCATCATGTTCTCCCAGTCAGTCTCATCGACTTGTGATCCTAGCATGGTTAGCAGTAATAGAAACACACAAATATGATCCTAGAGACTACTAGAAAATGGTGGTGGTGGGGCATCACAAATTCGTCAAGCAAATCTCAAATTCTTACCAGTTCTTACCCAGCAGCAGGTGGTGATCGACAATCGTGGTAGTCAAAACTCTCAAAGCTTGGATAAAGCGATTACCAGGGAGAGTCAAACGCACGACGTAGATGTATGTGGAGCTGGGAAGGCTTATAAGATGGTAGCAAAAAGGGTCATCAATAATCAATTCAGAGATACAAAGTTGAATAAACGCTCAACGACAGTACTGTGTTGCTCCTAGGCTAGACTGTACTAGAGACGCGAGCCTAGAACACTAACAGAATCATGGCGCTGCACGTAATCAAGGGGAAAGCACACTCTAATTTTTTTCGCCTCTTTTTTCGCTCTTTTTTTGCGTTTTTTTTTGCCGAAAAATACTATAATGGCGAGTGTCTCAAAACTCTTCCCAAGTAAAACTAAGATGACAGGCGCGAAATTTTTTTGATGATTTTTTTTCGGAATCAGGGCAGCGACGACGAAAAAGTGCGATAAAAAACAGTATGATGGCACGTGTCTCAAAAGACTCAGAAAAGCCTAAAAACAGGATAGAGAAAAAATATTTTCACCTGCCGAAATATTGGCCTAAAAACTGCCTGGGGGTCTCCAGACTTTTTTTTTGAGACCTACTCAGGCAAGGAAACACGAAACCGAAACTAGGATGGATCTCGAAAACCAATCTAAAACGAAAAGAACTCGGATTGGTGGTGGGTATATGGTGGTAGAATATGGCAGCGGTGGTGGTATATGGCAGCGGTGGTGGTATATGGATACGGATTGGTGGTGGTATATGGATACGGGTCGGTGGTGGTATGTGGCAGTAGCGATGAAGATGTTGCGGCGGCGGCGTGACAACTTATGACCAGAACTCGAAACTCTAAAAGACTAGACGCTAAGATCAGCAACTTGACACGACGATGCAACCGCAAATTCAACTAAGCAAACACGGAAAAGATTATGCAAGGGCTCAGACTGGTTCGGATATGATGAACTAACCCTAGTTTTTTTTTGGCTTTTTTCTTGGATTGTAGGTATGAAGAACAGACTCGATCTAATCTACGAAAAGCTGTAAAATCTCACCGAGCAACCTGGAAATCTGGTACCACTTGATAGAGGCAAAGGTGTCCCGTCTTTCAATGAGATGGTGGCTATCGTTTTCGGTGAAGTAGACTTTCACGATCAGACTAGGAACGTGCGAGGACTTCACGCCTTAGCAATCGCTAAACCAATTCCGAGAGGTTATTGACCATGCCGGAGCACGATCAACCTGACCACGAGGGTATATTTCCTGCAAGCAAACAAAGAACAAGCAAGAAACTAAGATTGCAATCTGGATATTGCGAATATAAGAGGAAAGCTTTATTGATCAATGTGGGGTTATGTGACGTCTTTGTCTGGTCGTTGAACACAAACGAAGTACGTGAAGTTGTAGCTATGGCGAACTTTAATCTAAACAAAACCCAAGGTCTAAACTATGCCCTAAGGGTTGTATATATGGAGGAAGAGGGGGGAATTTCGTGGCCCTTGGAGGAGGGGTCCTAAACCAACCCTAACTCTTGTTTCCCCACACATACGGACTCTAAAACTAGCCTATACTCAAGTATTTCGAAATTACATGGGCCTGGCCCAATAATAAGGTGACGCAGCACCTATAATAGCCTCTAGGCGAAATTTATGAAGTGGCATCTTGTATATTTCGTCCAAGGCTTCACACACTAATTATGGCGTCTTCGATGTCCTGAAATCATCACTTGTAACTCCGTTCTTGTTCGCCTTGCTCATGCCATCATCTCCATGCTTGATCTTGCTCCAATGTTCATCCTTCTTGTCCAAGCTAAGACCTTCATTTGTAAGCAAGACAAATGTACCCAATTTAGGTAGCATCATATTCTCATGAACATTAGAATCATTACCAAGAAACGAAAGTACCTGGTAATTTAATTTGCGTGCGCAAGCTCTAGTAATTGGTCATGTATATGTATCAGTTGGGGCTGTGGGTGTAACCTTGTTAGTGATGTCCTCATCAAATCATGAATGAATAGTTATTGTGTATAGCATGATGTGGGTGCAAACTGAGCATACAATTATATGGCACATCTATAGCATGTTCATTCATGGGGAGCATATTGTGCACACAAGCATGGGGATCATGCAATGGATGGGATGGGTCAAAATCTCCTAAAATGTATGAGGAAACTATGGGGGTCTCCTCATGAGCAATACTGAAAGGATGATGTGGAGAAGTGGAACAACATCCAAAACAATGCATGTCCGATGCTAGGTAATCATGGCATGGCATATGATGGATATGATGCAAAGGAAGCATGTCAATATCATCACAAGAAAAACAAATGCCAATAACCATGGGCTTGTCATCTATGCCATATGTGCAAATTGGGTTTATTTTAATGGCATGTGCATAGTCACTACGATGAGATTGCAAATGTGACATATTGTTGATCTCATGCATAGCATACGACAAGTCAAGCGGATTATCAAACATGATGTGACCGAGAGAATTATCACAAGAAATCCTATGCAACATGGCATCACAACTAATAGACTCCACATGGCGATCATCAAACTCATCATAAATGGGTAAATCATCGCATGGGGAAATCATACTAGAATGAAGCATGGCGATAGGTGGATCAACATCATGCAAGCAATCAATGTTAACATAGTCCACTAGTGGGACGAGAGCATCACCTTCACCTTTGTTACCTTTCTCATTCCACGCATGTGGTGTAGGTGAGGTGGGAAAGACCAAATGGTGGTCATCAACATCATCGTGCTAGAACCATGTGGGGGTGCATCATATTCCACCATGGCCATCGTCTTGTCCAATGGTAGGACAAAGTCGTCGAGGATCGACGCATCATCATAAATGGGACCTAGCACCAAATGAGAAGACACAATAGAGGTAGAGGTCAAGTCATTAGTGTTGAAAGTGGTCTCACATGACCTATCAACTATCTCACTCTCTCTATGTGGTGGCTCACTCACTCCCTCAAGGTAGGTGCACTCAATGTCGCATATGGTGGAGTCACTCATCTCACTCAAGTGGTGGGGGTTGTGGCTCTCCTCACATGGGAATTGGGGCAACTCGTCATATATGGGGCTAGTGGTGAACTCCCTCTCACTCCCAATATGGTGGAACAAGTCACTCAAGTCATCATACGCCGCCGTGGTTGAAGGGAAGATCCCATGCTCAACCATCTCGTCATCGTCGCCGTAGATGAAGGCCGAAGATGGCACATCATCACTCTCCTCCATGACCAAAGGGAAAATCCCATGCTCGATCATCTCGTCATCGTCGCCATGGATGAAGGCCGAAGATGGCACATCATCACTCTCGCCTCCAAGGGTGGAAGCATCATCCTTGCTCGTCACCATGTCATTCGCCTCCAAAGCTTGGTCCTCGAATGGCTCCGTAGTCGTACTCGTCGCCGCACCGTATTGAAAAAGAGTCGAAGTGGAATCGGCATCATCAATGCCACAAAGAGGGATGGCGGTGAAGTCGAATTTGGGAGCATCGTCTTGGAGCTCGTTGGGCTTAGACATCATGGTGGTACTAGCCTCATTCTCTTAGTCTTGGAGCTTGGTCTTCGAGAAGTGTGCTTGTGGTGGAGAAGCCTTGGGATTCATTAGTTCTTGTTCCGCCTTAAGAGCACCAATGTAGTTGTCGTCGAGGGACTTGTAGTTCTCGAGGAAGATAGTCTTGGAGATGTCATTGTTCAATCCCATCATGAAGTGGAACTTCGTCGAAATGGGGTCGTCCACGCCAGCTCGTCGCAAGGCATTCTTCATCTCCTTGAAGTACTTGTCGATGGACTTGGATCCTTGTATGGTGTTCTCCAATTGGCGTAGAAGTTGTTCCGTGTAGGTGGGAGGCACAAACTCTCGCCGCATAGCTTTCTTCGTCTTGGGCCAATTCACGTTGAAGCTCGTCGAAGGTGTGTGAAGCCACCATGTTGACGCGTTGTCGTGGAGGTGTCTTGTGGCGCACTTCACTTGATATTCGTAGGGAACTTAATGTAGCTTGAGGTAGTCGCCCGTCTTGCGCTCCCACTCGAGATACTCCTCGGGGTCTTGAGTCCCACAGAAAGGAATCTCATGGTCATTGTCGAGGTCGTAGTAGCTCGTGGAAGTCGCGGACTTGAGCTTGAGGAGCTTCTCTTGATCATAAGCTTGAGGTGCTTGTGGGCGAAGATGCCGCATATCCAAAGGCGAAGATGCCTTGAAGTCGCTTGGCGAAGATGCCAATGTACATGGTGAAGTCATTGAGTAGTTGTTGGTGTTGAGCTCGTGACCTTCACGTTCTTGTCGTTGATGGTGTCGATGCCGATGTGATCTTGCCGAAGATGGTAGCTCGGAGGGATGTGCACTTGAGCGTCTTCTCGAAGATGAGGGAGACCTCTTGCGGTTCTTGATGAGGGCTTTGAGCTCCTTCATTTGAGCATCCATGTTGGCACACAAATTGTTCGTCATGGCATCGAACTTGTCGTTGTTGGTGTAGACCGGAGATTAAATGCTTTGCCTATCCATCAGAAGACTCGAGCAAAGGTGAGTAGGAAATGAGATAAACAATACCAAGTTACCTTTTCTCAAAGTTGAGGATGTATCTCGTTTCACTCAATGTGAAATGAAAGAATAGTGGCATTGGTACCAGACTTGTTCACTCACACCTATCAAGTAACGCTTATCGAGTGGCTTGGTTAGGATAAGTGGCACAAAAATTTGATGCAAAATGTTAGAAAGAGTCAATAATGTTGAAAGAGATTCACAAATTCGCAAATGTAACAAGTAGACCAATAGCAATATGTGGCACCCGGAAAAACACACACGGATAGATAAATGGGGTCGTGCAACCAAGGAATGAGCACAAAATGTGGAATCCACGGAAAACGCTCGTGTTGCACAACTCAGGAGAGAAGCTAGCACGATTGCTCAATAGGCGGATACGACACTTGTGCACAACCTATAAGATGCAAAATGTATCAACTTTCTATCCCAAGTATGCTATGTATGTATGGTTCCCGTTGTCGATCCAAGATGATCGGATATGATATCATATGATGCGATGCTATGGCTCTTGCTTACAAGCTTCTTTGCTTTTCTCTTTTGTTTTTTTCTTAAAATCTTATTCTCTTTTTTCCACTGTTCAAGAAATCTTCCGATTCAGCGATTTATCGTCCGATTTATCGCTACTCTTGTGGTGACCGATAAGATTATGCCTTATCTTCATCATTTATCATTTGGGCCGATTTATCGCTATGACAAGCGATTTATCGAGAATCTAAAGATAAATCGAGCCTATTTATAGCACTATGTTTGCAAAAACTATGTTTATTTGTGTTTTGTGGATCTTGTTATGCAATATGTACTGATGTCCTATTTTGTTCATCATTATACAAGGCTAGGAATCAAGGTAACAGTTTTGTCCAACATTTTTTTGGTGTTAAATATAGCATATTTTAGTGTTGGGAACCTGGGATTTGCAAAAAAATGTCCGATTAATAGTCGACCGATAAAATCGATTAATCGGCCGATTTCCGATTAATCTCTAATCCACAACTGACCGAGACGATAACGATAAGCGATATCCTCAACATTGCTTTTTTCCACGATGCACAAACCAAGATAGCAATTGTGTATATGCGGGAACAATCTTGTGACACAAGGGATGATATGATGATACCAATATGATACGGTATGTATGCAATGGAAGGGCGGATCGATGATCATAATATGCACAAGTAACGTTGCCGGCAATACTCAAAGGCTAGTCCCGATAGGCAAGTGACGCAAAATGGGCTAGGGGTTAACAATGCAATGGCAAAGGAGAATATACAATGATGTCGTCGAAGTTACCATCCGATGATGATGATGAGAGGCGGTGTTCTTGATGTAGAACCGTTCCTAATTAGCCGAAACACCTTAGGAAATGGAAAAACCACAACTCAAAATCTCAAGAACAAATGGCAAATGGTGGTAGCGGACAAGCGGTGGTAGTTGCTAAAATGTTGGTGGAAACCCGGTCAAAATGGGTTATGATGGTGGAAGGGTATGATGGGCTATACATGGTGTCGGAGTTGAAGGCACGGTCCCTAAGTATTCGAAACACCTTTGGAGACACAACCCACAACTCAAACAAGCTCGAACAAAAAAATTGGGTTAAGTTGGGTGGAAATGTATAGTGGGCAATGGGTATGTGGAAGTGGTGGTGGTGGTTGATGAAGAAGCAATTGTCCCTAAGTATCCTAAACACCTTAGGAGACTCAAATCACTACTCAAGCAACCACAAATGCTATGGTGAACAAAATGGGTTAGATTGCGGAAGGCTATGGTGGCTATGCGGATGATATGGTGGAAGGCCTAGGCAAACTTGCCAAATTTTACAAAATTTGATGGAGTCAAATGATTATGGTAGTATTTTTGTGGTATGGGGGATGTCAAGATCTTCAAAATGAGCTAAAGAACGTCAAAATCGGAGTTTGGATGAATTAGTTATGACCAAAACAAAAATCCGCCGAAATGAGAATCTACAGGTACCGGACGTCCGGAAAGTAGCGGATGTCCGGTGACCGGGCGTCCGGTCGGGCTCGGAAATCCGGTAATTTCTTCTGTATAGGTGGTTCCGGTCGTCCGATGGATGACGGACGTCCGGTGCTTTGTGAGGGTCCGGACGTCCGGTAAAATGTCGGTCGTCCGATGGGTCGGGGTCAACGCGAGATGCGAGTTTCGGGACGCGATTTTGGGCGTTAAATGGAGATTTTGGGCTCAAAATTGATGAGACTTCATGGGTGAAAGATGGAGAAACTTGGGGAAATGCTAAATCTACTTGAAACCAAGCAAATCCATGGATCAAAATCAACAAAACATCATCAAACCAACAAATCACAAAAAAAAATTGGGGCTATTTTTGGTGGGGAATTTTCGAATTTGGGGAAGAACACAACAAAACAAGGCTAGAAAACGGTGGGGAGGCTCCAAATTCATGATGAACCAAGGCTCATGATACCATATGATGTAGGGTGGAACCCTAGATGGCCGATCTTTCACGAAATGGAGATGATCCCACGAAGAACACGATGAACATGGGGAGAAAACACAAGGGAAAACACTCAAGAACAAGTCCAATCACACATCCACTAGAAAATAAAACACACAAGATCACAAGGTACATGAACAACAAAGGGAAAGATACAAGGTAAAGTTCATCTCTATGAGGAGGTCTTGAATCCGCGAAGGATCTTCCCGTTAGGGGGTCTTGAATCCAAGGTGGATCTTCTCCGTAGAGGGGCCGTAGTCTCTCTTGTGGAGTAGATCCATAATGGATGAGCAAAGCTCTATCTCACATATGAGCTAAACCAATGCTAACCCTAAAATGGTGGAGGTGGAGGAGTATATATAGTCTAGGGCCACCAAGGGGTAAGTGAGGGGCGAAAGGGATACATGGGCCTCGACCCGAACACTATACGCAGACAGGTACCGGTCGTCCGCTGGACACCGGACGTCCGGTGGCTCGGGAGGGACCGGACGTCCGGTATCTCTCGGACTTCCGGTATTTTCCGCTATTTGGGTTCTATGAAGGATGTCACGGACGTCCGGTGGCTGCCGGTCGTCCGGTCGCCTGGGACGCGTCAGACGTTGGTAAACGCCGGTCGTCCGGAGCCTGTAGCTTGCAGCAGCTCCATTTCTTCCGTCTTCTCTTCCACGCTTCCCTCGCGGATGGTGTAGGCGATCCTTGGCGCTTGCACTCCTCCTCATCATCCGTGAAGCTCCGACAATACCTATGCATGTACATGAGTGGAGTGTCAAGTAGTATACCATCCTCGAAGGGGTCAAGTGAACACGTGTAAAGGAGATGATTCACCTTTAAGTATGAGAAGTAGAGGTCACACGTGTCACTTTCCAAATGGACTCTTGGCATGGTGATGTCTAAAGGATGCTCCGCATCAGTAAGCCTTTCAGCCGTTCTGCGATCAAGCTATGATTTTTAGACTAAGAATTCCAAGAATAAGTTAAGGTAGTAACAGATAAAACAAAGAATGTTGAGACCACACAATTTACAAAGTGGGCATGAAGGAGCAAAACAACCACTAACTCTAAGCTATTTAAAGACTTCTAATAGCTTTAATCATAATTTATAGGATGGCCAATTCTTTTGGCAAGTTTGCTTCACAAATTGTAATACTCGTTTAGAAATTCAAAGGTAAAATTGATTCCCTTTGCATAATATGAATGAATCAAATACCCATTTATTATTTGATTCAAAACACTGCAGCTGCAAAACCTTACTATCCAATTACATTTAAAACCATACCAAAAAATAGGAAAAACTCAAAGAGTTGGGAGTTAGCAATAATTGAAAGTCTGACAACAGTAGACCAATACTTGAAGTTGCAGCTAGTGATGCTTTGTTTGTCTGAAAGTAAGAAATAACTTGATGAAGGAATCCATAGCTTGAAAACAAATCGAGCTAACAAAGTTTTCTTAGCAGATTCATTGTGAGTGCACAATTACATCAAGCCGTGTTAGTCCCAAAACAAGCACTTAGCCCCATGTCAGAAATTGGGGAGGCTGCTTCTGCCTCTTAAAACAAACAATATTTGCTTGCTAAAATCAACCATTAGTGTAGTCTGAAAGAACTAACCTTATTATGCAAGGAAACCAGAGGATATTATATTAACAACCAAGTATAGTTTTGCAAAGCACCTCTTATCAGTCAAAGACATTTGATGCCAGCATGAGCTATAATAATAAGTTGAAAAGACAACTGATGAAAAAAATCGCAACAAAATGTATGCCATTAGAAGCGATCATTTGTCCATTTTACCTTCTAAAACTCATGGAGAAGAAAATAAGACTACTAAGGTAGACACCACATCCTGGTACTTCATGCATGATCTGTAAGCTTTAGCATGTTTCACATACCTAAAAAAATCCTTGAATCAAATGCAAGACAATATATTCGGTATGAAATGATTCATTTACATTCATCAGATTCCCCGCACCCATGGCCTGCAGTACACCATGCTTATTATGAAGCAATTGGACACTAAAATCTCCATCTATACTAATCAGGAAAAACCGGCATTATTTAGCTCAGCAATCCGTCGTATACCAACCTTTTGTTTCAAGTTGATCCTATACCCTTTTATGGTAAATTATTAGAACTGCAAGTTAAGCAGATCATGCTAGCTAAAATATCGCTCGCTATGGAGCAGTCATGAGCCATCATAACATCCCTCAAGCAATTGCGCATGAATACAATTGCTCAAACAATCTAAGAGCATCTGTTATGAAATATATGCAGCGATTCATATTGTTTCAGTAAAATAAAACACAAACTTAGTCGACCCGGACTTTCTGTTCTAGTTGCAACAGAAACCGAAACTACAAATTTAAATCAATCAGGGAGTTTTAAGCAAGCATCCCACATAATTCAAGTCATTCCCAAACAACAAATATATTCAGTTCTTTGTTATTAAGTTGTACCTTGTCGAGGTTGAAGAGGCACGCACGCACGCACATTGTTGCCCTTGGTGGCCTCGACCATGGTACGGTGTAGGCATGCCGCCACTTAGGAGCTCATTCACCGCGCGATTTGTTGCGCTCCCGGGTGGCCCGGTGGTCTCCGGCGACCTTAACATTGTTAGCGCCTCCTGCAGAGGTTGAAGCGGTGTAGGAAGCATGAGCACGGGGAGGGGCGGAGATGGCATTGATTGGCGGTTGGATATGGGAGTGATTGAAAGGGTCGTTGGCTTGCTGCACACCACCCTAGGGTTGTCCACGGATACAGTGGACAGAGGGGAAGGACGGGCTACTCGGGATTATACAGCGGTGGTAGTGGCCTAAATGGAGGCCCTTCCCCACCCTCCCTTCCTGCCCACCACCCCCAGCCAGGCGGTTCCCTCGTGGGCAGAACCCCGTGCAGGATGTCTGGCTGGCTGGTCGCTGGAGCAGCGGGTCTCGGCGGATCAATGACAACCCCGCCAAGAGGTAGCGGCGGCGACGGGCTTGTGGAGGCGGCGGATCACATCGTTGTTGATGTCTGAGGAGAGGTTAGGGTTGGGGTCAATTTGGGGCTGCCTCTTGGTATGGATGGCGATTGACCAGGCGTTCGTGGCTTCGCGGCGACGGCACACGGAAGGGGATCGGGAGGAAGGAGCGTACTGATGCGGGTGGAACCGACTTACAGGTGGGGTTACAAATCGCCGCCAAAAGCCTCGATCAACCAGGTGCGAGTAATTCGTGGGAGGTTAATAAGTGTAACGATGGCAGCGACGACCTAGTCCGTGTCTATTTTTTTTGAATTAAAATGAAATTTTATTCATTAGCAACAACCAATACATCGTTTGTGAGAAAAGTTACAATTTCACTAATAGGCTCCTCAAACCAATCCGAAGTTGAAAAAAATCTAGCTAATCTATCAAGTTCATGTGCTACTTTATTTGTCTCCCTATTACAATGTTTGAATTTAGTCATAATAAAATCACAAGCATAGTGATAGCAATCATCGAAGATTGCCGCCGCCGCTCCCGCTGACTGTCCTCCGTCCTGCATGGTCTCAATCACCTCCAGATTGTGAGAGTTGATGATTAGGCGATTACATCCCGCCCTTTGCGCTAAATTTAGGCCAAATTTGAGAGCTAAGGCCTCTGCCATGAGGACATCCGCGCATTAGTCTATCTTTCCATTTCCTCCTACAATAAACCTACCTTTGTCATCTCTCAAGACTGCCCCCATCGTACCCTCCAGCAAGTCATGGTCAAAAGAGGCGTCAACATTGAGTTTCACAAAGCCCCTAGGAGGGCATTGCCAACCCCCCTTTTTCATGGACGCCTTTGAAGATGATGCATTTACAAAATTATATGTAAGAGCTATGATCCCCATTGAAATCTGAGTCGCATTTTGAGTTAATTCCTTGTGCACTAATTTTCGTCTTGCCCACCATAGATACCAAGCTGAGATAGCTATCATTTCTCGAACATTTTCGTACCCCATAATGCGCAGATCTTGATCTGGAAGGAGTAATAGGTATTCCAATGTTGCCTCTCCAGCACGATCAATCTCACAAGCTCTCTCAATAATCATATCCATCCCTAGCCTTTTCCAAACCTCTTTCGCTTTTCTACATAGGAAAAGCAAGTGCTTCGTATCTCCCAAACCCTGAGAGCAGGTAGGGCAAGAGGGCGAGACCTTCATATGTCTATTAGTGAGTGTTGCCCTACATGAGAGAGTGCCATGTAGTGTCCGCCATATTTTTTTTACTTTAGCCGGGCAAGATAACTTCCATATCTGACACCATATAGGGTTAGGTGTGCTCTGTCCCATTCCGTTGGAATATTTTAGTTTGCTTCCATACTGATAGTTCCACTCCACAGAGTAAGCAGACCGTACCGAAAATATACCATTTTTCATATAACTGTAGGCAATAAAATCTTTCATATTATGTTGCGAAATTGGGATTGAAAGAATCCGTTGTGCATCAATGGTCCACATAGTTTGTCTAATCAAGTCCTCATCCCAATTATTGGAGATCGGGTCAATCAAATCTACTACTTTTGATAACAAAAGCCCCCTCCCCCCCCAGGGGTCACAATCTTCCTAGTGGCACAATTTGGGATCTAGGCATCTTCCCAAATATTGATGTTATGTCCATCCCCCACTCGCCAAATATAACCTCGCTTGAGATTAGTGATGCCTCCCATAATGCTTTGTCAGGTGAAGGAGGCACCATGCTTTGGCTTGGAGTTCAGCAAATCACCATTAGGATAGTACTTGGCCCTTAGAATAGTAGCACACAAAGAGTCAGGATTATCAAGAAGACGCCATGCCTGTTTAGCAAGCAGAGCCAGGTTGAAACAGTGGATGTCACAGAATCCCATTCCTCCTTGTTTTATTGGAACACACATTTTCCATCAGGCCATCCACGGCATCCTCTTCTAGTTCTCCCCGTCTCCCCACTAGAAATGCGCCATCGGGTCAATGATTCCTTTACAATTTTTTAAGGAATTTTAAAGACCGACATTGCATAGGTAGGAATGGCTTGGATCACCGCCTTTAATATGATCTCCTTCCCCCCGGCAGATAGTAATTTTTCCATCCAACCACTAATTCTCTTAACAATACGTTCAATCAGAAAATTAAAGCAGTTTGTTTTATCAACACCCACATGTGCTGGTAGGCCCAAATATTTATCAGTGAGAGCCTCCATCATTATATTTAGCGTTGTACACAATTGTTCTCTGATCTCTACCTTTGTATTAGGTCTGAAGAAGATACTGGATTTTTGAACTTACCAGCTGTCCCGACGCCACACAATATAAATCTAGTGCTGATTTCATGTTTTCCGCATTATGTTGGTTGGCTTTCATTAAGATCAATGAGTCATCCGCAAAGAGAAGATTTGTGACTAGCGGGGCGTCTTTATAGACTTTAACACCTGATATGTTTCCATTCTCCTCGGCATGCGTAAGCAAGACATTCAATCCTTCTGTGCACAGCCAAAAAGGGTATGGTGATAGCGGGTCCCCCTGTCTCAACCCTCTGGTAGGCTTAAAACTCTCACTTTCCTGTTCATTGATCCTAATTTTGTATTCTACGGTTGAGACGCATTGCATAATCAAATTAACCCACTTATGATGAAACCCCAGTTTCAACAAAATCTCCTTAAAAAAAGTCCACTCAACTCTATCGTAGGCTTTGCGCGTATCAAGTTTTATAGCAGAGAAGCCCTCTCTTTTGTTCTTGATTGTGTGAAAACATTCATAGGCCACTAAAATATTATCCGTTATCAATCTACATGATACAAATGCACTCTGTGTTGGGCTAATAATTTCTCGTAAAAAACCTTCAATCGGGAAGCCACCATTTTTGCAATTATTTTATATAGCACATTACATAAGCTGATCGACCTAAATTGGGTTACTTTCTCTGGTGTATTAATTTTAGGAATCATCACGATCGCCGTATCATTCCAACCCTTCGGTATAGTGCATGTGTTGATTGCTGTCATAACCTCCTCAATTAAGTCTTCCCCAGCATGGGCCAAAACCTTTTATAGAAGACAACATGGAGTTCATCTGGCCCTAGAGCTTTCAAGTCCCCATTATCGAATAAAGCCTTGCGAACATCTTCCGCAATATAAGGAGCAAGTAGAGCATCATTCATTTCGTTTGACACTCTCCTTCGAACAAGTGATAAAACTTGTTTATTCGGGTGTTGAACTTCCGATGTAAAAAAGCTTTGTAAAATATCCAATAATGTGATTCGTCAATTCCTTATCTGTTAACCAGACTCGTTTAATAGTTTTTTTATATTATTTCTTTTTTTCTGGTTGTGGCAGCATTATGAAAAAATGACGTATTACCATCCCGTGCATCAACCAATTTGCTCGTCCTCTCTGTAACCAGAATATTTCCTCTTGCTCCAAAATATTTTCAATTACCACAATAATGTCCTTCTGACGACATTGAGATTCCGTATTCAATGGGCCTCGCCTTAGTCTCTCCAATACTTTTTTTTAATTTTCTAATTCTCACATGTGGTCCCTTTAGCGTTTCCCGACCCCCCGTATGTAGATCGGCAATGCACTGCTCTCGTACGGTCAGCAAGTGAGGGTCCAATACCTGCTAGCTTTGCTTTCTCCCAAGATGCCTTAACGATTTCAGTGACCGTCTCTTCCTTCAGCCATCTCGCCTCAAATTGTTTAACACGCCCCTCCGGGCGTTTAAAGATTTTTTTCATCCCAATACTCAATACCCAGTATAATTGGACGGTGGTCAGAATGAACATGTTCTTCATTGATAACTGCTGCTTGTGGAAATTCCCATGCTGAGTTACAGACTGCCCGGTCAAGGCGCTCACGTATTTCACCTCCCCTCCAAGTGAACATGTCACTAGATCTTCCAACCCACAATCCATTAGGCATTCACATAACTCTCTCATCATACCAAGTGGTCTAGCTACACCACCCTCTTTTTCCGAAGGGTATACAATTTCATTAAAATTCCCCAAAACCACCCAGGAATGGTTGCTGTTACTATGTAAATTGCGAATGTCATCCCAAGATAGGTGGCGTTCATTTTATTTTGGGTGACCATAGAAGCCCGTGAACCGCCACTGAATCACATTCTCATACATAAAAACAATATCAATAAAATGGGGCGAGACATAGTTCAACTCAATTTTATTGGACTCATGATAAAACAAAGCGAGCCCACCGGCCTTACCATCACTTTCCACTACAAACATAGAATCAAAATTTAATATGTGACGAAGCTCATCGGCTTTACAATTATTCAAATGAGATTCAGAAAGGAAAATTAAATCCGCCCTTGTACACTTCTGTAGATCCAGAAGCTCACGAACTATCGTGTTGGAGAGCATACCACGGCAGTTCCAACCTAGTCTGTGTCTATATTAGCCGTTGATGCACGCGCAATCTGACGCTGGGCAGGCAGGTGACCGGCCAAAAGTTGGGCCGGACGGCTGGCGCCGAGCGTCGCCCAACCTAGAGAGCCCAATAAGAGCCCAGCCCGTCAGGGTATAGCAGAAGCATCCGGGAAGCACACCCCCAATCCAACTAATCATCCCCTCTGATGGCCTCGCTGCTGCGCCTCCCCTCGCTGCTCGCGCCGGCGGTTGCCAGACCGGCGGCCCTGCTCCGCCACAGGGGCCGCTGCCTCCACACATCTCCGGCAAGGCTATGCCCTGCCGCCACGAGCGAGGGTGCTTCCTCGGCAGCGCCCGCTAAGATGGAGACACGCGGCGGCGACAGGGAGGGGCAGGTGACGCCGCGGTCGACGGACTTCAACGCCTGGTACACGGACGTGATCGCCGCCGCCGAGCTCGCGGACTACGGGCCCGTGCGGGGCACCATGGTCATCCGCCCCTACGGCTACGCCATCTGGGAGGCCATACAGGTCGGTGCTCCAGAGTATAGTCCTCCTTACCGCATGCTCTCTTCAACGCGCCTTAATGCCCGTGCTTGTTGGGCAGACTTTGACATTGTTGGTGTGAACAAGAATGGTAGTTGCCTGGTGCTACTGCGAGGCGATGCTTGAATACTCTGTGAACTGTATGCATTTATTTAGTGTTGTGTATGTGGGAATTGTAGCAACTATAAAGGTATCTTGGCCTCGCCTCTCATCAGTCTTAGACCTTCTGTAGATTCCATGCTTGGCTTTGGCAACTCTAGTTCTCACTTCCTGGCATGCCATTCTTACCATTTTATCCTTGCTTATGCATTCGCGGAATATTCATAAAAAGCTGTCAAATTTTAGCGCATCCTTGGTATAAACTTGTAATCCTTGCATGGGATTGGAAGTGGAGTACTTCATAGCAGGAAGTGTATTTAGCACAGTGTATTTAGTACAGAGTTTGAATTTTTTTTATTTTTGTTGTTGTTGTAGGATTATCTGAATGTAAAGTTCAAGGAGACGGGGCACAGCAATATGTACTTCCCTCAGGTATGCATATCATGTTCCATTTGGCTGTGCTATTTTTTCTGTAGTGTGGAAGCCAGAGTCTTCATCGATGTTAGTTTCTTTCTGCCGTTCTTTGCTCTAATTCGATGCATGTGGGTATGTCATTTAATAGCACCACACGATGAAATATAATCCTTTTTGTAAAAATAGCAGTTTATGTCTTGGCTTATCTATTGCTGAGCTATGATCTTCATACCTGATGTGCAGGTGCTAGCTATTAACTCATTATGGATGTAAAGCAGGCATAACAAAGTGAAAAAAGAAATATCATTTGAAACATGGTAGGAACGTATGCACGTGTTCCAGATACTTACGTCCTATATGTACTCCCTCCATTCCGAAATATAAGGTGTATTAGTTTTTTCAAAAGTCAAACATGTGCTGGTTTGACCAAGCTTGTAGAAAAAAGTATCAACTTCTACAGTACCAAATTTGTATCATTAGATCCATCATGAAAAATATTTTCATATTTTATTTATTTTGTATTGTAGATGTTGATATTTTGTATTGTAGATGTTGATATAGTTTGACTCGAATGATTTTGGAATGGAGGGAGTATCTTTTTTATAGCTAATTAGCTGGTCTATTTTTATCAAATTATTGCTGTAATTGGTGTGACTGTTTCTTCACACATAGCTTAGCTCATGTTTTATCTGAATGAGACTCTTTTCTTGGCATTCCCCTTGATATAGTTTCTTATCCTTGCCCTCTTTGTTGTACCAGTTCATACCGTACTCGTTTATAGAGAAGGAGGCCAGTCATGTCCAAGGGTTTAGTCCGGAGCTTGCAGTAGTTACCATTGGAGGAGGAAAGGAGCTGGAGGAAAAGCTTGTGGTAATACTTTGCTCTAGTTTTATGAAGCTAAGAACCATTATATTCACTTGGAACAATTCTTATAAATATATATTCACTTGGAACAATTCTTATAAATATATATTCACTTGGAACAATTCTTATAAATATGTGATTAGTTCTGCGAGTGGGTCACTTCTAAAGCTGCACTTTTTTGCATTTCCATTCTCGAGGGCTTTGTAGGTAAGACCAACAAGTGAAACCATTGTAAATCACATGTTCACTAAATGGATCCAGAGCTATCGTGATCTTCCTCTCATGATTAATCAGGTAACCTCATTGGCAGACTTGGGTCAACACGTTCACTATTGTTTACTATACTAAGTATTTCCTATTATTCTAGTGGGCTAATGTGACAAGATGGGAAATGAGGACTAAGCCATTCATCAGAACTCTTGAATTTTTATGGCAAGAAGGTCATACAGCTCATGCCACCCTTGAAGAGGCAGAGAAGGAGGTTTGCATCATTCTGCAAGTTCCTTTTGCCCCTAAACTTGTTCAGTACCATGCCACTCATGTAATGATACAGATGTGAAACAATGAAAGGTTCTAATGCACTGTCATCTGCTCCATTTCTTAATACTCTGCAGGCGATGCAGATGATTGATGTATATACCAAATTTGCTTATGAGCAAGCTGCAATACCAGTTATTCCAGGCAGGAAATCAAGAGTGGAGACATTTGCTGGTGCTGATCGGACCTACACTATAGAAGCTATGATGGGTGACAAGAAGGCCTTACAAGCTGGAACTAGTCACAACCTTGGCCAGAACTTCTCCCGTGCCTTCGAAACACAGGTTGCTGTTTACCAACTTTGAACTGTCTCATTTTCTTGGGGTCTTGTGTGCTTCTTGTACTTGATCATTCAGCTATTATAAGTAGTTAAGTACCTATTGCAACCCTCTGAGACAAACTGCTTATTTTGATTTTCCCCATCTGCTGCAGTTTATGGATGAAAATAGTCAACTTGAGCACGTATGGCAGACTTCTTGGGCTATTAGCACTCGGTTCGTTGGTGGGATCATCATGACCCATGGTGATGATGCTGGTTTAATGCTTCCACCAAGGATTGCTCCCATTCAGGTCTTACCCCATTGCTTTGTTTACACCTTTGTGCGCACAAAGCTCAGGCCCTTGTACCTGTGTGAGTTTTTCCTTCATCTGTCGTGTACTCTACAAAACCCCTGTGGAAGTTTGGATAAAAGGGACACTCATTTTTTTGGCTAAAAATGCCAGCTATGTCCCTTTTCTGCAAAGTTATGCATCGTACTATCTACTCTCAGTATTTTGAACCATACACTTGCAAGTAGTCCTTCCGTTCCTAAATATAAGTCTTAGATATTTCAATATATAGACTACATACGGATGTATATAGACTTATTTTAGAGTTTAGATTCATTCATTTTGCTCCCTATGTGGTCCATATTAGAATCTCTAAAAAGACTTATATATAGGAACGGAGAAGTAGAATGTAAGAAATTTTTGTTCAACACAGGTGGTAATAGTGCCTATTTGGAAAAAGGGTGACGAAAAGGGTGTTGTTATGGAAGCTGTAGCTTCAGTTCAGAACACGCTCAAAGAAGCGGGCATTAGAGTCAAAGTGGATGACTCAGAGCTGAGAACACCTGGATGGAAGTTTAACTTTTACGAGATGAAAGTAATCACTTTTGCACTTCTACTGGAATTCCAGTTCAGTTATTTTCCCCTTCTACTTTTTCATAGGCTTGTTCTTGACATTTCTTCCATTGTTTTGACAGGGAGTTCCCATAAGGATTGAACTTGGTCCCCGTGATGTGAAAAACAGGAGTGTTGTGCTTTCTAGGCGAGATGTCCCTGGAAAGCAAGGAAAGGAGTTTGGGATATCGATGGAACCATCAATATTGGTGGATCATATAAAAGGCCGTCTAGAGGAAATTCAGGCATCTCTTCTACAGAAGGCCATCACATTTCGTGATAGGTACTTATGATCCAGAATATTCTTTTATGAACTCATAACTTGTCTTCAAGAAGTATTTATTACTACTTTCTTATATCCATTTTGTTCCATGCTCTTATGCCACCCTTTCCCCATAGTTCTAGTGTGTACCTGTGTTAGGTTTATATGTACTTGTCGTCGGGGACACATGGATTCTTTTGTGGGTTCTCTTCATTGCATGATCCAGATTTTTTTAATCAGAACTACTCCCTCCGTTCCTAAATATAAGTCTTTTTAGACATTTTAAATGGACTACAACATACGGATGTATGTAGACATATTTTAGAGCGTAGATTCACTCATTTGGTTCCGTATGTAGTCACTTGTTGAAATCTCTAGAAAGACTTATATTTGGGAACGGAGGGAGTAATAACCTTTTCACTCCTTGCAGTAATATAGTTGATGTCAACTCATATGGAGAACTGAAGGAGGTCATTGCCGAGGGTAAATGGGCAAGAGGTCCATGGTCAGCTAGGTAGGTCGTATTTGAATGGACGGCTTTTATCCTTGTGGGTCAACAATGTTTTTTTATTTGGCTATCTGATTGATTTGTGGTAAACTTCAGCGATGCGGATGAGCTGAAGGTGAAAGAAGAGACCAGTGCCACCATCAGGTGCTTTCCCTTCGATCAGCTGGAGGGTGCGAAAAAATGTTTCATGACTGGCAATCCAGCTGATGAAGTTGCTATTTTTGCAAAGTCATATTAGGCCATCTTTGTGCAACCAGAGATCAGAATATTTTTATTACAGATTATTTTCTCTTTCCACAGTTTCTCTGTGGTCTTTACTGACCATGAACGAAGAATTTAAAGGGTTTTTTCCCGTGTAAATCCACAATCCGCAAGATTTTAATTCTCTCTTTTTTTTTGACTCGGGGCAAGATTTTAATTCTGTCATGCTTGTAATCTCACTTTAGCAAAAAAGCACGGTGCTAGTGTATAACAAAGTCCTTCTGTCAAGTTTTGTCTTATTCTGCATGTAAATATCCTGTTCTTCTGAAAGTATCGTTTGTTGTAATTTCCCTCTTACGGTCATTAAACATAAACACACCTATTTATGCAGAAAAAAAGTGGAAAGTATCGTTTGTTGTAATTCCCCTCTTACGGTCATTAAACATAAAGTTAGCTTCGTAAGCACACCTATTTATGCAGAAAAAAAGGAGATAAGTACAGGTACGTGTACGGGAGGCTCTTGAGAAAAGTTGGTAATAATGACATAAAATGGAAAACGATGTATGGGTTGGCCATAGTACTAGAATCAAGATGATACCATTTCTTGGACGAGACTTGTCTGCTTCCCGCGCGTGTGCCTATACGTACTCCTATGTATGTTGCTTGATTTGATTGGAACAAAATAAGGCCCGACCCGATCTTCTTATAATCAGGGGGGAGATGATTAAATTAGAAAGGAAAAAGAGAAAAGGACAGCCATATGATGAAGTGGGATCACGGATGGGAGCATGGGGAGGAAACAGGCAAGCCGGATCCCCATTTCTTTTACTACTCCCTTCATTCCTAAATATTTGTCTTTGGTGATTTCAACTAGTGACTTTTGATTGAGTTGTGGATATCAAAAACACGAGTTCATATACCACGCTACATCACATCGTATTTGGGATATGATGTAGGGTGGTATAGGATCTAGACAATATATATGAGTAAATACCGGAAATTCCATATGGCACATACCTGCATATGCTCACATTATCCTGCTCATTCCTGAACCTCGAGATTCTCACCAATCAATGTATACACGGTCGTATTTGATCTTTGTCCTCACTTTATAAACAGTGCCGAGGCCCACTGCACTATCGAATTGAATGAGCCATGTTTGTAGTTCACCATCACACGAAAGTGATATTCTGAGCTCGAGCTCAGATGCACTCTTAATCTTCTCCGTTCGAACGTGCTGAGATTCGCGACTCTGGATGTATACTCTCCCATATAATTTATGTATTCCCCTCGTTTATTCTGGCCCCTGGCCCGCATCATTCATTGAGCGGCAGCGAACGGCGTCGTAGGCAGCCCGCACGGCTCATATTTTTTGTGTGCTGTTATGGGCCGACCGAACAGATGCCGCACTCCAGCTCCTTCGCCATCAACCACGAACCCTCACTCTTCCTCATCTGCACCCGATACCAGTCAAAATAAAAATAAAAATCCGCACCCGATGGAATCTTGCCCCTGATCCCCCGCCCAGGCTACGGCGGCCGTGTTATTTCCTTCGTCTCCGTCGGCGGCCGTGACCCTGGAGCTAGGTTCTACAAGTGCGTAAGAAAAGAGGCATCCTAAATCTTGCAATCCAGCCTCGTTCATCACGTTTTCTATTGCCTGTGTTAAGCTACTCTGTTTTTTATTCACGAAATCGCAGGCTGGGATGTGCGAGTTCCTCAGATCTACTGATACTTACCGGAAGCAGGTTGCGCAGCTGTCTCTTGTCATCAGCTCCCGCTCCAGCAGAGTTCGCCGGCAAGTATTGCCCCTGCCAGCTTCCTTCACCGCCTAGTTCGCGGGGATCAAATGTTTAAGCAGGCTGATCGGACCCTAGCCCATGACCAGCATGTGCGTCTTCACACCCAGATCCCACAGGGGCGCCCAGTCTTTGCGAACTGACACTCGCTGCATAGCCGTGTTTTTAGCAGCCACCAGCCAGATTGCCACGCTGCTCCTACTCGCGATGCGGCTGATCATGCCTGCTCGCCTCAGCAACTAGACTTGTTTGGTTTAGTTTGCAATATCATTACCATAGCTCCTAGATTCAGGATTAGTGTACAACTCCAAGCAGAAGTGTTGGCTTGTTAGCCTGTTATAATAACACAATTCAGTTTCGGCAAATATTTGTAGATCCTAGTTTCAGTTGTTGCCAGGCTATGCACCGTGATCCTTGTAATCACTCAGTACGCATGATCAATACAATGTCTGTTCACTGATGCAAAGCCATCAGACAGAAAGTTCGGCTTGCTCCACGGCCACCTCTTTTTATGGGCTACGGGTCGGCACACTCCCGCTTGCCCTGTTCAAATGTTTTAACTAGGTTAAACTAGACGCAACAAACACTGAACTTTGTAGCCGTAGACACTTGTCGTGCACACTGAATTTAAGAAATGAACACTCTACAACACTGACATTAGTTCAGTGGATCGTTCTTCAATTCAGGTTCTCTCGTACAGGTACAAGCCCTCCCATCAACTTGCCATCCCCACCTATTGCAACGTCCTCACAACAAAAATTCTAATTTTTCAGATCAACAATAAGCCCATCTAACAAAACACATCTCAGACAATCAAGTACAACATTGCAGTCTACACGAGATCCATCCATCATCCAGCTCTACAAACAAAGATGTACCCGCATGAAATTATATTACAGAAGCAATCACACGCTCCTACAGCGTGCTAGCCAACTTATCAAAGTTAAGAACAAGGATGACCACGGAGCAGCCACAACGCCCCATTTAGATAATAACACTATCATGCGGGTACAAAAAATGCCACGAAACACAACTGACTTCCAACCAAATCGTTACTTACGTGCTACTACCAACTACTCCCTCCGTCCCATAATATAAGAGAAAATTGGATTAATAAGATCTTATGTTATGGGATGGAGGGAGTACATTCCATCTCACAACCTAAGATCCATCAGTTTGTTGCAATTATTCCTTCTGTGACCCTCCAACCCACAACTCCTCCAAGAAGCAGGCTTCCGATGTTACTTCAGGACATCACCTCAGTCTCGGTATGTAGTCCTTTTGTGCCCCTGCTTGTGACATATGGTGCAAAACCATGTTCTCTTCCTAAGTCCTTCATACGGAGCATTCTCTCTGCTCGTCGTCGGCCGTCCAATCTCTTTTTGCTTCGCCGACGCCATAAGTCGATGGCCATGTTCTGGTCAGCACATCACACAACACATACACAGTTTAGTCAGCAACTAGTTACTATGATAAAACCAAATTAATGGTACCCACATTTTCTATTTGCCACAACAGTTGAATAAAGCATATCAGTAAGTATTGTCATCAGGCGTTGTACCACCCATCATTCTCAGAAATTCTGAGAAAACCCACTCGAAACATTTAGCAGTCTCATCACGTACTAGCAGTCTCATCCCTACCAGGATGAAGCGGCCGCTTCCATTCTCACACATTAGGCTTCTGATGCTTCCTTCATTGTCAGCCTGAACTCTCTAAGTAAATGTGGATCCTTTGCACCAATTTCTGCAAACACCTCCATCATTTTCCTGACACCATCATCTGCCTGCCCCACATTTATCTTCTCACGCAGACTCTGTAAAGACCTCTTTGCAAACGACATATTTTCCATCGACCCAAAGAACTCTCTGTGAACGACACAGTTTGCAATGACCTAAAGAAGCTCCATGCAATGTTGTACAACTTCGCAAGGTTCACATTGTTCTGCCTCAACTGCTTTATCAAATCCCTGTTGTACACATCAATGTGCTTGTGCGAAGGCCAGTGCATTGTCTTGACAAAGTTTGGCGAAAGCAAGTGGCTGTGACTTTTTCTATGTTCTACGATGTACCATCCGTTATCCTTGGTCCCCAGAAGTCTCATTAGAGCTAGGCACCCCCAACGGCAAGACCTTGTGTGCTCGACACCAACTTTACCCTGCAGATACATTTCATTTTCTCATAAGCCATCATTTCACAAAATATATATCAAGTCTTTCAAACCCAAATTGAATCAAAGTTAATTAATATGTCTATCTTACCGAGCAGTTGCACACTATTTCCTGCATGCATTTCGGCCGCTCAACATTTAGCCGGTTCTTCCCATACCTGATCCAAAAGCCCTTCTTCCAAGAATAAAAGATATGGAAGTCATAAGCTTCGCCGAGCGAGTCAAAACTTGTCCCAAGTGTTGGAATGATCACATTTTCAGTCGGGTTATAGACGAACCCCCTCATTGCCTTCTTGAAAGCACTCACACGGGATGGGCAAGGTGCCCTGCTGGGGGCAGTGGCACCAATCCTCAACCTGCATTTGTTATCCTGCCTGGGTCAATAATATGAAACCACAACACTACCATGATGCACTTCTACGAGTGAAGTAGGTACACTAGGTTTCAGGATATTCATAGTATCATTCTGTGAATTCAACAAGCTAGCGAAGCTGAAAAAATGATGCGGCTGTTTGTAGCACACTCAAACTCCATAGGAGAAAAACACTTCAGTTAACTGAATCAGATAACTGCTTCTATACCGCTTACTTCAGTTAACTGAATCCAGAAACACCAGTGACCTGCACTCTAAAACTACACTACAACAAAACAATGCTACCAATCCAGTTAATCATGTTAACGGAGCAAACAAATAAAACCCAATTAGCTGCAGTCTTTGAGAACAAACCATGGAGAACTGCACACTTTTTTATCAACAGAGTTCTCTTTTTTTCTCTACATTCATAATTCAACAATTAATTTCTGAAGGTATTCCTCACCTTTTATTCCAACGAGAGGCTTGGGGATTCATCTTTCCAGTTGACAACTAGAAGGTGGGAGGTGAACTCTCCCTTCTCACCACTGTCGGCTCCTGCATCGCGTAGACCCGTGCTACCGCGCTCACAACGGTTTTCTCCCCCTCCAACACCACCACTTTCCGTCCGGGTAGTGCTGTTCACCGGCAGTTCGGTAGGCACCAGACTCTATCCAACCTCCTCAATCAAAGTAAACCTGGGAGAAAGGAAGAAGATCAACATCGGACGAAAAAGATCCGCCATGCAAATAAGGAAAGAGATCGACAAATAATAAAGACTCAGCATACCTGCTGATTGTTGCATTTGGAATCCATCGCCACCCACCGCTGCCGCTACTTTTCACTTCTTTCGCCCACTCCCACTACTTGGCTTCAGAAAGTACCGTGTCGTCCGTCGAGAAGAGGCACCAGCGTGCATTCAATTCGTGTCTGCTGCCATTCGACGGAAAGCGCTTTTCCTGGGCCATATCGGATGTCGAACCCCTTCTCCCATGAGTACAGATTGTAGAAGTCATACGCCTCGCCCAAAGAGTCGAAACTAGTCCCAAGAACTGGTGTGATCACATCTTCAGTTGGGTTCTCAGCAAAAGCACATAACAGCCTTCTGGAATGCGCTGATACGATTTGGGCAGGGTGTTTTGCTATGTGCGGCAGCACTCCCCAGCCTGCAAAGACAGCCACTTATCGTACGAAACTGTCTGAATGCGGTAAGCAACATTCAACCTTACTTGTTTTAGTTACATGATTTATCGAGTAATTACAAGTTTCTGTAAATCCCTACATTCTGACTGGAAGAAGACGTTGTTCTAATTGCATGATTTATCTAGTAATTCCAAGTTTCCGTACATCCCTACATTCCTGACTCGCAGAAGAATCTAATCTAATTGCATGATTTGTCCAGTAATTTCAAGTTTCTATAGAGATCCCTACATTCCTGAATGGTGGAAGAATTCCAACACTAACCTCTTGTTCCATCTAGGTGCCTGTGGATTTATCTTGCCCTTGACATCTCCGAAGTCAGAGACGAGCTCCCCCTCCTGTCCGCGGCCGCCTCCTTCTGCGCACCGGCCGTTGCTGCTCCTCTACATCCGGCTCCGCCACCACATCTCCATTTGCAGGCACAGGGGTGGCACTAAGTGTTGGGGAACATAGTATTTTAAAATTTTCCTACGATCAAGCAAGATCTATCTACCAGATGCATAGCAACGAGAGGGGAGAGTGAGTCTACGTACCCTCGTAGACCGAAAGTGGAAGCGTTAGAACAACGCGGTTGATGTAGTCGTACGTCTTCACGGCCCGACCGATCAAGCACCAAAACTACGGCACCTCCGAGTTCTAGCACACGTTCAGCTCGATGACGTCCCTCGAACTCCGATCCAGCCGAGTGTCGAGGGAGAGTTCCGTCAGCATGACGGTGTGGTGACGATCTTGATGCTCTACCGTCGCAGGGCTTCACCTAAGCACCGCTACAATATTTATCGAGGAGAACTATGGTGGAGGGGGGCACCGCACACGGCTAAGAGATCAAGAGATCAATTGTTGTGTCTAGAGGTGCCCCCTGCCCCCGTATATAAAGGAGGGAGGGAGAGGCCGGCCCTAGAGGGGGCGCACCAAGTGTGGGGAGTCCTACTAGGACTCCCAAGTCCTAGTAGGATTCCCCTTTCCTTTCCGGAGTAGGAGAGAAGGAAAGAGGGGGAGAGGGAGAAGGAAAAGGGGGCTGCACCCCTTGTCCAATTCGGACTAGAAGGGGGGTGCACGCCTCCTTCCTTTTGGCCTCTCTCCTCTATTCCCGTAACTCCCCGGTACTCCGAAAATACCCGAATCACTCGGAACCTTTCCGATGTCCGAATATAGTCGTCCAATATATCGATTTTTACGTATCGACCATTTTGAGACTCCTCGTCATGTCCCCAGTCTCATCCGGGACTCCGAACTCCTTCGGTACATCAAAACTCATAAACTCATAATAAAACTATCATCGAAACCTTAAGCGTGCGGACCCTACGGGTTCGAGAACTATGTAGACATGACCGAGACACGTCTCCGGTCAATAACCAATAGCGGAACCTGGATGCTCACATTGGCTCCCACATATTCTACAAAGATCTTTATCGGTCAAACCGCATAACAACATACATTGTTCCCTTTGTCATCGGTATGTTACATGTCCGAGATTCGATCGTCGATATCTCAATACCTAGTTCAATCTCATTACCAGCAAGTCTCTTTACTCGTTCCGTAATACATCATCCCGCAACTAACTCATTAGCTGCAATGCTTGCAAGGCTTATAGTGATGTGCATTACCGAGTGGGCCCAGAGATACCTCTCCGACAATCGGAGTGACAAATCCTAATCTCGAAATACGCCAACCCAACAAGTACCTTCGGAGACACCTGTAGAGTACCTTTATAATCACCCAGTTACGTTGTGACGTTTGGTAGCACACAAAGTGTTCCTCCGGTATTCGGGAGTTGCATAATCTCATAGTCATAGGAACATGTATAAGTCATGAAGAAAGCAATAGCAGTAAAACTTAAACGATCATAGTGCTAAGCTAACGGATGGGTCCTGTCCATCAGATCATTCTCCTAATGATGTGATCCCGTTGATCAAATGACAACTCATGTCTATGGCTAGGAAACATAACCATCTTTGATCAATGAGCTAGTCTAGTAGAGGCATACTAGGGACACTATGTTTTGTCTATGTATTCACACATGTATTAAGTTTCCGGTTAATACAATTCTAGCATGAATAATAAACATTTATCATGATATAAGGAAATAAATAATAACTTTATTATTGCCTCTAGGGCATATTTCCTTCAGTCTCCCACTTGCACTAGAGTCAATAATCTAGTTCACATCGCCATGTGATTTAACACCGATAGTTCACATCGTCATGTGATTAATACCCAAAGGGTTTACTAGAGTCAATAATCTAGTTCACATCGCTATGTGATTAACACCCAAAGAGTACTAAGGTGTGATCATGTTTTGCTTCGTGAGAGAAGTTTAGTCAACGGGTCTGTCACATTCAGATCCGTATGTATTTCGCAAATGTGTATGTGTCTACAATGCTCTGCATGGAGCTACTCTAGCTAATTGCTCCCACTTTCAATACGCATCCAGATTGATACTTAGAGTCAGCTGGATTTAGTGTCAAAGCTTGCATCGGCGTAACCCTTTACCACGAACTCTTTATCACCTCCATAATCGAGAAACATTTCCTTAGTCATCCAGTTACTAAGGATAATTTTGACCGCTGTACAGTGATCTACTCCTGGATCACTATTGTACCCTCTTGACAAACTCATGGCAAGGTACACAACATGTTTGGTACACAACATGGCATACTTTATAGAACCTATGGCTGAGGCATAGGGAATGACTATCATTCTCTCTATATTTTTCTGCCGTGGTCTGGCTTTGAGTCTTACTCAACTTCACACCTTACAAGTCAGGTAAGAACTCTTTCTTTGACTGATCCATTTTGAACTACTTCAAAATCATATCAAGGTATGTACTCATCGAAAGTCTTATCAAGCGTCTTGATCTATCTCTATAGATCTTGATGCCCAATATGTAAGCAGCTTCACCAAGGTCTTTCTTTGAAAAACTCCTTTCAAACACTCCTTTATGCTTTCCAGAAAATTCTACATCATTTCCGATCGACAATATGTCATTCACATATACTTATCAGAAAGGTTGTAGTGCTCCCACTCACTTCTTGTAAATACAGGCTTCACCGCAAGTCTGTATAAATCTATATGCTTTGATCAACTTATCAAAGCGTATATTCCAACTCCGAGATGCTTGCACGAGTCCATAGATGGATCGCTGGAGCTTGCACATTTTGTTAGCACCTTTAGGATTGACAAAACCTTCTGATTGCATCATATACAAGTCTTCTTTAATAAATCCATTAAAGAATGCAGTTTTGTTATCCATTTGCCAGATTTCATAAAATGCGGCAATTGCTAACATGATTCGGACAGACTTAAGCATCGCTACGGGTGAGAAAGTCTCATCCTAGTCAACTCCTTGAACTTGTTGAAAAACTTTCGCAACAAGTCGAGCTTTGTAAACAGTAACATTACTGTCAGTGTCAGTCTTCCTCTTGAAGATCCATTTATTTTCGATGGCTTGCCGACCATCGGGCAAGTCAACCAAAGTCCACACTTTGTTCTCATACATGGATCCCATCTCAGATTTCATGGTCTCAAGCCATTTTGCGGAATCTGGGCTCATCATGGCTTCCTCATAGTTCGTAGGTTCATCATGGTCCAGTAACATGACTTCCAGAACCGGGTTGCCGTACCACTCTGGTGCGGAACGTACTCTGGTTGATCTACGAAGTTCAGCAGTAACTTGATCCGAAGTTTCATGATCATCATCATTAGCTTCCTCACTAATTGGTGTAGGAATCACTGGAACCAGTTTCTGTGATGTACTACTATCCAATTCGGGAGAAGGTACAATTACCTCATCAAGTTCCACTTTCCTCCCACTCACTTCTTTCGAGAGAAACTCCTTCTCTAGAAAGGATCCACTCTTAGCAACAAAGACCTTGCCTTCGGATCTGTGATAGAAGGTGTACCCAACAGTTTCTTTTGGGTATCCTATGAAGATTTACTTCTCCGATTTGGGTTCGAGCTTATCATGTTGAAACTTTTTCACATAAGCATCGCAGTCTCAAACTTAAAGAAATGACAGCTTAGGTTTCTCGTCAAACCACAGTTCATACGGTGTCATCTCCATGGATTTAGATGGTGCCCTATTTAACGTGAATGTATCTGTCTCTAATGCATAACCCCAAAAGCGATAGTGGTAGATCGGTAAGAGACATCATCGATCGCACCATATCTAATAAAGTACGGTTATGACGTTCAGACACACCATTACACTATGGTGTTCCAGGTGGCGTGAGTAGTGAAACTATTTCACATTGTTTTTACTGAAGGCCAAACTCGCTAACTCAAATATTTTACCTCTACGATCATATCGTAGAAACTCTTATTTTCTTGTTACGATGATTCTCCACTTCACTCTGAAATTCTTTGAACTTTTCAAATGTTTTAGACTTGTGCTTCATTAAGTAGATATACCCATATCTGCTCAAATCATCAGTGAAGGTCAGAAAATAACGATACCTGCCGCGAGCTTCAACACTCATTGGTCCGCATACATCTGTATGTATGATCTCCAACAAATCTGTTGCTCGCTCCATTGTTCCGGAGAACGGAGTTTTAGTCATCTTGCCCATGAGGCATGGTTCGCAAGCACCAAGTGATTCATAATCAAGTGATTCCAAAAGTCCATCACTATGGAGTTTCTTCATGCGCTTTACACCATTATGACCTAAACAGCAGTGCCACAAATAAGTTGCACTATCATTATTAACCTTGCATCTTTTGGCTTCAATATTATGAATATGTGTATCACCACGATCGAGATCCAACAAACTATTTTCATTGGGTGTATGACCATCGAAGGTTTTATTCATGTAAACAGAATAACAATTATTCTATGACTTTAAATGAATAACCGTATTGCAACAAATATGATCAAATCATATTCATGCTCAACGCAAATGCCAAATAACATTTATTTAGGTTTTACACTAATCCCGAAAGTATAGGGAGTGTGCGATGATGATCATATCAATCTTGGAACCACTTCCAACACACATCGTCACTTCACCTTTAACTAGTCTCTGTTCATTCTGCAATTCTCGTTTTGAGTTACTAATTTTAGCAACTGAACCGGTATCAAATACCCAGGGGTTGCTATGAACACTAGTAAAGTACACATCAATAATCTGTATATCAAAATATACCTTTGTTCACTTTGCCATCCTTCTTATCCGCCAAGTATCTAGGGCAGTTCCACTTCCAGTGACCATTTCCTTTGCAGCAGAAGCACTTAGTTTCAGGCTTGAGTTTTAGCTTTGGGTTTCTTCACGGGAGTGACAACTTGCTTGTCATTCTTCTTGAAGTTCCCCTTCTATCCCTTTGCCCATTACTTGAAACAAGTGGTCTTGTTAACCATAAACACTTGATGCTTTTTCATGATTTCTACCTTCGCCGACTTCAGCATTGCGAAGAGCTCGGGAATTCCTTTCGTCATCCCTTGCATATTATAGTTCATCACGAAGTTCTACTAACTTGGTGATAGTGACTAGAGAACTTTGTCAATTACTATCTTATCTGGAAGATTAACTCCCACTTGATTCAAGTAATTGTAGTACCCAGAAAATCTGAGCACATGCTCACTGGTTGAGCTATTCTCCTCCATCTTGTAGGCAAAGTACTGTCAGAAGTCTTATACCTCTCGACACGGGCATGAGTATGAAATACTAATTTCAACTCTTGGAACATCTTATATGCTCCGTGGCGTTCAAAACGTTTTTGAAGTCCCGGTTCTAAGCCATAAAGCATGGTGCACTTAAACTATCAAGTAGTCATCATACCGAGCTTTTGTCAAAACGTTCATAACGTCTACATCTGCTCCTGCAATAGGTATGTCACCTAGCGGTGCATCAAGGACATAATTCTCTGTGCAGCAATGAGGATAATCCTCAGATCACGGAACAATTCCGCATCATTGCTACTAACATCTTTCAACTTAGTTTTCTCTAGGAACATATAAAAAATAAACGGGGAGCAACATCGCGAGCTATTGATCTACAACATAGATATGCTAATACTATGAGGACTAAGTTCATGATAAATTAAAGTTCAATTTAATCATATTACTTAGGAACTCCCACTTAGATAGACATCCCTCTAGTCATCTAAATGATCACGTGATCCAAATCAACTAAACCATGTCCGATCATCACGTGAGATGGAGTAGTTTCAATGGTGAACATCTTATGTTGATCATATCTACTATATGATTCACGCTCGACCTTTCGGTCTCCAGTGTTCCGAGGCCATATCTGCATATGCTAGGCTCGTCAAGTTTAACCCGAGTATTCTGCGTGTGCAAAACTGGCTTACACCCGTTGTATTTGAACGTAGAGCTTATCACACCCGATCATCACGTGGTGTCTCGGCACGACGAACTTTCGCAACGGTGCATACTCAGGGAGAACACTTATACCTTGAAATTTAGTAAGGGATCATCTTATAATGCTACCGTCGAACTAAGCAAAATAAGAAGCATAATAAGATAAACATCACATGCAATCAAAATATGTGACATGATATGGCCATCATCATCTTGTGCTTTTGATCTCCATCTCCAAAGCACCGTCATGATCACCTTCGTCACCGGCGCGACACCTTGATCTCCATCGTAGAATCGTTGTCGTCTCGCCAACTATTGCTTCTACGACTATCGCCACCGCTTAGTGATAAAGTAAAACAATTACATGGCGATTGCATTTCATACAATAAAGCGACAACCATATGGCTCCTGCCAGTTGCCGGTAACTTTACAAAACATGATCATTTCATACAAAACCGTATAACTCATCATGTCTTGACCGTATCACATCACAACATGCCCTGCAAAAACAAGTTAGACATCCTCTACTTTGTTGTTGCAAGTTTTACGTGGCTGCTACGGGCTTAGCAAGAACCGTTCTTACCTACGCATACAAAACCACAACGATATTTCGTCGAGTATGTGCTGTTTTAACCTTCACAAGGACCGGGCGTAGCCACACTTGATTCAACTAAAGTTGGAGAAACTGACACCCGCCAGCCACCTGTGTGCGAAGCACGTCGGTAGAACCAGTCTCGCGTAAGCGTACGCGTAATGTCGGTCCGGGCCGCTTCATCCAATAATACCGCCGAATCAAAGTATGACATGCTGGTAAGCAGTATGACTAGTATCGTCCACAACTCACTTGTGTTCTACTCGTGCATATCATCTACGCATAGACCTGGCTCATGATGCCACTGTTGGGGAACGTAGTATTTTAAAATTTTCCTACGATCACGCAAGATCTATCTACCAGATGCATAGCAACGAGAGGGGAGAGTGAGTCTACGTACCCTCGTAGACCGAAAGCGGAAGCGTTAGAACAACACGGTTGATGTAGTCGTACGTCTTCACGGCCCGACCGATCAAGCACCGAAACTACGGCACCTCCGAGTTCTAGCACACGTTCAGCTCGATGACGTCCCTCGAACTCCGATCCAGCCGAGTGTCGAGGGAGAGTTCCGTCAGCATGACGGTGTGGTGACGATCTTGATGTTCTACCGTCGCAGGGCTTCGCCTAAGCACCCCTACAATATTTATCGAGGAGAACTATGGTGGAGGGGGGCACCGCACACGGCTAAGAGATCAAGAGATCAATTGTTGTGTCTAGAGGTGCCCCCCTGCCCCCGTATATAAAGGAGGGAGGGAGAGGCCGGCCCTAGAGGGGGCGCACCAAGTGTGGGGAGTCCTACTAGGACTCCGAAGTCCTAGTAGGATTCCCCTTTCCTTTCCGGAGTAGGACAGAAGGAAAGAGGGGGAGAGGGAGAAGGAAATGGGGGCTGCACCCCTTGTCCAATTCGGACTAGAAGGGGGGTGCACGCCTCCTTCCTTTTGGCCTCTCTCCTCTATTCCCGTAACTCCCCGGTACTCCGAAAATACCCGAATCACTCGGAACCTTTCCGATGTCCGAATATAGTCGTCCAATATATCGATTTTTACGTCTCGACCATTTTGAGACTCCTCGTCATGTCCCCGATCTCATCCGGGACTCCGAACTCCTTCGGTACATCAAAACTCATAAACTCATAATAAAACTATCATCGAAACCTTAAGCGTGCGGACCCTACGGGTTCGAGAACTATGTAGACATGACCGAGACACGTCTCCGGTCAATAACCAATAGCGGAACCTGGATGCTCATATTGGCTCCCACATATTCTACGAAGATCTTTATCGGTCAAACCGCATAACAACATACATTGTTCCCTTTGTCATCGGTATGTTACATGCCCGAGATTCGATCGTCGGTATCTCAATACCTAGTTCAATCTCGTTACCAACAAGTCTCTTTACTCGTTCCGTAATACATCATCCCGCAACTAACTCATTAGCTGCAATGCTTGCAAGGCTTATAGTGATGTGCATTACCGAGTGGGCCCAGAGATACCTCTCCGACAATCGGAGTGACAAATTCTAATCTCGAAATACGCCAACCCAACAAGTACCTTCGGAGACACCTGTAGAGTACCTTTATAATCACCCAGTTACGTTGTGACGTTTGGTAGCACACAAAGTGTTCCTCCGGTATTCGGGAGTTGCATAATCTCATAGTCATAGGAACATGTATAAGTCATGAAGAAAGCAATAGCAGTAAAACTTAAACGATCATAGTGCTAAGCTAACAGATGGGTCCTGTCCATCAGATCATTCTCCTAATGATGTGATCCCGTTGATCAAATGACAACTCATGTCTATGGCTAGGAAACATAACCATCTTTGATCAATGAGCTAGTCTAGTAGAGGCATACTAGGGACACTATGTTTTGTCTATGTATTCACACATGTATTAAGTTTCCGGTTAATACAATTCTAGCATGAATAATAAACATTTATCATGATATAAGGAAATAAATAATAACTTTATTATTGCCTCTAGGGCATATTTCCTTCAGTAGCTCTCCCCTACTTCCTCAAGCACAGTGGATCTGATTCAGGCGAAACCAAATCCTTTTAGTCACCACAGCCAACCGCTTAAGAATGGAGACGGATCCACCGGACATGCAAGGTACGTACCTGCCGATTGGCTGCATCAGAAATTCTTGGTGCCATCGCCGACGCTCCTTGTCTCAATCTCCCAGCCCCCAACTTGCAGATGAGCCTCGTTCTTGGCAGAGAATACACTGGATTCTGCATTCAATTCTTGCCTCTACCCACTGAATGGAAAGTGAACTACCTGGTCCACGGATCAGACGGGACTTCCAATTCCAATCCGTGGCCCAGCTAGTCGACATCGGGCGGCCATCTCGCTGTGCGTTAAATTTGCCTGTTCTATTCCTTCAGCATGGCCCACCGCCCACGCCTGCCGCGCACGTATTTTGCTACAGTGTATGTTTTCTGGCAGACCACAACTGCCCGTATATAAGACTGGCCCAAATCCGGATGCACCAACCCAACGACATGGATATCGGGCGCATATGAGCTCGGGACCAGTTACTCTGCGTCCACCATCACGGTCCTATTTCCTTGTCCGAACCAGACCTTGCAGCCAGGACCTTCGTTTCCGAACTCAACATTTTTTAGAGCTGATGTGTCAATTCGCATTATAGTGAGTAAATTGAAAAAAACATTCACATCGTGTTGTACGTTTTTTCAAACATAAAAAATAAACAGTTCATTGCCGTTTTCATCTTTTTGACAGGTTCGTACACATTCTGAATTTCATGGAAAAGACGAGGACACTAACAAATTACAGCATCACCAAATAAATAAAGAAGTTTGATACTCCCTCCGTCTAGTGATCTACCCACCTCTTAATCCATTCAGGGGCCTGGGTATCTCGCTTCACGACCGATTACCCTAAATCAACAGGGCCATCGTCTCTGGTGCCCACCCGATTCCGCATTTCCAATACTCCATCCTGCCGACGTTCACCGCAGCCACTGACAAATCCGCCTCCCCCGCATCATGCGCGTGATCAACCTCTGCAACTTTGCCCAGATCCATGGCTTCGTCAAAGATTGTGAGCCTACAATCACGGTTCTAAGCAGTCAACGTAAGACCCCCAATTTTGTGACAACATCTTGATTGTTTCGAATGCCAACCGGCAAGAGGACCATACCTGCAGACCAGATCTACTGGGTAGCCCCCTTGTTTGTACGTGTGATCGGTTTTTGTCAGCTGCCCCATTGCACTGGATTCGTCTTCGTCGAACGTCTCACCACATGCCGCCGAAATGCTCCACCCTCATGAACTGTATCTCGAGCGGGCGGACATACAAGTTTTGCTGCATGAAGTAAAACACAAGACCCATTCGCGCAGTTACGGCAGCAACGCGAATTTAGGACCATGGTCTTTCTTACGAAGCAGGATTTGTTCCACCGGTCCCGATTACAGGCAACCACGGCGCTTGTCCATCGCCGTCCAACTGGGCCCCAGTCATACGTAGGCACGACGTATAGGGCCTAAACGCTGATTACTAGGGTTTGCTCCAGTATTCATTAAATGCAGTGGCACGGATCCAGATGTTGTAGTCAATGGTCGAGATAATATGACCCTATGCCGGTATGAGCCATATTGCCGCTCTAAGTAAATACTCCCTCCGTCCCAAAATTCTTGTCTTAGATTCATCTACATAGGGAAGTATCTAACACTAAAACGTGACTAGATACATTCGTATTTAGACAAGTCAAAGACAAGAATTTTGGGACGGAGGGAGTACATTGTTTTGAAATCAATTCCATGAACTCGTGTTTAGTGCAAAACACATAAATATATTTAAATGAAAGGTCTATGGATATCATTTGGTCTTCAACACCTCACATACAACACAAAACATGTATATGATGTAGGGTGGAACCCTAGATGACCGATCTTTCACGAAATGGAGGGAATCCCACGAAGAACACGGGGAAGAACAAGGGGGAACCACAAGGGGAAACATCAAGAACAAGTCCAATCACACATCCACTAGACAATCAAACACACAAGATCACAAGGTACATGAACAACAAAGGGAAAGATACAAGGTAGAGTTCATCTCCAAGAGGAGGTCTTGATGATATCCCGTAGGATCTTCCCGTGAGGGGCCTTGAATCCCGTAGGATCTTCTCCGCAGAGGTCTTGCATCCGGTGTGGATCTTCTCCGTAGAGGGGCCGCAGTCACTCGTAGGAGTAGAACCACATAGATGAGCAAAGATCTAGTCTAAAATGAGCTATCACATTTGCTGACCCTAAAATGGCGGGGGTGGAGGAGTATATATAGTCTAGGTGGGCGAAAGGGTAAGTGGGAAGGGATACAAGGCCATAGGCCCGCGGCTGCGCACAGGCAGGGAGCGGACGTCCGGTGGCTCGGGAGGGACCGGACGTCCGGTATCTCATGGACTTCCGCTATTTTTCACTAATTACGTTTTGTTGACGATGTCACGGACGTCCGGTGGCTGCCGGTCGTCCGGTGTGTAGCGGACGTCCGAAGCCTGTAGCTTGCAGTAGCTCTGTTTCTTCCGTCTTCTCTTCCACGCTTCCCTCGCTGATGGTGTAGGTGATCCTTGCCGCTTGCACTCTTCCTCATCATCTGTGAAGCTTTGAAAATACCTATGCATGCACACGAGTGGAGTGTCAAGTAGTATACCATCCTCGAAGGGGTCAAGTGAACACGTGTAAAGGAGACGATTCACCTTTATGTATGAGAAGTAGAGGTCACACGTGTCACTTGCCAAGCGGACTCTTGACATGGTGATGTCCACTGGATGCTCCGCATCATCCCCTCCTCCCTGGGAAAGATCCGACCTCGGATCGAAAACCAAATCACCATGGGAAAGAGATGGCATCGTCGTGTAGATGTGGACGATCACGAAGTACTCCTCATCTTGAAGATCTACGTGGGCACTCTCCAATGTTGCACCGTCTAGTGATTCCTTCAAAAGGAGAAAGGAAAACAAACACTTGGAAAAACAAATGTGGTTAGCGTTAGTGCAAAACCAAGCATTCAAGAGGTGATTCACCCAAGAAGTGTTGTCATCAAGCATAGCATAGGGTGTGACAAAGGGTTGTGACATGGCATGTAAGCACATCAATTGAGCACAATCAAGGTCATCATGGAAACAAGCATGTAAATGTGAGGTAGAGATGCACATATGTGTGACAAGAGAATAAGCATCTACCTCAAAGTCATAGCAAGCATGCATAAAGCGCTCAATGAAATGTCTATGGTAGGCATATGAATCATTCACAACAGCAAAGAAAATGAAGTGTCTAAACACAAGGGTCAAGTGCAAGACAATCCAAGCATAATGTGCATAGGGTGTAGTGAAAATCGAGTGGCACTCAACACAATAGAAAGAGAAATTGTTCAACATGTGTGAGGCAATCAAGTCAATCATGTGAAAAGCAATGGGACATGGCATATGTGAAGATATGACATTGTTGCAACCAAGCATATGATAGGGACAAGTAATCCAAGAATTGGATGCAACACACAAGGCATATATAACATGAGGCATGGCAATGTGGCTATCGTGAATGAAAGCAATATCACTAACATGTGCGCAATCAAGTGGTCCAAGATGAAAAATAAGTCTCATGGTGCAAGCAACACAAGTAGTGTGATCCACAATATGCATGCGCATGGTTTTTGGTTCCTCGAATGAGAAGGATATCACCTTGAAATCATGTCCTTGTGTGTCCTTCACAATGCCGAAGCACAAGCAAGTTCGATGTAGAAGCGTCATGGTAGAAAGTGGTTCACCCTCAAGAGCTCGAATGGTCAACTCACGTGATGTGGAAGTCGACACAAAGTCAAAGTATCCTACACATGCACACAATAAAACAAAGAACGTATGCGCATGGTAGATAAACACATCATCCATCATGATGGTTCTCTTCTCTTGCACATAACTATTAGAAGCAAAAGTGCATGAATAATATGGTGCAACAATTGCTATATTCATGTCACTAGGCATATGGTGCAAAGAGGTAAGACAAGCATGCTTCACAAGAAATATGTCAAAATCTCCAAATAAATGCGAGAATACTATGGGGGCAATCTCATTGGCAAGACTAAAATCATGGTTGCGCTCAATGCATGGACAATCATATAGCATGAGATAGGCAACGTGTGGAGACATATGACAACAAGCAATATCAGACATGTGCAAAGCATGGCAATGGTTGACATCAACCGCATGAAATGAGCATGTATGAATCATGGGTGATGCACTACAAGAAGCAAGCATGGTAATCAAGTCGTGCAAACTAGTGGAGCGAAGATGCAACACACTAGGAGAAGGCATGTCATTCATGTCATGTGAGCAAATAGTGGATATAGGCAATGCACATGACATATCGCAAGCACGGTCACAAATCAAGATCAGAGCATCATAATAGGCATGGGGTGCAAAGGAATCATGGCAATAACAAGTGATATCTCCACCAAGCTTGCTAATACACATACAAGTATGAGAATCAATCATCATGTGTAATGCAAAGCATGGGTCACAAATGCATGGCAAAGGCAAAGGAACTGGCATATCATGCAATGTGAACATGGCAATATGGGCAAATGATACATAACGAACAATTAGCCATAACCATGTGAGGGCCATGTAGAAGAAATGCGCCAAGTCTTTGCGCGAAGGGAGCCGTGTGAAAGATAATCCACGATATCCCAAGTCATCGTTGCTCTCTAGAGCTCTTTTCGTCAACTCGTGCGTTTGTGAAGTTGACGAGTATGAATGGGTACCTACACAAAAGAGACACAAACCAAAGAAATTGTGCGCATGGTAAATGTACACATCATCCATCATGATGTGTATGTGTACGTGTGAGTTATCACAAGATAAGCATCGCTCGAATAAATTTGAGGCATGATAGAGAAATATGTCATCCATCATGAAAGAATAGTTGTCATGTATAGCATGATGGGGACACAAATTAGAGCAAGTATGTGGCATAGCAATAGCATTGGCATTCATGGGGAGCATATTGTGCACACAAGTATGGGGATCATGCAATGGATGGGATGGACCAAAATCTCCTAAAAAGTATGAGGGAACTATGGGGGTCTCCTCTTGTGACGCCCCCGATTTGACCGTAGACTAATCATGCACGCAAATGTGTACGACCAAGATCAGGGACTCACTGGAAGATATCACAACACAACTCTAGACACAAATTAAAATAATACAAGCTTTATATTACAAGCCAGGGGCCTCGAGGGCTCGAATACATAAGCTCGAAACACAAGAGTCAGCGGAAGCAATAATATCTAAGTACATACATGAGTTAAACAAGTTTGTCTTAAGAAGGCTAGCACAAACTTCAATGATCGAAGAGGCAAGGCCTCCTGCCTGGGACCTCATAACTACTCCTCGAAGCCGAACTCCACGTAGAAACATCCTCAGGATCATCTGGCTCCTGGACTCCACCACCTGGTTGCATCACCCGAGAAGAAAGGAAGAAAGGGGGAAAAGGGGGAGCAAGGCAACCGTGAGTACTCATCCAAAGTACTCGCAAGCAAGGATCTACACTACATATGCAATGATATCTGTGTAAGGGGGTAATATCTGTGGACTGAACTGCAGAATGTCAGAATAAGAGGGGGATAGCTAATCCAATTGAAAACTACGCTTCTCGCAACTTCCATCTTGCAACATTAGAAGAGAGTAGATGGAATAGTAACAAGTGTCAAAGCTTCTGGCAGCCTCCATCTTGCAGCAGTAGAATAGAATAGATGGTAAGTTCACCAAGTAACATCGTATAGCATAAACCTACCCGGCGATCCTCCCCTCGTCGCCCTGTGGGAAAGCAATCACTGGGTTGTATCTGGAACTTGTCTGGGTGTGTTTTATTAAGTATCCAGTTCTAGTTGTCATGAGGTCGGAGTACAACTCCGGGTTGTCCTTTTACCGAGGGATACGACTATTCGAATAGATTAACTTCCTTGCAGGGGTGCACCACGTAACCCAGCACGCTCGATCCCATTTGGCCGGACACACTTTCCTGAGTCATGCCCGGCTTCGGAAGATCAACACGTCGCAGCCCTACCTAAGCACAACAGAGAGGTCAGCACGCCGGTCTAAGTCCTAAGCGCGCAGGGGTCCGGGCCCATCGCCCAACGCACACCTGCACGTTGCGTACGCGGCCGGTGAGCAGACCTAGCAACCTCCATTACTAAGGACGTTACGTTACGCGGTCCAACCCGGCGCGCGTCGCTCAAGAAGGCTCCGGCTGATACCACGACGTCGAGAGCCCATAACTATTCCCACGTAGCTGGTTAGTGCGTATAGGCCAGAGGCCAGACTCAGATCAAATATCCAAACTCGTTAAGCGTGTTATTATGAAATATCCACGGACAACGACCAGGGCCAGGCCACCTCTCGACTGGGTGTCTCAACGTGCCCTGTCGCTCCACCACAAAGATCCACTCGGGGGCCGTCGGGAACGCAGGCCCACCACTACCTGGATGGAGCCACCTGTCCTTTCAGCCCCCACATCGGAATCACTTGCGGGTACTCAATGAGCCGACCCGACTTTAGTCACATCATGTGTCGTGTAAAGTATGTATATAGTATATACACGTGATCACCACCCGAGTGATCACAGCCCGATAGTATAACATGGCCGACGGACAAGAATGTAGGGCCACTCATGGAATACTAGCATCCTATACTAAGCATTAGGATGGCAGGTAAGGTATCAACAGTTGTAACAACAATGACAGGGTATGCAACAGAATAGGAGCTATCGAATCATCAACAGTAGCAAATCTAATGCAAGAATAAGAGAGAAGAGAATGGGCGATATCTGGTGATCAGGGGGGGGCTTGCCTGGTTGCTCTGGCAAGAAAGAGGGGTCGTCAACACCGTAGTCATTCGAGACAGCAACGACGTCCGTCTCGTAGTCTACCGGAGAGAAGAGGGGGAAGAAACAATGAATACAGAGCAAACAAAGCATCACAAAATATGACAAGGCAATACGCGGTGCCAGGGGTGATCTAACGCATGGATAGGTGATACTGGCGAAGGGGGAAAATATCCGGGAAAGTATTCTCGGTGTTCAGCATTTTCGGACAAGTGAACCGGAGGGGGAAAGTTGCGTGTTCGCTATGCTAGGGATGTGTGGCAGACAAACGGGCTGCGTATCCGGATTCGTCTCGTCGTTCTGAGCAACTTTCATGTACAAAGTATTTTCATCTGACTTACGATTTATTTTATATAAAATTTCAAAGTTTTAATCATTTTCTAAATTGTATTAATTCGAAAATTAAATGCTAAATTGCTATGGGTACACAGAAGTGTACCCACAGAAGGATTGGTGTGGCTGACTAGTAGGCCGAGTTGACTTGGTCAACTGCCCAGTCAGCAGAGACTGACTGGTGGGGCCAGTCAAAGTCAACAGTCCAGTCAGCATTGACCGTTGACTGGTCAAATTGACCAATGGGTCTCGCCTGTCATAGACTAACTAATTAACTAACAGATTAATTAGGTTGATTAGCTATTTAGGTTAATTAATCTTAATTAGTTTAATTAAGCATAATTAATTAACTAATTAATTAATATATATATATTGTTATTTATTTATTTTTTTCATTTCATTTTTTAACGTTCTGGGCGGCGAGCCTCGGCTGTCATAGGCATGGGGCCCTTAATGGGGTGAGCGTTACGAGTGCGGGGCGTGGATGCGGTGTGGGCGCCCGAACTGGGCGTGGCCAGCAGGACCACGACGAGGGGGAGGAACGCTGGCGCGGCGCCAACGTGGCAGCAGCAAGGCCACAACGGCGAGGGAGACGAACAAGGGAAACAGGGGGCCACGGCGTGCACGCGCGGTGGCGCAGAGGCAGTGGCAGAGCGGCGGCGAGTGCTCGCCCGGTCGGCCACGGGAGGGCGGGCACGCTCGGGTCGAGGTGGGCGTGCCGGAGTAGAGAGAGAGGGGGAGAGGCCAGGGACGGCGCGTGCGCGTTCGAACTATAGGGGAGAGGAAAGGGGAGGAGAACGGCGGCTCACCCCCGTTTGCAGGGGATCGGGGGCCGGCGAGGCTCGACGGCGCCGGTGGTGGAGAGGCGGGGCGGTCCGGTGACGGGGTCAGAGCAGCGCCGACGACGGGTGGTGGGGGACGCTGTCGTCGCCCTCGATCCAACTGGGCTCGATGGGGGGACCGGGATCGGGGCGGCGTCGGCCTGCCGCCGACGAGGCTGATGGGGGTTGGCGAGGAGGCGTCTGGCGAGGCGGTGGCGAGCCACGAGGGGGCAGCTGCTCTCCGGCAAGGGTAGCCGATGCGGGGTGCAGCGCCGGAGGTTCGCGAGGCCGCCGGTGGAAGGAAGGAGGCGCACAGGGCGGGGCGGGGCGCTGCCCTGCGCGAGCGCGTGTGTGTGGCGGCGCGTGTGGAGCGGGGGTTGAGGGGATCGTGCAGACACGGAGTGGGGCGAGAGGTGTGAGGGTCTAGGGTTGCGGGGGGGATTAGTATTGGGGGCAGTGGTGGGCCAGCTGGGTGTGTGACCAGTTGGGCCTTAGCCCAGTTGGGCGAGGGGCATTTATTCCCCCTATTTTTACTTTATTTAATTTTCTTTTTTATTTATCCTTTCTGATTTATTTTAGTTTTAATAAAATACAAAACTGGCACCTATATTAGTGTTACAAATTGTGCCCTTGCCACTTACTAATTTAGCTCTTTAAAATAAAATGGCTTGTAACAGTCTAATCCTTTTAAAAGCATCTAAGTAATTGTTTAGCCCCCATTTTAATTAATTTATTGCATCTAAACATTTTATAAAAACGTGGTTTCTCCACCATAATTACATATGCATTATTTGGCTCACTCCGAACATTTTAGTTTTAAATATTTGAAGACTTTTATTGTTTGCTTGATTTTGAATTTGAATCCGAACCGGTTTCGAACTTACACAAGATTATCAATAGTAATTGCTGTGACGTGTCGTCATTAGCAGAGGGTTACTGTAGTTTAACTATCCGGGCTTCACAATTCTCCTCCACTACAAGAAATCTCGTCCCGAGATTTAAGCGGTGGTGCACGGGGGAAAAAGTGCTGGTAGCGAAAACCTAACGAGTCTTCTTGGTCTTGGCTGCCCTTTCGAAGAGCTTGATCCGTTTCGTTGATGTCTTCATTTCTCTGCTTCAAGTCATCGTGATCATCTCGTCAACCTTTCTTCGGGATCTCCATCGTCCTACGAACGCGACCAGGGGGAAAAACTCCGAAAGGACGCAACTCCACAAAGCTGGGCATCTGATGGTGAACTTAATGGGAAATACACGAGGCACCACACGAGTTGTATTTCAGTGAATTCGTTGATTGCAATATACGATGGTGCCAAAGTTTCAAATGGGTAGACAATCATTCGATGCCTAGTCAGAAGCTGGAATGGGGGCTTGAACAACAAGAATAACATGGTGTCTGGTTCCAGGATAATAATGGTATAGAATTTAGCTCGTGAATCACATACGAAGCCTCATGCAAAGGATACATTAGAATCCGGGTTGTAAATAAGAGTCAGGTTTCGATCCAGTGGACCTGTGGGTTATGGGCCCACCATGTGGGTTAAGAGTAGGAAGGGCGATGACATCTTGCACAGAAAGCAAGGCATGTCAGACGATAGTCTGTCAGCTCAGTTGGCAACAATGTCGGTACAAAGGACAGGGAACGAAGAGAACCATTTTCTTGCTCGTTGAACGAGGCGGACCAATAGGCAAAGTTCTCGTCCATCGGTGGTTACCGGAATGTTATGAACAATATTAGTTCTTACTGACAGAGTTGTATACCAAGTTGTTTACATAAGCAGAAATTATTACTGCTTAGATTATATGTAGATCAAAGAAAGGTTCAACAAACAAATGGAAAGGAAAATTGTGATTACACACGATTATTAGGAGTATATCCTTCCCATGGACAAGCAGAGCATGGCATACAGGGTAGGATAGCAAGTACCCAACCATTCAGATAAAGAGGCAAGGATTAATCAAGATGTTACTCATACAATGGTGTTTGGATAACTGACCAAGAAACACTTAGCATCGCGCCTCCAATGTTCTTGTTGATGAGCGGGGTGTCATTGTCATGCTCCGAGGTAGCAATGATATGGTTTTTCAATCAAGGGTCGGACTTTGGATACACAAATGATCCATCAGGAGCAACTTATAAGATAATTCTTACAATGTCCTCCTGGAAGAATGGTTATCCTTGCAAAAGAGATTATAATGATAGATCCTCCAGCCAGGGGTGCTAGGCATGACATCATATTACCGGGTCATCAAAGGACCAACATTATAACTACTGGAAAGTTGTCCCAACCATCATATCTGACCGAGATTCAGATCCGATGGGTGTCGTGATACCTCAGACTCAGGATGTTCGAGAAGAAAAGGTGCAACACAAATCGATGAAATGACATTGCAAGATTCTTGGGAAATGAACTATGTGAGCGGGTTCCGAAACAATAGTTCATCATTATACCAAGGAGAGGACGAGGAGGTGGCCGATGGGCTCAGCTACAATTCATCGACAATTCCAAACGGATGGATTTCCACAATAATGTGAACAAGAAGATGACACTTGTCAATTCAAATGATATAATGTTGTATGCTCGAGGAAACATACACCATTAATCATTAGTTGAAAGGTGTGCCCGAAATATGACCTTAGGTAGCAAGATCAATGTTAGAGTGACGATTCAATAACTAACAGTCTAATAACAAACTGTCGACCGTTAACTTCAAAGCAATTGGGTTGCTAGAAGTACAGAACTCGAGCAGCATCGTTAGCATATTGGTATCCCGGTCAAAAGCAACACGGGGACCAAGGAAGAATGGTGATGATGAGAAGTACCTTCATACCGAGAATTTCTAAGAGGTGGATCAATCCCCACAACATTCTCTACATAGAAGACAGTAATATTTCAATGCAGAACACAACACTAGCTGGAGAGCAAGTTGTACTCATAATGTGGACAAGTTCGCAATGAGAGGAAGTCAAGGGTGTTGCCGATGATAATAAAAATCATAGAGGGCAAGGAGGGTATTTCTCATCATGAACAGAGTTGACATCTCGGAAGAAGTCAAAGTGTTGAAGGTGATCCGACACCTTTGCCGGGAGGTTTCAGGAGGATGCAATCAAACAACAACGGCAACAATCATGGGAATGACGAAGTGGCAAGTTATAGGATCAGTATATAAGATGCAAGCTCGGAACCAAAGTTGCCTTTCAAGACAAGCAACATGATGTTGAAAGCTCGACGTAAGTTGTGCTCACACACTAAGAATTCGTGCACCAGAGAGGGACGAGGTAGCACAGTCAAAGATAGCAAGACCAGGATGCAACCTATAGTATAGGAATGACCAGATTGAGTTCACAATTTCCCCGTAAAAATACTAGGGGTATTTGATTTGTAGTGCGGAATAATTTCACTAGTCGGTGTCCTCGGTTGACAACAACCCAGAACCCGTAGAGTGATTACGACAAGGAAAGACATTACTTCAACAAAGTTAGTAAGATGTGGTGCAATGGCAAGACATCTTCGAGCTACCAGGGGGTAATACTTTAAGGTAGAACATGATAGAAGTAGAACCAGATCATTGACCTATGACAGTAGATACTTCAACCTTGCCAAAAATAGACGAGGCACTGGAATGAATTCCCAACAGATATATTAGATCAGGACAGCATGGTCGGAACCATAACTGTAAGGAATCAATTCAAGAATACCGAAAGAATCATACAACTGGATAATTATTTTGCAAGAAACTTCCAGATGGTCTACATCATTTTCATGGGCATGAACACAAAGTTCAAGGTCGACTCCCACTCCTTTAATGCATATCATTTCATTCACCTCTCGCTTTGATAAAACTGTAGTGTTGGAATTTATCTGGTAGAACACCGGAAGAGTAAGACTTGTGAAAACTTTCGGGTTCTCACGGATTAGGGGAACTCATAGGTTCAACCCATCGGGCATCGTAGTAACATATACCACAAGTTTCAAAAGTAAATACTCGAGCTCGAAAGCAGAGCATGGTTGGCCAAGCAGAGGATACAATTTACCAAAGGCATCATGTATCAGGGGAAGAACTCACAAGGTGATTGAATATGAAGGACATTGTTGGATAACAATCCAACAATGGATCGGACGATCCACAACGAAGCCGATGTGAGTGTCGGTACTTACTCAGAGGAAGAAAGAATGCAGAGGCATTAGATTCAAGAATCACCTGATTAGTCTGATGCTTAAATAGAAAGAAATTATGGTTTCCAAAACAAAAGATCAGAAGCAGACGCTCTGATCAAGGATGAATAAGTTGAAAGCACTTAGTTGGACAATCAATAAAAGGTGTGAATTACCGAGAACCAACTCATGTCCGTAATGACGTCTGAGCCGGAAAGATAATTATAAAAAGGATAACCTGATGATTGCGTGCATACGCACACATTGAATCAATAGGCTCAAAATGGATAATACAAGGGATGTTGACAAAGACTACTAGTCATATGGAATTAACCATAATGCAAGCAGGCAAGAGTTTCAAGAGTAATAGGCTGTAGAGGATTTTTGAAAGATCGAAAAGTATTTCGAAGAATTTTGTTAGACACATGAACAATTGAGAAGAACGGATCCTCGATAATTGTGAGGAAATAACCGTAAGGGTTTTCATGCAAAATAAAACTGCAAGACAGTAAACTCAAAGGATTCTCGAGACAACGGAGAATATTTCGAAGCATATTGTAACAATAAGAGCGACGAGGAACGATCATGAGAATGAAAAATGCACACAGATATCCATAGGGATATATCGGTGGCAGTGAATTGCAAAGGCGTTGAGCATAAGGGTCTCGGGAAAATATCGAGGGATATCCTCAGAATCTTCTGACGAAGCAGGTGATCTTCCGGAACGAGTGCTCTCCGGGAGAAATAGTTACGAGAACCCAGAGTCAGAGATAGTAAAATCTTTTAACCCGAATAGAAGAGAGATCAAAGTCCGAGAGCATAGAAGAGGAATAAAAGATCCTAACACCACCCAATGGCGACGTGGGCCCGTGAGCCACACAGCCAAGTTAGTAAAAGTTTTTCAAGGACTAGACTCAACTTCGGCTAAGGATTGGAAAGGGGATTCCTATAGGCAGTTGGCTCTGATGCCAACTTGTGACGCCCCCGATTTGACCATACACTAATCATGAACGCAAATATGTACGACCAAGATCAGGGACTCCCTGGAAGATATCACAAGACAACTCTAGACACAAATTAAAATAATACAAGCTTTATATTACAAGCCAGGGGCCTCGAGGGCTCGAATACATAATCTCGAAACACAAGAGTCAGCGGAAGCAATAATATCTGAGTACAGACATGAGTTAAACAAGTTTGCCTTAAGAAGGCTAGCACAAACTTCAACGATCGAAGAGGCAAGGCCTCCTGCCTGGGACCTCCTAACTACTCCTCGAAGCCGAACTCCACATAGAAACATCCTCGGGATCATCTGGCTCATGGACTCCACCACCTGGTTGCATCATCCGAGAAGAAAGGAAGAAATGGGGAAAAGGGGGGAGCAAAGGAACCGTGAGTACTCATCTAAAGTACTCACAAGCAAGGATCTACACTACATATTCAATAATATCTGTGTAAGGGGGTAATATCTGTGGACTGAACTACAGAATGCCAGAATAAGAGGGGGATAGCTAATCCAATCGAAGACTACGCTTCTGGCAACCTCCATCTTGCAACAGTAGAAGAGAGTAGATGGAATAGTAACAAGTGTCAAAGCTTCTGAGAGCCTTCGTCTTGCAGCAGTAGAATAGAATAGATGGTAAGTTCACCAAGTAACATCGTATAGCATAAACCTACCCGGCGATCCTCCCCTCGTTGCCCTGTGGGAAAGTGATCACTGGGCTGTATCTGGAACTTGTCTGGGTGTGTTTTATTAAGTATCCAGTTCTAGTTGTCATGAGGTCGGAGTACAACTCCGGGTCGTCCTTTTACCGAGGGACACAACTATTCGAATAGATTAACTTCCCTGCAGGGGTGCACCACGTAACCCAGCACGCTCGATCCCATTTGGCCGGACACACTTTCCCGGGTCATGCCCGGCCTCGGAAGATCAACATGTCGTAGCCCTACCTAAGCACAACAGAGAGGTCAGCACACCGGTCTAAGTCCTAAGCGCGCAGGGGTCCGGGCCCATCGCCCAACGCACACCTGCATGTTGCGTACGCGGCCGGTGAGCAGACTTTGCAACCTCCATTACTAAGGAAGTTACGTTATGCGCTCCAACCCGGCGCGCGCCGCTCAATCGCTGACGTCAAGTAGGCTTCTGCTGATACCACGACGTCGAGAGCCCATAACTATTCCCACGTAGCTAGTTAGTGCGTATAGGCTAGTGGCCAGACTCATATCAAATATCCAAACTCGTTAAGCATGTTATTATGAAATATCCACGGACAACGACCAGGGCCTGGCCACCTCTCGACTGGGTGTCTCAACCTGCCCTGTTGCTCCGCCACAAAGATTCACTCGGGGGTTGTCGGGAACTCAGGCCCACCACTACCTGGATGGAGCCACCTGTCCTTTCAGCCCCCACATCGGAATCACTTGTGGGTACTCAATGAGCCGACCCGACTTTAGTCACATCATGTGTCATGTAAAGTATGTATATAGTATATACCCGTGATCACCACCCGAGTGATCACGACCCGATAGTATAACATGGAAGACGGACAAGAATGTAGGGCCACTGATGGAATACTAGCATCCTATACTAAGCATTAGGATGGCAGGTAAGGTATCAACAGTTGTAGCAACAATGACAGACTATGCGACAGAATAGGAGCTATCGAATCATCAACACTAGCAAATCTAATGCAAGACTAAGAGAGAAGAGAATGGGCGATATCTGGTGATCAAGGGGGTTGCTCTGGCAAGAAAGAGGGATCGTGAACACCGTAGTCATTCGAGGCAGCAACGACATTCGTCTCGTAGTCTACCGGAGAAAAGAGGGGGAAGAAACAATGAATACAGAGCAAACAAAGTATCACAAAATATAACAAGGCAATACACGGTGCCAGGGGTGATCTAACGCATGGATAGGTGATACCGGCGAAGGGGGAAAACATCCGGGAAAGTATTCCCGGTGTTCAGCGTTTTTGGACAAGTGAACCGAAGGGGGAAAGTTGCGTGTTCGCTATGCTAAGGATGTGTGGCGGACAAACGGGATGCGTATCCGGATTCTTCTCGTCGTTCTGAGCAACTTTCATGTACAAAGTATTTTCATTTGACTTACGGTTTATTTTATATAAATTTTCAAAGTTTTAATCATTTTCTAAATTGTTTTAATTCGAAAATTAAATGCTAGATTGCTATGGGTACACAAAAGGACTTGTGTGGCTGACTAGTAGGCCCAGTTGACTTGGTCAACTGCCCAGTCAGCAGAGACTGACTGGTGGGGCTAGTCAAAGTCAACAGTCCAGTTAGCATTGACCGTTGACTGGCGTGTGCGCGCGGTGGCGCAGAGGTAGTGGCAGAGCAGCGGCGGGAGCTCGCCCGGTCGGCCACGAGAGGGCGGGCAGGCCTGGCACCGACGGGTCGGGGTGGGCGCGCCGGAGTAGAGAGAGAGAGAGGAGGAGAGGTCGGGGACGGCGCGGGCGCGTTCGAACTACATGGGAGAGGAAAAGGGAGGAGAACGGTGGCTCACCCCCATTTGCAGGGGATCGGGGGCCGGTGAGGCTCGACGGCACCGGTGGTGGAGAGGCGGGGCAGTCCGGCGACGAGGTCAGAGCAGCGCCGACGATGGGTGGCGGGGCACGCGGTCGTCACCGTCGATCCAGCTGGGCTCGATGGGGGGACCGGGATCAGGGCGGCGTCCGGCTGCCGCCGACGAGGCCGATGGGGGTTGGTGAGACGGAGGCGAGCCGCGAGGTGGCAGCTGCTCTCCGGCAAGGGCTGCTGGTGCGGGGTGCAGCGCCGGAGGTTCGCGAGGCCGCCGATGGGAGGAAGGAGGCGCACAGGGCGGGGCAGGGCGCTGCCCTGCGCGAGCGTGTGTGTGTGTGGCGGCGCGTGTCGAGCGGGGGTTGAGGGGATCGTGCAGACACGGAGTGGGGCGAGAGGTGTGAGGGTCTAGGGTTGCGGGG
>LR738710.1:412022508-412057466 GCA_902687465.1 Secale cereale
ATTAGTATTGGGGGCAGTGGTGGGCCGGCTGGGTGTGTGACCAGTTGGGCCTTGGCTCAGTTGGGCCAGGGGCATTTATTCCCCCCCTAATTTTACTTTATTTAATTTTCTTTTTATTTATCCTTCTGATTTATTTTAGTTTTAATAAAATACAAAACTGGCACCTATATTAGTGTTACAAATTGTGCCCTTGCCACTTACTAATTTAGCTCTTTAAAATAAAATGGCTTGTAACAGTCTAATCTTTTTAAAAGCATTTAAGTAATTGTTTAGCCCCCGTTTTAATTAACTTATTGCATCTAAACATTTTATAAAAACGTGGTTTCTCCACCATAATTACATATGCATTATTTGGCTCACTCCGAACATTTTAGTTTTAAATATTTGAAGACTTTTATTGTTTGCTTGATTTTGAATTTGAATCCGAACCGGTTTCGGACTTACACAAGATTATCAATAGTAATTGCGGTGATGTGTCGTCATTAGCAGAGGGTTACTATAGCTTAACTATCCGGGCGTCACACCTCATGAGCAATATCCTAAGCATAATGTGGAGAAGTGGAACAACATCCAAAACAATGCATATTCGAAGTTAGATAATCATGGCATGGCATATGATGGATATTTTGCAAAGGTAGCATGTCAATATCATCACAATAAAAACAAATTCCAATAACCATGGGCTTGTCATCTATGCCATAAGTGCAAATTGAGTTTATTTTAATGGCATGTGCATAGTCACTACGATGAGATTGCAAATATGACATATTGTTGATCTCATGCATAGCATATGACAAGTCAAGCAGATTGTCAAACATGATGTGACCGAGAGAATTATCACAAGAAATCCTATGCAACATGGCATCACAACTAATAGACTCCACATGGCAATCATCAAACTCATCATAAATGGGTTAATCATCGCATGGGGAAATCATACTAGACTGAAGCATGGAAATAGGTGGATCAACATCATGCAAGCAATCAATGTTAACATAGTCCACTAGTGGGACGAGAGCATCACCTTCACCTTTGTTACCTTTCTCATTCCATTCATGTGGTGTAGGTGAGGTGGGAAAGACCAAAAGGTGGTCATCATCTTCATCTTGATGGAACCATGTCGGTGGTGCATCTTCTTCCACCATGGCCATTGGGTTGTCCATTGGAGGGACGGACTCGTCAAGGGTAGGCATGTCCTCTTGTAGGAGACCTAGCACCAAATAAAACACACTCGGAGTAGAGGTTAAGTTGTTAGAAATCATAGTGGCCTCACATGCCCTATCAACTACCTCACTCACTAAGTGTCGTGGCTCACTCACTCCCTCATGGATGCTCTCACTCGTATGGTTGGTGGAGTCACTCAAATGGCTCTCAACCTCACATAGGAGAAGTGGCATGCTCTCATGTGTGGGGCTAGTGGTGGGCACACTCATCCTCTCAAGGGAAATGCTCTCAAGGTCACATATGGTGGAGTCACTCGTATCACTCATGTGGTGGTGGCTCTCCTCACATGGGAATTGGGGCATCTCGTCATACGTGGATGTCGAAGAGGTGTAGGTGCAATAGTCTCCATGCTCAACTTCCTCATCCGTAATGCCTCCAAAGATGAATGTCGTGGTATGTGGCAAATCATCACGCTCCTCCGAGGTCAAAGAGAAGGTCTCATGCTTGCTCGCGTAGCTTGACCCGGAGTAGGAGTCCAATATGGGTGCCGTCTTCATGGTGTCGAAGAGGTTCATGCACGACGCCTTGGTCGAAGGGGATGGCCCATGCTCGACCGTCTTGTAGCCGTCGTTCGTAGATGATCGCCTTGATGATGAAGACGTCGATGTAGGCAAACTCCTGGGAAGTAGGCGAAGATGCCGTACGTCCAAGGGCGAAGATGCCTTGATAGCACTTGGCAAAGATGCCGAAGTGGTGGCTGTAGCCGTAGCTCCTTCATGGTGGTGGTTGTCTTGCGGTCTTTTCTCTTGCTCTTGAATCTCGTCCTTGGCGTGACGTAGAGCTTGATCGGACTTGTAGGTATACGCTTGTCGAGCATCTTCATGATGATGGTGTCGTTGTCGTGCTTGAGCTCTTGGTAGATGGCGTTCGTCGTCGTCGTGCACATGATGCTTGGAGGTGACTTGCCCTTCATGACGATGTCGATGGTCGCCATGGCGGTGTGGATGTGTAAGACTTGCACTTGCATCATGTTTGCGCTTCGAAGACTAGTGACTTGAACATCGCTGCCGAGAGGATGACGAAGGGGAAGAAGACTAGTAATCAACCACCAAGTGTCGGAGCTCCGCCATTTGTTTGTTGAAGGAGTCGCACATGTCGTCGAAGGAAGCCATTCTCCTTGTCTCGGAGTGTCGTAGTTCCATGGCGATGTTGCCCAAACGCTCTTGCATTGCTCGTTGTAGTCCGATGGTTTTCGCGTGGATGTCATTGTTCGCACCGTCGATGTCGATGTTGATAATTTATGTTTAGCTCATATTTAAATGATACTCGTGTTTAGTCCATAAATTACAATCTATATGAGTGAATGCTTAAATTTGAGTGATTGTCTAGATCCTATACCACCCTACATCATATGGATACATCTTGGAAATACAAGAGTAAAATGCAAGTGCGGTCCTAATTCTTTTCTGAAAGTGTCACCTGGGTCCTAATTCTTTTAAAATGCATATCTGAGTCCCATATCTTTTTAAGTTGTTCTTCCGAGGTCCTAATCTCGTCTGACTGCCGCTGACCAGTGTCACGTCGACACCAGAGGGCCTAGGCGGGGTAACAAACGGCCGTGTATATTTGCAGAAAAACCCTCTAACCCTAAATCACTTTCTCTCACGGTCCCTCTTCCTCTTCGCCACACATCTCCATCTCCCTGTCTGGAGAAAACAGGTGATTGACGGCGGTGGCTCTGCTCCAGAGAGAAGAGGGGGTCGCTGCCGGCGGTTGTCCGGCGACGGCGACGCTAGGATGGCGCCACATCTACGGCGACCCGAAGATCCTCCTCTGTGATATGTTAACAGCTCATAACCCTAATACCAATCTCTCCCCTATTAGGTGCTTGTAACCCTAATCAGTGACCGAATCCTTTGCAATCTAGGACCACAAGAGGAGCTTTTCAGTGTAGAAATCAATTATGATGGTTTTTTGCGGATTTGGCAAGTCAAAGTCATATGTTGATGGCAAAGATGCCGTGTTTGATGGATGTGAAGTAGATACATGGTCTCCTCTCTGTCTCACTGATCTTATGCAACAATTAGGATATAGTGACCAATCGAACTTCACTTTGTATTGGTTGCTCCCTGGAAAAAATCTAGCTGATGGTCTCCGGATTGTGGACCGCGACACTAACACGTTGCACATGACAACGGTTGTTCCAAAATCTCAGTATTTTCAGTTGTTTGTGGACCATAAAGACATGACATTTGATAATGCAATTGATGACATTCATGTTAGTGGTACACCTGATCTTCATGCTGTACTAAGCCCTAAGTCTCCTTAGTTTAATACTGGAATTAGGGGCAGTCCTAGGTTTAAGGTTAAAGCTCAGAAAGGCAATCTGAACCAGTGTCTTGGAGGTAGCAACAATGTAGGTAGTAGGAGTGTTCCACCAATGGCACAAAGTGTTGGCCATGAGCTCAGAGGAAGCAGGAGAAAGCTTGTGGTAGAAAGAAATTTGCAATGAAAAGGAAAGTGACAGTGATGACAGTGAGTGGGATTCGGACTGGGTTGACTCTGACAATGAAGTAGGTAAAGATGATGATGATCTTTATGAAGAATGGGTGGATGACAAATTTGAGCAGAATAAAAAGAAGAAATCCAAATTGGAGCAGGACAGTGACTATGAATCTGATGAGCTGCAAGAGTTGCTAGATTCAGAGCTTGAAGAGAGTGATTCGGCAGAAGAAGTGGAAGTAGTTGATGCTCAAGGAAGGAAAACAAGGAAGAAGAAAGTGAAGCTCAAAAGGTGGAGGCCAGAGAATATGAAAGAAGTGAATTTTCACATAGGCATGGTGTCCAAGAGTGCAAACTACTGCAACACTGGGCTTGAAGAGAAGGAAGAAAGTGACAAAAACTAAGGAGAACAAAGCCCCAGGAACTAAGAAGTGAAGAGCTACAAAGGTGGCACATTTTGGACATATTTTGGATAGAAGCAAACTTGGACATATTCTGGAAAGAAGTAGTGCAGGATGTTCTCTTTTTTTGGTTAGGAAACAAGATGGTTTGTAATGAAACCTAATGTTGGGATGTGCCTTTGGGTTTCACACAAACCATGGATAAGAGTACTCCCATGGAAATGTAATGCTATTTCCTACAATCTATCTTTGAAACTACTTCTAAGTTCAATTACTGTTTATTTGTGTTGTCAATGCTATTGAAAAAATGCTGCCACAGTACAGGAAAACAAACAAAATGCTGCCAAATATTACTTCAATTTCATTACCACAGTACATGATCAAGATCTGGATAAATCAACAGTGGATACATCAACACTGGATACATCATACTACCACATCACTTCTTAAAACTTACATACACCACTACTGCAATCAGTACAACAAGTGCACTGAGAATACTCTTACAAAGAAAAATAAGCTCATTCATCTTCTTCACTACATCCGCATTCACCACAGTCTCAACAGAGCTCTGCATTGCTCCTGCACATTCCTCTTGCACTTCTATTTCTTCACTTGCAATGACACCAGCCGAATCAAAATTGCTCAATCCATGGCTGATGTACCCACCTCTCACCAAAAAATCAAAATAGTTGTCTGGTCCATCTTCCCAGTAATAATGTTGGAAAGGATTTGGTGGAATCTGACACAAATTGAGTAAAAATATTCAGCCAAAAAATAACACAGGAACACAGAAACATCAAATCGATTGGGGCACTTGTAGAAAATTTTACATGATGATTGGGGCACTTGTAGAAAATCCTGCCAGGATTTGTCTTCGATTTGGACACAAGACGAATTGTAGATCGAATGCCGCAGCTAGGGCAAGGTACCAACGGCAGCATCCCCGCCGGCGGCTGCACCGAATGAGCTACTGTCCTCGGTGGAGATGCCAGCGGTGGATATGGCGCTGCCAAGGCCATGGATGCCGGTGATGGACCAAGCAACTTCCTCCCGTGGTGCTTCACCGCAGAGGAGCTAGCGGCGACGGACATGGCGCTGGGCGGCGGTGGAACGAGCGACGGCGTGGTGGAGGAGACCTAGGGATGGGGGAATGGGAACGAGGGATTAATCAGGGGCCAAGTTGCATATAAGCCCAACCGCCACGAGCGGAAAAACTCCCGACCGGGCCCTCTGGTGTCGACGTGGCACTGGTCAGCGGCGGTCAGACGAGATTAAGACCTCGGATGAACAACTTAAAAAGATTTGGAACTCAGATATGCATTTTGAAAGAATCAGGACCCAAGTGACATTTTTAAAAAAGAATTAGGACCGCGCTTGCATTTTACTCGAAATACAATGATATCCATTTAAGATCCTACATCTCGTGTTTCCCCTCGTGTTCCCCCTAGTGTTCTTCGTGGGATCCCCTCCATTTCATGAAATATCGGCTATCTAGGGTTCCACCGTACATCATATGGTATCTTGAGCAAGGTTTCTCACGAATTTGGAGTCCCCTCCACGGTTTTCTAACCTTCTTTTGTGTGATTTCGTCCTAAAATTCGAAAATCCCCACCAAAAATAGCCCCAATTTTTTTGTGATATGTTGGTTTGATGATGTTTTGTTGATTTTGATCCGTGGATTTGCTTGGTTTCAAGTGGATCTAGCATTTCCCCAAGTTTCCCCACTTTTCATCCACAAAATCTCTCAAATTTTGCCCCCAAAATAATCAAATTCTGCCCCCAAACGAGTTTGGAAGTCCCAATCCTGATCTGGAATCGTCGGGCCGGACATCCGGACCATCGGGCCGGACATCCGGGTCCCCGGCCGGACATCTGGCTCCCGGAGGGCAAAATCGCGCAAGTTTTTGGACATCAGGTCCCGCATATCCGGACCCGACCCCGGATGTCCGGCCACCACAACCTAACCTATTTTGATCCCCATAGCATTTGTGGTTGCTTGAGTAGTGATTCGAGTCTCCTAAGGTGTTTAGGCTACTTAGGGACTATTTCTTCTTCATCAACCACCACCACCACTTCGGCATACCCATTGCCCACTATACATTTCCGCCAACCCAACCTAACCCAATTTTGTTGAGCTTGTTTGAGTTGTGGCTTGTGTCTCCTAAGGTGTTTCGGCTACTTAGGGACCGTGACTTCAACTCTGACACCATGTATAGCCCATCATACACTTCCACCACCATAACCCATTTTGACCGGTTTTCCACCAACAATTTCGCACCCACCACCGCTTGTCCTCTACCACCATTTGACATTTGTCCTTGAGATTTTGAGTTGTGGTTTTTCTGTTTCCTAAGGTGTTTCAGCTAATTAGGAACGGGTCTACATCAAGAGCACCGCCTCTCATCATCAACATCGGACGGTAACTTCGACGACATCTTTGTATATTCCCCTTGCAATTGCACAGTTAACCCCTAGCCCATTTTGCATCACTTGCCTATCGAGACTAGCCTTTGAGTATTGTCGGCAACGTTACTTGTGCACATTAGTGATCATCGATTGGCCCTTCCATTGCATACATACCATATCACCGTGGTGCATATCTTGGTATCATCTCTTGTGACACAAGGTTGTCATCGCATATACTCAATTGCTATCTTGGTTCGTGAAGTTTTGCATGAGAAAAGAGCTCAAAAGAGAAAGAGCCAAACAAGCTTTTAAGCACAAAGAAAAAGATAAGCAAAGAGCTTTTAAGCAAGAACCATAGCATCATACTACATTAAGATTGTCATACTCGATCATCTTGGATCATATCACCGAAATACCATACATATAGCATACTTGGGATAGAAGTCGTTGCATTTTGCTTAGTAGGTTGTGCACAAGTTCGTATCCGCCTATTGTGCAATATCGCTAGCGTCTCTCTAGTGTTGTGCAACAAGAGCATTTTTGTGGATTCCACATTTTGGCTCACCCCTTGGTTGCACGACCCGCTTATCTATTTGCGTGTGTGTTTCTGTGTACCATATCTTGCTATTGGTCTACTTGTTGCATTTGCAAATTTGTGAAACTTTTTCAACATTATTGACTCTTGCTAACATTTCGCATCAATTTTTTTGTGCCACTATCCACTTGTGTAGGTGTGAGAAACCGACAAGAATTGGTACCAATTGTGCCATTTCCTTGTTCCACATTTGAGTTATCATTGATCCATGTTCAACATCGGTCAAGGTACATTTGGTATAGTTCTTCTCTTTCTCCCACTCATACTTTCTAGCGTCTTGTGATGGATAGGCAAGGCATTTCATCTCCGGTCTTCGACATTGACGGCGCGGACAATGACATCCACGCGAAAACCATCGGACTACAACGAGCAATGCAAGAGCGCTTGGGAAACATCATCATCGAACTATGACCCTCCGAGACAAGGAGAATGTGATGTAGGGTGGAACCCTATGTGGCCGATCTTTCACAAAAAGGAGGGATCCCGAGGAGGAACACGAGGGGCACGCGGAAAAACACAAGAGGGACAAGAAGAAAACACTCAAATCAACAAGTTTAGGTCACACAAATGCTAGATCCGGGAACACAAAGTGTGATACACGATACACGGTCAACTAAGGATGATACAAGTAGCGGTAGTCATCTCCGTGAGGAGGTCTTGATGTTCTTCTCCATGAAGGAGGTCTTGAATCCGGTGGTTCTTCTCCGAGGAGGCCGCGATCTCGTAGGAGAGGAACCACTAAGGTTTTGGATGAGCTAACACAAAGCTCACCCTAGAAAGTATGGGAGGAGTCCTTTAAATAAGATAGGAGGGGCGAAGGGGTACATGGGCCTCGGCCCAAAGTCATGCACGTAGGCACTGTCCAGATGATCCGGATGTTGGTCCGGATGATCCGGGCTTCGGGGGTCCGGATGATCCGGGGCGGCGTCCGGATGATCCGACCGTGTCGTCTCTGCAGCGGGGGGTCCGAATGTCTGGGTCCTGGTCCGGACGTCTGGGTGTGGCCGGATGATCCGGGTTGGGGTCCGGATGATCCGGCTTCGGCGAAATAGCCTCGGGTGTTGGGGCCCACATTATCCGGATCGTCCGGACATTGGTCCGGATCGTCCGGGCTCTGTCCGGATCATCCGGCCGGTCGGAGTCTTGGCCGTCTTCTTCTCCGTCTTCCTTCTTCGATTCCTCTTGTTCCTTGGTTCCTCCATGGTTGCTCCCGAGGTACCTAAGTACGCATAGAGTTTCTGATGAGGGTAGCATCCATGTCTCGTGTGAATTGAAACGACGTAGAGAGAGGAGTGAAGTCACCTCGGTCTCGAGAGCTCGTGCTCGAGCACGTGTGATGGGTCCACTTGGCACTTGGTGAGACGATGGTAGGTCCATGGGGATGACCTTGGGATGCACCGCATCATCTCCCCTCCCTTGGGAAAGATCCGACCTCGGATCGAAATTATCATCACCATGGAAAGGTGAGAGGTCCTTGACATTGAAGACATTGCTCACGTTGTACTTGTCGCGTGGAATGTCTATCTTGTAGGCATTGTTGTTGTAGCGTGCTAGCACCTTGAAGGGTCCGTCGGCCTGAGGTAGTAGTTTGGACTTGCGCTCGTTGGGGAAACGGTCCTTGCGAAGATGTAGCCATACTTGATCTCCCGGGTAGAACACCATTGGTTTCTTGTTGGCGTTGAGCTTCGAGGCTAGGCGATGTACTTGCCCCTCGATCGTTTCTCTTGTATCTTCATGCACCTTCTTGAGATAGCTTGCTCGAGCACTCACGTCCAATTTGATGCGCTCTTGTAGTGGTAGAGGTAGGATGTCCAATGGGGACAACGGGTTGAAGCCGTAGACGACCTCGAAAGGGGACTTGCTGGTAGTCGAATGTCTTGCGCGGTTGTAGGCGTACTCGACGATGGGCAAGCATTGCTCCCATTCCTTGATGTTCTTCTTGATCAACACGCGAAGAAGCGTCGAAAGTGTGCGGTTCGTCACCTCCGTTTGGCCGTCGTTTTGTGGATGATATGCCGAAGAGAAGATGAGCTTGATGCCGAGTTTGGTGCATAGAGTCTTCCAAAAGTATCTCAAGAACTTGACGTCTCGATCCGACACGATAGTCTTTGGTACTCCATGTAGACGAATGATTTCCCTACAAAAGAGATTTGCCACATGTGAAGCATCGTCGATCTTGTTACAAGGAATGAAATGAGCCATTTTAGAAAATCTATCCACGACAACAAACACGGAATCCTTTCCATTTTGAGTCCTAGGCAATTCAAGTATAAAGGTCATGCTAATGTCTTCCCATGGATGGTATGGAATAGGAAGTGGCATGTAAAGACCATGAGACTTAGCTTTGCGACATGTAGAGCACCGGTTGGTGAGGCGTGAGACGTCACGGAGCATCTTGGGCCAAAAGTAGTTCTTGGAGAGCGTAGCAAATGTCTTGTCACGTCCAAAGTGACCCATGAGTCCTCCATGAGATTCCAGCAAAAGGAGCAAACGAAGCGAAGACTCGGGAATGCAAAGTTTGTTAGCTCTCATAAGATATCCATCCTTGATGTAGTAACATTTCCAAGAAGTGTGAGTAAAACACTTAGCATAATGATTTTCAAAGAAAGTACCATGCTCATATAAGTCTTTTATGTGCTCAAAGCCAATAACATTCAACTCAAGTTTTGTGACAAGCATGCATTTGCGGGAAAGCGCATCCGCCACAATATTCTCTTTGCTTTTGATGTACTTGATGACTTAGGGAAAAGACTCTATGAACCCACTCCACTTAGCATGACACTTGTTCAACTTAGTTTTACCTTTGAGATACTTGAGCGTCTCATGGTCCGTATGAAGAATGAATTCATGAGGTCTAAGGTAATGTTCCCAAACACGCAAAACTCGCACCAAGGCATAGGGCTCTTTATCATAGATGGGGTAGTTAAGTTGTGCTCCGGATAGCTTCTCGCTAAAGTACGCAATCGGGCGCTTTTCTTGCATGAGCACACCACCTATGCCGGTATCACTAGCGTCACAATGAATCTCAAAAGGTTTATCCAAGTTTGGTAGGGCAAGAAGTGGTGCGTGGGTGAGCAAGTCTTTTAGCTTAATGAACGCGGTGTCTTGCGAAGGACCCCAAACAAAGGGTACGTTCTTCTTGCTCAAGGCATGTAGAGGCATAGCAATTGTGCCAAAGTCCTTCACAAAACGTCGATAGAAACCGGCTAAACCAAGAAAGCTATGCACTTGTTGGAGGTTCATTGGTTGAGGCCAAGTTTTAATTGCTTCAATTTTAGTTTCATCAACGTGAACACCTTGGTAAGAAACAACAAATCCTAAGAAAACGACCTTGTCAACGCCAAAAGTGCATATTTCCATGTTGGCATATAAACGCTCTTTCCGAAGGGTTTGTAAAACCATACGGATGTGTGTCACATGGTCCTCAAGCAACTTGCTAAAAACGAGGATGTCATCAAAATAAATCACTAGAAATATGCCTATGTAGGGTCATAGAACAAAATGCATGAGACGCATAAATGAACCGGGCGCTTCCGATAAACCCATTGGCATGGCCAGCCACTCATATAACCCAAACTTGGTTTTGAAAGCCATTTTCCACTCATCACCCTCTTGAATGCGAATTTGGTAGTAGCCACTTTCAAGATATTTTTTCGAAAAGATGGTGGCACCACATAATTCATCAAGCATGTCGTCTAAACGTGGGATAGGGTGACGGTATCTAACAGTGATAGCATTTATCGGGCGACAATCGGAGCACATGCGAAAACTTCCATCTTTCTTAGGCACGAGAATAATCGGAACGACACAAGGGCTCAAGCTTTCACGTACATGACCTCTGTCGATGAGTTGTTGTACTTGCCGTTGTATCTCCTTGGTTTCCTCGGGGTTGACACGGTAAGGAGCCTTGTTTGGAAGTGGTGCGTCGGGTATGAGGTCGAAGCGGTGTTCGATTCCGCGAAGTGGAGGTAGACCCGGAGGTAGCTCGTAGAGAAAGACGACCGAGAATTCTTGCAACAATTGAGACACTACTAAAGGTGGAGGTGGTGAAGTGTTAGTAGGTTTGGCTTCCCCTTTGCATAAAAGCACAAGGTGAAAGACACTCGAGGGGTTCTCACACACTTCTCTCATCTCACTTTTGCTGGCAAATAGTACTAGTTGCTTCTTGTCGCTCATCGTGGAGTCGCTCATATTTGGCTTGTGGCTCTCACTCTCCTTTTGGTGGCTCACTCTCTCACCACTCTCTCCACGATGGTTGGTAGGCATGTGTTTGTCGGCGGCTACTTGACTTGGTGACATTGGGCGTAGCACGAGCTGTTTACCCTTCATCTTGAAGCTATAGTGGTTGGTCTGTCCATTGTGTGTGACTCCACGATCGTATTGCCATGGTCGTCCAAGGAGAAGGTGGCACACGGACATAGGGACCACATCACACTCAAGGGTCTCCTTGTAGGGGCCTATCTTGAAGGATACTTGCACGGTGTGCTCGACTCGAAGAGTTCCGGCATCGGTAAGCCATTGGACATTGTAGGGATGAGGGTGCTTTGACTTCACCAATTGTAGCTTGTCGCATAGCTCTTCGCTTGCCAAATTATGACAACTTCCTCCATCGATGATATTCTTGATGGAGCGTCCATTGATGCCGGCCTTGGTATGAAAGATGTGGCATCTTTGATCATCATCTTGTTGATGTTGGAGTGTCAAGACCTTGGAGACAACGAGATTGGGACTCGAATCATTATCGCAAAACACTTGATGGTCTTCATCTTCATTCACTTGTCAATGCATAGCTACATGTTCAAGGGCTTCCATCTCATCGTCGCTCATTGAGTCATAAGAACCATCATCATTGATGATCATGGTACGAATGGTCTTGCACTCAAATGACTTGTGGCCTCGCCCTTGGCACTTGAAACACTTGATGGAACTCGTCTTGGAGTTGTCCTCGGTTAGAGTTGTAGATGATGAAGCTCTTGGCTTGAAGTTGTTTGTGGAAGGTGGCCGACTTGATGTAGTCGCATTCTTGTAGCTTGACTTGTCACCGAAGTTTGTAGATGGCTTGGTATAGGTAGAAGGAGCCGAAGTCGTTGAAGCTTGGTTGTACGAGCCGAAGTTCTTGGAGGTGAACTTGGAGTACTTGTAGTCCTCTTGAACTTGTTGCTCCGCTTTGGTGGCTTGGTGTACTAGCTCAAGGAGATTTGTGTAAGGTTGAAAATCCGCAATATTCTTGATAGGATAGTTGAGTCCATTCAAGAATCTCGCCATCGTTTGTTCTTCATTTTCTGTGATGTTTGCTCGTATCATGGCAATCTCCATCTCCTTGTAGTACTCTTCAACGGACTTGGTACCTTGCTTGAGGAGTTGTAGTTTCTTGAACAAGTCACGATTGTAGTGTGTTGGCATGAAGCATGCTCTCATGCTTCCTTCATTTGAGCCCAAGTAGTGATAGGAGGTTCGCCTTTTGCTTCTCTTCTCTCAATGATTTGCTCCCACCAAATGAGAACATAGTCTTGGAACTCAAGGGAGGCCATTGAAATTTTCTTTTCTTCATCAAAGTTGTGTAGGCAAACGACCTTGTCAACCTTCAATGCCCATGAGAGGTAGTCTTCTGGATCAATGCTTCCGGAAAACTTTGGCATGGTGAACTTAAGCTTGCCATAGCGATGCTCTTCATTGTTGGCTTGCCTATTGTGAGGGCGTTCTTTATTTGGACGATTGTCAATCTCATGTTGCTCTTGGCGAAGTGGATGTTCATTGTCATGGTGTACTTGCCGAGCTTGTGGTTCTTGTTGAGGTTGTTGTTCTTGTCGCACTTGAGGAGGAACTTCTTCTTGCATTCGTGCTTGGTGGCGCCTCTCTTGCATCTCATCGCGAAGGAAATCCTCTTCTTGACGAGTGTGTTGATTGCGAGTTGCCACATTGCAATGTGAATCACGTAATGGTCATTGCGCCTCAAGAGCTTGAGCTTCTTGGCGTTGTTGTGCTTGACGATGAGCCATGACATCTTGTTATTCTTGGTGACGTGCTCGCTCTTGTTGTTGTTGGCGTAGTCATTGCCGTTCTTGTGCTTGCTCAAGTGTAGCTTGGTTTTGACGATGTCGACTTTCTTGCTCGTCAAGTAGGTCTTGGGAGCTCTTATCATGAAGAGGATTCCGGTTGTCATGTCGAGCGTGACGTGCGGCTTGACGAAGAGTGTTTGATTTAGTTGTACTTGAGCCGTCCGTGGAGTCGGTATGGCGACTTGAGTGGCTTCGTCTTTGAGAAGATGTGGAAGAAGAACGTCGGTTGACTATCAAAGTCCGTAGCGCATCGAATTGAGTAGCCATGTTGGTGTTGATGATGTCGAATTGCTCTCTTGTTCGTGCTTCTAATTGTATCGCGTCGGCGGCGACTTGCTCAATGTGCTCTCGCATAGCTTCACTTTCTTGATGTAGAGCTCGTTGGACGCCGAAGAGATGTAGTTTGGTGACGTAGTTGTTCGATTCTTGAGGATCATCGAAGAGCGGGTTTGTTGATGTACTTGGCCTATCCATCATCACAAGCAAGTATGTGAGTGGGAGAAAGGAGAAGACAATACCAAATGGACCTTGACCGGAGTTGACAATGGATCAATGATCACTCAATAATGTAACCCGGAAATAGCACTATTGGTACCAATTCTTGTCGATTCTCACACCTACACAAGTAAAGCTTTGAGAGGAGCTTGGTTAGGATGGTGGCAAAATTCAATGCAACAAGTGAGTAAGATTCAATGATGTTGAGAATGATTCACAATTGGCTCATGCAACAAGTAGATCACAAGCAATAAGTAGCACACGAAACACAGGCACAAATAGGTAAATGTGGTTGTGCAACCAAAGTGAGCGAAAATGTGGAATCCACGGAAAATGCTCATGTTGCACAACGCTAGAGAGATGCTAAATGATTGCTTAATAGGCGGATACGCACTTGTGCACGACCTATAAGTCAATGTAACGACTTCCTACCACAAGTATGCTATGTGTATGATGTGCCGATGCTTTAGCACAAGATGATGTATTTCTATCTCATATGATCTCTTTTGATGCAAGGCGTTTGATGCTATTGTTCTTTTGCGTATAAGCTTTGGATGGCTCTTTTGCTTAAAAGCTTGTGACCTCTTTCTTTGGCCACTTATGCATGCTTCTTGGACTAAGATAGCTATTGTGTATGCAGAACACTCTTGTGTCACACGAAGATATGATGATGTAGTATGCAATATCTATGACTATCACTAATGTGCACAAGTGTCGTGGCCCGGCAATACTCAAATGGCTAGTCTCAGTGGGAAAGCTACACAAAATGGTCGATGAGGGTTTATCAATGCAATTGCAAGGTTGTAAACAAAGCGTCGTCGATGTTACCGTCCTTGTCGAGGTTGAGAGGTGGTCTTGTCGATGTCGTTCCGCTCCGAGATAGCCGAAACACACACGGAAACGGAGAAACCACAACTCAAATGATCCAAGACACACAGAGGTAAGACCAAAGGGATTTTGGTTAGGCAATGGTGGTGGTGGTGGGTTATATGTCGAGGGTGTAGCGGAAGGGGTGTCTAGGGTTGTTGCGGTAGCGGAAACGGGGCTGCGAAAAACTGCAAAGTGCAATTTCGTCAGGGGAGGCCGGATGATCCGGGTGGAAATCCGGATGATCCGGGTGGGTCAATCTGGTCCGGATGAACTCGTGGAAAAGGTGAAAATTTGGTGGAAAATGAATTTTTTCTGGGTTTTTGGGCGGATTTGAGGGTGGGTGAGGTGGGGATAGGGTGAAACCACTTGTCAGACAGCTCAACCACGCATCACAATCAACAAAATCTCATCAAAACACACAAATCACAAAAAAATAGGGCTATTTTGTGGGGATTTTTGAAATTGGACGAAAAACAACAAAAACAAGCTAGAAAACAAGGTGTGGGGCTCCAAATTCGTGATCAACCAACGCTCATGATACCATAGATGATGTAGGGTGGAACCCTACGTGGTCGATCTTTCACGAAAAGGAGGGACCCCGAGGAGGAACACGAGGGGCACGAGGAAAAACACAAGAGGGACAAGAAGAAAACACTCAAACCAACAAGTTTAGGTCACACAAATGCTAGATCCGGGAACACAAAGTGTGATACACGATACACGATCAACTAAGGACGATACAAGTAGCGGTAGTCATCTCTGTGAGGAGGTCTTGATGTTCTTCTCCATGAAGGAGGTCTTGAATCCGATGGATCTTCTCCGAGGAGGCCGCGGTCTCGTAGGAGAGGAACCACTAAGGTTTTGGATGAGCTAACACAAAGCTCACCCTAGAAAGTATGGGAGGAGTCCTTTAAATAAGCTAGGAGGGGCGAAGGGGTACATGGGTCTCGGCCCAAAGTCATGCACGCAGGCACTGTCCGGATGATCCGGATGTTGGTCCTAATGCTCCGGGCTTCGGGGGTCCAGATGATCCGGCTTCGGCGAAGTAGCCTCGGGTGTCGGGGCGCACATTATTCGGATCGTCCGGGCTCTGCCCGGATCATCCGGGTCTTCGTTCGGATCATCCGGCCAGTGTGAGTCTTTGCCGTCTTCTCCTCCGTCTTCCTTCTTCGATTCCTCTTGTTCCTTGGTTCCTCCATGGTTGCTCCCGAGGTACCTAAGTACGCATAGAGTTTCTGATGAGGGTAGCATCCATGTCTCATGTGAATCAAAACTACGTAGAGAGAGGAGTGAAGTCACCTCGGTCTTGAGAGCTTGTGCTCGAGCGCGTGTCATGGGTCCACTTGGCACTTGGTGAGATGATGGTAGGTCCATGGGGATGACCTTGGGATGCATCGCATCAGAATGGCTTCCTTCAACGACATGTGCGACTCCTTCAACAAACAAATGGCGGAGCTCAAACACTTGGTGGTTGATTACAAGTCTTCTCCCCTTCGTCATCTTCTCGACGGCGACGTTCAAGTCACAAGTCTTCGGAGCGCAAAGATGATGCAAGTGCAAGTCATCCACGTCCACACCGCCATGGCGACCATCAACATCGTCATGAAAGGCAAGTCACCTCCAAGCATCATGTGCACGACGACAACGAACGACATCTACCAAGAGCTCAAGCACGACAACGACACCATCATCATGAAGATGCTAGACAAGTGCATATCTACAAGTCGAAACAAGCTCTAATTCACACCATGTCCAAGCTTCAAGAGCAAGAGAGAAGACCGCAAGAAAACTACCACCATGAAGGAGCTACGGCTACAACCACCACTTCGGCATCTTCGGCAAGTGCTACCAAGGCATCTTTGCCTTCGGACGTACGACATCTTTGCCTACTTCCCATGAGTTCGCCTACATCGACGTCTTCATCATCAAGGCGATCATCTATGAGCGACGGCGACAAGACGGTCGAGCATGGGCCATCCCCTTCGACCAAGGTGACGAGCATGAACCTCTTCGACACATTAGAGACGGCGCCCATATTGGACTCCTACTCCGGGTCAAGCTACGTGAGCAAGCATGAGACCTTCTCTTTGACTACGAAGGAGCTTGATGATTTGCCACATCCCACGGCATTCATCTTTGGAGGCATTACGGATGACGAAGTTGAGCATGGAGACTATTTCACCTACACCTCTTCGACATCCACATATGACGAGATGCCCCAATTCCCTTGTGAGGAGAGCCACCACCACATGAGTGATACGAGTGACTCCACCATATGTGACACTGAGAGCCTTTCCTTTGAGAGGATGAGTGTGACCACCACTAGCCCCACACATGAGAGTATGCCACTTCTCCTATGTGAGGTTGAGAGCCATTTGAGTGACTCCACCAACCATACGAGTGAGAGCATCCAAGAGGGAGTGAGTGAGCCACAACACTTAGTGAGTGAGGTAGTTGATAGGGCATGTGAGGCCACTATGATTTCTAACGACTTAACCTCTACTCCAAGTGTGTTTTCTTTGGTGCTAGGTCTCCTACAAGAGGACATGCCTACCCTCGACGAGTCTGTCCCTCCAATGGACAACCCGATGGCCATGGTGGAAGAAGATGCACCATCCACATGGTTCCATCAAGATGACGATGACCGCTACTTGGTCTTCAACACCTCACCTACAACACATGAGTGGAGCTCCAAAGGTAAGATAGGTGATGGTGCTTCTTTTGTCCCACTTGTGGACTATCTTACCAATGATTGCTTGCATGATGTTGACACACCTATTCCCATGCTTCATGCTAGTGCGACTTCTTCATGTCTTGACTTACCTATTTATGATGAATAAGATGATGAGCATGTTGAGTTGCCTAGTTGTGATGCTATGCTCCATAGGATATCATGTGAAAATTCTATTGGTCACATCATGTTTGATAATCCTTTAAACTTGTCATATGCTATGAGTGAGATCTCCCATATTGCATCATTTCAATCTCAACATAGTAACTATGCATGCCCCATTAAAGTAAATCCCATTTGCACTTGTGGCATAGATGGCAAGATGATGGTCATTGCCTTTTTTTTTCTTGCGATGATATTGCCATGCTTCCTTTACATGATTTACGCAACTCATCCACTATGCAATGCCATGATCACATTGTTCCGGATATGCATTGTTTTGGATGTTGTCAATATTCTCCATGTGATGTTTCCACTAATGCTCATGAGGAGACCCCCATAGTTTCTTCATACATAGTAGGAGATCTTGATGCATGGCATACCTTGCATGATTACCATGATTGTGTGCACCATATGCATTCCATGAATAACAATGCCCTACATATTTGTCATGATGCATTACACCATTTGAGTCTCCATTATGCCATGATAGAGGCAAAGGTGTCCCGTCTTTTGATGAGCTGGTGGCTATCGTTTTCGGTGGAGTAGACTTTGACGATCCGACTATGAACGTGCGAGGACGTCGCGTCTTAGCAATCGCTAAACCAACTCCGAGAGGTTATTGACCACGCTGGAGCATGATCAACCTGACCATGGGGGTCTATTTCCTGCAAGCAAACGAAGAACAAGCAAGAAACTAAGATTGCAATCTGGATATTGCGAATATAAGAGGAAAGCTTTATTGATCAAGGTGGGGTTCTGTGACGTCTTTGTCTGGTCGTTGAACACAAACGAAGTACGCGAAGTTGCAGCTATGGCGAACTTTAATCTAAACAAAACCCAAAGTCTAAACGACGCCCTAAGGGCTGTATATATGGGGGAAGAGGGGGTAATTTCATGGCCCTTGGAGGAGGGGTCCGAAACCAACCCTAACTCTTGTTTCCCCACACATACGGACTCTAAAACCAGCCTATACTCAAGTATTTCGAAATTACATGGGCCTGGCCCAATAATAAGGTGACGCAACACCTATAATAGCCTCTGGACGAAATTTATGAAGTGGCATCTTGTATATTTCGTCCAAGGCTTCACACACTCATTATGGTGGCTTCAAAGTCCTGAAATCATCACTTGTAACTCCGTTCTTGTTCCCCTTGCGCATGCCATCATCTCCATGCTTGTTCTTGCTCCAATGTTCATCCTTCTTGTCCAAGCTAGGCCCTTCATTTGTAAGCATGACAAATTTATCCAATTTAGGAAGCATCATATTCTTATGAACATTAGAATCATTACCAAGAAACGAAAGTACCTGGTAATTTAATTGGCATGCACGAGCTCTAGTAATTGGTCCTGTATATGTGTCAGTTGGGGGTGTGGGTGTAACCTTGTTAGTGATGTCCTCATCATCCTCCCCTTCTTGAATTGATGTCGTCCTTGACGAAAGCTCATCTTCCTCACCCAAGTAAGGCTTCAAATCTGCAATGTTAAATGTGGGACTAACCCGAAAATCTGCACGCAACTCAAGTTTATACGCATTATCATTTATTTTCTCTAACACCTTGAAAGGACCATCAGCACGTGGCATTAGCTTTGACTTGCGCAAATGAGGAAACCTATCCTTACGCAAATGTAACCAAACAAGATCTCTAGGTGCCAAGACAACATGTTTCCTACCCTTATCTCCAACAAGTTTATATTTAGCATTCATGCGCTCAATATTTTCCTTAGTTAACTCATGCATTTTTAAGATCAATTCAGCACGTTGTTTAGCATCAAAATTAACCTTCTTCGAAGATGGAAGAGGCAACAAATCAATAGGTGCACGAGGTAGGAAACCATAGACAATTTCAAAAGGGCACATCTTAGTAGTAGAATGCAACGAACGATTATAAGCAAATTCAATATGAGGCAAGCATTCTTCCCACATTTTCTTGTTATTCTTCAAAACATCCCTAAGCATAGTAGACAAAGTTCTATTGACTACTTCAGTTTGTCCATCAGTTTCGGGGTGACAAGTAGTACTAAAAAGCAGTTTAGACCCCAACTTAGCCCATAAACATCTCCAAAAGTGGCTGAGAAATTTAGTACCACGATCTGAAACAATAGTATTTGGCACGCCATGCAAGCGAATAATTTCACGATAGAACAAATCAGCAACATTAGCAGCATCATCGCTTTGATGACATGGTATAAAGTGTGCCATCTTCGAGAACCTATCCATGACAACAAAAATGCTATCCCTCCCCTTCTTTGTTCGAGGTAAACCCAAAACAAAGTCCATAGATATATCTTCCCAAGGAACACTAGGGACAGGCAAAGGCATATATAAACCATGAGGATTGAGTCGTGACTTAGCTTTTTGACATGTAGTGCAGCGAGCAACAAAACGCTCAATATCCCGTCCCATCTTTGGCCAAAAGAAATGTGTCGCAAGTACGTCCTCCGTCTTCTTCACGCCAAAGTGTCCCATTAATCCTCCTCCATGCGCCTCCTGCAACAACAAAAGACGAACAAAGCTAGCTGGAATGCATAGCTTGTTAGCACAAAACACAAATCCATCATTAACGACGAACTTGTTCCATGTTCTCCCTTCTTTATAATTTTGCAATACATCTTTAAATTCAGCATCATGCACATATTGATCTTTGATGGTCTCCAAACCAAATATTTTAAAGTCAAGTTGTGAAAGCATAGTATAACGACGAGACAGTGCATCAGCAATAACATTTTCTTTTCCCTTCTTGTGTTTAATAACATAAGGGAAAGTCTCTATGAATTCAACCCATTTAGCATGTCTACAGTTCAGTTTTGCTTGACTTTTAATGTGCTTCAAAGATTCATGATCAGAATGTATAACAAATTCATTGGGCCATAAATAATGTTGCCATGTTTCCAAAGTCCGAACAAGAGCGTATAATTCCTTATCATAATTAGAATAATTCAGACTAGGCCCACTCATTTTTTCAGAAAAGTATGCAATAGGTTTACCATCTTGTAATAACACACCTCCTAACCCAATTCCACTAGCATCACATTCAAGCTCAAAAGTCTTATAAATTAGGAAGTTGGAGTAAAGGAGCATGTGTCAACTTATCTTTCAATACTGTGAATGCTTCTTCCTATGCAGTACCCCAAACAAAAGGCACATCCTTCTTTGTAAGCTCATTGAGAGGTGCAACAATGGTGCCGAAATCTCTCACAAAACGCTGATAGAATCAAGTGAGGCCAAGGAAACTCCTCACGTGTGTGACCGTTTTGGGCTGCGGCCAACTCTCAATAGCTTCAGTCTTGGCTTTATCAACCTCAATTCCCTGTGGCGTAACAACATAGCCAAGAAAAGATACTCGGTCGGTGCAAAAGGTGCACTTTCCAAGGTTACCAAACAAACGTGCATCACGTAGAGCAATAGGAACAACACGTAAATGTTCCAAATGTTCCTCCAAAGATCTGCTATAAATCAATATATCATGAAAGTATACTACCACAAATCATCCAATCAAAGCACATAAAACTTCATTCATTAATCTCACGAAAGTACTAGGTGCATTAGTTAACCCAAAAGGTATGACTAACCACTCATATAATCCAAACATAGTTTTAAATGTTGTTTTCCATTCATCTCCCAATTTCATACGAATTTGATGGTATCGATTACGCAAATAAACTTTGGAGAATATTGTAGAGCCACTCAATTCATCAAGCATATCATCTAGCCTAGGAATAGGATGACGATAACGAATAGTAATATTATTAATGCCTCTACAATCAACACACATACGTGATGTACCTTCCTCTTTTGGCACTAGAATAATAAGAACAAGCAAGAAACTAAGATTGCAATCTGGATAGTGCGAATATAAGAGGAAAGCTTTATTGATCAAGGTGGGGGTTCTGTGACGTCTTTGTCTAGTCGTTGAACACAAACGAAGTACGCGAAGTTGCAGCTATGGCACACTTTAATCTAAACAAAACCCAAAGTCTAAATGACGCCCTAAGGGCTGTATATATGGGGGAAGAGGGGGGAATTTCGTGGCCCTTGGAGGAGGGGTCTGAAACCAACCCTAACTCTTATTTCCCCACACATACGGACTCTAAAAACAACCTATACTCAAGTATTTCGAAATTACATGGGCCTGGCCCAATAATAAGGTGACGCAGCACCTATAATAGCCTCTGGACGAAATTTATGAAGTGGCATCTTGTATATTTCGTCCAAGGCTTCACGTACTCATTATGGTGGTGATGCGGGGTCAACCCGTTCTAGGCCAATCTTTCACAAAATGGAGAGGAATCCCACGATGAACACAAAGAACACAAAGGAATCACGGAGGAGAACACAAGAGGAACACTCAAATCAACACAAAGATGGTCACACCGGTGCTAGATCCACGATACATATCAAGACACACGATCCATAGTCAACAACGACGGTACAAAGATAGTCTTCTCCGTGAGGAGATCTTGGGGTATCCCTTGGGACCTTCTCCGTAGCGGAGGTTTTGAATCCGTGTGGATCTTCTCCGAAGAGGGCCGCAGTCACTCTCAAGGAGATGAACCACTAGAAGGTATCAAAATGAGCTATCCAAACGCTGCCCTAGGAAGGAGTAAACCAGTATACATACATGGGCCGAGGCCCTTTACTGTGCGCAGACAGTCGGGTCGGACGTCCGTTGGGTCACCGGACGTCCGGTCGCTCGGGAAGGGCCGGACGTCCGGTACCTCTCGGATTTTTGGTATTTTCCACGATTTTGGTTCTGTGAAGGGTTTCACGGACGTCCGGTGGCCTCCGGTTGTCCAGTCGTCTGGGAGTCGCTAGTCGTCTGGTGATCGTGGGAAGTCCGGTGCCTGGGGGTGACCGGTCGTCCGGTAGGGGTCGAACGTCCGGTGCCTGTAGCGTCTTCAACATCACTTCTTCTTGTTCCAAGCTCTTGTCGATCCCGTCGCCTTGTCCACTGTGCAGAACTGTCACGTGGCCTTCATCCAAGTACCTGAATATGCATAGAGTTTCTGATGAGGGTAGAAGCCATGTCTCATGTGAATCGAGAGGAAATGGATAAAGGAGCGAGTTCACCTCGGCTTTGAGAGCTCTTGCACGAGCTCGTGTCATTGGTCCTTTGGCCACTTGGTGAGTCGACGGTAGGTCCATGGGTATGACCTTGGGATGCTCCACATCAGGTGGCTTCAAAGTCCTGAAATCATCACTTGTAACTCCGTTCTTGTTCCCCTTGCGCATGCCATCATCTCCATGCTTGTTCTTGCTCCAATGTTCATCCTTCTTGTCCAAGCTAGGCCCTTCATTTGTAAGCAAGACAAATGTATCCAATTTAGGCAGCATCATATTCTCATGAACATTAGAATCATTACCAAGAAACGAAAGTACCTGGTAATTTAATTGGCGTGCGCGAGCTCTAGTAATTGGTCCTGTATATGTCTCAGTTGGGGCTGTGGGTGTAACCTTGTTAGTGATGTCATCATCATGCCATACATAACAACAAACCTCTCATGATGGATGACATGTTTCTATATCACACATCTCATTTGTTTGAGAATTGGATATTTTGTGTTAACCACCATATGCACGTGCGCATCATGATGGATGATGTGTACATATACCACGCACACACAATTTTTCCTTTGTCTTTGTTTTGTGTAGGTACTCATGAACATTTGTCAACCTCACAATCCCATGAGTTGACCAAATGAGCTCTTGAGAGCAACGACGATTTCGGCGATGATACCATAAATTACAATGATATCCATGAATCAACCAAAAACATGGACAAGTGTTGACAAAACATGAGTTGACAAATGATATGTGTTTCTTATAATCTTAAATATATAGGATCTAGACTAAATTCACCCAAATTTAATCATATTTATGTGTTTTGCACTAAACACGAGTTCATGGAATTGATTTCAAAATGATATCCATAAATTTAAATATGCCTCATATTTAAGCATCCATATGATGAAACACGAGATAATCACTCAAACCAACAAGAACAAGTCACACATATGCTAGATCCTCGAAACACAAAGAGATACAAGATCCATGATCAACAAGGGATGATACAAAGGGTAACCGGTTCTTCTCTGTGAGGAGGTCTTGATGATATCCCGTAGGATCTTCCCGCGAGGGGCCTTGAATCCCGTAGGATCTTCTCCGCAGAGGTCTTGAATCCGTGTGGATCTTCTCCGTGGAGGGGCCGCAATCACTCACAAGGAGATGAACCACTAGTGGATGAGCAAAGCTCTGTCTCAAATGAGCTAAACCTAAGCTTCACATCAAATTTCGGCGAAGGGGCCGGATGTCTGGGGCTTCGGGCGGAGCCGGATGTCTGGGCTGGCGGAGCTCGATTCTGTGAAAGGGCACCGGATGTCCGGGCCTGGGGGCCGGATGTCCGATGCCTGTAGGTGCTAGCCCTTCTTCCTTCTCTCCCTCGCACACTTGGCCTTGGTCCTTGGGCTCTCCATGGTCTCCTTGGGTGTTCCTGAGCATGCATAAGGTCCGCGCTTAAAGTAGCATCCATGTCTCGCGAGAAAGGAAAGGGGAAGCATCGAGGAACGGGATCACCTTGCATCCAAATGGTGCATATGGGGATGAACGAAGGATGATCCGCATCATCTCCCCTCCCTTGGGAAAGATCCGACCTCGGATCGAAAACCTCATCACCATGGAAATGGTAGTCATGAACGGACTTGTAGTTGGACGAAGTTGAGGGCATGTAGCAATCCAAGTACTCCAAGGTGTCTCCGGTATGTGGTACATGCAAAATGAGCAAACACAAAGTACACTTGGAAATACAATGGTTAGTGCACACAAAGTGTCGATCATGTAAGAATGAGTCCGTGTGACAAGGCACATGATGCTTATCCAAAAGATGTACAATGACATGTAAAGCATTCATGGAAGCAAATTCAGTTGTTGTGCACACAAAGGTAGTGTAGTTGGCATGGTGCACAAAGTGATGTCATAATGGGATGGTTTATCAAAAGCATGAACATGGCAAGTGATGCTCAATATGTGTATGTTATCATGCAATTGATGGTGGGCAATATGATCATGATGTATGTCGGTGTATTTGGATCGACACCTATGGGATCACAAGAATCCCTACTACGGTTGCGGGGCGCGGGGTTGAGAGAAGAGCGGATCTAACAGTCAGGACACGGTTCCTTTACCCAGGTTCGGGCCGCAAGGATGCGTAAAGCCCTAGTCTTGCTTTGGTGGATTATATGTTGGTGTTCTTCAGCTAGTGAGGAGCTCCAAGAGAGTCGTGAGGAGTTCTAAAAAGCCGGATCCTTCTCCTGGTCGCCTCGGGCCTCCTTTTATAGGAAAACGAGGCTGCCACAGTGGCACACAGGAGGTGGAAAGGGTACAATGATGCGAGGTTATCCCTCGCATTACAGGACAAGGTGCATTTAATGCGCCCAGTCGGGGATGGGGGGGGGAGACGTCCGTCTTGTCCGTCGCCGCTCCTCCTCGTGTTGACACGTGCCCTGGCCAGAGGTGCCTGAAGTGCCATGTAGGCAGACAAGCAGCTGAGGTGGCGCAACGGCGGGTCTCCACGAAGATATGTGGGTTGCCACGCAGGTGCCTGTCCAGCTGGTTGGGTCGGCAGCTGCGTGGGTCGGTGGAAACCCAGTTGATGCGGGCCTGACGGTGGCCCCGTGGGTGACCTTGGCAAGGGCCTTGCCGGGGGCCCTGGCAAGGGCCTTGCCGTGGCACCTGCTGTCATCCCCGCCAAGGTGCTTGCCGAGGACCTTCTAGTCCTCCTTGGCTGGGATCCCGCCAAGGCTCGTCGTCTTCTTAATCTTGCATCTGATTTTGAATGTCTTCACAAAGATCTGCATGCCACCACGGGGACATCTCCCGAATCCTCGCCCCATGGGGGCGGTGGTCTCAAGTGGGATTCGCTCCGTAGGCGCGGGGCGAGCTGCCGCGGCAAGGGTCTTGCCGGGGCTGCCAGTGCTGGCCCCGGCAAGGATCTTGCCGGGGAGAGCCGCTTCATCCCTTTGCTCTTTGTGGTCTTGTTCTTGGCGTCGCTCCTGTCTCCATCAAGCTTCGGTTTTGCCCCGGCTCGCCTCCCTCGCCATGCTCGGTGTGGTGGTGCCCGTGGCTCAGACTGCCCGTGCACAGTCATAGGGGTACAAAAAGTGTACCCCTCTTTTTGTACACCGACAGGAGCCCCCGGGCCTGGGCCACACATAAGCGCGACACGTTGTTGGGCCAGGCCCAGAACGGTGCGCGGGTAGGCAGGGTGGTTTTTGACTGTGGTAAAATTTCGGCGCGCTACGCCTCCCACGACCCGCGCGCGCGGCGCGGGATGGAGGGGCGTGCGTGACGTGGGCGGCATGCGTGGGGCGGTTTCCGCAGGCATGCGTCACGTCGCAGTAAATGCAAAAGGAGGCGGCCCGTGTTTTCCCCGTAAACGGGGGGGGGGGGGAGCATGAAGGCGCGACCCGCTTACTGGATGGGGCCGCGGCGCGGTCGTCTAGGCGTCCACTCCCCACGATCACGGGTGGGGAGAGGCCGCCTCACCCGTCGCTTCGGCCCTGCACGTTCGCCACGTGCCTCACATGCGTTCGAGGTGGCGAGCGGTGGAGGTGGGAAACCGAGCCGCCGCTGGTTGGGGCGGCGGGTCGGTCCCAGCCCCCCTCGCCTTCTGCGTCTTGATTGGTCGAGCGGGGCGGTCGAGCTCCAGCCCCGCCCCTTTATAAAGGGCGGAGGGAGGGGACGGCGCCCCGCACTCCTCCATCTTCTTTCTTCTCCAACTTCTGCTCCTCTCTTCCGCCCGCCATGAAGAGAGAAAACCTCGGCTCCTCAACGGTGGCGTCGAGGGTCGCCGCTCGACAACGCGTCCCCCCTTCTCCTGCACCCGCGGTGGCCGAACCGGCCACGAGGGGAAGAGGGAGGGGGCGGGGCCGTGGGCGAGGACGGGGCGCTCGGGGAAGAGGAGGACGGGGCGGCTCGCCGGCCTCGCCCCTGCCAGCAGCTCCTCCTTTAGTGGAAGGTCATGTTGGAGATGACCCCTGCGAGTTCTTCATTAGGATGCGGGGGTCGCCGCGCCGTCGCCTTCGTCTCCCGACTCCGTTTGCGCGGGAGATGGAGGCGAATCCGCCGGAGTCGCTGTGGCTGCACATGAGGGGTTGTGGGATCAGTGGCACGCGGGCCCGCGTCGACTTCCCTGCCCCTCATGTGATGTATCTTCGCCAAGGATGGAAGAGGTTCGCTCGCATCCACAGCCTGACGGATGGGCTCACCCTCCACTTCAAGTTGATGGGGGACGGCCACCTCTCTGTCAAGGTCTTCGGGCACCTCGGGACTCGCGCGAGGTGCTGCATGGAGAGCTCCTCTGATGACGAAGACTCCTCCTCGAACGAGGGTGACGAGGAGGACAGCGACAGCGACGACGAGGGCGGTGGATGGCAGAATGACGGGTCCGACTAGGTGTCAGGCGCCGCTCCTGGTGGCACCAGCGACCCCATCATCCGCGTCGCCGGCTCCTTGAACTTCTCGTGGCCATCTCCTTGGCGGCTGGCGTAGGGAGGCTGCGGAAGAGGAAGAGGAAGAAGGCGGGCGGCAAGGTCGTCATGTCGGAGTACGCGGGTACCGATGCCTTCGTCTCCTACTGACGTCCTGCCGCCTCGTCTTCGAGCTCTGCCTCCGGCACCGTCATCACCGTCCAGCCCTGGGGAGGCCGCCGAGATGCCTTCTCGGTGTCTTCTGCCACCCGTAGCTCGCCTAGGCGCCCCTTTTGACCTCCTCGCCTCCTTGACCTACCTCCTGAGGAGAGGGACAAGAAAGGCATTACGGACATCTTATCTCTTTTTAGTCTGTAAGCCTTCGGGCATCTGTTAAGTTTAGAACTTGTAATCCCCTTGTTCATGTTTTTCATTCCCTATGGACTGTACCTGAATGTAATGTTTTTAATAAAAAAGGAATATTTGTCGGGTCATTTGTTCGTAGGTAAAAACCCACAACAGGGATTAAATCCCTAATATCATTAAGATAAACATTTCCTCGCCCGGCAATAGGCCCCGCCGTTTCCCTACTTCGCTCGACCTTTCTCACGCCCTTGGTGGAGATAGGGATGAAGCGGGCTCACGCTCCTCGTTTTACCCTTTTGCTGCCGCGACTACGACCAAACCTAGTCCCAGGAACGAGCCATAGGGCCTAGATTTATGGGAGCACGGTGGCTTAAGGAAAAGAATGAGGTTTCACATACCTCAGTCCATAATGGAATGTATGAGAAGGGATGAAGGACTTATCTGAAGCTGTATCCCCTGGCAACCCTGGTCTGCTGTGGGCGAATTCTTGCCCTTGCAGCCTCCGGCAACACTGGCTTGTCGGGGCCTAGGCACTGGTCTGTTCTTCTTTGCTTCCTCCGAGTGGTTTGGGCAAGGATGTCTGCGCGTCCTGTGAACCAAAGAAGAAAGAGGAAAGGCAAAGACTCGACCTCTAAGCTAGGGGTTAGCCGCTGCTAAGCACTATCAACCCTAACCAAGGACGAGACTCGACTCAGCATGCATGCTATAACTTAGGGCGCCAGCGCTTCATTTATTTATGCTCAGGGTCTGCGCCTGGCTTTGTACAAAGGGTTACATGCCTTGGCAGCAAGGCTCGTACAAAAGGGTGGCTTGTCGGGAGGCCCGGCAAGCCGCGCCTTATGGGTAAAACTTGCGAAGATGCTCGATGTTCCAGGAATTACTCACCGGAACGGCATCCTCGGTCTCCAGGCACACAGCGCCAGGCCTGGTGACTCGTATTACCCGATAAGGGCCTTCCCACTTCGGCGTCAACTTGTTCGTATTCCTGGCCGATTGAGCGCGCCGGAGAACAAGGTCGCCTTCCTCAAGGCTTCGGGCATGAACCTTGCGGCTATGGTAGCGTCACAAGCCTTGCTGGTAGCGCGCTGCTCTCACATCCGCCCGAAGACGATCTTCCTCAAGGAGCATTGCATCGTCTTGTCGCAATTGCTCTTGCTCAAGCTCATCATAAGCAATCACTCGAGGTGACCCGTATATGAGTTCCGAGGGGAGAACTGCTTCTGCCCCGTATATCAGGGCAAAGGGCGTCTGGCCGGTGGCTCGATTTGGCGTCGTCCTGATCGACCAAAGAACCACCGGAAATTCATCAACCCAGCGCCTCCCGCTCTTGTGCAGCCTGTCAAAGGTCTTTGTCCTTAATCCTCGTAGCACTTCAGCATTGCTTCGGGGGTGAGCAACGGAAGCGAAACAGACCTTGCTGCCGAGGTCTTGGGTATACTGCATGAAGGTGCGGCTCGTGAACTGCGTGTCGTTGTCGGTGATGATCCTGTTGGGTACACCAAAACGGCACACTAGTCCCTTGAAGAACTTGACGGCTGACTGAGCTGTGACCTTCCTTACTGCCTCCACTTCTGGCCACTTTGTGAACTTGTCGATTGCAATGTACAAGTACTCAAAGCCCCCGACGGCGCAGGGGAAAGGGCCCAGTATGTCGAGCCCCCAGACCGAGAAGGGCCAGGAGAGAGGAATGGTTTGAAGGGCTTGAGATGGTTGATGAAGTTTCTTTGAATGGAATTGGCACGCTTCACACCTGGTGAACAGCGCTGTCGCATCCTGGAGGGTAGTGGGCTAGAAGAAGCCTTGCCGGAATGCCTTGCCGGCAAGGGCCCTCGACCCTATGTGGGATCCACATATGCCTCCATGTATCTCCGCCAACAGCTCCAGTCCTTCCTCTCGAGGGATGCACTTCAATTTCAAACCGTTCGGTCTCCTTCTGTACAGGACGTCATCGACGAACTGGTACATGGCAGACCGACGGGCTACTTTCTCCGCTTCTTCCTGCTCCTCAAGAAGTTCCCCAATCTGAAGGAATCAGACGGTATGTTGCGCCCATGCTTGAGCCTGGGGCTCGACGGCGAGGACTAAAGGCATTTCCTCCGCCAAGGGAGTGGCTATCTCGACGGAAAAAGCTTGATGCTCCGCCGGAGTTAGCCCTCCGGTGGCGGGCTCAGTGTCCCCGGCAACATCCTTGCCGGCGGCTCCGAGGAGCTCGGCGGGAAAGTGCTTGCTGGGCGCTGACTTCCTCCTCTTGTTATGCTCTGTTGATGGATCAACGGATGGCTGAGAAAGCTGAAGCGCAAAGGTACCTGGTTCCACAGGTAGCTTGAGGGCAGCGCGCTTTGACAGGTAATCGGCGATGTCGTTCTCCGCTTTGGGAACGTGCTCTGCCTGTATACCGTCAAAGCGCTCATCCAACTTTCTCACTTCATCGACGTTGGCCTTCATCAACGGGCTCTGGTAATCCTTGTTGACTTGTTTGACGACAAGCTACGAGTCGCCCCTGACAATGAGCTTCTTGATTCCGAGGTCCGCCGCGATCCTAAGACCAGCAAGCAGCCCCTCGTACTCGGCAGTGTTGTTCGTTGATACCTCCCTGGGGAAGTGCATCTAGACCACGTACTTGAGGTGCTCTCCAGGGGGCGCGACCAGCAGTACGCCAGCCCCGGCGCCCTATAAGGAGAAAGCCCCATCAAAGTACATGATCTAGTTGCAACTCGCCTCTTTGCCGGGGACAGCAGTTTTCTGGACTTCTTCATCAGGCGTTGCGGTCCATTCTGCTACGAACTCTTCCAGGACTCGGCTCTGAATTGTCGAGGTACTTTCAAACTTGAGGCCAAAGCTGGACAGTTCCAGTGCCCACTCTACAATCCTCCCCGTCGCGTCTTGATTGTGCAATATCCGTTGTAGAGGGAGGCGAGTGACGACAGTGATCTCGTGCGCTCGGAAGTAATGACGCAGCTTCCTCGAGGCCATAAGAAGGCCGAAGAGCAATTTCTGCACGCCGGAGTACCTTGATCTAGCCCCCTGCAAGAGGGAGCTAACAAAGTAGACCGGGTGCTGCATCATCTTCTTTTTCGGCTGCACTCCAACCGACTATGTCGCTTCTGTACCAGTGGCACCAGGCTCTGTTGCTGCTATCACCTCATCATCAATTTCTCTCAGCGCCACTAGTGCGGCGCTGACCACCTGGTTCATTGCCGCTAAGTATAGCAGCAACGGTTCTTGTGGTCTAGGCGCAACCAGTATTGGCGTAGAGGAAAGATACCTCTTCAGATCTTGTAATGCCGCTTCGGCCTCTGGCGTCCATTCCATTGGGCCCACCTTTTTCAAGATCTTGAAAAAGGGGAGGGCGCGCTCGGCAGAATTGGAAATGAATCTGCTCATGGCGGCAACACAGCCAGCAAGCCGACGCACATCCTTGACCCGTTTGGGTGCTTCAATCTGCTCTATAGCTTTGATCTTGTCCGGATTGTCTTCTATCCCACGCCGCGGCACAAAGAACCCGAGAAGTTTGCCAGACGGAACGCCGAAGACGCACTTCTCAGGGTTCAGCTTGAGGTTGATCTTGCGCAGGTTCACAAATGTTTCTTGTAAATCCGGTACAAGGGTTGCCTTGCTCTTGGTTTTGACCACTATATCATCCATATAAGCCTCCATATTTCTATGGAGCTGGGGTTCAAAACCAATCTGGACTGCCCTTGCAAACGTCGAGCTGGCACTCTTCAACCTGAAAGGCATTCGTACGAAACAGTACGTGCCACATGGGGTGATGAATGCTGTCTTCTCTTCGTCTTCTCTCGCCATGAAGATCTGGTGGTAGCCGGAGTAGGCATCGAGGAATGACAGCAGGTCACACCCTGCCATGGAGTCAACAATCTGGTCTATGCGCGGCAACGGGAAGGGGTCCTTGGGACAAGCTTTATTGATATCTGTGTAGTCAATACACAGCCTCCACTTCCCATTTGCCTTGCGCACTACCACTGGATTGGCCAACCACGTTGGGTGGAGCACTCCTCTCACCAAACCCGCAACTTCCAGTTTCCGGATCTCCTCGGTGATGAACTCTTGCCGTTCCAAAGCTTGCTTCCCGACCTTCTGCTTGATGGGTCGCGCATGAGGACAGACAGCAAGGTGGTTCTCAATCACCTCCCTGGGAATGCCGGGGATGTCGGATGCTTGCCAGGCAAACACGTCGACATTCGCCCGCAGGAAGGTGACGAGCGCGTCTTCCTATTTTTTGTCAAGGGCGGAGCTTATGGTAAAAGCCCCTCCCGAACCGTCCTCCTTAACAGAAACCTTCTTGGTTCCCGGCGGTGTGGCCTTGGATCTCTTGTCTCTGTCGGTGGAGCCCTCTAGCACGTCCTCGACGGGAGCGCAACACTCTGAGGAGGTGCGCTTGCCGGAGTGGGTGTCTGAGGTTTCGCCGGGCTTCTTCTTTTCCGGTGGAGCTCTCAGGCACGTCCTCGACGGGAGCGCAGCATTCCGGAGAGGTGCGCTTGCCGGAGTGGGCGCCCGAGGTCTCGCCGGTCTTCTTCTTCTTCCCTCCCTGGGCTCCAGTGGCAGGAGCAAGTGCCCCTGTAGCGGCAGTTGCTGCAACTGCTTGCTGGTACAATTGGTCGGCGCAAATCAGCGCATCTTTCTTGTCGGAGGGGATGGTGATGATCGTCACGGGCCCTGGCATCTTCAGGGTGTTGTAGGCATAGTGTGATGCTGCCATGAACTTGGCCAATGCTGAGCGGCCAAGGATCCCATTGTAAGGCAGGGGGATCTTGGCAACATCGAACACGATCCTCTCGGTCCTGTAGTTCAGATCACTTCCAAAAGTCACGTGCAGCGTGACTTTCCCCTTTGGTTGGCTCCTCCCTGGGCTGACCCCCTGAAACGTGCCCGTCTCCTCGAGGTCTCCATCAGGAACTTGCAGCTTTTTGATCACGGTGGGCGAAAGTAGGTTCAGGCCGTCCCCGCCATCAACTAGCATCTTCGTCACCTTGAGGTTGCGTATTGTCGGTGCAACCAACAATGGCAAGCACCCGACCACAGTAGTGCGATCAGGGTGATCCTCGGCGTCAAAGATGATAGGTGTGCTGGACCATTTCAGCGGCTTTTGGGCACCGGACGATGGCTCTGCCGCAATAATCTCACGCGCCCACTATTTAAGCTGGCGGTGAGAAGCATGCAGCGAGGCGCCACCGTCGACGCACATGGCATCCGTAGCCTTCTGAAACTCTTGGCCGCCGGACTCGTCGTCCTTTTCGTGATCGTCGTCTTCAGGTCTTCTGTCGCGGCCCCGGGCGGGCCTTTCCTGCTGTTTCTCCTTGCCGCGACGGCCTGCTTGGCCGTCACGCTTCTTGCTGGATCCCTCAGCGACGTCTTGGCCCTTCTCCTTGTCCCGCCTCTCGTATTCAGCCCTTTGCTTCTCAGCAAGGAGCTCAACCTGGTGGCAGTCCTGGAGATCATGGCCCTTGGTGTGATGGATCTTGCAGTATCGCTTGCCGGAGTTTCCTGGCTTCTCGGCAGCCGCCAAGGCCCGGCAGACGACACACCCGGCAATTTCTTTGCCAGGGTCACCCGCCTTGGTTTTCTTGGCGGAGCCGGTGTCATCAGATCCCTCGACGGCAAGCACGGCCTTCCCCTTGCACTTCCTGTTACGGTTCCGGCCCTTCTTCGCTGGAGCGGTAGTATCCTCCTCTGAGGAGTCGGTTTCTGCACCGGCGCTTTCGCCGGGGTACTTCCTTCCATCTTCAGCCCGGGCACATCTGTCGGCAAGAACGTAGAGTTCCGCCACATCCTTCACCTTGGTCATCGCCAGTTCTTCACGCATCTTGCGGTTGCGCACGTTCTGGTGGAACGCGCTGATGATGGCGGCAGGGTGAACGTCGGGGATATTGTACTGTACCCGGCTGAACCTCTGTATGTACTTACGCAGAGTCTCGCCTTCCTTCTGGGGTATGACATGCAGGTCACTCGCTTGGCCATGGGCTTGATGGCCTCCGGTAAAGGCGCCAACAAACTCATGGCACAAGTCGGACCAGGAGGAAATAGAGTCTACTGGCAACTGCATCAACCAGGACATGGGATTAGGTTTAAGAGCTAACAGAAAGTAATTCGCAAGCACCTTATCATCGCGGGCCCCAGCAGCTTGCATCGTGATGGTGTAGATGCTGAGGAACTCCGACGGGTGGGTCTTACCATTGTACTTCTCACCAACGTCAGGTTTGAAGGTGCGGTGAGAGGGCCACTGGAACTGCCTCAGCTCACGGGTGAAAGCTGGACAGCCTACCTCGTAGGGTAGACCTCCAGGGCTTTCCGGTGCTGGGCGGTCTACAGCAGGCCCTGCTCGCCTGTTTGACTGGTGGCGTGTTCCGCGCCGGCGCTCGATGGTGGTTCGAGCGTCCTCATGAGCTCGCTCCTGAAGAACTTGACGCTGGTCGCCGCGGGTCCGTGGGTCGGACGATGCTATGGAGATGGCGTCGCCCGCGACGTCTCAACGGGTCGACGCACGCGGCACCGGGCGAGGAGGAGGCAAATGCACCGTAGCCACGGCGCTGCCGGCTCTCCCGCCGCCGGTGCGTGGGACCCCATCGGAGCATCGGCCTGGGAGCTCCGCTGGATTTAGGTCATCCCTGTTGGCGACTGCGACAAGGCTTCGGATGGTGGCTCTCTATTCGTCGAGTTTCCCCGTAACGGGAGGAAAGTCGAGGAGCAACTGCGCGTGCACCAAAGCTTCGGCTGGTGTCAACGGTAGTGAAACCTGCACGGACCGTGACGCGCTTCGACCCCTGACCGAGTCAGGGGGAGCTCCATCACGATCCCGCGGTTGCCTAGCGTCTCCACCAATGCTTCGGTGGGCGGGCAGGTCTTCTATGTCCCGGGAGTGGCGCTTGGGGCCCTTCCCATGGCGACGTCCGGGATCTTCGGGGTGACGACACCGTCCGTCGCGTGCTACTTGAGAAGGGCGCGCTGTTGGCGCCGGCGTGGGAGTTCTGGAGGCCCTCGCGTCGCCTTCGGGTGATGCGGCTGTGACCCTAGAAGGCCCCGCGCCACCCGCGGAGGGTCGGGCTCCATCCTTGGAACTGGCGGTGTGTGGCCCGTCACCAGGCGCACAAACATCGCCACCTCCCAAGCTCCGGCTGTCGGGATGGCGTTGGTGTTCACGATCAGCGCCCCGAGTCCTCTCCGCGACTGGTCCGCTGCTCGCCCGCGTCGGGACGGGCTGTCCGGCTTCCGACTGGACAACCGCCACCGTCGTCTTCTTCTTGGGCGCCATGACGATGTAGGAGCGCCGAACTAACAGCTAAAGCCGATTCTCACAACTGCGCCCTCTACCTGGCGCGCCAAAGATGTCGGTGTATTTGGATCGACACCTATGGGATCACAAGAATCCCTACTATGGTTGCGGGCACGGGGTTGAGAGAAGAGCGGATCTAACAGTCAGGACACGGTTCCTTTACCCAGGTTCGGGCCGCAAGGATGCGTAAAACCCTACTCCTGCTTTGGTGGATTATATGTTGGTGTTCTTCAGCTAGTGAGGAGCTCCAAGAGAGTCGTGAGGAGTTCTAAAAAGACGAATCCTTCTCCTGGTCGCATCGGGCCTCCTTTTATAGGAAAAAGGGGCTGCCACAGTGGCACACAGGAGGTGGAAAGGGTACAGTGATGCGAGGTTATCCCTCGCATTACAGGACAAGGTGCATTTATTGCGCCCAGCTTAGGTGTCCTTGCTTTACCGGGGACGGGGGGGGGGG
>LR738710.1:412057569-412084385 GCA_902687465.1 Secale cereale
AGACGTCCGTCTTGTCCGTCGCTGCTCCTCCTCATGTTGACACGCGCCCTGGCCAGCGGTGCCTGAGGTGCCATGTAGGCAGACAGGCAGCTGAGGTGGTGCAACGACGGGTCTCCACGAAGATCTGTGGGTTGCCACGCAGGTGCCTGTCCAGCTGGTTGGGTCGGCAGCTGCGTGGGTCGCTGGAAACCCAGTTGATGCGGGCCTGACGGTGGCCCCGTGGGTGTCCTCGGCAAGGGTCTTGCCGTGGCGCCTGCTGTCATCCCCGGCAAGGTGTTTGCCGGGGGCCTTCTAGTACTCCTTGGCTGGGATCCCACCAAGGGTCGTCGTCTTCTTAATCTTGCATCCGATCTTGAATGTCTTCACAAAGATCTGCATGCCACCACGGGGACATCTCCCGAGTCCTCTCCCCATGGGGGTGGTGGACTCAAGGGGGATTCGCTCCGTAGGCGCGGGGCGAGCTGCCGCGACAAGGGTCTTGCCGGGGCTGCCAGTGCTGGCCCCGGCAAGGATCTTGCCGGGGAGAGCCGCTTCGTCCCTTTGCTCTTTGTGGTCTTGTTCTTGGCGTCACTGCAGTCTCCATCAAGCTTCGGTTTTTCCCCGGCTCGCCTCCCTCGCCATGCTCGGTGTGGTGGTGCCCGTGGCTCAGACTGCCCGTGCACAATCATAGGGGTACAAAAAGTGTACCCCTCTTTTTGTACACCGACAATGTATGAATATGCCGTAAAGAAAGATCACAACAAATTTGCTAAGGAAATGCACAAGCTCATATATCATGGATGACATGGGAATACAAGATGCAACAAGGCAATCATAATGTGAGTCAATCCATGCACAAGATGCAAATTTGTTATGGGAATGATATGTCCATGGAGCGTGGCATGTGATCACACAATCAACAAATATGAAGGTTTTGGTGCAATGTGTCAAAGGAGTTTTGATATACCAATGCTTGATGTCCTGGCAAGAGTGGTAGACCGGTGGGCTCCAGAATTATTCCTTCCTTATCCATACTTCCTCTTGCGACTTTCAATCTGCTGCTATTTCCCTTCAATCATAAGAGCCTTGTCTACCAACTCCTGGTAGTTGTTGAAGGTTGCCACCATCAACTGTATGCTCACCTCATCATTCAGCCCTTCCATAAACTTCTCCTGCTTTGTGGCATCTGTGGCCACATCATCCGGGGCATAACGAGATAGAGTACTAAACTCATCTACGTACCGAGCCACAGTACGATTTCCTTAGCGCAAGTTGCGAAACTCTCGCTTCTTCATGCTCATGGCTCCAGTTGAGACATGGGCAGTGCGAAAAGCTTGCTGAAACTGATCCCAAGTGACATTGGCTACATGGAAAGTGGATGTTTAGTTCTCCCACCATGCTGCTGCTGGTCCAGCCAACTGATGTGCGGCAAAACACACCTTCTCAGCATCCGTGCAATTTGCGGTGGTCAAATCCCTTCCAATCTTGCGTAGCCAATCATCAGCAACTATTGATTCAATGCTACTAGAAAACACCGTGGTTGCAACCTTAGGAAACGTGCCAGGTTGCCCACGGGTGGTGGTGGTGGAGGGTTCTTGTTGTTATTCTGATTGTTCTGGACAAGAAGTTGCATCAAAGTGTTCTGCTGCTGGATCAATGGAGTGAGCTCAGGGGGAAACTGAAATCCGGGCTCACGTCTTAGAGGCATCTAATGGGTGTAGAGGGAAGAGTTTAGAATAGAAATGAGGTCTAAGCGAAAATTCACTACCCATATGCACATGAGACAAACACAATCATATCACACCAATCAATTTCAAGCAAGGGCGTACAAAGATTCTAACTAACGTTACAAAAGTGCTATAAATTCTACTTTATGGGGGAAAACTACTAGTCATAGGGTGGTCATCTAGAAATTTTGATCGGCGGTGATATCCGCTCCAGCTTCATCTTCATAGTCATCATCACTATCATCGAGGTCTGAGTCGGTGTTGTCGATGATGATGTAGTCTTCAGAACGAATCTCCTTAGGTTCTTCTTCTTCTTCTTCTTCTTCTTCTCCTCCTGGTGCTGGATCTCCCATGAATACTCCTAGCTTCCTTGTCAAGTCATCATTCTTCTCCACAAGTATTGTCATCTCCTCCTCGTATCCGTCACGTGTAGACTTGAGTTCCTCTTCTAGCTCCAAGTTCCTGGTTAGCGCCTTCTTCAATTCTATCATTCGTGCGCACATCTGGTGCTCCCGTCGACGAATGTGCTGGTTTAACTCCTGGATGAACGCTGTAATGGATCTGTCCTTCTGGGTACTGATCAGGTCCCATTGCTCATCTCGGCGTCCACATATCTGGTAGATAGTGTCCTTCAGCTCCTGCTTGTAGACTTCTCCAATGTGTCCCATGGTAATGTGGGCTGCCATACTCTTGCCTAGGCTCCAGGTTGGTGCATCAAAAGAAAACTCTATGGGCTCAGTGGATGGTGCGAATGTCCTCCCGGGAATTTGAACTTGAATATTCCATCGCTCCTCTTCTGGCAGTGTGGCGGTGTAGGTCCTGGTGAAGCTTGGTATTCCGATGTTCAGGTACCTAGTGACTTCCTTCAAGTGTCGTCCAAAAGGTGTGTCTTCATCTGGTTTTGTGAACTTGTTCCTTGGGTCCACCATCCTAAAGAGTAGAAAATGGAGAGGAGTCAGAAATGAGTAGAGAAGAGTGCCCTAGTGTTTATCTTAGTGGTCGTGTCCTACATTCAGCTTGTGCTCTGAAACCATCTTCTAGCGACCGCGATCCGAATGGACCGAAGTCTCTGTGTTCTGTGTCATCCCTTTTTTTTGCGGGGGGTGTTCTGTGTCATCCCTGGATCGGTAATGCTGACACACACAGTACTTGAAGGATTTATAATAGAGTGGCAATCACACACTTATTATATCAAATGTCTCAAAAGAGAACTTATTACAAAAGTTTATGGTGTAAGGCCATCTAACAAAATAACGGCGAAAGGCTTGGAAGATAAGTATGTCCATCAACTCCAACGACATAGCTGAGTGCATGACAAACGACCTAGCGCACCTTACTCTTCTTCTGAAAAGTCTACAACGTAACATGTTGCAGCCCAAAACGGGTCAGCACATGGAATATGTTGGCAAGATAACACAGTAGAGCAAGTAATGGAATAAAGGCTAACACTATATGCATATTTGGCTGGTGGAGGCTCCAAGGTTAAAGTTTTTGTGGAAAGCCAATTTTTCCCTACAATAAAGGAATAAGTTTTATTTTAACTATCATGGTAGTTGAAACATCATTGAGAAGGTTCCTCCAACTCAATCCCAATTAAAGTAGTCATCATTTACCCAACAAATTAATTTTAGAGTGATGAGATTAACCAATAATTCAAGTACCAGATACTCAAGATGTCCATAACTAGGGACACGGGTAATAATGATTAGTTTGTACACTCTGCAGAGGTTTGCGCACTTTTTCCCACAAGACTCGATCTCCTCCGTTAGATTTCTCGCACTGCATGGTGTTTGAGAAACGGATGACCGAGACACAGTCTTTCAGAAGCATTTACTCTTTACCACGGGTGGACCCGTACACCTACTTTCTCCTACATCTGCTAGTCCACCACTGAAAGAGCTCACACAACTTACTCATACTATGCCAGAGCCCATAATGGCATTGTGGCTGCACATGGAAGTTTCTAGCATGAATATTTTTATGATTCCTTTGAGCCTGGGTGGCATTCCATAGGATAATCACACGGTTCCTCCGAGATTTCCTAGGACAACACAGGATTCTCCAGGTGCCCTGCAACCAATCCACCCAGATGTGTATTCAAGTAGCCACCTTAAGTTGAACCATTAATTAATATCTCACATCTGTCATGAATACACTCAAACCCAATCCACGTCTACGAGCATAGCATGGCAACCTAAGCATAACGTAGAGGTAACTCCCAAGGGTTTGAAAATAATGCAGGTAATAGGTTCTACCTCAATCTACTTCCCAGACCCACAAGTTAAGAGATCCTACTCATGCAATGTGTGGGGGCTTGATCTAATGCATAAAAACTGGGTAATAAAGGGTATGATCAAAGTGTTACTTGCCTTGCTGATGATTCACAAAACCTAGGGACTCGTAGTAGCACGCTTCGCACTCCGGGAATTCTATCGCAATCAAACAATAGCATACATAAGCACTAAAGCAAAGATGCACAGATAAAACTCCAAAAAGAAGATCTAACCAGAAAGTTCAACTTAAGAACTCCAGTTTCCAAAAAAAAATCAAATCAAGCGGAGCAACGAGACTCAAACTGCGAAAGAAGCAAGATCCGTTTTCTAGATTGAACTAGAGTCAAATTTTATAGTAGCTAAATCTTGTTCAAGTGGGTTAAACGGAAAGAGGGCATCAAGACAAAAATCTAGGCGTTTGAATCGCTTGATTCCGACTTTCGAGCGAATAGAAAAAGTAAAAACAAGAACAGGGCAGAAATCGCGATCGAAAATAACCGCGGAAAAACCCTGAAAAAGAAAAATGGACGAACAGGCTAACGAACGAACATTCGTTATCTGTGACTAACGGGCGAACAACGTAAGTTAAAACGAACATACGAGCGAACATCCGCTAAATAACTAAACCGAAAAAAACCCGAATCGATCTATTTAAAAAAATAGATCTAGGGTTTCTAGAGAAAACCGAACGGTTTAAAAAAACCGGCGGCGACGTGAACGACGGCGGTGGCTACCTCCAGCGGCGGGGTCGGCAGCGGCTCCGGCGAGTCAGCGGGGCGGGGCAGCGGCGGCGGAGTGCGGCGCTGGGCGGCGGCGCGGGCTGCGGCGGCGGTGGTGCGCGGCTACGGCGGCGGGGTTGAGGCGGCGAGAGGGGGTGGCAGCATTATTTAAAGGCCAGGGGGAAGGGGGCTTGCTTGGGGAGGAGGCCAAGCGGCGGCGGTGGCCGGGTCGGCCACGACGGGCGGCGTGCTGGGCGCGGACTCCGGTCGGAGTCTGAGAGGGCGGCGGCGCTGGGCCGGCTGGGCTTCGGCCCAGTCGGTTTGAACCCTTTTTTTTAAAGATCCTGACGAAAAACCCTGAAAAAGAAAAATGGACGAACAGGCTAACGAACGAACATTCGTTATCTATGACTAACGGGCGAATAACGTTCGTTAAAACGAACGTACGGTTTAACGTCCGCTAAGTAACTAAACCGAAAAAACCGAACCGATCTATTTAAAAAAACAGATCTAGGATTTCTAGAGAAAACCTAACGGTTTAGAAAAAACCGGCGGCGACGTGAACGATGGCGGTGGCTACCTCCGGCGGCGGGGTCGGCCGCGGCTTCGGCGAGTCAGCGGGGCGGGGCGGCGGCGGCGAAGTGCGGCGTTGGGCGGCGGCGCAGGCTGCGGCGGCGGTGGTGCGCGGCTGCGGCGGCGGGGTTGAGGTGGCGAGAGGGGGGTGGCAGCGCTATTTAAAGGCGAGGGAGAAGTGGGCTTGCTTGGGAAGGGGGCCAGGCGGCGGCGGTCACCGGGTCGGCCACGTTGGGCGGCGTGCTGGGCGCGGACTCCGTTCGGAGTCGGAGAGGGCGGCGGCGCTGGGCCGGCTGGGCTTCGGCCCAGTCGGTTCGAACCCTTTTTTTTAAAGATCCTAACGAAGAAAACAACAAAAATAAAATACTAAACGGAGACGAAAAAATTCCGAAATAAATTTTGATCACCCTCTAATAATATTTATGACAAAGTGAACATTTTTCCCGGACCTAAATGCAATTTTGAAAAACGTGCATTTTTCCTATGCAAATAAATCGCAAATAAATCCGAATAAAACAAATACCAAAAGTGATTTTAATATTTTTCCTCCAATATTTCTTTTATTTTGGAGAAGTCATATTATCTTCGCTCATATATTTTATTAAGAAATATTTTTAGGAGAGAAAAATAATTAAAACCAAAGTGTTCCTCGTACCGTTATTTGAGAAAACTCAAATACAAAAACGGTAGAATTCCCAACTCTCTCCGTAGGTCCTTGAGTTGCTTAGAATTTTGAGAATCGCAACACACAAATGCAATAAAATATGCAGTGCAATATGATCTATGTATAACATTCCAAATTGAAAATTTGGGATGTTACACCAGTCTTTTTGCGTACTCGCTTAACTGATATCTTGAAAATGCCTCCTTATGCAAAGTACACGAAAGACATCATCACCAATAAGAGAAAATACCAGAAGCTGAAATCTCCAGCATGCTTGCTAATTATACTTTTAAGGATGGAGTACCTAAAAAACTTGGAGACCCAGGAATACCAACTATACCGTGCTCCATAAAAAGGAATTATGTCAAAACTGCTTTATGTGATTTGGGAGTTGGTGTTAGTGTTATGCCTTTCCCTTTATATAAAATACTTGATTTGAATAAAGTTACACCTACCGAAATATCTTTGCAAATGGCTGACAAGTCAATTGCCATTCCTATCGGTATCTGTGAGGATGTGCCCGTTGTTGTTGCTAATGTTACTATTTTCACTGACTTTGTTATACTTGAGATGTCCGAGGACGACAACATGTCGATTATCCTTGGTAGACCCTTCTTGACTACTAGAGGGGCTGCTATCGATTGCAATAAAAGCAAGGTAACTTTTCATATCATTGGTAATGAGCATATAGTGCACTTTCCGAAGAAACAATTCCAAGTGAATGGTGTTAATGTTATTGAAAAATCTATGACAATCACTATTGGAAGTTTTCAAATACCTCTACCTACTGTTGCAAAGAAATACGAAATGCTTATTGTTGGGGACTTTCATATCCCTGTTGAGGTAACTTAGTGATCTACCAAAGTTCTTCGGTTTCATGCTAATCGAAAGTGGTTGTTAATAAGACTTGATCAACCTTATTAATGAATCATTTTTGAGCGGTATGAAGTTGATGAATTTAGTAAGCACTAATTTCTGTCCCTATCCTTAGTTTTCTGTTTTTATTAGCTAAATAAAATAAAACGCCTTGTTTTGTCTATTTTCCGAATTTCCTGTACAATAAAAAATGACCTAAAAAGAAAAGTTCTCAGAATGCCCTAAAAATCTAACACATTTTTTTCTGAATATTTAAGAATTTCTGGTGCAAATAATACCAGAGGGGGGTGCACCAGATGGGCAGAACCCACCTGGGCGCGCCAGGACCCCCAGGCGCACCCTGGTGGGTTGTGGTCCCCACGTGGGCCCTCTCCCTTATCTTTATACACCACCTCATCACCTACCTCCAAAAAAACACCATTGCTCTCTTTGTCGTGTTCGTGCTCTCAAACCCGCGGATTTTAATCTCTTTGCTCGGAGCTCCATTTTCGAAACTATTTCAGGGGATTGTTGCTTCGTATGTGACTCCTCCATTTGTCCAATTAGTTTTTGTTTTAGTGGTTTATATTTTGAATAGTGAGCTACTCTTGGGTTTGCTGTAGATGAGCTTGCATCTTGAATTCTTAGAGTTCTAAGTAGTTTGAATGCTTGCTATGGCTTCTATGCATCCCTAGGAGTAGTTGCTATCAGTTTTATAAAGTTTTGTTGAGAAAAAAAATTGTGGACTAAAATTTTCAAAATTTTGTTCATAGGAAAACCATGTGTTTCTTTAGAAAGTTTGCTTCCAAGAAGAACTCCAAGGGTGTGATTGGGGAGTCGTCCGATAGTGATCTCCACTTCCGAAGAAGGGCGGAATTACGGCTGTGCGAATGGACGCCTACCCCGTTCATTGAAGATGCTGGAATCCTTCAAGAGTTTGCATAATATACTGCTAATGCCAGCCTCACCGACTTTATTACGGCTGAATGCGAACAATATCATCTCCTCGCAAATTCCTTTGTGCAAAGTTTTACCTTTCTTCCTAGGAATAATCCTCCTGAGGTGCAGTTTAAATTATATGTTGAAACTCATCAGATACCACTTACTGAATTTTGCGAAATATGCTTGATTCCTACTGATGGTAGTTTGGCAAAGCCTAGACCCGCGGAGTTTGAAAGCTTTTACCGTACTATGTAGTGGGTGATGAGAGAGGGGTGTCGGGTATCACTGTCACTGGCTTGCATTTTCCTGCTGTTTGTTAATTTGTTCTTTTCATTACAAAATGCTTGCTAGCTAGAGATAAAGTGGGTGCACTCAGTTCACCAAACCTCGCCATTTTGCGTCGGGTACTAGAGGGCGACAACACGTATAGCTTGGGAGCTATTGTGGCATGCCGCCTCCACATTAATAAGTCTAAGGGTAAAATACATGGTGGTATTTATGCCACTCGTTTGGTGACTCGCTTTAACATTCAGATACGCTTCCATGATTTTCTTTTACCCAAGGTCTACATAGATTGTGTTTCTATGGATCACAACCAGTTCGCGGCTGCCGATTATCCTAACATTCATATTCCTTATAACCTAGTTTTTAGTGTAACTACTCGTGGTATCATTCCACTGCCAGCACTTGCTTTGTTTGATCCTGTCACCAGGGGTGGATATAGGATTGTGCCTGTGGATATCATTGCCTATGGGAACGCCCAGGCTGCAGGAGAGGAGGAGCCTCAATAGTGGGATGAGTCAATGCGTGCTCCTTAGTACCCCGATGACTATCCAGGCTACTGATTGCATACCAAGCTAGGCCACAAGCCTAAGCTTGGGGGAGTACGTGTTTCTCACCGACTTTACATTCATGTTCACACATTTCAATTGTCGGTGTTCACGCTTTTTCCATTGTATTATCCATGCTTAATTTATTTTCCTGCTTTCTTCTTGTGTGTTTGAAAAACCTTAGAAAACCAAAAAAAATGTCTAGTTGTAGTTAGTTTATTTTCCAGGCCCGCCTAGTTGTAATATTAAAAATAAAACCCAAAAAGATTTCCTTGTTCTTCTTTTGCTTGTTGGGAGTTTTCCCGTGTAAATAGTTTTTCTCGTTTTTGCTTTTCCTCTTTATTTGCTTGTTCTAGAAAACCAAAAACTCCAAAAATATTTCAGTGTGTTTCTCTGAATTTCTTTTCTGTTTATTGAATCATACCAAGGAGAAGACCACGATGAAAATGTTGAGTGGCTCTCATATGCATAATTACTGATCTAACAAAGAGCCCATTTTATCTTGTCTCCTCCTGTTGAATAAAATGTTTGCAGATTCCAGCTTAGTCCACGACACTCTTCCACTATTATTATTTTCATAGTGTTTGGTTTTGCAAGTGAAAGGCAATAATGACGATATTCCATGAACTGGCCGTGGCAGAGGGAAACGGGTATGAACTCAACTTATTTTTGTTGATGTAAATATGTTTAACCTAGTATCCATGATTCAGCTCATTATGATTAAACATGTTTGCAATGACAATTGGAGATTATAATTTCTAATGCCATGCATAAGTAGCTAGGAGTGAATAATGATTTATCTTGGATATCAACATTGCATTAAAATGATTGTGATGTAGTATGCTGATATGGTATCCTCCTCTGAATGTTTGAGTGGCTTGACTTGGCACATGTTTATGCATGTAGTTGAATCAAAACCAACATAGCCTCTATTATGTTTATGTTCATGGTGTCCATATCCTACTCATGCGGCTGTGCAATGTTTATTATGCATGATGCATGTTCATGACCATTGTTGCTCTCTAGTTGGCCGCTTCCCAATCTATTTGCTAGCCTTCACCTGTACTAAGCGGGAATACTGCTTGTGCATCAAATTCTAAAACTTAAAGTTATTCCAGATGAGTCCACCATACCTACCTATATGCGGTATTACCCTGCCTTCCTAAGTAAATTTCACGTGCCACCTCTAAAAACTTCAAATAAATATCCTTTTTGTGTGTCTGGATCGTTCATGGAACGACAGGAGGTGGTTGATATTTTCCATTCTAAGCGGGTTATTCTCAGGTTGGGTGTTTATTCACTCGCCATTGCACGAGGAAGGGTGGTAATAGGGATTCCCAGTCCCAAAATGCAAAAAGAAAAAGCTTACAAATAAATAAACAAAACTCCCAATGGAGTTCAAACATTTACTTTTCTACTTGGGAACCGCCACTAGCTTGTTTAGCATGCGAGATATCGATAGCTGATAGTCATGAAGTGAATGAGAAGGGCGCATCTCTCAAAATATTATTTACCTCTGTTTTAAAAACTTGAGCTCTGGCACCTCTGCAAATCACTGCTTCCCTCTGCGAAGTGACTATCTATTTACTTTTATGTTGTGTCATCACCTTCTCTAATAAGCGCCAGATCTGAGAGCGCTGTTGTCATGCCTATGCATTGTGTGTAGTGAATGTTGGGTGTTATCATGACTGGATCTTTTCTACCATGAATTACAATGTTTAGTTGCTCCTCGGACTTTGGAGGTGCTCTGCATTTATGTTTTGCGGTCTCAGAAAGGGCTAGCGAGATACCACTATTGTCATACTATATCATGGCTATTTTGATAATGTGTTGCTGTTTGAGATATCTTATTATTGCTCGCTAGTTGATTATGTCATTGATATGAGTCATTATAATCTTTAAGGGTTATTGTCGACATGGTTGGTTATAGTGCTCACTGAAAACCTGGGTGATGTTTAAGCTTATTTATGCAAACAAGAGTAAACGAGTTCGTAAAAGTTTTTCTTTCTCACTTTCAATTTATCAACTGAATTGCTTGAGGACAAGCAAAGGTTTAAGCTTGGGGGAGTTGATACTTCTCCAACGTATCTACTTTTCCTAACGCTTTTCCTCTTGTTTTAGACTCTATTTTGCATGATTAGAATGAAACTAACCCTGGACTAACGACGTTTTCAGCAGAACTACCATGGTGTTGTTTTTGTGCAGAAATAAAAGTTTTCGGAATGAAACGAAACTTTGTGAGGTTTTTTTATACAATAAAAGAAAAATACCGGAGCCAAGAACCACCGGAGGGGTCACCTAGGTGGGCACAACCCACCAGGGCGCCCCCTCCTGGCGCACCCAGGTGGGTTGTCCCCACCTGGTGGCCCCGCAGACGCCAACGCTGGTACTATAAATTCATATTCGACGAGAAAAAAATCAAGGAGAAAGAATTATCGTGTTTCGCGAGACGGAGCCGTCGCCACCTCCTGTTCTTCCTCAGGAGGCCTGATCTGGAGTCCGTTTGGGGCTCCCGAGAGGGGGATCTTCGTCCTTCGTCATCACCAACCCTTCTCCATCGCCAATTCCATGATGCTCCCCACCGGGAGTGAGTAATTCCTTCGTAGGCTCGCTGGTCGGTGAAGATTTGGATGAGATTCATCATGTAATCTAGTTAGTTTTATTAGGACCGATCCCTAGTATCCATTATGTTGTGAGATTGATGTTGCTATGACTTTGCCATGCTTAATGCTTGACACTTTGGACCCGGGTGCCATGTTTTCAAATCTGAAACGTTTATGATATTATCATTATATTCATGTTTTAGATCCGATCTTGCAAGTTATAATCACCTACTACATGTTATGACCCGGCAACCCCGGAGTGACAATAACCAGAACCACTCCCGGTGATGACCGTAGTTTGAGGAGTTCATGTATTCACTGTGTGTTAATGCTTTGTTCCGGTTCTCTATTAAAAGGAGGCCTTAATATCCGTTAGTTTCCAATATGGACCCCGCTGCCACGGGAGGGTAGGATAAAAGATGTCATGCAAGTTCTTTCCATAAGCACGTATGACTATTTATGGAATTCATGCCTACATTATATTTATGAACTGGAGCTAGTGTCATATCGCCCTTGGTTATGACTTTCACATGATGAATATCATACAACAAATCAGTGATCCAATGCCTACGAATTTATCCTATATTGATCTTGCTAAGTTACTACTGTTATTGTTATTGCTGCACTTGTTACAAAACTATTACTACCACTGTTACTATTACTATTGTTGCTGCCACTACTATCAAAACTATCGTATTATTGTGCTACTGATCACTTTGCTGCAGATAATTAATCTCCAGGTGTGGTTGAATTGACAACTCAGCTACTAATACTTACAAATATTCTTTGGCTCCCCTTTTGTCGAATCTATAAATTTGGGTTGAATACTCTACCCTCAAAAACTATTGTGATCCCCTATACTTGTGGGTTATCAGAGCCCTTCATACTCAGCTGTATTGTTGGTTGCTTCTTCCCAGGCAAAATGCATTTGGACAACGTAATTCAAGTGTTCCCCGGAGGGGAAGACGAGAAGCACGCCAACTCCTGCACCTTGTAGGGAAAAAGCACCATCATAATACATAATCCATTCCTGGGGTGATTCCTTGCCGGGGATAGCTGTCTCTGTTGTCTCCTCGTCAGGGTTGGCATCCATTCTGCAATAAACTCTGCAAATGTCCTGCTCTGGATAGTTGATGTGCTCTCATACTTCAAACCAAAGCTAGATAACTCCAAAGTCCACTCCACTATTCTACTGGTAGCCTCAGGGTTTCGGAGTATCCTTTGCAACGGGAAGCGAGTGACAACCGTAATCTCATGGGCTTGGAAGTAGTGGCGCAGTTTCCTTGAGGCCATGGTGAGACCAAAGATCAAATTTTGCACGCCAAAGTACCTCGACCTAGCCCCCTGTAATAGAGAGCTGACGAAGTACACCCGGCGATGCACCACCTTCTTCCTTGCCGCATCCTTGGGGTTGTTCTCACTGCCGTGCTCACTGCTATCCTGATCTTTTCCTGGCCTTTCCGACCTCTGTTCACTCTCTACCTCATCCACTTCTCGATGTGCCACCAAGGCTGCACTGACCACTTGGTTGGTTGCTGCTAAGTATAGCAATAACGGCTCCCGAGGCTTGCGAGCAACCAAGGTAGGCACATAGGACAAATAGGCCTTTAGTTAGCTGTATATGCTTCCGGGGTCCACTTGACATGCCCTACTGAAAGTGCAACTAATCCCCGGGTGGTTTTGGTAATTAATAACAACATATCCTAATCGATTGTGCATTTGCATTCAAACGCAAATTTTAAATAATGCACAAATTTAGGGGGAGCTCTTGTTTATCACATACTTCTCAAAGCGACGATATTATTCATTGATTATATCTTTTGTCGAAGCTTTGATCTATATGTTGTCATCAATTACCAAAAAGGGGGAGATTGAAAGTGCAACTAATCCCCGGGTGGTTTTGGTAATTAATAACAACATATATATCATTGAACTAATATTTACTTGAGAATCATTTCAGAGAAGTTCGATGATATGGGTATGGAAATGTCTGAAGAAGTGGACCCCTCAAAATGCTAAGACAAGCATTGGCAAAAGCTCAAGACTCTATTTTTGGTTTAGTGATCAAAGATCACATTGAGTCCATAGGAAAAGCCAATACTATTAAAAGGGGATGAGGTTGTGTTGATGATCTGGTTGCTCAAGTGCTTGATGATTTAGCTCCCTCAACTATCAGCAACTTTCACTACTTAACACACTCATAAGTAATCTCGGACAAACCGATTCTGCAAACTCAGTCCCACCGAGATGAACCACCTCAGTTATTCTTCCAAACCCTAATTTCTCGGTCCATCCGATTTTGAGTTTCGGTCTCACCGAAACTGGACTGCCAACCTTCTGTAACCAATTGACATCACTTCGGAATATCCGAGTTGTTAATTTCGGTCCCACCGAGAATGGCAAGCTCCTACCTTTGACTCACATCGGACACACCGAGATGGTATTTTCGGTCCCACCGAAAATCCCAACGTTCACTATATTTGAACTTTCGGTCTGACCGAGTTTTCACTTCGGTCTCACCGAGATTGCTCAAATATGTGTGTAACGGTTGGATTTTGTGTGGAGGCTATATATACCCCTCCACCCCCTCTTCATTCGTGGAGAGAGCCATCAGAAAGTCTACCACTCCTACCATATACTTTCTGAGAAGAGAACCACCTACCCTTGTGTTGAGATCAAGTCATTCCATTCCTACCATATGAAACTTGATTTCTAGCCTTCCCAAGTTGCTTTCCACTCAATCCCTTCTTCCACCACAGCCATATCAGTGAGGAGAGTTGAGTGTTGGGGAGATTATCATTTGAAGCACAAGAGCAAGGAGTTCATCATCATCAACAACATCTATTACCTTTTGGAGGGTGGTGCCTCCTAGATTGGTTAGGTGTCGCTTGGGAGCCTCCGTCTTGAGATGTGGAGTTGAACCAAGAAGTTTGTAAGGGCAAGGAGATCGCCTACTTCGTGAAGATCTACCCCGAGTAAGGCTAGTCCTCCGTGGGCGTAGGCCATGATGGAATAGACAAGGTTGCTTCTTCGTGGACCCTTCGTGGGTGGAGCCCTCCGTGGACTCGCGCAGCCGTTACCCTCCGTGGGTTGAAGTCTCCATCAACGTGGATGTACGATAGCACCACCTATCGGAACCACGACAAAAATCTTCGTGTCTCCAAACTGCGCTTGATCTTCTCCACCTCTCTTTACTACATGTGTAATTTACTTTCCGCTGCTTATACTCTAGAATTGCATGTGTAGGGTGTTACTTGAATTGATCTTAATTGTGGAACTGCCAAAAACATTGCATGATCAAAAGGCAGATTTTTTATATTGTCAAGTAGTCTAATCCCCCCCTCTAGACATACTTTCGATCCTACACCTACCTTCTTCAAAATCTTGAAGAACGACAGGGCTTGCTCGGCAGACTTGGAGATGAATCTGCTTAGGGCGGCAACACATCCTGTTAGACACCTCACATCCTTAACCGACACTCTTTAATCTGAATGGTATGCGGACAAAGCAGTACGTACCACATGGAGTGATGAACGACGTATTCTCTTCATCTTCCTTAGACATAAAGATCTGGTGGTACGGGAGTACGCATCCAGAAAGGAGAGAAAATGACAACCTGAAGTTGCGTCCACAATCTGATCAATGCGCGGCAAGAGAAATGGGTCCTTCGGGCAAGCCTTGTTCAGATCTGTGAAATCTATGCAAAGCCTCCACTTCCCGTTGGCCTTCCGGACTACCACTTGATTTGCCAACCATGTTGGATGTAGCACTCCTCTGACCAAACCAGCTGCCTCAAGTTTCTTGATCTCTTCTTTAATGAACTGCTGCCTCTCCAAGGCATGCTTATAGACATTTTGCTTGACGGGTCGGGCATGTGGACAGACAACAAGGTGGTGCTCGGTTACCTCCTTGGGAACACTGGGGATCAGATGGTTGCTAGGCAAACACATCGACATTCACCAGCAGGAAGGAAATGAGCATGTTTTCCTATTTGTCATCGAGGGTGGAGATGATAGTGAAGGTACCATCAACGCCAGCCAGCCCTGCCGGGACCTTCTTAACTTGGGGTGCAGCAACCCTGGATCTCTTGATGTAGGAACACTCCGGCACGTCGTCAACGGGTGTCGTGCACTCGGTGGGGGCACGCTTCTCAGACTCCTTGTTGAAGGTCCTACAATTGTCCTTCTTTCCTTTACTCTCCGTGGCGGGAACTATTATTGCCGCTGCCTTCGTCGTGACTGCGTCCCGGTACATCTTGTCCACACAAATGATTGCATCCTTCTCATCTGATGGTATAGTGATAACTCCCAGTGGCCCACGCATCTTCAAGGTGTTGTAGGCATAGTGGGATGCTGCCATGAATTTAACCAGTGTCGGGCGTCTGAAAGCACAACTGCTCCCTGGGTGATTTTGGTAATTAATGTCAACATATCTCTGGTTGGACTAATGTTTTCATCTAGTATATTTCAGACAAGTTCAACAGATGGAGTGGCATGGACTAGAGGATGTGGAACCCCTTCAAGATGATAAGGACAAAAGGATTGGCTCAATCTCAAAGCTCAAGTCTCTACATTTTCTATTTCAGTGATCCAAGATCACATTGAGTCCATAGGAAAGCCAATACTATTAAAAGGGGATGAGGTGTTGCTTAATGGCTTGCTTGCTCAAAGTGCTTAGTGATGTGCTCCAAAACCCTCAACCACTTTCTCACAACCACATATGTCCCAAACCAAAAGTCAAACTCGGCCCTACCGAAAAGATCTATCCGGCGCCACCGAGTTCATTTGACATAGCCACTGCCAGAAACCCTAATCATTTCGGTCTCACCGAAAGGGATCTCGGTCTCACTGAGATGGGATTGCAAACTCTCTGTTGCCCGTTGCAATATTTTCGGTTTAACCGAGATGTGCGATCGGTCCCACCGAGTTCGCAATGCAAACTCTTTGTTGCCTCTTCATAACGTTTTGGTCCAACCTAAACGAGCGAATCGGTCCCACCGAGTTTGCCTGACCAACCCTCTGTGTGCATATTACCAAAATTGGTTCCACCGGGTTTGCGTAATCGGTCTCGCCGAGATTACGTTATGCCCTAACCCTAATGAAATCGGTCCCACTGAGTTGATCGTATCGGTCCCACTGAAAAGCCTAACGGTCACATTATGAACTAAATTGGTCTGACCGAGTTCTTTCAATCCGTCCCACCGAGTTTGGTAAATTGTGTGTAACGGTTAGATTTTGTGTGGAGGCTATATATACCCCTCCACCCACTCTTCACTCGTGGAGAGAGCCATCAGAACATACCTACACTTCCATCATACATGTTCTGAGAAAGAACCACCTACTCAAGTGTTGAGATCAAGATATTCCATTCCTATTATATGAATCTTGTTCTCTAGCCTTACCAAAGTTGCTTTCCACTCAAATCTTTATTCCACCATATCCAAATCTGTGAGGAGTTGTTTGAGTGTTGGGGAGACTATCATTTGAAGCATTTGAGCAAGGAGTTCATCATCAACACACCGTCTATTACCTTTTGGAGAGTGGTGTCTCCTTGATTGGCTAGGTGTCACTTGGGAGCCTCCGACGATTGTGGAGTTGAACCAAGGAGTTTGTAAGGGCAAGGAGATCGCCTACTTCGTGAAGATCTACCCCTAGTGAGGCAAGTCCTTCGTGGGCGATAGCCATGGTGGGAGAGACAAGGTTGCTTATTCGTGGACCCTTCGTGGGAGGAGCCCTCCATGGACTCGTGCAGCCGTTACCCTTCGTGGGTTGAAGTCTCCATCAACTTGGATGTACGATAGCACCACCTATCGGAACCAAGACAAAAACATCCTTGTCTCCACTTGTGTTTGCTCCTTCAAAGTCCTCCATTTACCTTCATATGCAATTGTCTTACTTTTTGCTGCTATACTATTAGAAATGCATGTGTAGGTTGATTGCTTGACTTGTGCTAACTTGCTAAAATCTGCCAAGAACTAAAATTGGGAAAAGGCTAGATTTTGCTTTAGTCAAGTGGTCAAAGTTGCATGCTTTACTTCACAATACCTATATACCCTTGTTATGTGTGACGCCCGAAGACCGACGTCCCAGAAGATTCCAGAAGATTCCAGATGTCCGGGTTCTTCCGTGTGTTTCAATTGTGCTTGTGCTATTTATTTTGCATTGCATCATGTCATCATGCCTTCATGTCATATTTATTTTTGCATCTCAACCTAAATAAATTGTGTGGACCTTCGGTCCATTTAAATCGAGAGAAGTGTGACTTCTCTTTATAACATATACTCACAATATTTTAGGGAGCTATTATAATAATATTCCATTGCTTCGGAATAACCCAACACACTTGCATATTTTTCCCCATGCCTTCTCTTTCTTATTCCTTGCCTCCAAACCTTGTCTTTAATTTTTCCGTTGTATCGAGGCTCCTCCTAAAGTCTAGACTCCTTTCAAACTCCTTAAGGCAAGCTAATTATTTTAGTTTGCTTTTCCCTATTTTGTTGGAACCATTTTTGTTGGCTTGGTAATATTCCTTAAAGCCTTACAAAAATGTTCCATCCTTTATTTTCTGTTCTGGCCTCTTTTCTTAATTATTTTTGCACTCTCTCTAATTATTTCTGTTTAAGAGATAAAAAGGAAGAGAGCCCAGCCCGGCCTCCCTCTCCTCCTAGGCTAGGCCTCCCTTGGAAGCCCAGCCGCACCTTCTGGCCCGAGCCGGCCCACCCCATCTGGCCTCCAGCCCAACTCCCTCCTGCTAGGCCTCAAGGCCTAGTCCTTCGGCCCAGCCTCCCTCGCTCCCGTAACCCTAGCGACCGCTACGTCCCTCACCCGATCGATCTCTCCCGAGCTGCCGCCACCCCTCGTTCGCATCGCCCGCAGCCCCTCGCTCCTTTTTCTTTTCCTCCCTCGCGCAGTAGTCCGATCCCCTCGTCATGCCGCCAGCCTCCAGCGCCGTGCAAGGCCGCACCCTCCATCTTCCATCGCCAGCGGCCAGGGCTCGCCAAGCCCGTCGCCAAGGCCGTCCCCTACGACGCCCCATGCCCCGAGGTCTCGTCCTCCGGCCTCCCCGTCGCATTTCCCTGCGCGCCCGGCCGTCCCCTCACGCGCCCGGGCAGAGGCCCCGTCCTCAAGCCGTCCTCCGCGCCATGGCTCCCTCCCCGTCCGCCCCGAGCTCCTCCACGTCTCCAGGGACGCTCGCCTCGCCCCGAGCTAGCCTCGTCCTCCGCCCCCTGCTGTCTCCAGCGCCGGACCGCGCCAGGAGAGCCCCGCGAGCCGGCCACTTCGCCTCGTGCAGCCCCTCCGGTCGATCTCCTCGCCAAGCCCGTCCTCGTCTCACAACAGCGACCAGCAGCGCCCCGCACCTCCTCCCTTCGACCAGCGCCGAGCCGCAGAGCCATCCGGTCGGGGCCTCGTTCCCTTGTCGCGCCTCCACCTCCAGCGCACCAACCTCCGTGCGCCTCCTCCATGGCTCTGCTCCGGCCACCGGCGCGCTAAGCCTGCTGCTGCTGTGCTTCTTCGTCGGCCTCGTGTTTTTGTTTTGGTCCAGCAGATTTTTCATCAAGTTCATCGACGTGTCGAGCACCTCTACACAAGACCCTCATGTACGACTACACAAGACGACGCGTCAAGTACCACTACTTCCATCTACGAACGGGAACGCCTACACGACGACCGAGTTCAACTACGACCCGAGACCGGCAAGACCGCTACGAACGTGAACGACTACCATCGCCGAGACCGCAAGTACCTCTACATGAACGTGTACCACAACGACCTCGTTGCCTCGTGTACAACTACTTCCCTCTACGGACGTGTACCACGACTCACGGAACAACTACTTCCTCTACGGCCGTGTACAACTACTTCCTCTACGATCTCGAACCGCCCCGAAAACGCACGCTTCGAAGGTATAACCCCGAGACGATGCCGTGGATGAATGCATGTGTTGTATGGAATGTTTGCCCTTGTGTGCACCGTGCCCGTTTCGTCCTTTTTGTCGTGCTCCTCGGTTGCCTCGTCGCCGACTCGTGGGAACCCGGTGACGGGATCACCCCACCTTTCATCTTTCATGTCATGCTCACGTCGATCCTTCTTTTGCACCGGTCTCTCAACGAGTTACCGGAACCGAGATGTTGCCGTTGCGTCATTTTCGGATCGTTGCCGTGGCACCTTTCTTTCCACCACGGTGACAAATGCTTCATATCTTGTTAATTGTCAACCTTGAACTAAAAATTGCATAAATTTTATCATTTCATCCGCATCATGTTAACAACATTAAAATGTGTGAATTGTTGTTTGCTTAATAATTTCTAAACATGCTCATGGGGATTTTCCGGAATTGTTGTTGTTATCTCCGGCCTCATTTAAAATGCCTAAATAGGTAGTTTATTTTTGCTTCACCTCTTGCCATGTTTAAAACATTTAATCTTGTCTTGTAAATAAACGAGAGTCAATTAAATAAATAAAATGTGGTGTTTTGTCAATATGCAACTCGTTGCATATTGAGCTCCACTTAACTTGTAGTATTTGTTTGTGCACTTGCCATGCCATGCATAATTAAACCGGACATGCATCATACTTGTTTGTGCATCGTATGCCATGTTTATGCTCGTGTGTTTACCGTGTTGCTTGTTTCTTTCCGGTTTGCTTCTCTTGATAGCTTCGGTTTCGTTTCGGAGTTGTCAGGATTCGCTCGTCTGTGCTGCTCCGTCTACTTCATGGATCCGTTCTTCTCCCTTGCGGAATTCCAGGCAAGATGACTGAACCCGGATACCATTACTATCTTTGCCTATTGCTAGTAGTCTCGCTCTATAGTTTTGCCTCGATGCCCATGTCTTTCCTGTCAGCCTCCTATTGTAACCATGATCCTGTCTAACCACCCTACCTATGCAAACCATTGATTGGCTATACGTAGGCTTCGCTCAGCCCCTCTTATAGCATTGTTAGTTGCAGGTGAAGATTGAAGATGCTTGCTTCATGTTGAAGTTATGTGGGGTTATATCACACTATATAAATGCTTAAAATGAAATCATCTATATATTGGCAAGGGTGGAAGGCTAAGCCTTTTGCTTGGTGATTTGTTTCACCCATACCGCTAGGAACCGTATAAACCGGTGTTATGTTCCTTGATTATGCGTTCCTCACACGGTTGGGGTTTATGGGGCCCCCTCGATAAACCGCTAAGTGCTAAGTCTTTTCCAGCAAGTCCCAACATTTGGTACTATTCGCCTAATAACTAATAAAACTTGCATAGGGACTAGCTATCCCTTTTATTTTTTAATCAACAACCCCGGGCCAGTGCTCCACATGAGTGTTGGTCCGAAACGGGGGTTCTGCGGGGCCACCACGAGGAAACTCGAGGTTTGGTAAAAACCTGTAGAATCGCCCATCCGATCGTGTCCTGAGACTAGATACGCGCGGCTACCTATCAGGGTGTCGACACGCCGGGAGGATTTGCTGGATTAGCCTTACCTTAGTTCGGAGTATCTTGAGCACAGGATTCCGAGAATACTCGGGTCTTCCAACCTTGGAGTTGCGACTCCGCGGATCGTGGGCTTGTCATGGGCCAAGTTGGAACACCCCTGCAGGGTTATGAACTTTCGAAAGCCGTGCCCGCGGTTATGTGGCAGATGGGAGCTTGTTAATATCCGGTTGTAGAAAACTTGACACCATGTTCCAATACACTACCAGCGTGTGTACCGTGACTGTCATTTTCCGAAAGGGATTCGGGAGATGAACACGGTGGGGTTATGTTTGACTGGCTTTAGTTAGGATCACTTAGTGATCATCTTTCGTCCGAGGCACCTTTCTCTTCTCGCTCTCTTTTACGTAAGCTAGGCTAGTGCTGCTGCAACCACTTTCTTATTCTTTCTTCAGCCTTGTTCCACACCCAAGGCTTAAATAGTCGTGTTACCCGGGAACGGGATTGCTGAGTCCTCTGTGGCTCACAGTTACTTCACCACACCAGATGCAGGTTCAGCCGAGTTTGATGCAGGAGATGGATCAGAACTTCCGGGAGTTCGATGAAGAGCGTGGCCGTTTGCTTGTGACGTTTTCGACGATCAGTAGTGGTTTCTACTAGGATTCGATCCTGACCTGTGGCTTTATGTTGTTTTGGTATCTTTCTTTTGGATCTTCACCCGTAGTCGGGTTGTGATGTTTTGAATAATGTTTGCTTATGTAATGTATTGTGTGAAGTGGCGAGTGTAAGCCAGCTATCTCCTTTTGCATTTTAATCCCTCTTTTACATGAGTCGTGCAAAGATACCAAACTTGAGATCATTCTAGGATGGGCTTATACCTTTAAGTCGTGCCTCGACACGTAGGAGGTATAGTACCATCCTGGGCATTACATTATGCATGCTTGATGTCTATTGTGAAAGTTAAACATGTGCTAATTCTCCACTCCAACCTCAAGTATTTTAAAAGCCGCCACTTTTCTTACTAGAGTCTATTCACCCCCCTCTAGACACATACTCTTCTCGATCCCTTCAACTAGTATCAGAGAATTGGTCTCCATTGCTTTGGTTTAGTCACCATTGGAGGAAGATGGATGAGTCTACGTTGGGGAGTATTAGACGTAGAGTGCCTATGCTTGATGGAGAGTACTTTCATGAATGGAAAAATGAGATGCTTGAGATCTTCAATGAATATCATTTGAACAAGTACATTGATAATCCTTGCATGCCCCCATTGATGCTTCGAATCCTACTCTCAATGAGAAACTTGACATGGTTCGAAATCTTAGGACTGTTAATCTTATCACTAGAGGATTGCCTAGAAACTTGCTTGTATGTTTGCCAACTCTTGAATGTGCCTATACTATATGGAGATTTCTAGAGGAACGATTCTATTCCTTGAAAAATCTGGATGAGATTCTCCATAAGTCTATTACCTTAAATAAAATGAGTACTAGTGATCCTAAATTTGGTGATTGTTTGTTTGATCTTCGTGAACTCATGCGTGCCAAAGGATATGTTGGAATAATTAGCAATATCATTTCCGAAGTCATTAGAATTCATAGAGATGAACATTGTTACGGTCATACTTCTAATGAATCACTCTCTCTAGGTGTTGATCAATCACATGACTATGAGGAACATGGATACTACAATGAGGATGATCTTGATGAACAAATGAGACTTTTCGGTCTTATGGCAAATCTTCGTGGTTATTCAGCCGGAGGAAAGGAATGGGTGCTTGATAGTGGTTGCATGGATCGCATGATCGGAGATAAGGACATGTTTGATGAGCTTGCTAGAAATGATGGTCCACGAAAGTATGTTACCTTTGGTGACAACTCTATGGGTAAAGTTGTTGTCCTTGGTAAGGTGGCCATATCCAACGATATCTCAATTAAGAATGCCATGCTTGTAGAATCTCTCGGATATAATCTTCTCTCCGTGTCTAGATTAGCTGATTTTGGTTTAAATGTGCTATTCACTCATGTTGATTGCCAAGTCTTTCGTAGAGATAATCATAATATGGTCTTTACCGGCATTCGTAGAGGTGACCTATACAATGTTGACTTCACTAAGAAAGCCCAACCTCGCACTTGTTTTATTGCTAAATCTTCTAAAGGTTGGTTGTGGCATAGAAGGTTAGGTCATGTCGGTATGCGGAATCTTGAAAAGCTAATTAAAGGAGATCATATCCTTGGTGTTAAATATGTTATATTTGGCAAGGATAGACTTTGTAGTGCTTGTCAAGCAGGAAAACAAGTCAGAGGAAGTCATCCCGTGAAGAACATCATGACCACTAGAAGACCACTTGAGCTACTTTACATGGATCTTTTTGGTCCAAATGCTTACAAAAGCCTCGGTGGTAACTCTTTTGGATTAGTAATTGTTGATGATTTTCCAAGATTTACGTGGGTGTTCTTTCTTGATGATAAATGGCAGGTCCAAAAGATCTTCAAAAACTTTGCTAGGAAGGCCCAAAATCAATTTGAAGTGAAGATCAAGAAGGTTCGCAGCGACAACGGAACAGAGTTCAAGAACGCAAATGTGGATACCTTTTTTTACGAAGAAGGGATTTCACATGAGTTCTCGGCTACGTACACACCTCAACAAAATGGAGTTGTTGAGAGAAAGAACCGGACACTCATTGAAGGGGCAAGAACGATGCTTGACGAATACAAGACGCCAAGACACTTTTGGGCGGAAGCGGTTGAGACAGCTTGTCATGCAACAAATCGCTTGTATCTTCACAAGCTTCTCGGCAAGACGACATACGAGCTTCTCACCGGTAACAAACCCCAAGTTGGATACTTTCGAGTATTCGGCTCAAAGTGCTACATTATTGATAAGCATCGTCGTTCTAAATTTTCTCCTAAATCTCATGAAGGTCTCCTACTTGGTTATGGCTCAAACTCTCACACTTACTGTGTCTACAACAATTTCACCCGTAAGGTTGAAGAGACGGTATATGTGAAGTTTGATGAATCTAACGGCTCGCAAAATAGAGCAATTGCCAATTGATGTAGGAGATAAAGATCCTTCGGAAGCAATTCAAGACTTGTCTATTGGCAAGATCCGTCCAACGGAGGTGAAAGAGAGTACTTCGTCCATCCATGTGTAAGATCCTACCTCACGACAAGGTGAACCACAAGTTGACTTGGAGGCATCCACAAGTGGGACACGCCATGACGAAGGAAACAAGGATGTGCATCAAGATGAACTTCATTGACCTCCTTCTCCACCTCCACAAGGGGACAACAACACAAACAACAATGAAGAAGGACAAGAATAATAAGAAGAAGATGATGAAGAGGATGTTCCACCCCGACCCAAGCAAAAGCTTTCACGAGTTAGAGCAAGAATTGCCAGAGATCATCCTGTAGAGCAAATCTACAATTATATCCAAACTGGGAGAATCACTCGCTCTAAATCTCGTTTAGCTAACTTTTGTGAACATTACTCTCTCATATCTAACCTTGAACCTATGAAGGTTGAAGATGCTCTTGATGATCCAGATTGCGTGAATGCTATGCACGAAGAGCTACACAACTTTGAGAGAAATCAAGTGTTGACATTGGTCGAAAAGCCCGACAACAACCACAACATCATTGGTACCAAATGGGTGTTTCGCAACAAGCAAGACGAAGATGGTCAAGTCGTCCGCAACAAAGCACGTCTCATCGCCCAAGGCTACACTCAAGTCGAAGGTATGGACTACGGTGAGACATACGCCCCCGTTGCTAGACTTGAATCCATTCGCATCTTGCTTGCCTATGCTAATCACCATGATATCACCTTGTACCAAATGGACATTAAAAGTGCTTTTCTCAATGGTGAAATTGAGGAGGAAGTATATGTTAAACAACCTCCCGGCTTTGTTAGTCCCAAGAAACCAATCATGTTTACAAACTACACAAAACTCTTTATGGTCTTAAACAAGCTCCTAGAGCATGGTATAAATGCTTGACCAAAGTCCTTATTGAAAAAGGCTTTGAAATTGGTAAAATAGATTCAACTCTTTTTACTAAAAGGGTTAATGGTGAATTATTTGTGTGCCAAATTTATGTTGATGATATCATATTTAGTGAAAGGTTTGGAAAGCTAATGTCGGAAAAGTTTGAGATGTCTATGATGAGTGAACGCAAGTTCTTTTTTGGTATGCAAATCAAGCAAACTACGGAGGGTACCTTTGTTTCTCAAACAAAGTATACCAAGGACTTGTTCAAGAAGTTCAACATGCAAGAATGCAAAGGTATGACTACACCCATGCCTACTAGTGGACATCTTGACTTGACTAAGGATGGTGAACCGGTTGATCAAAAGGTTTACCGCTCTATGATTGGTTCACTGTTATATCTTTGTGCCTCCCGTCCCGATATTATGCTAAGTGTGTGCATGTGTGCACGATACCAAGCGGCTCCTAAAGAATGTCATCTTAAGGATGTGAAAAGGATAGTGAGATACCTATTCATACACCAAATTTTGGCATTTGGTATCCTAAGAGGTCTTCTTTTGATCTTGTTGGCTACTCCGATTCAGAATATGCCAGTGACAAGGTTGATAGAAAGTCCACTTCAGGAACTTGTCAATTTCTTGGTAGATCTATTGTGTCTTGGTCCTCCAAGAAACAAAACTTGGTATCCTTATCCATCACCGAAGCGGAATACATTGCCGCTGGTTCATGTTGAGCTCAATTGATTTGGATGACCCAAAGTCTTAAAGATTATGGGATCTATGTGAAACATGTTCCATTGCTTTGCGACAATTAAAGTGCTATTAAGATTGCTCATAATCCTGTGCAACATTCTCGAACTAAGCATATTGAAGTTCGTCATCATTTCATTCGAGATCATGTTGCTAAGGGTGATATCAATCTTAAAGATGTTCGCACTGATATGCAATTAGCGGATATATTTACTAAACCACTTGATGAGAAAGTGTTTTGCAGGTTGAGAGGTGAACTGAACATTATTGATGCCTCAAACTTGGAGTAGGAACTCCATTTGTATACATGCAAGGCATAAGCCTTTGACTAATCCTTGACTTTCTCTCTTATGATCATATGTATTGGATATATTTGTACCCTTGCATGCTATCTAACCCTTGTAGGCGCTTGGATGAATCTAAATCCATGAGATTGCAACTCACTCATATCTTGAGCAATCTCTATATCACCAAGTCTCTACACTGTGGTGGTTGAAGACAAGGAAGCATGAAACCCGTCAACATATCCTTTGACAATTTATATATATCAAATTTCATTTGGTATCAAGTTTTCATGATTGTCATTTTGGATACACAAGTGCTCTTCCTTGCAAGACTAACTCATGTAGGTAGATGAACTCAAACTTCAAGTGGTGCTCCCAATTCTTGATGAGCTACATCAACCTTGAGCAACCCACACAAGTTCAACTACATGATCAAGATCAACATCACCACCCAAGGTATGTTATTCCATGTTAGAGAAGCTTTACACCAAGTAATGGGTCAAAGTAGCTCAACAAGATGTGAATACATCAAAATGCTTAAACGAAAAATGGCAACCCCATTTTGAGCTTAAACGATGAGTATGACCTATGATCAAGTGTCTTCACTTGACTCCTAAGTCAATATACTCTAACATAGGTGACTTTGTCACCGACCAATTCTAGATGAAGTTCTCTAAGTGTTTCTTTGTGCTCTTGCATTTGTTACTTGCATTTTGTTCCCCTTCTCTTAACAACAAAAAAACAAAAAAAACTTCATCTAGAATTTTTTTCTCTGTTTTGTCTTGCATTTTCTGCATCTAATTCATTACAAATCTTTCAGCTAATTCTTTGCAAATCTTTGTGGGAACTTATTTGCCTAGTGAGCTGCGGTGGAAAATTGTTCTCTCTGTGTTGAACTCGGACCCACCGATTAACCTCTTTCGGTTGAACCAAACCATCTCGGTGCCACCAAAGAAGACTACTCGATGCTACCGGTTTCAATACCGAGGAGACAATTTGCCATTTGCATCCTGCATATATGTTCCAGCTCCACTCAATGATACTTGTCCTCTACCAGCATCACATTTTAAACAGCTCTGCTGTGTGACTCAAGGACCGAACCTATTTTGACTCACACTCCAGAAGATCCCTTCTTGGAAACTGATGTCAAAGGGGGAGAGAGAGTTCACATCAAAGCTTCAGGGAGAGAGAGAGAGAGCTTAAGGGGGGG
>LR738710.1:412084469-412115800 GCA_902687465.1 Secale cereale
GGAATCACTTGCCCCATATGCCTGGTGTTCGAGAGGAGAGTAGTTACATGTCTTTAAGAGGGGAAATACATGTCTATGTTATTAATCTGATATGTTTTGCTCTGATTCTGTATCCCTACTTTCTTCCATATTCCAGTATAAGATTCAGGGGGAGAAAGACTGCTAGGGAAGGAAGTCTTTGAATTCATTACATATCTTTGACCTTAGGGAACATGTGTGTATTCAAGAGTACCTAGTACTCACTCTCTACATGTTATCCCAATTTTGGTACTCTTGTGGCTCTTTTGTTGCTCTGACTAGTAGATACCTATGTTATCTAACCTTGTTTACTCAGGTTCATCCCTTCATAAAGCCTGCTCAAGATCACAAGGTAAGTATATGCATCACACTCATGTGCATAAAGATTTCTTGCTAAGGTACATATTGTTTGCAAGAAGGAATCATGAACATGAGGATACACTTCATATATTCATATCATTTGCTCTGATGCATATAGCCAAGATACATGTAAATCATTGCTAGCTCTGTCATGTCTATGCTTTCACATGTTCTTATGTTCCATATTCACATGATTGCATAAATGTAGGGGGAGCCTATGCATGTTACATGTCCTTCGAAATCGTTACTTGCAATTGTTCATATCTTTATCTAAAGCTTTAATGTATGTTGTCATCAATTACCAAAAAGGGGGAGATTGAAAGCACAAGTGCTCCCTGGGTGATTTTGGTAATTATTGTCAACATATCTCTGGTTGGACTAACATTTTCATCTAGTATATTTCATACAAGTTCAACAGATGGAGTGGCGTGGACTAGAGGATGTGGAACCCCTTCAAAATGATAAGGACAAAAGGATTGGCTCAAGCACAAAGCTCAAGACTCTACATTTTCTATTTCAGTGATCCAAGATAACATTGAGTCCATAGGAAATCATATACTATTAAAAGGGGATGAGGTGTTGCTTAATTGCTTGCTTGCTCAAAGTGCTTAGTGATATGCTCCAAAACCCTCAACCACTTTCTAACATCCACATATGTCCCAAACCAAAAGTCAAATTCGGCCCCACCGAAAAGATCTATCCGGCGCCACCGAGTTCATTTGACATAGCCACTGCCAGAAACCGCAATCATTTCGGTCTCACCGAAAGGGATATCGGTCTCACTAAGATGGGATTGCAAACTCTCTGTTGCCTGTTGCAATATTTTCAGTTTAACCGAGATGTGCGATCGGTCCCACCGAGTTCGCAATGCAAACTCTTTGTTGCCTCTTTGTAACGTTTTAGTCCAACCTAAATGAGCGAATTGGTCCCACCGAGTTTGCTTGACCAACCCTCTGTGTGCTTATTACCAAAATTGGTCCCACCGAGTTTGCGTAATCGGTCTCACCGAGATTACGTTATGCCCTAACCCTAATGAAATCAGTCCCACCGAGTTGACCGTATCGGTCCCACCGAAAAGCCTAACGGTCACATTATGAACTAAATCGGTCTGACCGAGTTCTCTGAATTGGTCCCACCGAGTTTGGTAAATTGTGTATAACGGTTAGATTTTGTGTGGAGGCTATATATACCCCTCCACCCACTCTTCACTCGTGGAGAGAGCCATCAGAACATACCTACACTTCCATCATACATGTTATGTGAGAAAACCACCTACTCAAGTGTTGAGATCAAGATATTCCATTCCTACCATATGTATCTTGTTCTCTAGCCTTCCCAAAGTTGCTTTCCACTCAAATCTTTCTTCCACCATATCCAAATCTGTGAGGAGTTGTTTGAGTGTTGGGGAGACTATCATTTGAAGCATTTCAGCAAGGAGTTCATCATCAACACACCGTCTATTACCTTTTGGAGAGTGGTGTCTCCTAGATTGGTTAGGTGTCACTTGGGAGCTTCCGACGATTGTGGAGTTGAACCAAGGAGTTTGTAAGGGCAAGGAGATCGCCTACTTCATGAAGATCTACCCCTAGTGAGGCAAGCCTTTTGTGGGCGATGGCCATGGTGGGTAGACAATGTTGCTTCTTCGTGGACCCTTCGTGGGTGGAGCCCTCTGTGGACTCGTGCAGCCGTTACCCTTCGTGGGTTGAAGTCTCCATCAACTTGGATGTAGGATAGCACCACCTATCGGAACCAAGAGAAAAACATCCTTGTCTCCACTTGTGTTTGCTCCTTCAAACTCCTCCCTTTACCTTCAGATGCAATTGTCTTACTTTCCGCTCTATACTCTTAGAAATGCATGTGTAGGTTGATTGCTTGACTTGTGCTATGTTGCTAAAATCTGCCAAGAACTAAAATTGGGAAAAGGCTAGATTTTTCTTTAGTCAAGTGGTCAAAGTTGCATGCTTTACTTCACAATACCTATATACTCTTGTTATGCATGCTTGTTGTGTATTGTGAAAGTTAAACATGTGCTAATTCTCCACTCCAACCTCAAGTATTTTAAAAGCCGCCACTTTTCTTACTAGAGTCTATTCACCCCCCCCCCCTCTAGACAGATACTCTTCTCGATCCTTTCAGCGTCCAAGAATCCCATTGTACGACATGGGGAGATCAACCACATCAAACACGATCCTCTCAGTCTGGTTGTTCAACTATCCCCCAAACGTTACCCGCAACGTGATCTTTCCCTTAGGATGACTCCTGCTGGGATTAACTCCTTGAAATGTGCCAGTAACTTCTAGTTCTTCCTCTGCTATCTAAAGCTTGCTGATAACTGTTGGGGAAACCAGATTCAACCCGGCCCCGCCGTCCACCAACATCTTTGTGACCTTGAGGTTGCAGATTGTTGGGGAGACCAACAACGGTAAGCATCCTACCGCAGTGGTATGGCTCGGATGATCCTCCTCGTCAAAGATGATGGTCGTACATGACCATTTGAGAGGCTTCTTGGCCTCTGGTGCTGGCTCCACGGCATTGACTTCTCGTGCCCACTGCTTGAGTTGATGGTGAGAGGTGTGCAGAGATGCACCCCCGTCAATGCATAGGGCGTCTGTGGCTTTCTGAAACTCCTGCTCACTAGTTTCCTCTTCATCCCCTCCATCACTCTCATTATTGCATACTCCCTTTTCTCTACCTCTAGCGGGCTTTCCTTGGTTCCAAAGGGGTTTGCCGGGGCGATGTACTTCACCACCTCGGCCCTTACCGCCAGCAACATTCTGACCCTTTTCCTTATCACGTTTCTCATATTTTGCTCTCTGTCTCTTGACAAGCTGCTCAACCTGGTGACACTCTTTAAGGTCGTGGCCCTTGGTCCGATGAATCTTGCAATATGGCCCATCACCATTCCCGGCTTCCTCGACAGCGGTGGCTTCCCGACAGTTAGTGCAGTTGGAAGCTCCCTTTCCGGGGACCTCAGCCTTGGCCTTCTTGCCGTCTAGGTGTACCCGATCCTTCAACAGTCATCACTGCCTTATATCTCCGCTTCTTATTGTGCTTCTTGTTCTTCTTCTGACTGGTTGATTCATCGTCATACTCCAACTCAAAATTGATGCAATCCTCCTCTCCGGGAAACTTACTTCCCTCCTCCATCCGAGCACACTTATCCACCAGGGTGTAGAGCCCCTTCACAGTCTTGGGCAACCTCATGTTCATCTTAGAACGAATCCGGCGGTTGCGCACATTGGAATAGAAGGCGGCTATCACAGCTGCCGGATGGATATTTGGGATATTTCTATGAACTTTGCTGAATCTTTATAAATACTTACGGAGAGTTTATCCTTCCTTCTGTTGGAGAAGTTGTAGATCGCTGGGCCTGCCTAGTTCTTGGTGGCCACCGGTGAAGGCGCTAATGAATTCGTGGTAAAGGTTAGCCCACGATGAAATGGAGTTCTGCAGCAGGTGCATCAGCCTAGACCTCACATTGGACTAGAGGGCCAAAGGAAAGTAATTGGCGAACACCTTCTCATCTCTTCCCCCGGCAGCCTGAACAACGATGGTGTAGATGCTCAACAACTCTACCGGGTTCAGACTTCCGTCGTACTTCTCAGGTATCTCTGGCTTGAACGTGCGAACGGACGGCCAACAGACTTGCCGCAGCTCACGAGTAAAGGCAGGGCAGCCAACCCCGAAAGGTAAGAACCCGCCGATACCGAGGCGGGCTCGTCGATGTCGGGGCCATCGCACCCGTCGGTCTGGCAGAGGCTGCCGCAGGGTTGCTCGACAACGACGTACGCATCTCCTCCCCGCATATCCTCCGGGGCTCGACGCTATACTGGATGCGCTCGAGGGTCAGAAGGGGCCATCGAGACATCATCGTGGTCTTGATTCCGCCGCGCTCGCGCTAGCTGTCGCGGTGGGGAGTACACCATGGGGACAACTCCTTCCGTATGGCCAGTAGCATGAGTCGTTGTTGTCGCTTGGGCAGGCTACGGCGGGTCAGCTCACCGTGAGCCCCCAGCTTCGGCGAAACCGAGCAGGCTTTGGATGGTGGCACACCATTCGTCCATCTGCTCGGCCGCTGGTGGAAACCTCAGCAGCGGCTGAACTCGTGCCATGGCCTCCGAGGTTGTGCTTGGCATGGGTGCTGAAGAAGTCAAACGTACCATCACCCGGCTCTTGACAGTGCCAGCAGCGGCATTACTGCTCCCCTGCTGCTACGGGGCGACCACCTGAATGGCAGGGCGGTGCGGCGAAGGCACATGAGGGCCATTGGCTCCGTCGAGCGCAGCGGCTTGGTCGACCTGTCCTGGGGAGGCACGCGTGCTACGACCGCTCCTGTGGTGGGAATGGTCGAAGGACGGGAATTCGCCCCGGTCCGAGCGTCATTGTTGCGGCTGTGCTCGTCGGTGGGCAGGAGGGGCACGGACGGAGAAACCCCTTCACCCAGGCCTTGGACAGCATGACCGTCGAGGTGTTGCTGATGTTGCTCTCCTCTGGTGCCCCCCGCTCCCGCGTCGGCCGCAGGGGAAATGGTGATGGCACCGCCTGCTCCGACCACATCTCCCGCAGCGTCTGCGTCTTTGCGGGCCTCCGCACCCCCCGCAGCAATAGAGGCCGCGAGCCGTGGAGCCTTTGAGGTAGACGGACGCGCCGAAGAGGCTGGTTTCTTCTTGGGCGCCATGGTTGATGGCGCCGTTGAAGATGAAGATGGTGATGAAGATGACGCGGTGCACATGCCTTCAGGTTCGCGCAAGCAATCCCCCTACCTGGCATGCCAAAGATGTAGCGGGAAACCATGACCACCTATGGGACCAGGAGGTCCCTTGCTGGTGCGGCGGGGGGACGCCACGTTAGACAAAGAGCAGACGAGCGTGGGATAGCACGATAGAGATCACACGGGAATTTTTACTCAGGTTCGGCCGCCATTGTGGCGTATGACCCTACTCCTGCTTTGGTGGATTGATGGTGGAAACTGAGGTGGTGGAGCGTAGTACACTTGCCCGGCAAGGGTTGCCTCAGGGCAGTAGCGAATACGCGCATATGGGTGTGTGAGTCCTACAATCTTCCAATCTTGTCTATGGTTGCCATGGGCATCCTTTTATAGATCAAGGGGTCACCACAATGGCATAGCAGTCATTATGCACTGATATGACAGCAACAGTGCTAGCATACCTAACTCTGCGGGCTGACAGTGCACATTAAATGTGCCGCTTAGTGTCACATCACTGGTTGCCCAGTAAGGCTTGTCGGGCTGATACAGAGCATCCTATGGACATCACCATGTCAAGAGTTCCATTGCTAAGAGACACGCACAACCTCTACTTCAAGCATACTAAGGTGAACTCCATCCTTAATGCATGTCTACTTAGTCTCTTCGAGGATGGATCCCTCTCTCGAATGCATACCTAGATGTGAGCGGAGCTACACATTCATCGAGGAGGAGTCCAAGCTGAAAATAACATCTACACCATCCAAGAGGGAAGCCTGGAAGCGGAGAAGGAAGCACCGAGAAGAAGGCATCAGCTCCCAGTCTACCCTGTGCGCAAGGGCCCCTTCGACCCCGTGCCCACGGGCCTCCCAGGCCGGCGTTCCTGAAGACCCCATGCGCACGGGCCTGTACCGCACCCACGGGACCCCCCGTGTGCGCGGGCTGCTACATCGGGTTTCTGGAGACCCCGTGCGCACGGGCTCCACTTACCACGTGCGCATGGGGCCGCCTGCGTGTGGCTGTTGGGCTTTGCCCTTGTATCCCCATTTCGTCCCTCCTTACCCCTTCATGCCTTGGACCTATATATACTCCTCTCCTTCCTTCATTTAGACTTAGCTAAGGATAGATCTAAACACTAGAGCCTAGGTCATGTACCTCCCGTTGTGGGATTCCTCTTATTGAGAGAGAGAGAGGACACTCCATTAGAGTTCTAGGCCTCCATCGGAGTAGGATCCATAGGATCATCAAGACCTCATCTCCTTTGGATTTGGGATGAACATTACCATGTATCTTGTTTCCCTTTGATTGTTCTTGTACCTTGTGAATCTCATGTGTTTATGAGTCTAGTGGATGTGTGATTGGACTTGTTCTTGAGTGTTTCCCCCTTGTGTTCATCTTGTTCTTGAGGGATTCCCCTCCAATTCATGAAAGATCTCCATCTTAGGGTTCCACCCTATATCATCTTGGTATCTAGAGCCTTGGTTTCCCAGGAAATTGGAGCTCCCCTCCTTGTTTTGTAGCCTAATTTTGCTTGTTCTTACCCAATTTCGAAAATTCCTCACAAAAAGAGCAATACCAATTTTTTTGTGATTTGAAGTTTTTGTTGATTTTGATCCGTGGATCTGATGTTTAGCAAGTAGATCTACCTCCATTTGCGTCCCCATACCCCAATTTATCTTTTTTCCTCTAATTTGACAAAAAAAAATTGGGCAATTTCCACCAGCCCCATGCCCACGGGCTCCCCACCCCGTGCCCACGGGCCCCCGCGAAGTCCCAGGTGACTCCATGCCCTCGGTACGTGTACCATGTGCACGAGACCCCGTGCCCACAGCCCTAGACCTCGTGCGCACGGCCCTCCCAGAAACAACCGTACGAGCTTTACGTTTTTGCCCATAACTCTCACCTCCGAACTCCGATTTGGGTTTTCTTTGGCTTGTTGAAAAGCTAGAGATGTGCCCGAGCTGCTCATATTGGTTTTACCACCATTTGACTCCATCAAATTTTGCGCATTTTTGCATCTTTTACATAGCCCATACACCATATCTTCCGCATAACCACCATAGCATTCCGCAAAACTAACCCATTTTGGTTGCCTTTGCATTTTGTGGTTGTTTGAGTTGTGATTTGAGTCTCCTAAGGTGTTTTGGATACTTAGGGACGGTTACATAATCATTCACCACCAGTGAGTTGTATCATTCCATCGACTACATCCACTACGAGCTTCGCCATCGACAACAACCATCCATCCTTTGAGACCATCTTCAACCGGAAGCAAGGCCGGTTACCCCCGACTTCATGAAAGGTTAAGTGTGACGAAGGTATAGATTCTGTCATATACTTCTCCTTCCTTGCCATTTCATCTTAGCTCCACCTTCTTTTCGAATACCTTCATATCCATTGAGACTAGCTATCCGAGTATTGTCGGGCTTCGCGAAAACTTGTGCACCATAGTGATATGATATCATATTGTTGCATCATTTGCTCCATCATCATGGTATCATATTGTTCCATCATTAGATATATCACACAGTACAATTGCTTGCTCCTGTGCATATCTTGTGATACTTGTCCCATATGTTTGGTTGAGGCTCAATAAGAAAAGTGGAAAGGAAGAGAAGAGCGGAAAAAAACTTTTAAGCAAGAAAAAAAGATCATAAGATTATAAGCAAAAGAGAGTTGAGCAGAAAAAGAGATACTTGTGCATGAGGATACATGGAATAGTAAACATTTTGCTTGCATGCATATAGGTTGGTGCCAAGTGGTGAATCGTGCCCAAGTGTGCAATCAAGCTAGTGTCTCTCCTAGTGTTTGTGCAACACAAGCTTAGTCTTCGTTAGGCAATTTTGTATTGCTCATCCCTATAGTTGCACAAGCCCCATTATCCCATTGTGTGTGTTTCCTTATTGTCATCCTCTATATTTGTGATCACTTGCTTTGCATTTTGAGTCATTTGGCTTGATTTCAAGATTTACAATATCTTGGACTTCAATTTGCATGAAATTTGTGCCACTTGTCCTAACCAAGCCACTCGGTAAGCTTTACTTTGTAGGTGTGAGTGAACAAGTCCGGTACCAATTCCATTATTCTTTCATTTCACATTGAGTGACATGAGATACATCCTCAACTTTGGGAAACGATAGCTTGGTATTGTTTATCTCATTTCCTACTCACCTTTGCTTGAGTATTGTGATGGATAGGCAAAGCACATCATCTTCGGTCTATAGCCCCGATGACGAGTTCGATGCCATGAAGAACCTCATCGACGCCAAGATGGAAAAGCACATGGAGGAGCTCAAGGTCCTCATCAACAACCGCAAGCAGTCTTCCTCATCTGCGAGAAGACGCTCAAGTGCAAAGACTCCCAAGCTACCATCTCCGGCAAGTACACCCCGACATCGACACCGACAAGACCAAGACGCTCAAGTTCATCAAGGGTGTGCCGCAAGAATGGAAGAGCGACCTTCCGGACGCGCGTTGGCTTCTCTACCAACACCGTGCACATGGGCCTTCGACCCCTGTGCACATGGGACCCCGTGCACACGGCCTCCTACAACCCCGTGCGCACTGGCCACACACACTCGCGACATTAACATCGACACTTCGGCTTCTTCAAAAACTTTGGCATCTTCGCCATGTGACTTCAAGGCATCTTTGCCTTTCGATGTATGACATCTTAGCCTATTCCACGAGCTCAAGTCCGCGACTTCCACGAGCTACTACGACTTTGACGCCGACTATGAGATTCCATTCTTTGGGAATCATGACCCCGAAGAGTACCTCGAGTGGGAGCGCAAGATGGATGAATACCTCAAGGTACACCAAGTGCCCTCTGACGATCAAGTGAAGTGCGCCACAAGTACCTTCCACGAGTATGCATCGATATGGTGGCTTCATAGACCTTCGACAAGCTTCACCATGACGTGGCCCATGATGAGGAAAGCGATGAGGCGAGAATTTGTGCCTTCCACCTGCACGAAACATCTTCAACGCCACTTGGAGAACACCATACATGGATTCAAGTCCCTCGATGAGTACTTCAAGGACATGAAGAAATCCTTGCGATGAGCCGGCGTGGAAAACCCCATTTGGATGAAGTTCTACTTCTCGATGGGATTGAACAACGACATCGCCGAGAATATCTTCACCAACAACTATGAGTCCCTCGACGACATGTACATTGGTGCTCTCAAGGTGCAACAAGAACTCATGAAGGCAAAGTCTACTCAACCCCAAGCATCCTTCACGATGACTACGCTCCAAGACGGCGAGCATGAGGCTAGTACCATTGAGATGACCGAGCATGGGATTTTCCCTTCGGTCATGGATGAGAGTGATGATGTGCCATCTTCGGCCTTCATCCATGATGACGACTTCGAGACAGTTGAGCATGGGATTTTCCCTTCGACAAAGGAGGTGTATGGTGATGAGTTGAGAGACTTATGCCACCATATTGAGAGTGAGAGTGAGATCACCACTAGCCCCATATATGATGAGTTGCCCCAATTCTCATGTGAGGAGAGCCACCACCACCACCACCCAAGTGAGATGAGTGACTCCACCATATGTGACATTGAGTGCACCTACCATGAGGGAGTGAGTGAGCCACCACCACATGGAGAGAGTGAGATAGTTGATTGGGCTTGTGAGGACATTTTCACCTCTAACAACTTGACCTCCACCTCTATTGTGTCTTCTCATTTGGTGCTAGGTCCAATATATGATGATGCCCCGATCCTCGATGACTTCGTCCTTCCTTTGGACAAGACGATGGCCATGGTGGAATATGATGCACCCCCCACATGGTTCCATCAAGATGACGATGATGACCTTGAATTGGTCCTTGCCACCTCAGCTACACCACATGAGTGGATTGAGAAAGGTAATATAGGTGAAGGTGATGCTCTAGTCCCACTAGTGGACATTCTTGACATTGCTTGCTTGCATGATGTTGATCCACCTATTGCCATGCTTCATGCTAGTTTGACTACCTCATGTGATGCATTACCCATTTATGACGAGTATGATGATTGTCATGTGGAGTCTATTAGTTGTGATGCCATGTTGCATAGGATCTCTTGTGATCATTTTTTAGGTCACATCATGTTTGATAATCCTCTTGACTTGTCATATGTGATGCATGAGATCAACAATATGTCATATTTGCAATCTCATCGTAGTAACTATGCATGTGCCATTAAAATCAATCCAATTTGTTCATATGTCATAGATGACAAACCCATGGTTATTGGCATTTGTTTTTCTTGTGATGATATTGATATGCTCCCTTTGCATCAATTCTATCATATGCCATTCCATGACCACCTAGCTTCAGATATGCATTGTTTTGAATGCTATTCCACTTCTCCATATTATGCTTCCACTATTGCTCATGAGGAGACCCCCATAGTTTCCTCATACATTTTAGGAGATTTTGATCCATCCCATCCTTTGCATGATCCTAATATTTGTGTGCACAATATGCTCCCCATGAAAAGAAATGCTATTGTTGTGCCACATACTTGCCATAATTTGTGTCCCCATCGTGTTATACATAATGACTATTATTTCATGATCGATGACATGTTCTTGTACCAAGCATCAAATTTCTTTGAGCTTTGCGTGTCCTGTGCTAACTCACACGTGCACATACACATCATGATGGATGATGTGTACATTTACCACGCACACACTTTCTTTGGCTTGTGTCTCTTTTGTGTAGGTACCCATGCATACTCGTCAACCTCGCAAGAGCACGAGTTGATGAAAAGAGCTCTAGAGAGCAATGATGAATTGGGATTCCGTGGATTGACTTTCCAACTGTTTCCTCCACGCAATGACTTCACGCAATACTTCTACATGGCCCTCACATGGTTATGGCTTCTTGTCCATTATATATCATTTGCCCATATTTCCATGTTCACCTTGCATGATATGCTCATTTCGATGCCTTTGCCATGCATTTGTGAGCCATGCTTCGCATTACACATGATCCATGATTCTACTCCTTGTATGTGTGTTTGCAAGCTTGGTGGAGATATTGCTTGTTATTGCCATGTTTGATTTGTGCTCCATGCCTATGATGATATTGATGCTTGCTCCATTACTTGTATTGATTACGATATGTCATGTGCATTGCCTATGCCTATTATTTGCCCACATGACATGATTGCCATGATTTCCTCTAGTGTGTTGCATCTTCACACCACTAGTTTGCATGACATAGTTGATATGCTTGCCTTGATTCTTGCATCACCGATGATTCATACTTGCTCGTTTCATGTGGTTGATTGCCACTATTTCCATGCTTTGCACATGATTGATATTGCTTCTTGTCATATATCTCCATATGTTGTATCTCTCATGCTAGATGATTTTCCATGTATTGAGTGCAACAATGCTTTTCGTCTTGCGAATGAGATTGCCCCCATAGCTTTCCCACACAAATTCGGAGATTTTGACCTATTTCATGTGAAGCATGTCTACCTTCCTTCTTTGCACCATATGCCTAGTGCCATGAATATTGACATTGTTGCATCATATTATTCATGCACTTTTGTTACTAATGGTTATGTGCAATAGAAGAGAACCATCATGATGGATGATGTCTTTATCTACCATGCACATACGTTCTTTGCTTTGTTGTGTGCATGTGTAGGATACTTGGACTTCGTGTCAACCTCTACTTCACGTGAGTTGATAATTCGAGCTCTTGAGAGCAAGCCTCATACTTTCTACCATGACTCGCTTTTACAACAAATTTGCATGCGCTTCGGCATTGTGAAGGATACCCAAGGACACGCCTTCGAGGTGACATCTTTCTTGAGCATGGATATTGCAGATCATACTACTTGTGTTGCTTGCACCATGAGACTTATTGGCCATCTTGGACCACTTGATAGCGCACATGTTAGAGATCTTGCTTCTACTTGCCATTTTCACATTTCCATGCCTCATGGTATACATGCCTTGTGTGTTGCATCCAACTTGTTGCCTACTTGCTCATATCACATGATTGGTTGCACCAATGTCATCGCTTCACATATGCCATGCCCCTTTGTTTGTCACATGCTTGACTTATTTGCCTCACACATGTTGAACAATTGCCCTTTCTATTGTGTTGAGTGCCACACTATTTTCACTACACCCTATGCAAAAGATGCTTGGATTGTCTTGCACTTACCCCATGTGTTTAGACATCTCCTCTTATTTGGTGTTGTGAATGGTTCCTATGCATACCATAGACCATTTGTTGAGTACTTTATGCATGTTTTCTATGACCATGAGGTAGATGCTTGTTCACTTGTGAAACATATTTGCATCTCTATATCACACTTGCATGCTTGTTTCAATGATGTACTTGATTGTGCTCAACCTATATGCTTAATTGCCATGCCACACTTATTTGTCACACCATATGCTATGCTTGATGACAACACTTGTTGGGTGAATATCCTCTTGAATACTTGGTTTTGCACTAACGCTAACCACATTTGTCTTTTCAAGTGCTTGTTATCTTTGCTCCTTTTGAAGGAATTACAAGACGGTGCGAAATTGGAGAGTGCCCATTTCGAACTTAAAGATGACGAACGCTTGGTGATCGTCAAATTATTCACGGCGACAACATCTCTTTCCCATGGTGATTTGGATTTCGATCTGAGGTCGGATCTTTCCCAAGGGGGAGGGGATGATACGGAGCATCCTATGGACATCACCATGTCAAGAGTTCCATTGCTAAGAGACACGCCCAACCTCTACTTCAAGCATACTAAGGTGAACTCCATCCTTAATGCGAGTCTCCTTAGTCTCTTCGAGGATGGTATACTACTTGACCCCTCTCTCGAATGCATACATAGATGTGAGCGAAGCTACACATTCATCGAGGAGGAGTCCAAGCTGAAGAGAACATCTACACCATCCAAGAGGGAACCCTGGAAGCGGAGAAGGAATCGCCAAGAAGAAGGCACCAGCTCCCAGGCGACCTCGTACGCACGGGCCCCTCCGACTCCGTGCCCACGGGCCTCCCAGGCTGGTGGTCCTGAAGTGTTGGGGAACGTAGTATTTCAAAAAAATTCCCTACACACACGCAAGATCATGGTGATGTATAGCAATGAGAGGGGAGAGTGTCGTCCACGTACCCTCGTAGACCGTAAGCGGAAGCATTATGACAACGCGGTTGATGTAGTCATACGTCTTCACGATCGACCGATCCTAGTACCGAACGTACGGCACCTCCGCGATTTGCACACATTCATCTCAGTGATATCCCACGAACTCACGATCTAGTAGAGCTTCAAGGGAGAGTTCTGTCAGCACGACGGCGTGATGACGGTGATGATGAAGTTACCGATGCAGGGCTTCGCCTAAGCACTACAACGATATGACTAAGGTGTGTTTTTGTGGAGGGGGGCACCGCACACGGCTAAAAGATCAATGATCAACTTGTGTGTCCATGGGGTGCCCCCACCCCCGTATATAAAGGAGTGGAGGAGGGGGAGGGGTCGGCCCTCTATGCCACGCCCTAGGAGGAATCCTACTCCCAGCGGGAGTAGGAACCCCCCTTCCAATAGTAGGAGTAGGAGGGAAGGAAGGAGGGGAGAGGAGGAAGGAAAGGGGGGCGCCGCCCCCCCTTCCTTGTCCAATTCGGACTAGAGGGGGAGGGGGCGCGCGGCCAGCCCTGGCTGCCCCTTCCTCTCTCTCCCAAGGCCCATGAAGCCCACTTCACTCCCTGGGGGGTTCCGGTAGCCCCCGATACTCTGGTAAATGCCCGAAACTATCCGAAACTTTTCCGATGTCCAAACATAGACTTCCAATATATCGATCTTTATGTCTCGGACATTCCGAGACTCCTCATCATGTCCCTGATCATATCCGGGAGTCCGAACTACCTTCGGTACATCAAAACTCATAAACTCATAATACCGATCGTCACCAAACGTTAAGCATGCGGACCCTACGGGTTCGAGAACTATGTAGAGATGACCGAGACTCATCTCCGGTCAATAATCAACAGCGAAACCTGGATGCTCATATTAGTTCCTACATATTCTACGAAGATCTTTATCGGTCAAACCGCATAACAGTATACGTTGTTCCCTTTGTGATCGGTATGTTATTTGCCCGAGATTCGATCGTCGGTATCTCAATACGTAGTTCAATCTCATTACCGGCAAGTCTCTTTACTAATTCTGTAATGCATCATCTCGTGACTAACTCATTAGTCATTTGCTTGCAAGGCTTATAGTGATGTGCATTACCGAGAGGGCCCAGAGATACCTCTCCGACACTTGAAGTGACAAATCCTATTCTCGATATATGCCAACACCACAAACACCTTCGGAGACACCTGTAGAGCATCTTTATAATCACCCAGTTACGTTGTGACATTTGATAGCACACAAGGTGTTCCTCCGGTATTTGGGAGTTGCATAATCTCATAGTCATAGGAACATGTATAAGTCATGAAGAAAGCAATAGCAGTAAAACTAAATGATCAAGTGCTAAGCTAACGGAATGGGTCAAGTCAATCACATCATTCACCAATGATGTGATCTCGTTAATCAAATTACAACGCATGTCTATGGCGAGGAAACATAACCATCTTTGATTCAACGAGCTAGTCAAGTAGAGGCATACTAGTAACACTTTGTTTGTCTTATATATTCACACATGTATTATGTTTCCAGTTAATACAATTCTAGCATGAATAATTAACTTTTATCATGATATAAGGAAATATAAATAACAACTTTATTATTGCTTCTAGGGCATATTTCCTTCAGTCTCCCACTTGCACCCATGGAGTCTTGGTGCTGATCATGTTTTTCTCGTGAGAGAGGCTTAGTCAACGGGTCTGCAACATTCAGATCCATATGTATCTTGCAAATGTCTATGTCTCCCTCCTTGACTTGATCGCGGATGGAATTGAAGCATCTCTTGATGTGCTTGGTTCTCTTGTGAAATCCGGATTCATTTGCCAAGGCAATTGCACCAGTATTGTCACAAAAGATTTTCATTGGATCCAATGCACTGGGTATGACACCTAGATCGGATATGAACTCCTTCATCCAGACTCCTTCATTTGCTGCTTCCGAAGCAGCTATGTACTCTGCTTCACATGTAGATCCCGCCACGACACTTTGCTTAGAAGTGCACCAACTGACAGCTCCACCATTCAATAAAAATACGTATCCGGTTTGTGACTTAGAGTCATCCGGATCAATGTCAAAGCTTGCATCGACGTAACCATTTACGACGAGCTCTTTCTCACCTCCATAAACGAGAAACATATCCTTAGTATTTTTCACATATTTCAGGATGTTCTTGACCGCTTTCCAGTGATCCACTCCTGGATTACTTTGGTACCTCCCTACTAAACTAATAGCAAGGCACACATCAGGTCTGGTACACAGCAATGCATACATGATAGAGCCTATGGCTGAAGCATAGGGAACACCTTTCATTTTCTCTCTATCTTCTGTAGTGGTCGGGCATTGAGTCTTACTCAACTTCACACCTTCTTACACAGGCAAGAACCCTTTCTTTGACTAGTCCATTTTGAACTAGTTCAAAAGTTTATCAAGGTATGTGCTTTGTGAAAGTCCAATTAAACGTCTTGATCTATCTCTATAGATCTTGATGCCTAATATATAGGCAGCTTCACCGAGGTCTTTCATTGAAAAATACTTATTCAAGTATCCTTTTATGCTATCCAGAAATTCTATATCATTTCCAATCAATAATATGCCATCTACATATAATATCAGAAATGCTATAGAGCTCCCACTCACTTTCTTGTAAATACAGGCTTCTCCAAAAGTCTATATAAAACCATATGCTTTGATCACCTCATCAAAGCATATATTCCAACTACGAGATGCTTGCACTAGTCCATATATGGATCGCTGGAGCTTGCACACTTTGTTAGCACCTTTAGGATCGAAAAAACCTTTTGGCTGCATCATATGCAACTCCTCTTTGAGGTATCCATTAAGGAATGCAGTTTTGACATCCATTTACCAAATTTCATAATCATAAAATGCAGCAATTGCTAACATGATTCGGACAGACTTAAGCATCGCTACGGAAGAGAAAGTCTCATCGTAGTCAACTCCTTGAACTTGTCGAAAACATTTCGCAACAAGTCGAGCTTTGTAGACAGTGACATTACCGTCAGCGTCGGTGTTCCTCTTGAAGATCCATTTATTTTCAATGGCTTGCTGATCATCGGGCAAGTCAACCAAAGTCCAGACTTTGTTCTCATACATGGATCCCATCTCAGATTTCATGGCCTCAAGACATTTTGTAAAATATGGGCTCATCATCGCTTCCTCATAGTTCGTAGGTTCATCATGGTCTAGTAACATGACTTCCAGAACTGGGTTGCCATACCACTCTGGTTCGGAACGTACTCTGGTTGATCTGCGAAGTTCAGCAGTAACTTGATCCGAAGTTTCGTGATCATCATCATTAGCTTCCTCACTAATTTGTGTGGGAATCAATGGAACTTGTTTCTGTGATGCACTACTTTCCAATTCGGGAGAAGGTACAATTACCTCCTCAAGTTCTACTTTCCTCCACTCACTTCTTTCGAGAGAAACTCCTTCTCTAGAAAGGATCCATTCTTAGCAACGAATATCTTGCCTTCAGATCTGTGGTAGAAGGTGTACCCAATAGTCTCCTTTGGGTATCCTATGAAGACACATTTCTCCGACTTGGGTTCGAGCTTATCAGGTTGAAGCTTTTTCACATAAGCATCGCAGCCCCAAACTTTAAGAAACGAAAACTTTGGGTTCTTTCCAAACCATAGTTCATAAGGTGTTGTCTCAACGGATTTAGATGGTTCCCTATTTAACGTGAACGCAGCTGTCTCTAAAGCATAACCCCAAAACGATAGTGGTAAATCGGTAAGAGACATCATAGATCGCACCATATCTAATAAAGTGCGGTTACGACGTTCGGACACACCATTACGCTGTGGTGTTCTGGGTGGCGTGAGTTGTGAAACTATTCCACATAGTTTCAAATGAAGACCAAACTCGTAACTCAAATATTTGCCTCCACGATCAGATCGTAGAAACTTTATTTTCTTGTTACGATGATTCTCTACTTCACTCTGAAATTCTTTGAACTTTTAAATGTTTCAGACTTGTGTTTCATTAAGTAGATATATCCATAACTGCTCGAATCATCATTGAAGGTCAGAAAATAACGATATTCGTCGCGAGCCTTAACACTCATTGGTCCACATACATCAGTATGTATGATTTCCAACAAATCAGTTGCTCGGTCCATTGTTTCGGAGAACGGAGTTTTAGTCATCTTGCCCATGAGGCATGGTTCGCAAGAACCAAGTGATTCATAATCAAGTGATTCCAAAAGTCCATCAGTACGGAGTTTCTTCATGCGCTTTACACCAATATGACCTAAACGGCAGTGCCACAAATAAGTTGCACTATCATTATTAACCTTGCATCTTTTGGCTTCAATATTATGAATATGTGTATCACTACGATCGAGATCCAACAAGAATAGACCACTCTTCAAGGGTGCATGACCATAAAAGATATTACTCATATAAATAGAACAACCATTATTCTCATATTTAAATGAATAACCGTCTCGTAATAAACAAGATCGAGATATAATGTTCATGCTTAACGCTGGTACCAAATAATAATTATTCATGTCTAAAACTAATCCCGAAGGTACATGTAGAGGTAGCGTGCCGACAGCGATCACATCGACTTTGGAACCATTTCCCACACGCATTGCCACCTCGTCCTTAGCTAATCTTTATTTAATCCGTAGCCCCTGTTTCGAGTTACAAATATTAGCAACTGAACCAGTATCGAATACCCAGGTGCTACAACGATCATTAGTAAGGTACACACATGTATATCATATATACCTTTGTTCACTTTTCCATCCTTCTTATCCGCCAAATACTTGGGGCAGTTCCGCTTCCAGTGTCCAGTCCCTTTGTAGTAGAAGCACTCAGTTTCACGCTTGGCTCCAGACTTGGGTTTCTTCATGGGAGTAGAAACTGTCTTGCTATTCTTCTTGAAGTTCGCCTTCTTTCCCTTGCCCTTTTTCTTGAAACTAGTGGTATTGTTAACCATCAACACTTGATGCTCCTTTTTTATTTCTACTTCCGCAGCTTTGAGCATAGCGAAGAGCTCGTGAATTGTCTTCTGCATCCCTTGCATGTTATAGTTCATCACGAAGCCTTTATAGCTTGGTGGTAGTGATTGAAGAACTCTATCACTAACACTATCTTCGTCAACTTTTCAACCAAGTTGAGTCATATGATTGTAGTACCCAGACATTCTGAGCAAGTGTTCACTGATTGAACTATTCTCCTCCATCTTACAACTGTAGAACTTATTGGAAATCTCATATTTCTCAATCCGGGCATTTGCTTGAAATATTAACTTCAACTCCTGGAACATCTCATATGCTCCATGACGTTCAAAATGTCGTTGAAGTCCCGGTTCAAAGCCGTAAAGCATGGCACACTGAACTATCGTGTAGTCATCCGAACGAGCATGCCAGACGTTCATAACATCCGGAGTAGCTCCTGCAGCAGGCTTGTTACCTAGCGGTGCTTCAAGGACATAATTCTTCTGTGCAGAAATGAGGATAATCCTCAAGTTACGGACCGGTCCGTGTGGTTGCTAACATAATCTTTCAACTTAGCTTTCTCTAGGAACGCATTAAAATTCAATGGAACAATAGCAGGGGCCATCTGTCTACAACAACATAGACATGCAAAATACTATCAGGTACTAAGTTCATGATAAATTAAAGTTCAATTAATCAAATTACTTAAGAACTCCCACTTATACAGACATCTCTCTAATCATCTAAGTGATCACGTGATCCATATCAACTAAACCATGTCCGATCATCACGTGAGATGGAGTAGTTTTCAATGGTGAACATCTTATGTTGATCATATCTACTATATGATTCATGCTCGACCTTTCGGTCTCCAGTGTTCCGAGGCCATATCTGCATATGCTAGGCTCATCAAGTTTAACCCGAGTATTCTGCGTGTGCAAAACTGGCTTGCACCCGTTGTATGTGAACGTAGAGCTTATCACACCCGATCATCACGTGGTATCTCGGCACGACGAACTTTCGCAACGGTGCATACTCAGGGAGAACACTTATACCTTGAAATTTAGTGAGAGATCATCTTATAATGCTACCGTCGATCTAAGCAAAATAAGATGCATAAAAGATAAACATCACATGCAATCAATATAAGTGATATGATATGGCCATCATCATCTTGTGCCTCTGATCTTCATCTCCAAGGCACCGTTATGATCACCATCGTCACCGGCGCGACACCTTGATCTCCATCGTAGCATCGTTGTCATCTCACCAACTATTGCTTCTACGACTATCGCTACCGCTTAGTGATAAAGTAAAGCAATTACATGGCGATTGCATTTCATACAATAAAGCGACAACCATATGGCTCCTGCCAGTTGCCGATAACTCTGTTACAAAACAGGATCATCTCATACAATAAAATTTAGCATCATGTCTTGACCATATCACATCACAACATGCCCTGCAAAAACAAGTTAGACGTCCTCTACTTTGTTGTTGCAAGTTTTACGTGGCTGCTACGGGCTTAGCAAGAACCGTTCTTACCTACGCATCAAAACCACAATGATATTTTGTCAAGTATGTGTTGTTGTAATCTTCAGAAGGACCGGGCATAGCCACACTTGATTCAACTAAAGTTGGAGAAATTGACACCCGCCTGCCACCTGTGTGTGAAGCACGTCGGTAGAACCAGTCTCGCGTAAGCGTACTCGTAATGTTGGTCCGGACCGCTTCATCCAACAATACCGCCGAATCAAATTATGACATGCTGGTAAGCAGTATGACTAGTATCGTCCACAACTCACTTGTGTTCTACTCATGCATATAACATCTACGCATAAACCTGGCTCGTGATGCCACTGTTGGGGAACGTAGTATTTCTAAAAAATTCCCTACGCACACGCAAGATCATGGTGATGTATAACAATGAGAGGGGAGAGTGTCGTCCATGTACCCTCATAGACCGTAAGCGGAAGCGTTATGACAACGCAGTTGATGTAGTCGTACGTCTTCACGATCGACCGATCCTAGTACCGAATGTATGGCACCTCCGCGATCTACACACATTCAGCTCGGTGACGTCCCACGAACTCACGATCCAGTAGATCTTCGAGGGAGAGTTCCATCAGCACGACGGCGTGATCACGGTGATGATGAAGTTACTGATGCATGGCTTGGCCTAAGCACTACAACGATATGACCAAGGTGTGTTTCTATGAAGGGGGGCACCGCACACGGCTAAAAGATCAATGATCAACTTGTGTGTCCATGGGGTGCCCCCACCCCCGTATATAAAGGAGTGGAGGAGGGGAGGGGTCGGCCCTCTATGGCGTGCCCTAGAAGGCATCCTACTCCCACCGGGAGTAGGAATCCCCCTTCCAATGGTAGGAGTAGGAGGGAAGGAAGGAAAGGGGGGCGCCCCCCTTCCTTGTCCAATTCGGACTAGAGGGGGAGGGGGCGCACGGCCAGCCCTGGCTACCCCTTTCTCTCTCTCCCAAGGCCCATGAGGCCCACTTCACTCCTCGGGGGGTTCCGGTAGCCCCCCGGTACTCCGGTAAATGCCCGAAACTATCTGGAACCTTTCCGGTGTCCAAACATAGACTCCCAATATATCGATCTTTATGTCTCGGACATTTTGAGACTCCTCGTCATGTCCGTGATCATATCTGGGACTCCGAACTACCTTCGGTACATCAAAACTCATAAACTCGTAATATCGATTGTCACCAAACGTTAAGCGTGCGGACCCTACGGGTTTGAGAACTATGTAGACATGACCGAGACTCATCTCCGGTCAATAACTAACAACGAACCTGGATGCTCATATGGTTCCTACATATTCTACGAAGATCTTTATCGGTCAAACCGCATAACAATATATGTTGTTCCCTTTGTCATCGGTATGTTAATTGCCCGAGATTCGATCATCGGTATCTCAATATCTAGTTCAATCTCGTTACCGGCAAGTCTCTTTAATCGTTCTGTAATGCATCATCTCGTGACTAACTCATTAGTCATTTGCTTGCAAGGCTTATAGTGATGTGCATTATCGAGAGGGCCAGAGATACCTCTCCGACACTCGGAGTGACAAATCCTATTCTCGATCTATGCCAAGACCACAAACACCTTCGGAGACACCTGTAGAGCATCTTTATAATCACCCAGTTACGTTGTGATGATTTGATAGCACACAAGGTGTTCCTCCGGTATTCGGGAGTCGCATAATCTCATAGTCATACGAACATGTATGAGTCATGAAGAAAGCAATAACAGTAAAACTAAACGATCAAGTGCTAAGCTAACGGAATGGGTCAAGTCAATCACATCATTCACCAATGATGTGATCCCGTTAATCAAAAGACAACGCATGTCTATGGCTAGGAAACATAACCATCTTTGATTCAACGAGCTAGTCAAGTAGAGGAATACTAGTGACACTTAGTTTGTCTTATATATTCACACATGTATTATGTTTCCGGTTAATACAATTCTAGCATGAATAATAAACATTGATCATGATATAAGGAAATATAAATAACAACTTTGTTATTGCCTCTAGGGCATATTTCCTTCATGAAGACCCCATGCGCACGGGCTGTTGCGTCGGGTTTCTGGAGACCCCGTGCCCACAGGCCCGTCTGCGTGTGGCTGTTGGGCTTTGCCCTTGTATCCCCATTTCGTCCCTCCTTACACCTTCATGCCTTGGACCTATATATACTCCTCTCCTTCCTCCATTTAGACTTAGCTAAGGATAGATCTAAACACTAGAGCCTAGCTCATGTACCTCCCCTTGTGGGATTCCTCTTCCTGAGAGAGAGAGAGAGAGAGAGAGAGAGAGAGAGAGAGAGAGAGAGAGAGAGAGGACACTGCATTGGAGTTCAAGGCCTCCATCGGAGAAGGATCCATAGGATCATCAAGACCTCATATCCTTTGGATTTGGTATGAATTTTACCATGTATCTTTTTTCCCTTTGATTGTTCTTATACCTTTTGAATCTCATGTGTTTGTGAGTCTAGTGGATGTGTGATTGGACTTGTTCTTGAGTGTTTCCCCCTTGTGTTCTTCTTGTTCTTGAGGGATTCCCCTCCAATTCGTGAAAGATCTCCATCTTAGGGTTCCACCCTATATCACAGGGTTATCTCGCTAGCTCCGCGCTTGTGTGCTTGACACGTTGCGGGACGTGTATCATCTGCGGGTTCTCCTCGTAGGGAGAGGTTGCCATGTGGCTAATGGCTTCCACTTAATCACTTTGCGGCTTGACACCGCATTGATTGACGACGTGAGTCGTGGAGGAGCGGTCGGTGAGGCGGTTTAGCCTCCGCGAGTCCCGGCAGTCCTTGCCGGGATGCCTTGATTGTCTACTTCTGTGGATGGCCTCTCCCCTTGCCGGGCTCGCCTGCCCGGCATGGGAGGCCTTTCTCTTGGCAATGTCTTGGTTTTATTGCCTGGTCTTGGTCTCTTTGATCTGCTTGTTGGTCCCTCGAACCTCTTGGTCGCTTGTACTCCGACTTGGGTTAGTGCCTCAATCTTGCTCCCGTGCCTATGCACAGTCAGGGCAACAGACCCAGTATTTGTTGTACCAACACCATGTTGGGAGGATACGTGCATGATACCTAACGCCAACCGCTGCCTCTAATACTAACTTGGATGACTTTGTAGCATCACGTGGCCTTTTTAAACCTGCCTCAAAACGGATCTCCATTCTTTCTCCTCTAGATTTAGTTAAACTATCGAGCATTAGCCCTCATGTCTGTTTCGTCTTGCGCCTAGGTGCTAGTCCAACAATGAACATAGGAAGTGTTAGTGTACATCAAAATTTGAGACTACATATAAAGAAGCATGCAACTGTAACTTGACTCCAGCAACTACCTTCTTGCTGTTGAAGCTCATAAGGTTTATCTGATCTTTCCAACTCGTATTGTATCAAGAGTGCTTCAGAAGTAGTGACAGGTGGCAAGGGAGCTTGGGAACCTGCTGCTAGCTGAGTTGACGAATGAGTAACTCGTGCAGCTGGTGGTACTATGGAAGGTGTTGCAACAACTAGGGCTGTCGTTGCTTGTTTGGTGACAGCTATTAGTGTCTGTTTGGATTGTTTTGCAGCTCGTGTAGCATCGGATACCGCGTTTGTACAATTTTCTGGTGGACTTTGACCTTCTATTGCACCATCAGTACCACCAGAATCTGCATAATTCTTCCGCTTCCGTTCCCCAGCCATTATGTGTTCCTTCCTCTTTCTCTCTGCCATGTCAAGTCAAGCCGACAAGAAAAAGGAATAAAAAAATTGTTCTTCCGAACAAATTGATGTGTGATACAGACGAACTGAACTTTGATGTTAGACAACCGCATGATAGGAGGATGTAATATGTATAAAAAATAGGACGACATGAGATAATAAGAACTATGATGTCTAAACTAAGCAGAAGGCATTTCAATAAATTAGAAGCAATGCAATGGAAGGTAGACACTACCAAGTAATTGGCCTCCCGTCATTAGTGCCATTGCATATTCACAACATTGCATATTCACAACTATGATGTGTAAACTAAGCAGAAGGCATTTCAACAAATTAGAAGCAATGAAAGCTAGACACCATATGTAAGACGCAACGAACATCACTCTACCAAGTTAAAACTGTCTCGTCATTAGTGCCATTTCAAAAAATTAGTAGTACAATCTAGAAATTAATGCGAGATCTAAACTATATCAGACTCCCAAGTTAAACGTGTCTTGTGAAAAGTGATTGTTGCAGGTTACACAACAGTAGTACTTTGATGTAAGAACATGGTGTGATAGACAAATATTGTATGTTCTAGAAACAAGAACACGTGTCTTATTCACAAGTATAATGTGTACAGTAAGCAGGTGGAATTCAACAAAATTAGAAGCAATACAAGCTAGACATCATACATACGATGCAACCACATATAACAGTGCCATGTTAGAGGGGGCACGTGTGATGGTGGACAAGGGGGGCCGTGCTCATCATCAACACAGCTACGTTGAGTGTCTATGCATGTGTTGTCTTCCAAATATTGTTGGGGGGATGGCGGATTAGAATCTGTAGAGGCCCTCCATTTGGAAGGAGCCCTTGATAATTTCCTTCTGCTTTATTGATTTTGCATTGTCAAGTAAAACCAACAAGTAAAAGCAATAAAATTAACTCTTCAAAACTCATTCATGCATGATACTGATGATCACTGCCTTGATGTAAGGCAAACACATGATACAAGGATGGAATATGTACGAAAAACAGGACGGCATGGCATATTCACAACTATTTGTGTAAACTAAGCAGAAGTAATTTAATCAAATTAGAAGCAATACAAGCTAGACACCGTATGCAACATGCAAGACAATATCACACTGCCAAGCTAGAGAAAGCACCTGGGATGCCGGTTTCGTCGGAAGACCACCATCAGTCCCTGCCTTAAATTTTTCCTTCCTCTTTCTTAATATTATTACCTTGTCAAGTAAAACCCACAAGAAAAATGAATAAAAATTTGCTTTTCAGAACTCATTGATGCAGGATGCTGATGAGCACTACTTTAATATAAGGTGACCGCATGATAGGACGATTGAATGTGTAAGAAAAAGGACAGCATTGCATATTCACAGCTATGATGTGTAAACTAAGCAGAAGGCATTTCAACAAATTAGATGCAATGAAAGCTAGGCACAATATGAAAGATGCAATGAATATCACTCTACCAAGTTAAAATTGTATCATCATAAGTGCCATTCCAACAAATTAGAAGTAGTACAAGCTAGAAAAGAGTGCGAGATGTAACCTATATCACACTCCCAAGTCAAACGTGTCTTATGATAAGTGATTGTTGCAGGTTACACAGCAGTAGTACTTTGATGTAAGAACATGGTGTGATAGACATATATTGTATGTTCTAGAAACAGAAACACAAGTCTTATTCACAAGTATAATGTGTAAAGTAAGCATATGGAATTCAACAAACTTAGAAGCAATACAAGCTAGACATCATACATAACATGCAAACACATATAATAGTGCAAAGTTAGAGGGAGCACATGTGATGGTGTACTAGGGGAGATGTGCTCATCATCAAGACAACTATGTTGAGTGTCTATGCATGTGTTGTCTCGCAAATCTTCTTGGGGGGCCTGGCGGAGTAGAATTTGTAGAGGCCCTCCATTTGGAAGGAGCACCTTTATCCACTACCTTGCTAATTTCCTTCCTCTTTATTGATTTTGAATTGTCAAGTAAAACCGACAAGAAAAAGCAATAAAATTCACTCTTCAGAACTCATTCATGATTGATACTAACAATCACTACTTTGATGTAAGGCAAACACATGATACCATGATGGAATATGTACGGAAAATAGGACGGCGTGGCATATTCACAAACTATTTGTGTAAACCAAGCAGAAGCCATTTCAACAAATAAGAAGCAATGCAAGCTAGACACCACATGAAAGATGCAACCAATATGACTCTAGCAAGTTAAAAGCGTCCCGTCATAAATGGCGTTTCAACAAATTAGAAGCAGCGCATGCTATAAATCATATGAAAGATGCAACCAACACACTGCATATACTAAAGGTGTCTCGTCATATAGATTGATGCAAGATACAAAAAAACAGTAGTTTTATGCAAGGACATGCTTAATACACAGATGTAGTATGTACCACAAACCAGAAGGCATGTCACATTAATAGTTATAATGTATAAACTAAGCAGAATAGCACATGCAATTTAACCAGATTGGAAGAATTACAATCTAGACACCATATGCAACAAGCAACCATATATCACACTACCAAGTTAGAGCAAACACCTGCGATGGTGGTGCATGGGAAATACGGTCATCAACTATAGAGCTATGTCCACTACTAGGAGAAGGGCTATAGATGGAATTGATACTAATGGCGCACCAGACAAGCAGTGCGCCATTAGTATATACTAATGGCGCACCACTCTCTGATACGCCATTAGAGTTCAAACTACTAATGGCGCACATGGCCCAGGGTGCGCCATTAGTATCAAAAAGTTTTTTTTGAACTAGTGCGCCTGTCCAAACATACTAATGGCGCATCCAGACACAGTGCGCCATTACTAGTTGTAACTAGTAATGGCGCACCTGTCGGCATAGTTTAAAAAACCGGACCGGACCGGCGGTCGAACCAGAAAAAATCGGAACCGGCAGCGTCATCGGGTTTTTAAGATAATAAGACCGTTCTACAATCAAACCGAAGAAAACCGGTCAAACTGGCCGGTTTTTTGGAAAACCGGTGAAAAAACCGGGTCATTGAACCAGGAAAAACCAGAAAAAATGTTTTGCTAGAAATTAAGATTTGATCCAAGGTCGTGTAAGCAGTACATGTGGCCTGTCCATGGCCCGATAACCAAGTTGGTTGTGCTATTTTGTTGTCCACTACATGGATATAATTTTATTGACCATTATTTCACACTATATTAGAACATATATTAATTAACATATATTATTTTATTGCTTAAAAAATCAACAATCGAACCGGTGAACCGGTGGTCCGACCGATAAAAACCTGAACCGACAACCTTTCCGGTTCGATTTCCGGTTCGGTTTTTTAAACTATGCCTGTCGGAAAGTGCGCCACTAATGTTGTTTTTTTATTATATTTTTATTCTTTTTTTTGCAAAACTTCTAATGGCGCATTGTTCCACAGTGCGCCATTACTAGTTTAAACTAGTAATGGCGCACTGTGGGACAATGCGCCATTAGTATTTTTTTTCAAAACTAGTAATGGCGCACTAAGAAGATGCGCCATTAGTAACCTGGATTACTAATGGCGCATTTAGAGTGGGTGCGCCATTAGTAAGTGGGCAGCAACAAGATATTTTAGACAACCTCTCCTACCCACACTCACTTTCTCCCCACTTCATTCTCTCCACCTCCTCCTTGTCCCGGGTCCCTCCTCTTTTTCACCTCATTTCCACCATAGATTCATTCAAATTAAGTGGTTAAATTACCTTGTTTTGATAGGTAAGTAAGGGGGCAAGCTATATTTATGTTGTTCTCCCTACAACAATGTGCACATGCACTTTTTATGGCCTAGCTAGATCTATGTATGTTCGTGGTGTTGCATATGTTTTTTGTGTTGCATATGTGTTTGTGTTTGGAGGTGTACCGGTATTTGAAATGCGATAGTTGCCAATATTTTCCCGGAATGTTGATTCATTTCCGTTTCGGTGAGAATTTTTGCATTAAGCATTCTTTTTGGTCATATTTTTAGGGAAAGTCATGGCAAATTTTTTCTTGGTTCTAAAATATCGTTTTGCTCTACCCCGCAGGCGACCATGGTGCGCACGATGACCGAAGGCATCGTGAATAGGTTTTTGAGGTCTGCGAAGGCCGAGATGCTTCAAAAGAACGAGACGGAGATAAGATGTCCGTGTTGAAGATGCAAGCTGAAGAGCCTTATTGCGGACCCGGATTCCGGGCAGGTGCGGGACCACCTGCTCTTGCGTGGTTTCATGGATGGCTATCGGTGGCAAGGTGATGAAGATGACTACGAAGTCGTCCATGGGGGCCGGGCAAGAAATGAGGAAGGGCAGCAAGACAACCACCGCGGCTCGGGTGGGCGAGAAGACGAAGAATCCCCAGGAGATGATCACGACGGTGATGCTCTACACAGTCATCATGTAGAAGATGCAGGACATGATGATGATGAAGATGCCGGAGCAGACGATGGGCATGATCATGAAGATGATGATGCCGGCGGAGCAGACGACGCTGGACCATCGATGGGCTGGGTGCAGGACCCTCATATTCAAGAGCTGCTTCTCAAGCAGACCGATAACGCAAGAGCTGCCGCCCGAGAGAAAGCCAAGATGGATCAACTTGAGTTAGACGCGGTTACTCCATTGTATGAAGGATGCAGGCCCGAGGATAGCCGCCTGAAAGTAACGCTCATGGCTCTGGAGATGAAGGTAAAACACAAAATGACCGACGCATGCTTCGATGAGAACATGTCATTCTGGCACGAACGTCTTCCCAAGGGGAACAAGTGCCCGACCAGTTTGGAGGAGGCGAAGAAAATCGTGTGTCCTTTGGATTTACCGCACGTGAAATACCATGTGTGCATGAACAATTGCATCATTTATCGGGACGAGCACGCGGAGTCTACCATATGTCTGGTGTGCGGCGTCACACGATACAAGAAGAGGAAGAAAGCTCCTCGAAAAGTGGTGTGGTACTTTCCGATCACTCCTCGTCTGCAGCGGTATTTCGCGGACCCAAAGGTAGCAAAGCTCCTGCGTTGGCACGCGGATAGGGAGGAGAAGAAGCGAGAAGATGACGCAAATGATCCGGAGATAGATAAAAAGACAAGATGCTGAGTCACCCTAAGGATGCGAGCCAGTGGCAAGCGTTGAACTTCGAAGACCTAGGATTTGGGAACGATCCAAGGAACATCGTGCCGGGCGTGAGCACCGATGGAGTCAATCCGTTTGGCAGCCAGTGAAGCACACATAGCACCTGGCCTGTGTTTGTGTGGATGTACAACATTCCCCCTGGTTGTGCATGAAGAGGAAGTACATTCACATGAGTATGCTAATTGAAGGACCGAAACAACCAGGGAACGACATCAATCTGTATCTGGGGCTGCTGAAAGAGGATCTTGACATGCTATGGAAAACGCCAGCCAATACGTGGGACGCCGCAGAGAAAGAATATTTCCCTATGAGAGCCGTGCTGCTCACGACGGTGCACGACTATCTCGGTTACGGATATGTCGTGGGGCAGGTGGTCCACGGATTTTCTGGATGCGTCAGGTGCATGGATGACACAACGTATCACCAGCTAGATAGAGATCCCGGGTCTTCGAAAACCGTGTTCATGGGACATCGAAGGTGGCTTCGCGACGATGACCTGTGGAGAAAACGCAAGGATCTGTTCGATGGTGAAACCAGACCCCGAGGACGCCCGCGTACGAGGAGCGGCGAGGAAATAGACGAGCTGTTGAAAAATTGGAAAGATTGCCCACTGCCGGGAAAGAAGCAAAAGGCGCCAGAGCCAGGAAAGAAGCGAAAGGCGCCAGAGCCGCTGCTGAAGGTATGGAAAACGAGGTCTGTTTTCTGGGACTTGCCGTACTGGAAGATCCACCGTGTGCCTCACAACCTTGATGTAATGCATATCACGAAGAACGTGTGCGAGAGTCTGCTTGGTACCCTGCTCAACATGCCAGAGAGGACCAAAGATGGGCCGAAAGCAAGGGCAGACAGGAAATCAATGGGCATCAGGCAGGAGCTTCACGCTATATATGATGATCATGATAAGGCGAAGCAGGACACGGAAAGTCGTCGCAAAGGCAAAAAGGCCAAGAAGACCGAAAATGACTACCCTCCCACGTGCTTCACTCTAAGTCAGGAGGAGATCGAGCGGTTTTTCACCTGCCTCGTAGGAGTAAAACTTCCTTACGGTTACGCGGGGAAGATAAGCAGATACCTAGACCCAGCGAAGCTGAAGTTCAGCGGGATGAAGTCTCACGACTGTCACGTGCTGATGACGCAGATACTTCCAATTGCAATCCGTGGGATCATGGACGCGCACGTCCGTGAAACCCTATTTGGCCTATGCAACTTTTTCGACGTCATCTCTCGGAAGTCTGTTGGCGTGAGGCAACTCAGAAGGCTACAGGAAGAGATCGTGGTGATACTATGCGAGCTTGAGATGTACTTCCTGCCCGCATTCTTTGACGTTATGGTGCATCTATTGGTCCATATCGTGGACGATATCATCCAACTCGGGCCTACGTTCCTGCATAGGATGATGTCGTTCGAAAGGATGAATTGTGTCATCAAAGGATACGTTCGCAACATGTCACGTCCAGAGGGAAGCATAGCCAGGGGCTTTCTGACCGAAGAGTGCATCTCCTACTGCACGAATTATCTAGGCATCGAGAACCCCGTTGGTCAGCCCGTCAACAGGCACCTCGGCAGGCTCGCTGGATGGGGTCACCGTGAGGGTTGCCGCGAAATGCATGTCGACTTCGAGGGTCGACTCACCGACTTTGAAAGAGCAAACCTAGTCGCGCTACAACACATAGACGTGGTCGATCCTTGGGTGGTAGAGCACAAAACCTTTATTGAGAAGACGTACAATGACCGAGGCCAACAGAGGACAGACGGAGATGTAATCAAAGAGCACAACTCATGTTTCACGCGTTGGTTCAAGCAGAAGCTTCTGTCGTACCCTTTACATGAGGATTCTTCCGCGGAAGAACAACTCATATTCGCCTTGTCACAGGGCGCCGAGCACAACCTGATGACCTATGAGGCGTACGATATCAACGGCTACACATTCTACACCGAGGCCAAGGACATGAAGAGCGATGGTTATCAGAACTCCGGGGTAACGATGGAATCCTACACCGGTAATGACAAGGACAGATACTACGGAAGGATCAAGGAGATCCGGGAGCTGAGCTACGCTGGAGAGAAGGTCCCGATGTTCCGTGTCAGATGGGCCAAGAGCGTCCTAAAATAAGACCGGTATTTCACCACCATGGTTATACCCGAAGCCAAATCCAAGACCACGGGCGCAAATGTCACCGCGAAAAATGAGCCATGGGTACTGGCTTCCCAAGTTGACCAATGCTTCTTCATTACCGACCCGTCGAAGCCCAGTCGTGTTGTCGTGAGGAGAGGCAAAAGGAAGATCATCGGAATGGATGGAGTAGCCAATGAGCAAGACTTCAACAAGTACGGCGACCCGAGGATCAAACATGACGACGATGATGAATTAGCAGCATACACCACAAGAAGAAGCATGACCACCCTACCTAAAGGACGTCCGTTCCACAGAAGAACTCCATTTGCGAAAAAGAAGGGCAAGAAGATTGTGAACAGATAGCTAGCTAAGATCGATTGTATTTAAATCGTAGCCTTCATTTCTCGATTGTATTTCATGGGCACTTTTGGAACTACCATGAATATTTTTAAATTTCATGGACACTCGATCTCGATCCCCCTCCATCTCGATCGCTATCCCCACCTCGCCAGATCCGGTCCCCCTCGCCGCCGAGCACCCCCCGGTCCACCGGCCGCCGCCGCCGACCCCCCCGCACCCTCGATTCCCCTACTCAACCGCCGCCGCCGACCCCCCGCACCCCTCCCC
>LR738710.1:412115851-412138917 GCA_902687465.1 Secale cereale
CTCAACCGCCGCCGTCGACCCCCCGCACCCCCCACACTCTCCCCCGCTCCACCGGCATTACTGTTTGATGATATTTTTAAAAAAATTATTACTGTCTTATAAAAAAAAATATTACTGTTATGATTTAAACAAGTTTGAACATATTTAAACACAAATAAGTATCAAACAACATTTTAAATGCATAAAAAAATTGTGGAGCCTGGGAATTGAACCCAGGACCTCCTGGTGTGAAAACTGGCTGCTGACCAGTCGAGCTAGTAGAGGGGACTTGATGTGGATCAGGTCAGGTGGAAGATAACCTGTTGGCTCGAGCAGAAAAAAATACTAATGGCGCACCAGGGCGAGGTGCGCCATTAGTATGGAGGTACTTATGGCACACCAAGGGGTGGTGCGCCATTAGTATTGTACCGCCCCCATCCATATTCCTCCCCGGCCCAAATTAACCTATCCCCTCTCTCTCCCTCGTCCGCCCTCGATCCCCTTCCCCTCTACTCTCTCCTGACGCCGCCCTCCCCGTGCAACTCCGGCGCCGATGCGGCCCTCCCCGCGCAACCCCGACGCCGCCCTCCCCGCGCAACTCCAAGGCCAGGCGCCCCCCGGCCCGCTTCGACGCTGCCTCCCCGTCCCCGACGCGCACCGCCTTCCCGTGGAGCCCCGGCGCCGCGCCCCCGAGCCCTAGCGCTCGCCGCCGCCCGTCTTCCACGGTCTTCTGCTCCTCCGCTCCCACGGTCGCCGTCGACGAAGGATCTGCATAGTAAGTACGTATGTTTAATCGTTGAGCAGCAAAGATGAGGGTGAAGGAAGGAAACGTGCAGGCAGAAGTAGGTCTCGGCCGGTGATGAGACCAGCAGCAGCAAGCAGCAAGCAGCATTAGTAGTGTTTAAAAAAAGTTAATTTGATTGATTTTGTCACTAGTACTTCCTCCGCTTCCTAAATATAGGTCTTTTAAGTGATTCTTAGAGTGTAGATTCACTTGTTTTGCTTCGTACGTACAGTAGTTGTTCATATTGAAATCTGTAAAGAGACTTTTATTTACAATCGGAGGGAGTAGTAAGTAGGAGCAGTAGTGGTGTAGCTAGTTTGGGCTGTGTGCTGCTGCTGCTGTTTTCATGGGCGTCAAGTTGATGAGACTCTCAAAGTTGTGATGATTTGAGACGGTATTTTTGGATGCCATGCCTTAGACCTTAGAGTTAGAGGGCAGCAGCGTAAGCTTGAAAGTTCCCGTCACATGATTGATGATAAAAAAAGAGAGAGGAAAAAGCGAGCCGAATCATGCCATTGCCAGCAGTCTCCGTTTCAGTTATCTTAGTTGCATCTGCATGAGGATTTTTTTTGCATATCATCGATGCAAAAAAATATTTCCTTTGCAAAAGATGGCTGTATTTTTGGGAACATGCTGCATAAAGTTTTGAGCAATCACACATGCAGCGGTCTTTATTCTTGTCATATTCATGCATTATTGTACCTAGTGTTATGTTGTAAATAAGCCGATAGAAGTGCGGACGGAAGTTACAAATCTTTGTCATTGGAACGAGGTGACATCGTACATTGGGTTGTGACTGTGTTAAGTTTATCGGCAGCAAGTCCTGCTGGTCTTTTGTGCTACACATGCATACGACGGTACACATATGCTGCGTTTTGTAATAGTGTGGGAAACATGGATGCCACGTTAGGTTCTTCTAGCACATACCTTAAAGTACTAGTGTACTTTGCAAAGCTTAACACTGTGTGGTGGTTTCGGTGATACTTTGGAATCGACCATAGATTCGGCATTTTCATGCGCTGGTGAAGATTTTGTAAGATTTCCGTGTGGTCTTTTGATAGATTGCTGACTTTTGTGCACAGTGAAACCAAGAGAGCTTTCTATTATTTACTCCTAGTTTGGAAGTAATTGAAACATTAGATTAAAATAGTTTACTTCCCCTAGGATGCTATTGAGAGCATCTACAACTTGACTGGCAAATTTGGCCCACTAAGAGCATCTATAACTACACCCCGTACCCCATACCTGGCAAATTTGGCCCATTAGAAAACATTGGTTTGCAAATCCTGGAGAAACAAACATGGGCTTAGAAATAAGATAAAAGAGACTGACCATGCCCATCATCAACATCAAACAAGAGAATGCTTTGAACATTAGAAAGATGACTTTATTCTAACAAGTAATAGAAAACCTGTGTTGTTCTAAGAAGTAATAGAAAGCCTTCACTGAAGAACAATTGAGCACAGTGTAATCCACCTTGGCTATTTTTTGGCATTCCTCAAATGAAAGTTGATTTGATAGAAAATGAGACATTTTTAGGGCCAATGTGAAATGACTAGAAATGGCACTGGGATGACAAGCAAACAGACCACCGCACTGGAATGATAGTTATGGGCGCATGCAAATCAAGGCTTGTTTATTAATCTTGAAAGATGGAGCGTCGGTTTTACGTCCATGGTGTAGATGAACAAGTCCATTTATTTTGTGGTTAATTTATTTAGTTAGTTACCAGAGAGAGAGAGAGAGAGGGAGGAGCACATACAAATTTTGCAGCCCATACAAATTTTGCAGCTATGACTTCCTCTGGTAGTATTTTATTGCTTATTTAAACCATGTATTGCTAGTACAGATCATGTGAGGACACAGGAGACACTCAGCTTTCGATACATCGCATTGGATGCAACTTAAGCCATCTAGGTCATTGCTGTTATTGAAGGGGGTGGCACAATAACACTCATGTCTTGCTGCCATGCTTAGTTTTTTTATCCATTCTCAGTATTGGCACAGATTCTGTTATTGAAGTTTCATGCTCCCAACTAACACTCATAATGCACCCATGGTATTATTTTCCAGCTTCTTACCTAGGTGCTTCTGTATTGTGATTATTTTGTTTCGAGGGACTATAAAAATGCTTCCATTTATCAACAGAATTCCGGTTCTGTTTTGAAAGTTGGCGACACAGAAGATGCATCAGCGTCTTGCTGCCATGCTTAGTTTTTTTATCCATGCTTGGAGTTTCTATTATAAACAAGCTTGGAGTTTCCTCCACTTAAATATGCATGCATAATTTGTGAGTTCTAGGACCTTACTCTTTATCTGAATTTTAATTGGTGATGTCAGTAGTTGAAGCCAAGCTTCAGCTTACTCAAATGGTAGGGAGGTCATAGTGTTCCTTTACAAGCATAGTAGAGCATAGTATGGATTCTAATGTTCAACTCTGACTAAACTGGTTCTGCAAACGGTCTTTTACTGCACTTGACTGAAGAAGTAGGTGTCTTCTATATCCCGCACTTGAGGTGAGTTATGTTCTCAGGTTTACATTGCAATGGGCACTCTTCTTGTAAACACAAATTCAGATTTATATACTATATGCTGGCATGACTGTTTTTATTAGGCAGGACAGTGCAGTCGTTGATGTATCTTGAGTTGATTATAAAGTTGCTTGGGTTTAATATTACCCAGAATGATGATGTATCAATGTAGCATTAGCATATGATCCAAGCGCTAGTACTGCTAGTAAATAGCTAATACAGTTAATGAAGAAGAAAAAAACTGCTAGTACAGTTAATGAAGAAGAAAAACAACTGCTAGTACTGCTAGTTCATTTTTCCTTAGGTTAATATAAAAATGTGCAGTGTATATATATTTGAAAATGATTGCTGCTAGATGTTAATTTGCTGGTACTAGCTAGAATTTGGCACTGAAAAGCAAAAGCAAAAGCTAATTAACTGCTGGGTAATAGCACTGGTACTAGGTAGCTAAAATATGTGTTCTGAAACACTGAGAGCAGAAACACTTACTACATACATATGCTCAAGAAACACTTACTAACCAGAAAAGGTTTTGACTTGAAATGTTAATAGCACAACACCTCAATCTGTTAGTATTTGTCTGCATTTTCTCACATTCTTCTTGTATCTGATCCAGTATTGCTTGTAGTGGTTTGTCCAAAATGTTGAATGATACTGCTTGGAGATGCATATATTGTTTCACCTCTTCACATGCCAATGTATTTTCCATGTTGTGATGGAGCCCTTTTTTTCCTTGTCCACCCGAGAGGCCCTTGAGTTTGCTGGAATGTCGATTAACTTCCGTTCCGGCAAATTCGGGTACTCCATATGTCCTATTTTCAGCAAAGGTCATGCTGAAATTTTCCGTGAATTTTAGCATGACTTTGCTAAAAATAGGACATATGGGGGTACTTGTGACTAATGCATGGGCCGGGGTATCTTAGTAGTTAATTAAGTAGGATCAAGTGCCCCTTTATTCTAACTGCATTAAACCATAGGCGGCAATAGAGCCAAGTGATTAGGCCCAACTTAGAATTCTCCTTCCCAGCTTAGCTTTTAGGATGCCTCGGTGTCGACAAACCATAAATTATAAAACCTTGGCTTTTAGGGTGCCTCGGTGTCGATAAAAACCGAAATGATGAAAGCTTAGGCTTTTAGGGTGCCTCGGTGTCGAAAAACCCTCAATGATAAAAGCTTAGCTTTTAGGATGCCTCGGTGTCGACAAACCCTAAATGATGAGACCATGATCTTATTCCTTGATAATAACCAACTTTTTGAATAAACTTTGTTCCTATTTAGAGAGAAACATGGCCAACAACGATGAGGCCGGGGGTTCGGGCGGCAAGGCATTCTGGGAGCTGTCCCAGGAGATGGAGGAACAACCTCACTTGTATGAGGATGCCGCCTTCCCCACCGATCCTGAGACCACTGATGGTACCGCCGAGGATGACCCCACTGATGCCACTACTGATGGTGCCGCCGAGGATGGCACCACTGATGATGGTGGCGCACGCACATATGGCAGCCAACCGAAGAGGCAACGGAAGGACCGGCGCCCAACCGTGCTCCGCACCCTCAAGGAGGAAGTTACTGAAGTGGACTCCGACGGGAATCCAACGGCACCCGAACGAATAGTCAAGGGGTACTCGCTTCAGCTCGGGTGCATTCTCCGGAGCACCATCTCGATCAACACCGAGAACCTGAGGCATCCTGACCGAGGGAATTTGCGCAACCTCCTCTTCACGAAGCTGCACGAACGATACAAGTTCCCCGCTGAATTTGAAAACACAAGCCTCAAAGGGAATAAAGTGAACAATGCTGCCCTCACGAAGATGAGAAAGGCCCTGTCTACTTGGAAAAGCAATGTGAAGAGAATGATCGAGAAAGGTGAGAGTTATGAGAAGATCAAGGAGAAAAATCCTTCGATCACCGAAGATGACTACAACGACTTCAAGATCAATTGCTCGAGCACTGCAAACTCCGAATCAAGTTAGTGGGGGAAAGAAATGCGGGAGCTGAACTTAGGGGAACACACACTCGGTCCCGGCGGTTACAGAGTGGCGGAGCCTATATGGGACAAGGAGGAGGCGGACCGTGCCGAGCAAGGCCTACCGCCCCTCTTCGATAAATATGGTGACAAGCAGACCAGGAACTTTGACAGGGCCCGGTACAAGAAGGACCCGAAAACAAAGGAGCTTACCACGGATCCGAAGACCAGGGCGCTTGAGCTTGTTCTGGTAAGGAATACACCCCCGCGTAATTAGCTCCATATGGTTGCATTCTAATTAATGAAGCCAAATTTCTAAATGGTTCACATTCCTTCCGCAGGCGACTAGGAGCAGTAGCGCGGGGTCGACTAAGAGCAACCCTTGGGACACGAATCTAAATAGGGCGTTGAATGTAATGAAGAACAAGGATAAGCTCAGTAAGCCGACGTCAGCTGGTCGTGTGGCCGGCAAAGGCTTGTCGACAAAATGGTTGTCATACTATAACGCTGGTGGGCGAAAGGAGAAAAAGACCAGCTCGGAAAGCCAGGCGCGCGAGGTTCAAGAACTCAAGGCACAGGTGGCGCGGATTCCGGAGATTGTCCAAGAGCAAGTGCAACAACAGCTCGGAGCGACGATCACCGCCATTGTGCCTACCTTGATCGAGGGGTTGAGTGCGTGGATTGCGGGCGGCCAACTGGGGCCGCCCCCGATTCCTAGCTTCACGGCCAGCTACCCGTAGAACGCGATGGCGGGGCCATTGGTGTCTCCGACGCCGGCACGGGAGCTTAATGCACCCGGGTGTACGCCGACCGGCACCTCTGCAGCAAGCGGCCCCTCCATCAACTGCAAGCCCGCCGTTGGCGGTGCCTCGACATTAGCCGAGCTCAACGCCATCATCACGGTAACTAATTAAGCCTCTGTCGGCCGAGGACTTCATGTCCTTGCCTTTGACTGGGCATCCCTGACGCCCTACATGTTTTCGCAGGGCGCCGCCGCCGTTCCGTGCACTCTCCTGCACTTCGTGAACAACGAGTTGGTCGATGTCGCCAAGGGCAAAATCGTTCAACCGGGCAACCCATTGTTCCATGGTACCCAGATGCCACATAACTTGTTTAGGGTTCAACTGGTTCGGGTGCTGGCAGGCTGCGACGAGGTGTTACCTCCGATTCGACCCGTCGGGGCCGACGATGATGACATGATGACCCTCAGCGCCTGCCTGAGCTGGCCCCTGCTTTGGCCGAAGAGCCAGCTTCGTTTGGGGGCGGGGGACACCACCCCAAAGACAACACCACCAGTCGTGTCGGCGCCAAGTCGGCCCCATGGCAAGACCACCGCAACGGTGCCGGACATCCCTATGCCACTGGATCCAAACATGCATATGGCACAGGATCAGAACGATGACGACGACGATGCATTTTCCAACGTCGATCAGTACTTTGCCGATCATGGGTACGGTGGCGACTTCATGGGGCCTCCTTCTCAAGAACCCAACCCAACAAAAGACGTGCGCGATCTAGCTGGTACCGCGGAGAAGCCAAGTTGCAACAGGTGTCGTCTGCCGTTCAGCTCTCAGGAGACGCCTCTAGCCCCCGACTTCACCGAGCCTCAGATAGGCGAGGTGCGAAATATTATCAGCCCCAACACACTCAAGAAGGCGGTATGTGAGCAGAACTCGGTCCCATTACGGGATAAGAAGAAGGCACGCAAAAGAAAGACTAACAAGGGTGCGAGCCAGCCGGCACCGAGTACAATCCGTGCTTAGGACGGGCCACCTTCATCTAAGGATGTAATGAGGAGGGTGCATGTGGCGGGTAGGCCGATGCTACCGCGAAATATGCTCGATGCTGCAACCGGTGCTATGCGGAGTCTGCATGGCAGTGTTATTTATTTGGAGAAGCGGCGTCTCAGAGAGAAGGATGTGGCATACCCGGTTTTCGCGGCCAAGGTGCCAGAGGGCAAGGGCTTTGTGGATAACTCCATCGGGGGTACGGTCGTCCTGCGGTTTGATGACATCCACGCTATGTTGAACCTTCATCCGCTGCACTACACCTTCGTTCGGCTATTTTCGCTGAGTATTGAGATGTGGATCATTCGCGATAAGACCCCGGACATCGTGATAGTCGACCCCTTCTACATGCGTGCCAAGATCTTGGGCAGCCCTGGGGACCGGCAAGTCGCGAGTTCTTACCTCGAAGGCGTCATTCTGGCAAACCGAGATAAGGATAACTTCCTCGTGCCTTACTTTCCCGAGTAAGTCCTCCCCTCAACCGCCCCGTAACATATGAATTCTTAGATTTTGATCGTTTTTCTTTTAACATTCCGTGTTTTCTGCAGTGACACACATTGCACGCTCATCCTCCTAAGCCTCAAATATTCCATGGCCACGTATTTCGACCCGAACCGTCAGTCGAACGTAGACTACTCAAATGTCAAGAAGGTTCTTGATGATGTTCTCCCCGGCTACGCCAAATCTGGAGGCACCTTCACCAGGACAGTTCGTAAGTACGGCAAGCACGTGTTCTCCCACAATACGACGTTCTGCTGCGTCAAGCAGCCGCCTGGCGGTCAGAAAGGTGCCTACTACGCCATGCATCACATGTGGGCGATCGTACGGGACCATCATCAACTTCTGCTACCGAGTAAACTCAAAGATTGGGCCGCGAGCATGTCGGCAATCCAGGACGCGGACATCAGACAAGAATTCTTTCGCATCCAGTCGGAGTTTGCGGAAATCATCCATCAAGATGTCCTTCGTACCTCGGGGCAGTTCTACCTCAGAAATCAACCGTCCAACAGTGACATCGACACAATGCTACAAATGCAGGCTGACAACGCCCGTGATTTCATGACTCCCATGATAGACGGCGGCTTCATCCACGCTCCGGTCCCTTGAGTCGAGTCGAAAGCAGTGATGCTGTGTCTAGTTCTGAAACATCGATTGGATCATGTTGTAATTAAACTTTAATGAACTTGTAGTATGTCTCTTTGGTTTCGAGAGTCGTTCAACTTAGATGTAATCGATGCTATTAATGTCTTGCTTTTCTCTTTCGATCGTTCTGTTGCATACTTATATATTGCTTATGTATTGTCTGTGAATTGGTACTAACGTTTCATTTGGCTAGTGCATAGCGATGCCGTCGTATGTCGTGTACAAGGGTAAGGTTCCCGGAGTCTACGACGACTGGGAGGAGTGTCGGGGACAGGTTCACCGATTCAGCGGTAACAGTTACAAAGGGTACACTACTAGGGCCGAGGCCGAATCTAGATACGCCCGCTATCTAGCGGGAGAGGGGAGGGAGCGTTGGAGGAACCGGATGAAGACGAGTTTCATCATGATGATGCTCATAGTGATGACCGCAGCTCTCTTCTATGTGATGGTAGTTTAGATGATCGATATCGACTTGTAATGTGAAGACAAACTCGCTACTCGCGGTCTCGAGACTTGTAATATAATGTTCTATCTTTGTTCGGTCTTTTCAGTTCGGAGACTAATATGATGAATTGTATTCGGAGACTAATATGATGAATTGTATTCAGAGACTAATCTTATATTGTATTCGATGAATCTGTTGTTGATGTGTGCTGTCTATATTCTGTCCAATTATACATTTTGTAACCTATGCAAAAAACAGAAAATAAAAAAAACCTAATATTCATACTAATGGCGCATCACATCACAGTGCGACATTAGTATGCCAAAGGATACTAATGGCGCATCATTAAACAATGCGCCATTACTATGCCGAAGTTACTAATGGCGCATCTTGTTGTTGTGCGCCATTAGTATGCCAAAGCACCTGGGTATAAATGGCCCCTGGGAGGCATACTAATGGCGCACTGTTGTATATACTAATGGCGCATCTGAGGTGCGCCATTAGTATACCAGATACTAATGGCGCACGAGAGGTGCGTCATTAGTAAAATATACTAATGGCGTGACACTAATGGCGCACCACTAATGCGCCATTAATGGCCAAATTAGGTGCGCCATTAGTAGGCCTTTTCCTAGTAGTGGTCGACTATCTTCATCTTGCCTTGCTGTTTATTGAGAATTTTGCGGGGAGGCTGACACTGCATTCTTTAAAAGAGGATCTTTTCTTATAGAAATCGATGAGCCTGACTGTCTCATCATAAGTGATTGATGAGGGATACACAAGAACATTAGTTTGATGTAAGCACATGGTTAATAGACAGATGTAGTAGTCTGTACCAAAAACAGGAAGGCATGCCATATTCAAAGGTATAATGGGTAAGCTAAGCGGATGTAATTTAACCAAATTGGAAGCAATACAAGCTAGACATCCGGCTGGAGTGGTTCCAGGTGATGCATGTCTGTGCTGGGCTTGTCACTGGCTCGGTCAATGCCCTAACTAGCTATTTGTCTTCTGGTGCTCTCGAGATGGTGGTTCATGTAAAAAATTATCTTTCCTTATCTTAATAAAGACCGACTTCGGCCTTTCGAATACAAGCTAGACACCATATGCAACATGCAACCACATATGACACCGCGAAGTTAAAGCAAGCACCTAGGATGGTGGCTTCATGGCGAGCGAGATCATCAACTCGATAGCTATGTTTACCATCTCCATCTGCTGGCAGTGCACCCTGTAGAGCGCTGAAATGTGTCTTGCCTACCCATGTACCAAGCTGGAGTGACTTCTGTCTTTTCTTTCAGGTTTCTGCCAACAGTTTGGCAGAGGCTGAAATACCCATGCATAAAAAAACAATAGTGAGAGTATGGGTGAAGTGTGTGTGGAACTAGTGGACCATAAAAGTAGCAGATAGCAGGTGGCTGAAAAATAAATGATAGGAGACATATGATAGATCTACAACATTGCATGGCAAACGAAATTAGATTCTACTGCATAAGATTTTGTAATATACGAGCATAGGGATGGCTCAGAAATGTAGGTACACCTCCAGCACACCACCACATGTGGTCCTATCAAAATAATGACTGAAAATAAATAGGTTAGTCGATTTTTTTATGGACCGTCCGATCTACAAGGAACGGGCAGATGGTTTTCGTCTACGTCCCGCGAGCGACCATCGGCCCGGAACCCTTCCTCTGCCGCCCCGCCCTCCCCTCGACGTCACACCACCGTCATGCTTGGCAGTGCCCCTCGGCCATCCCTTTAAGCAGGGCCGACCTCCAAATCAGGCGCCGGCAGCTCCTAGGCCCCACACACCCCTAAGATAAATACTGAGGCGATGCTTCCCCGGTGTAACAGGCGGACTAGCGCCTGTTATGCCGGGTAATGCTTCCTTTAATTGGGAATCAACTGACCAGGAATTGAAATCCACGGGGAGACGGACCTCTAGCTAAGGTGAAATAGTATATGAGGAGAAACCTTGTGCATTGTGAGTTACTAGGAACATCTAGTATCAGGAAGAAGGTGTAGGAAGAAGCGGTCAACTAGTGTCTTCTGTGGGATGAATACCATGCAAGCAGACACGTAAGATTTGCACGAATAAGGGAAGAGGAGTACTAGTTCTGGTGGCTAGTGTTGTGTCCTCCTGAATTTGCGGTGATTTTCTTCTTTTTACCGGGGGAAACGATGTTGTGGAGGAGCCTGGAGCCTTGCACGAACCCATGGACAAATTTTTGACTGTGTTGCAGTGGCCATCTGTCAGCGGAGGGGAAGCATATCTGAGGCGGCGAAGGACGGCATAGCACGAATAGCGATGGTGCGGTGGACGATGGTGATGTTGGAGCAGCAGCGGTGAGGTGCAGGACGGCGTGGAAGAACTGGCACGGGTACGGCGCACGTCGGCGTCCTGGAGGCAGCTCGTCCTCAGCTTCAACCACTACCCGTGGAGGGCGTTGCGGTTCCGGTTGCACTGGACGACGACGTTGGGGTATCGGCTCCGGTGTGATGGAGGAGGACGGCGATTGATGGGTGGGATGGGGTGGCGGACGATGGACGCCGGAGTCTCGCAGCTGGTGGAGAGGTAGTTTTGGCGCCCACGAAGTACGAATGGGGAATCGAACGGGGGAGGGGGGGCAGGGGAGCTAAGGGGGAACCATGTTTCGGTCTGGGACGCGCTTGTTTTTGTTTTTTGTTTTTTTGAACAGATGGGACGCGCTTGTTTCAAATTTGGGGAAAGTACATACTTTGCCCCCCTCTTAAATTTCCGACCTACTGCGGGTCGGGGGTAGGACGGTAATCCCATGTGTCCCAAATACCGGGCGGGAGCGATTTAGGCCGAGCGCATGTGTGTTTAGGCGGCCACGATGTATGAATGCTTTTCGGAGGCGGTTGTGTGGCGTGTAGATGAAGATACAAACCTACCCCAGTTTAGACCTTTGGACGTCAGACCGGTAGGTTTCATGGGTTGGAGTTAGAAAAGTAATTTCCTTCTACCAAACATTCGTCTCACGCGGTTTCGGATGAATAGAGGCTCTTTTGGTGCTTCGTTCGAAATTTTGAAACACATGCATTCATGTTTAGAGTACTCTCAAACTTTGAGGATTGACCTGAATAGACAATGTTAAATTTGACCTTGTATGTTTGAAAGCCTCATTAAATTATGCGCTTCTTTTTTAAATTTTGACACTTGAAAATCCTATAACTACATTTATTTTGGAATGGAGGAGGTAAATTTGAATCTATTTGGTACACGACTATATATGCTCTCATGTACAAAGCAGAGCAAAGATTGGTGCCCCCATATTTTAGGTATGACTTACAAATGCCATGATCTGGAATTCAAATAATTGAATGTACTTCATGTTGAATTCGAAAAAATTTAAACCACCTTAAGTTGAATTCAAATGTATGTTAGTTCCTAGCTAGCTATTTGCAATGTTCATTGTGTAACTTTTGTATGTATAATGTGCTTTAGACACACAACATGAACTATACTCATGTTTATATTCAAATTTCTAAAGCAATGCATTGTCTGGAGTTCAAAATATTTACTATATGGATCAATTATGCCGAATAATAACATATACTTGATCAAATTCGATAGAATATAGATGTCTGATGGATCAATGACCGTTCCTTATGCGAATTGCAAATATAATTATCCCATCCTAATATTTGGATACAATTTATATTTTCAATCAATGTGTACATCAGTCTTTTACGTGTAGTTTCACTCTCCATAGGCCCCTCCTCAAACACGCGATAACTTTCTCTCACACACATATGCACACACGGTGTATATCCATCAGTGGTCTCTCGCCCTTGCTCACACACACTGGTACATGTTGGTCCTAAACATTCTAAACCCCTTTCTGCGACGGCATTCGAAACCGTCGCCAAGTGAGTGTGGGCGATAGAGGGGTCCTTCCCACACGACCCAGAAACCGTTGGGGATATTCCGTCCTGGCACACACGCTCGGCAAAATGAGGTTGTGTGCGACCCTCGAGCACTCAAATACAGAAATATGTACAGTAGTGCTAAAAAAATACAATTATACAGGAGAAAACATTTCTGGTCGTAAGTACACCCCACACAGTCAGTCATCGCTAAACGTTTCTGTTCGTATATACATCCCACAAAGTCACTCCAAGGAAAATGTTTGCGCAAGGTGGCGTAACGCAAACAGTTTTCAAGAGAATGTCGTGTGTGATTGTTCATTGATCCAACACGGTTTATTCATAGAAACTGTGTGCGTTGCATGAGGTCATCGCCCACGGTGTTTTCTCATTAACCGTTTGCAATAGGAAAACCCAATTAGCTAGCTAATTGGCCAATTAGCGGGCTAATTGCCCTATTATTAATAATCTATTTACTAATATAATCGACATTCATATTAAGCACATAATATATTTCATTTCCATATTAAGGAAGCATGATTTCATAATTCAAATACTCCCTCCATTCCTTTATCTAAGGTGTATTATTTTCAGCACGTTAACCAAGGCACATAATTATGGACTATTTAGGACAAAATTTCCCTTGTCTAATTTGTAGATTAGCGGCAAGTAAATCATTTAGGCTAGAAAAAAAGAGATACATGTAATCAGGACAGAGATAGTTTCCTTTTCTTTCTCTACAAGGAGAGATACATGCAATCAGGGGAGAGATACTTAACTTTTTCTGGAGAGCCAATATCGGAATTACGAGGAATTAGAACAAATGCACCTTACATTGTGGAATTTTCTAAAAAAACAAATACACGGAGGGAGTACATCGTAGTACAACATGATATAGCTTCAGCACTCACCCACCCCATTACACAACTGCACGGGCAGCAAGTTTCACATGCAACATCTAGAACCTTTCGAAATTAGCATATCATAGACGGTACATAGAGAGATGCATCTCATCTGGAAAACAACTGAAGCGGAAGGCAAATATTGAGCCTTCATTCATGTTGAAGGTCTTTGCAACTTTAGGCCAGTGCATGTGGATGATTGGCCGTCCATCCTTCGACCTCATTAGGAACACTTCAATATTGAACCGTGGGTGTTGTATGAAAACTTTCCTCGCCTCCTGACCACAGAGGTGGTTTGAGAGGTAATCATCAGTGAAGCCTGAAAACAAGGATGTGCATAAATATCTTATCTATATTGGAAATGGGACAAAGGAATACAAAAAGGCAAGGTATAATAGTTAGTACCATCTTGTAAACCTCAGTGCTTCCCATTGTTTCCCTGCAACACATATAAGGTAGTTAGTCATTAGATTAAATAAGGGTTTACATGCTATCAGTAAAATATGTTGATGAAAAATAAGCACATTGCAGATTCATCAGATTAATTCAAGCCACATGGAAAACCCATTTATCAAACCAAGCATGATTAAGAACTAGGAAATATAGCACTTGTATATGTTTCTCATGTATTAAATGCAACCAAATTCGATTTATTCCTCACATGGTACACAATAAGAGAATGCAACCACAACAGTCGAACATCGCATTGTAGAATTGAACCAAGCAGTTAACTAAACACCACAACAAATGAACCAAACGTTAACTGAGCACCACATTGCACAATATAACATACTCCTAATAGAAGATCAGACAGTTAACCAAATCAAGCATGCTTAACAACTTGGAAATCTAGGAATTGTATTTGTTTCTCATGTATTTAGTACAACCAAATTTGATTTATTCCTCACATGGTATACAATAACATAATGCAGCCACAACAATTGAACATCGCATTGCAGAATTGAACCAAGCAGTTAACTAAACACCATGACAAGTGAACCAAGCCACAACAAATGAACCAAGCAGTTAACTAAACACCAATTGAACAATATAACATACTCCTAATAGAAGATCAGACAGTTAACCAAACCAAGCATGCTTAATAACTTGGAAATATTGCACCTTGAAGAAATGAACATCACATTTGCAGAATTGAACCAAGCAGTTAATTGAACACCACATTGCACGACATATAGAACATATACACTATAGCAGAAGATTGCATGGTAAAAGTAGATAGCACAATTCACTAGAATTTGTTGAGGAAAGGCAGTAGCTAGCAAACTGAACATGGGGCCTTATAGTGAGCTAATAAGACAAGCTACTCCTCATTGTCGGAGATATCGATGATGATTGGATCCTTGGACATGGAAGAGGGCGAGACCTCCGCATCATGGGTGCCCTCGTTGTAGTGGTGAGTTACCTGAGCCGCTCCGGGCACGAACCTGCTGGCTCCCAAGATGAGGTAAGCACGTGCACGCTGAGAAAACACCTCGTAGTCTTCGTCGAAGACACCGACAGTGGCCTCGAGAAAATGCCACGAACTGTCATTTAAAGCAGCCAACCACGTTGTGGCATCGGCGCACGAGGCGTCAATGGTGGCCTCGATGGCGAGGTGCTCCTCCAAGATCTGGGGGTCGGCACGAATGGCAGCCGTCGTGACCTCATCCGTGTGTGTGGTCGCGATTTTTTCTCCGCTGCCAAATGCTCCTTGAGGTCATGGCTATACAGTGTGCACCATGGCTTAGGACGGCACTTATTTGGTGGAGGGGTCGGTGATTTGGGTGGAAGGTGTCACGCTCGCGCCGGCGGTCGGGGGCATGTGGGATGTGGAAGGACGAGGAGGATGGGGGTTGGGTGTGGATTACCTGCATGGATAGGCGAGGCGAAGAAGCATGAAGGAGGGTCGCCGGCAAGGAGGCGACAGCGCTGCAATCAAGGAGTGAAGGTTTCAACTTGGAAAGGAAGGCGGAAAGAGGGGAACTGTGGCTTTTGGTAAGGGGGGGGGGCGTAGATATTTCCGCGGAAGCCAAAAATTTGGAATCGCTTCAGCCAAAAAACTGGCGTGCAAAGTGTCATCAGACACGGTCCCTTATTCAGAGCAGGCTGTGGACTGTAGCCGTCGCACCTTCTCGCGTAAGCCGTATGCGTAGTATACTCTGATGGTGCTCCAAGATGTTTTGTGTTGCATCTCACACGGTTGGTTATAATAAACTGTGTGGGATCTACTTGATTTTTCATCTTGATTCGAATTACATAATGGGGTCACAACGTCCATGGACGGTGTTTGAATTGCTAGACCTTTTATCTGTAGTGATCATAAAAGAACTGGAATTATTCAGGGTTCTTCTGGACATCTTTATGCATTAAGTGAGTTTTTGAAAGTGCGGTATATCGAGTAGAGGGGGGGGGGGTGAATAGGAGATTTTTATGAAATGCTTCAAAACATGGTAGTTTTGAAGACAAAAGATAAACTCAATCATATTAGTATGCAACGGAAAGTAGACTACACTAGACAAGCCATAGTCAAGTATTCAATGAAGTGAAAGCACAAAGACTAATAGCAGCTAGGTAGTAGGGATCATGATGGAAGAAGGAATGAAGCCAATTATAACAAGTAGATACTCAGTGAAGTCAATCAGATAAGGCAAGCAGGCAGTGACTTCACAACATAGAATAGTAAGTAAAGGGAAGGAAAGGATAGAACCAGTAGCTCGGGGAGGACAGTGATTTGTTAGACCAGTTCCAGTTGCTGTGACAACTGTACATCTGGTTAGGGAGGCTGAGATTTAACTCAGAAGACCGCGTCTTCACCTTATTCCCCTTGATCTAAGGACACCTAGTCCTCGCCCAATCACTCTGGTAAGTCTTCAAGGTAGACTTCCAAACCTTCACAGACTTCGTTCATCGGCGATCCACAATGACTCTTGGATGCTCAGAACGCGACGCCTAACCGGCTGGAAGAAACACAATCCTCAAGTGTAATAAGTCTTTAGGTCACACAGACAGAAAGACTTCAGTGATGCCTAACACTCTTTGGCTCTGGGTGTTTGGGTTTTGTCCTCGCAAGGATTTCTCTCTCAAACGCTTCGGAGGTGGATTGCTCTCAAACGACAAAAGCCGTGTAATAACTCTGAGCACCCACCAATTTATGGTGTAGGGGGTGGGCTATTTATAGACACTGGGCAACCCGACCTGATTTGTCCGAAGTGACCCTGGGTCACTAAGGAACTGACACGTGTTCCAACGGTCAGATTTCAAACACTCACATAGCAACTTTACTTGGGCTACAAGTAAGGCTGACTCATCCAACTCTGATACGATTTGCTCTCATAGTCTTCGCTCGAAGACATAGGATTTGGTTGACCATAACTTCAGTCACTCTGACTTAGATCACATGGACCCCACTTAACAGTACGGTGGTTCCTATGACTCAACAAAGAAGAAAAGGAAACAACGAAACATCTAAGTCTTTGTTCTCCATAGTCTTCACACAATGTCTTCTCTTGTCATAGTCTTCAATATGATTATCTTCATATACCACCACTGATGTCAATGTCTTCATACATTTTTAGGGGTCGTCTCCGGTAGGTAAACCGAATCAACGAGGGACTACTACCTGTGTTATCCTGCAATTCTCACAAACACATTAGTCCCTCAACCAGGTTTGTCGTCAATACTCCAAAACCAACTAGGGGTGGCACTAGATGCACTTACAATCTCCCCCCTTTTTGGTGATTGATGACAAACTGGTTGAAGTTTTCAACAGGGATAAAGGTATGTGAAATTGTAAAGGATAAAGGTATTGTCTTCGTAAGTAGCAAAAGGCTCCCCCTGAAGATGTGCATATAGTTGATTTGCCTTTGAATGCAAATGCACATGGTAGGTTGTACTTGTGGAGATCCTCTTCAACTTATGAAGACAATTCATCATGCACAATTGGTATGTCGAATATAATGATATTCATAATGAAAAATGGACGTCTGCAATAATGACTAAGTGTGGAATATAAGGTAGCAGATGCGGAATTTATCATCGCATTACAGAGTAGCATAAAAACGTAGCAGACGACCATCAATTTAAGTGTTACAACTCAAAGAACCAAATGTAGCAAAAACGAGAGTTGTAAACACGAGGCAAAATATAAAGCACCCGCCCATATGGACCCGCTTGAAGACTATCAACTCATATGCTTCTCCCCCTTTTGTCAGTAAGGACCAAAAAGGTTTGAAGACATAGAGCCTCTACTCATTCCCAGTTGGAGCAGGAGAGGATGCAGGGTCGACGTTGGTGTTTGGCGATGCAGAAGTAGTTGGTGCAGTGTCGATGCGCGCTGATGTAGGAGGAGGTGAGGTAGCATCATCTTGATCATCGATCACCATGGCGTCAATTGTTGCAGCGGAGGAGGAGTATTCAGAATCTTCAAGAGACGGAGTTCGACGCATAACATCATTCCTTGGAGGAGTGTTGTCAAACTTGAATCTCTCTGTGAAGCCATCGTCTTGAAGATCCGCTTCAGCACTCAGCAAGGTCAAACTCTTCCAAGACCTCCGATAGGTTTCATGTGCAACAAAGGCATTCTTGGTTGCAAGATTGCGAATGCGATCTACATCCACCAAGAGGCTTTGCATCTGACGCTTGAGCCAGTAGTGATGCTTATCCTGTTTCTAATGGAGGGCAACCAGAAGCTCTCAGTTATTGAGAACACGAGATCGCTTCTGAGGCCTTTGGGCGATGGTGCTCTCAGTGGCTTCGGTTTCAGCGTGTCGAGGTAGACGAGTACGACCAGCCAGAGGATAAATGCGTGAGACTGCTAGAACTCCTTCAATCTGCTGAGTGAATCTCTGGTGATCAGCGTTGTGAAGACTAACAAGCTCTTTGGCAGGCTCTTGGTATATAGCTTCAGCTGACATATCAACCTCAGGCAAGAATATATGATGGTTGCGAGCAGAGGGCTGATAGGTGATAGCTGAATGCAGCTTGATGAGGCGCATAATCCATGGGGCATAGAATTTCAGACCAAACAGATCAGATCCAGACATAGCCAATTGCCTAATGAAGAAATCTTGAGCATTGAAGCTGATGCCATTGAAGATATAGAAGACCAAGGTCTTCATGGTGCTTTCAAGCTTGGCTGATGAAGAATGTCATTTGACAGGCTATAGAGTATGCCTGATTATATGATAGATGGTGCGTGGCAGGTACTCTAGGTCTTCAACAAAGAATTCCTTAGGATATTCAGCATCACTTGGCAGAGGCTTCATCATGCTTAGCATTTGGCTCATGTTGGGCTTGCGCTTCTGAAAGATACTCTCCAAGGCTTCATTGTGCAATTGACAGCCAGGTTCATACAGATCTCCTGGAGTGAGCAGGCCAGTAAGCTCAGTGAGATCAAAGGCTTTGGCTTCATGATGGACATTGCCTGTCATCCACTCAAGGACCCATGTCTTCAGATCCCTGCTGTAGCCTCGAATGTGGAGGGTTGCATAGAATTGCAGAAGCAGCTCTTCATTCCAATGTTCCTTGTCAGTTACAAAATTTAGCAGGCTAGCATCACGAAAGCAGTCAAGAGCTTCCTCCAGACAAGGTAGACCAGCAATAGCTTTAGTGTCAAGACGCATATGAGGGAAAATGCGCCCTTGATCATAGAGAACTCTTGAGTAATAACTGCGCTGCTGATGGCTCCAGAACCGATCTGATGATATTCTTGGCTTGGAATATGGGTTCTTGGCGCTGTCAAAGAAGGTGTTGTGCGCAGTGAAGCTATTGGCATTGAATGACCCTTGAGAGGTTGCAATGCCTGGAAACCTTGGCAATCCTGGCTTAGGCTTCTGGACTTGAGGCCTGTGCTCAACATGATGATCAAATTGAGGACCAGCAGCATGTGGTCCAATAGTAGGTGGTGGAGTCAGAATGGGCCACCGGACAGTAATGAGCTGATCATCTTGGTTGTATGCTTGCTCAATTGTATGGGGCATAGGAGGCGGAACAGGAGCAGAGGCATTAGCTTCAGGCTGCAGATTTGCTTCAGGTGCAGCACTGGCTTCAGGCGCCATCACTTTAGGCACCATTATGTCTTCACGTGCCACATTAGCTTCAGCCATGACCACGTCATTGGCTTCAGTGTTGGTGGTGGCAGCCTCTGAATTTGTAACCTCCACTTCAGGAGCTGGAGGGTCGGACACGTTCTCCTCGAGAACAGGGGGTGTGGCAGTACGTGCATCTTCCGCTTGGGGTTGTTCTTCTCCTTGGGGTGGTTCTTCTTCGGCTGATGCAGCCGGAATATCTTCAACCGTTTTGGCTTCAGATTCTGAGGGGTTCACAGTAGGAGCAGCGTCAGGTGCAGATGGTTGCTCTACTCCTTCTGGAACACTTGGGGTGACGACTTGAGGCCTTGGTCCTTTGCGAAGCCTCCGAAAAGTTGGCGACGCCTGAGGGGATGGAGGTTGTTGGGCCTCAAAGTCTTCATCGTCAAGCACCAAACCGGTGTCTTGAGTTGGCTGAGGTGTGGCTATGTATCCTGTGGGTGATCAGCGCACGAGTCATCCTGTGCAATTGGCGTCAATGGATGACCAATGCTGATGCGTTCGCTGTTCGTAAGAACAGGCGAAGATTCAACGTTGTACTCGATCTGAGGAAGGACTTCAACATCTTCAACATTGTCACTAGGACCAATGTCTTCAGCTGCGGTGGGGTCAGCGGCTGGAATGTCTTCAGCCTCTGTGGGAGCAGGCTCATGGACTGTCATGCGATGTTCTCTGTGGGCAGATGCAGGGCGAGCAACTGAGATGGGCTCGACAAAGATAGGCTCTTTGGAAGCAGCATTATCCTTCTTTGTCTTGCGCTTCTTGGTGGGTGGAGCTTCATCAGTAGTCTGCTTGCGCTTGCGAGCTTCTGCTTCAGCCACCTTTGTCTTCTTGAGCTTTGGAAGTTGGGGTGTCCTTAGGCTTCGAGCTAGTCATGCTGGCAGGGAAGACTATGTGAGGCATTTCCTGCCTTGATTCTTCAGCTTCGGGCACAGGTTGCTTCTTCTTCTTCTTGGCAGCCATCCTTGGGTCAATGCCAGGACGCCCAAGGGCCTTGCGCTTTTCAGCTTCATTGAAAGCTTGAACGCATTTGGCAGCCAAGTCCTTGATTCGCTCACGAGAACCTTTAGCTTCATCACGCCTCTTGCGAAAGGCTTCCTTGAGCTCATGCATCATAACTTTGAAGTTTTGAATCTCTTGAACGCTAAGCTTGTCCATATGCTTCTTGAACTAAGCCTTTTCATAGTCGATCTTTTGCTTCAGCTCAACAATTCTCTGAGCCAGAGCTAGCTCAGAAGCAATGGCACCCTGGAAGGAGACGCTGAGGCCAACTGGAAGTTGAAGATCGTCGAAGCTGAGGTTGGGGGTGTCAAACCATTCATCAATGAAATTGTTGAGCACTTCCACGTCAAAGAGCGACAAATCATTGAAGATTTCAGCATCTTGCTTGCTCTTGATCAGTTGCTCCAGAGCATTGTCACCAAGATCCTCATCGCTCGAGAGATCAAGGGCTTCATTGACAGTCTTCAGAACAGCGTCAGGAGTGAGAGCTGGACTGGGGTTGCGTGATGGCTTCTTCCTCAGTTGTCTGCTCTTGAAGATGCGAGAGTGCTCCTCAGACTGCACACTTGGTGCTGGTGGAGCAGTGGCCAAAGGCTTCACTCTAGAAGCAATTGGTGAAGTTGTCTTCGAAGCCTTGGATTTCTTCTTCTTGGGCTTCGGGGTTGCAGGCGCTTCTTCAGAATCAGCTTCATCTGCAGGTTGATCTACATCCGCCCCTTCAACCCTGATGTGACTGATGATGCCTTCTAAGTTGTAGAAGGGGCCGACCAGGTTTGGTTCAGCTTCGCGCGTGCCATCAGCGCGGGGCGCGGAGGGGCCAGGATTGAAGTCCAGTCCCCAATTCTTCTTGTTCTCTTTGGCTGAGTTCTTGGCATATTGAAGATTTCGCTTGAACAAATTGTCGTCGCGACATCAGAGCAGATAACTAGGATCAGCATCAGTAGGTTGAGGCCCTCTGACCATGCACGGGTAGAAGCCTTGAGCAATGGCTTCAGCACGAGTCTTGGGTGGAAGATTTTTATAGGTGATATCTCCCCATGGATGCTTGATGGCATCCTTTTCAGCACACTCTTGGGTCACGAACCTGTACTTGAACCATTGTTCAGCCCAATATCTTCGAATCCATTAGATTTGTGTCTTCCTCTGATTATAATCCTCCTCTGGATCAGTCTTGTACATCTCAATGAGATCAGGAGGCAAATCTATGGAGGTGTTGCCACGGCGCTGTCTGCCACCCTTTCTAACTGTCTTGTCAGTTGCCATTGGCTTCAACCTGAAGGGCTTCAAACTGAATGGCTTCAAAACTGGCAAATGCTTCGGTCTGCTGGTCAGACAGGAACTGTCTTCAGGGGAGTGAATGTGACGCTGCAAGAATTCTGCAAATGAATGCAGACTATGAGAACCAAGAGATTCTCCCACGGACATGTACCTGTGACAGCATTAGAGATGCAAGGGAAGGGGAAGAGGTCATATGCATTCTCAGAATTTTTTGAAGATAAAACAGTTTTGAAGACTTTGACCTCATAGTGCGAAGACATTCACTCATATGGTGAGAGTTGGTTCCAGATTTGTACGAATCCACGAATAGGTACAAGTGAGGAATCTAACTATGTTTGAAGCATATGTGAATGTACTAGGCAAGATATGAGATGCAGACAGGATAGATCTATATATTTGTATATGCAGAAACCTCTTGTGGTAAAAGTGATGAATCTCTATGGATCCATAAGATAGTAAAAGAAAGTTTTATTTACCACACGATGAACTGCTTAGACGGAGAGGAGTTGGATGCCCAGCAGTTCAATCTTCTGTGCCCTAACTTGGTGACGGAGGACAGCTACGGCGACAGCGGAGTAGATGATGTCCACGGCCTGCGTGAGGACGGCGTCGACGAGGTTGCGGCAGCGAAGCGCTTCGTCGCCGGCGTCGTCGAGAGCTAGCGGAGGCACTAGGGTTGGTCGAGGTGGAGAGGTGGTAGAAGAACTTTTGACCGTGATGGGACGTGCATTTATAAGCATGGGAGACGGCACAACGCAATTATGCAGGTGCCACTGGCGGTGCACATACGAGGGACACGTGGCGGTCATGTAACGCATTGGGAGTTGTCCCACGATCCCCCATACACCACGACTGTCGGAGTGGTCGTTCCGGCTTCTCCGGGTTTCAGGCATAAAGGATGGAGCATTAAAATCAGATTTAACGTTTGTCTCCGTATCTTCTGCTGACAAGGATGCAGAGAAGATATTCGACAGATTCAACAGAATGCATATGATTTGGACAGACAGAGTGTGAGATGAGAAAGCATAGAGAGGTTAGGGTCCGATCACATTCACTTAGTTCAAAAGATTCAATTATGAAGACATAGCTATAAGTGAATGCTGTTGAGGACAGAACACAACTCTCTCTCTCTCTCTCTCTCTCTCTCTCTCTCTCTCTCTATATATATATATATATATATATATATATATATATATATATATATATATATATATATATATATATATATATATATATATATATATATATATATATATATATATATATATA
>LR738710.1:412139294-412160774 GCA_902687465.1 Secale cereale
CACCTCCTAGTGCCGGAGCGCACGGCGGCCGGCGGCCGGCGTCCTGCACCTCACCTCCACCCCTCCCCCCGCCTCGTAGCGGTAGCGGAGCGCGCACCAAAGCGACCGGCGATGCAGTCCGTCGGGGACGAAATTTCCGCGGCGGCGTTTAGGAAGCGACGCCGCACCTCACCTTCGCCCCAACAACACCTGGAGGATCCGCCCCTAAAGCATCCAGCCTCAGCCATGCATGACAGGGGGAAGCGAACTGCAACGTTGACTACTGCATCGCATTCGTCGTGGATGCGAACTGCAATGGTGCACGTCCAGCCTTCTCCCGCAACAATGGCGAAGGTGGAAAAAGCGCATGAGTTCCTGCAGCGGAGGTGAACTGCACGACAACGGCAGCAAGAGCTGCATCTGCAGAAGGAGGGAACTGCATATAAGGTAAGAAAATCAACATACCAACCCCCACATCCAGTTTGCAGTGCCGTTTTTATACACATGCAGTCCCCCATCTTGCGTCGAGTGCAGTCACATGTGTCTCCAAAGTAGAAAAATCAGAAAAGGATAGTTCGAAAAATAAAAAATGTTGTATGGATCAAAATTGCAGTCCACATTGAATAAAAAAGTAGAGCGATGTTCCTAGAGCTGAAGTGCATTGTTTCTTCACGTTAACTAACAGTGCCCCTGCTGTAGAATGACAAATTGAAAGTGCAAATTCTTACCGTTTGCAAAAATATAATAATATATAAAACGAAAGATGCAGTTCATTTCATTGTTGACGTGCATAAAAAAAAGCTTTGGCTTAATAACCTGCAGGAATTCACTATGCCTCAAAAACAGAAGATGCCTCGAATCATTTACGACCCTGAGCCCCTGAACTGCATTGGAAGAGAAGAGTGGGAGATGCCTGGATGGATAACACCTGAATTACCTAGGGGGTTCTTTAACACAACAAACAGAACTGCCTACTCCGTGGAGGAAGATGTAGAGGATAAAGATGAAAACAGTGAACCAAACATCATTCGAGATGGAGAAGGCAGTGAAACAAAAAACCCGCAGGATGACGAGGAGGAGGACGACGATCTGGTCTTCATGGGGGAACACGCGCAGAAAAATGATGAGGAGCAGGATGATGATGAAGAGCAAATCATAACAGTTATGCAGCCAAGGTACACGCGTGTCTTTGAAACATTTGGTCAGCAGATCAGAACGCATGATATAGCACCTCCCGAAGCCGAAGTTGAAACCCAGCAAGTTCGGTAGGTCCATGTGCAAACGATTCGTCGACAAAGGGACAGTGGAATTCCACCAAGGCCGCCTACTGCCCAACAAAAGAATCGGAAACAGAATCAAGGAGGGCCGCAAGCAATGAAAAAAGTAAAGTTCTCCACACTCCTGCCTCCTCGCGATCCTCAATTACACAGGTCTGTTGTCACCCCTCCATGCCCAATAAACATCGGTGAGCTGCAAACACCGTTAGAAGAAAAACAGTACACGCACGTAAGCATCCTTGCCTGACTACTGCAGTTCAGTTATTACGCATAGTTTCAGCTTGTGCATTCTCATTAACCAAAAAAAGAAACATTCCATGTTGTGTGTGTGCAGGATGAGAACATGCTCCAAGAAATTGTGCCTGTGAAAGGTATGCAGTTCACATCAGAAGATGCGGCGCGAGAATTCTACAACACGTATGCGAGGCATGCAGGCTTCGGCACACGCAAAAACGGCGGATACAGAACAAACAGATACATCGTGTGCTCAAAGGAAGGCAGAAGCAAACAAACTATCACTGATTATGACAGAAAGCGAGAAAAAACATCAAAGAGGACTGGCTGCAAGGCGGGGATGAGATTGAAAAAAATAAAGGATGTGTTTGTGATAGCAGAGATTGAGCTCAATCACAACCACATGATGATTGATAGCCCGGCTATGCTTCTGCACATGCACTCGCATAAGACGGATGACCCGTTGCTCGATAAACTAGTGAAGGACATGCAGAGCGACAACCTCACGCACACACAGATGATGTCAACCCTGTCTAGGATGTCAGGAGGACTGCACTTTATGGGGCGCACCAGCCGTGACTGGGTGAACAGGTACGTTTGCTAAAAACAAAAAAACGATATATCGTCTATTTCATGCAGTCCGCTTTATGCATTTTCTGTAAGTCCATAATGCTGAAAGTATATTGTTAATTCGAACTGCAGGAAGCATCAATTCGCGAGGGAGGAAACAAAGGACGATGTGAAGAAACTCCTGGCTTTCTTTGAGAAGATGCAGCAAATAAACCCGGAGTTCTTCTATGATTACGACAAAGATGTCGATAACCATGTGCGCAACATATTCTGGGCGAACGCCAGCTGCAGGGGATCGTACGAAGATTTTGGAGATTGTGTCACATTTGACACGACCTACAAGACCAACAAGTTCCACATGCCTCTGGGCGTCTTCGTTGGAGTCAACCACCACCTCCAAAGTACAATATTCGCTGTGGCTCTCATCAGAGACGAAACAATACCGACTTTCGAGTGGGTGTTCCGGACGTTCTTGCGTTGCATGAATAACAAGCGGCCAATCTGCATACTCACAGGTATGCTGAAAAAAAAGAGTGAACTTAAATAACAATGCAGTTCACTGCCAAGTTTTGTAGTACATTTCTTACATCCAATGAAAAAAGGAAAAAAGCAGAAAAAGGATATGTAGTTCTCTCAATAACTCGATGCTTGTTTTTTTTCTTTCAAAAACATGCAGATCAATGCCCCTCCATGGATGCCGCGATAAAAAGTACGCTCGTAGGCACGCTGCACAAGTTATGCCGTTGGCATATACTGAAAAAATACAAGGATCACCTGTCCTTGCTGTACAAAGCCTATGAGAAATTCAAGGATGAGCTGACCTCCGTTCTCAACCATCCACTGATGCCATCAGAGTTTGAACGCGCTTGGCGTGAGCTCATGGAAAAGTATAACCTGCAAAATGATGAGATTATGAAGGCGCTGTGGGCAGACAGAAAAGAATGGATATCGGCTTACTACAAGGAGGTGTTCTGTGCACGGATGACGTCGACACAGAGAAGTGAAAGCATGAACCGGATCTTGAAGAGGAACTTTGTCAAGGAAAGACACGACCTGCACATCTTTGCGTCCCAGGTGGACAGGTGCATCCAGACAAGGAAGGGCGTCGAGCACGCGGAGACCATAGCTGACGAGGTATATAAAATAGAACAAATTTTTTAGAGATGGATCAGCAATTAATAAAAACAAATACCCGCTTTCTTGATTTTTGCTGCAAAAAAGACAACTACTTAACTGGTTTTCTTTGTTTCACAGACGGAGATAAAGACTACTACTCAGTTTGGATTCGAGGTTCAGCTCTCCAAGATTTACACCAGGGCGGTCTTTGCTGACTTCAAGCAAACGCACTACCGCAGCACAGCCTTCAGATCAGAGCAGTCCACTGACAACCCAACGAAATATTTGGTGCGCCACTACAACCGGTCTGATGATTTTGATTGGGCAAGACACGAGTTCCAGGTGGTTGCTGATGTGACGAACGGTATCTACGAATGCGAATGCAAGCTGTGGACACACACAGGTAAGTGATACAGGAAAACAAAAAAAATAAGCACACGTAAAACAAAATGAATTTCACTTATTGCTCGTAGCAAAAAAAAAGAGATTAAAAACAAAAAAATATATAGTGAGGTTCACTATAGCAGCAGACACAGGACCTATTTATAATGCAGTTCACAAAACCAAAAAAATTAAAAAATGTTGCCTATTTATGTGAAGTTTGCTTGCACGAGTAACCCAAAAATTTTCTTTTGCTGCAGGCCTGTTCTGCGTGCACATCATTTGCATGTTGGATCAGCTGCGGGTGGACAAGATACCTGAACAGTACATATTGAAGAGATACACACGGAACACACGCCAAAATCCAACTTTTGACCGCAGAGACTATGAGCAAACTGCTCCGGATGGGAGTTCAATGTTCTGCCGTAGGAGACTACTTGCAGAAACTACAATGGACCTGGCGAACAGAGGTGTCAAATCGGATAGAGGGTACAACAGAGCTTTAGCTGGGATGAGAAAACTCATACAAGAAGTGAACGTAATAAATGAAGAAGAAGAAGAGGCAGAGAAGATAATGGATGCGCGGGGTGAAGTCCAAGGAAAGGAGCACGACCATGCTGCTGATGGTGCAGTTCATAATATGGATGACACAATTCTTCCCCCGCCTATTTCAAACACAAAAGGGAGAAAGAAAGAGAGCAAGTCAGCCAATAAAAAAGCTGCAGCAAATGAAAAAAGCCCTAGAAAAAATTGTAGGCCTGAGCCAGAACTGGACAGCGAAGGAAGACCACTGGGGGTAAGGATGTGTAAATCATGCAATAAGATTGCGGGACACAACTCAAGAACATGTGAGGAGAGGCTGAAACAAATCTAGGCTGAAAATGCCACCACAAATCACCAAGCTGACCAACAAGATGATACGCCAAAGAGAAGACTATGTAGCGTCTGCAACAAGAGAGAGAAGCATAACGCGAGAACTTGTCCAAATAGAACAGAGGAAAAAGATGAAGAAGATGACGAAGAAGATGCTGACAGAGAAGAGAGTGAGGAAGCGATCGAAGCTGATGAAACCGAGGAGGAAGATGAGGAAGAAGAAGAAGAAGAAGAGGAAGAAGAAGAAGCAGATGAAGAAATCGAAGAACCATCATCAAAAACGAGGGGGAGAGACAGAACGCATAATCCAGCGCGTAGGCAAGCATCGCGGTCGCACGGTCCCGTTACGAGGGGTAACGCGAACAACAAGAGCAAGACAGAAGCAGCAACAACCATTGAAACAAATGCAGTGCACAATCTGCGAAGAAGCACCAGGAAAAGGACGTAGATCAAACACATATGCAGTTTTGCATTTTAAAAAAACATATTAACTTCATCATTTATATATATCGTATCGTGTAATAATATGCAGTTCTCTTCTATATGAAAAAAGAAAATAAGATGAGAATTCCACTCTCAGAATGCGGTTCTCTTCTGTATGAAAAACCTGACATCGGAATGTCATTTTGAGAATGCAGTTCTCTTGCTCGTATAGAATCTGACCATGAACGTGAATCAGTACAGAAAAGCAGATAGAAAAGAAAAAATGTAGAGTCAGACTAAGATTCACATACACTGCAGTGCGTGCGTGGTGCATTTAAAAGCTTGCAGTGCAGTAACCTTCGAGTACACAGTGCAGTGCGCTTAGTGCAAAAAAATGTAAACAAAAACGATTCCGCTTCTGAAGCGATGCAGTTCGCTTACGGGAAACGATTCCGCTTCTGAAGCGATGCAGTTCGCTTATGGCGGACGATTCGGTTCGCCTGCCCTAAAATAAATGCGCCCACTATCGCCCGAAGCGCCCGTGCCCCGCCCCTCCTCTATCCCGACGGTTGCACGCCGCACGAACGCCACGATCATCACGAACCCACGATCGCCTACATGGTTGGGAGAAGAGATCGTGTCCTCGGCAGAAGTTGCTGCCGCTCCCATTTAAATCCCGCGCTCCATCGAACAGGCCGTCCGCACAAAACACACGACGCTGCGCCTTCCTCCTCCTCTACCTCCTCTTTGCAGCAATGGGGTTCAGCAGAACCTACGACGCCGTGCATGCGCACGGGAACACGAAGCTGAAGGTGATCTACACCACCGACGTCGCCGCCAGGGCGACGTACGTCGAAGAGTTCAAGACAGTTCTCCAGCGGCGCCGCCAGAAGATCGTCGGCATCGACGTGGAGTACACACCCGACCACGATAGGGCGGCCCTGGTTCAACTATCCATCGGCAAGTATCACCCAGTGCTTCTTTTCCAGGTATGTGGTACATTGGGCAAGAGATGCAACACCTTCGACAGGTTCCTCGGCGACCCAAGGTAAGCAATTCTCTCTGCCGAGTACGCGTTGCAGTTCTATATGCCCGTGTATGCAGTTCCGAAAGGTATAACTTGCGGTTCACTTTCCTTAGGTTCGAGTTCGCTGGCTTCGCCATCGAGCAAGACAAGCAGAAGCTCGCAGCCTGCAACCTCCACGTCCCCAACTTCGTCGACATCCAGACGAACTGGAGGGTGCCTGATGGAACGAAGCCACTGGACTCGCTGGGCGATGTAGCTGCTGCCATCATCGACGACGAGTACGCAGACATGAAAATGAAGATGACAGACCACGACCACAGCCTGTGGACTTCCATTCTCAGCACCAAGCACGTCGAGTATGCTGCCAAGGACGCCTACGCTGCGTTCGAGATATGGAACCGAATCAGCACCATGAAGAAAGGCCTCGCACGCGCTGAAACAGAGAAGACAAGGAAGCGCCCGAGGTCATCCAAGAGGGGGTGGGGCAAGGGGGCATCAACTTCCACCTCCAACTCCAACGGGTGGAACTGGTGAAGCAGGACAGATGCTAAAACCCAAGGATTCCTGTCGCAAGTGCTCGATTTAGTTTCCCTCTGCGTATGTAGATTAGTTTGCTTTTGTTCTAGTTTGCTTTGGGACAATGTTTGCTTATGTTGCGTTAGTTTGCTTGCTGATGTACTATGTTAATTATGACCGCAGAACCGTGGTTTCTATCTATCAAATATATGCAGTTCTCCGTAGTCTGTTTTCAGTATGTATATTGCTTCAAAACTGCTGATGTAGCTAGGATACACATAAAAAACAAAACTATCAGAGCAGTTCACATAGAGAATTCTTTCACAAAACTGCTCCTGTTAAAGAAGGTTGATGCAGTGCTCTTTTATTAAAAAAAACTCTAGTTCCGTGTGTGGGTTAAAAAAAGAAAAAGCTCGGTGGGGGTTTCCAGAATGCATGTTCTTCAACTGCTGCTGCTGATAGGATGCACATGAAAGACTATATGTAAAAAAGCAGTTCACCTATACTCAGAATTCTCATAAGAAAAAACACTAGAAGCCACGCAAAAAATGTCAGATTATTACAACAAAAATGTCTCATGCTGCTGCTGCTCAAGAGAGACTGATCTAAAGCAAATTTAACTTGATTTCCAAACACTTTGCATGCCTAAAAAACATAGCCATCACAACATCCCCTGCCTGAAGACCAGCTTCCTCCACAAATTCCTTCCAGCCATCTTTGAGAACCAAACAATCATCAGAGCCAACAGAATACATAACATCAACATCATGATATCCATTCTTGCTGACCAACACCAAACTAACACAGCTTTCTGTTACCCTGACTAGACCAGAAGGGAATTTCTGCAAAGAAAAACAACAAGAATAGAAAATAAATAAGAACAACTAAGAAAAAGATTACAATCTTTCATAAAAAAATATTGATGTCAACACGTAATAATATTGACTAGACAACATTGCTGCTGCTCCTACAATGTTCATAAAAAAACTACTATGGGAAAAGCAGTTCGCTTATACTTGGTAGAAAAAAAAATTCTTCAGAAAACTAATACTCCTACAAAAATTCAGGTAGCGTTAACTACAAACAACACATGAAAAAGAATATCCGAGAAATACATACCCATGAAACACTGACAACATCGTTAGTCAACTGATGGACGAATGGAGCCCGAAATCCAATACCCGAAGAATATAGAATAGAACAGAGAGCGCTGTGCCGCTGCCTCTGGTTCAGAACCAAACCTTCAGAAAAAACGCATGTCTCCAGCATCGGCTCCACCCTTGCCAGGCAGCCGCACGCGCAATCCATTGCCAGGCGAAAAACAGATCTGGTTGGGAGAAAAAACAGATCGAGCAGGAGTGGCGCCGCCACGGATAAGATGAGATGGGAGCCGCCAGGGATAAGGTGGGAGGGGAGCCAATTGACCCACCAGTATATATATATGTAAAACAAACAACATAAAAAAACGACAAATAAAGTAGTGCGGTTACATAACAAAATGCATTCCGCATTGCATATTGCTGCAGTCCACCGCGCTTGACCAAAGCAAAAAAAACTAATCAAACTAGTCCCCTGACACCCCCGTGGCTGTAATGCAGTTCATACAGGCTCGCATTGCATATTAATGCAGTTCGCCGCACTACAAAAAATTCAACGCGCATTTGCATATTACTGCAGTCCAACGCTCTTAACCACGATTCACAGACGAAAAACACAGCCTGCAATGCAGTTCTAACAACTATATAATGCAAAAAAACTCAAAGAACATCTTTGAGAAACGACCAGAGCCAGTCGCGCCGTGAAAAAACATGGACAAAAAACTTAAAATTCTTCCAAAATAACAACTTAATCCGCTCCAATTCATACGGATAGATCAAAAGCAGCCCGTAATTGCCGAAAGCAACAGAGTATTACATACAAAACGCAGCAATTTAGATCTGCACGGGGAAGAACAGAGAACAGAGAAACATAGAAAAGCGGACGAACGGACGCAGATCCGCCAAATCGAAGGATTTCCGTCGTTTTCTCGCAGAATTAAGTGCTTAACCACATATTAAATCAGCGCACGCACGAATAAACCAGTAGAAATCAGACAAACTAGCCAGAAACGATGCTAAATGAATGTTTCCTGCTGCACCTCTATGTAGTGCACAGCAGAAAAAGGAAGCAGTGCACATAGCTCTCCAATGCAATTTTGCAATGCAGTTCGGAAGTGTTATGAGAATATTATTCTCATAATATATATATCCTATATGAAGATAAACCAGGTGCGAAGACTTTGCAAATGTAACGCTACGAGAAACACTTCAAACAAGAATTTGGTGGCGGCGTTACCCACCGTATAGGAAGTATTAGACCGAGACACGGCGCATAATTATCGTGGCGCTCCGAAGTCAAATTCCATGTTAATGTATTCACACTTAGAATGTAAGTCTTTGTTGATTGAAGATATACTTTACTTCGTGTGTTGCACATCTAAGTCATCAATATGCATAAGTGTTAGGATGTGTGCCTGATTACAGGACATTTGAGGATTCTAAGATATTTAGCTCACACCGCAACTTGCAAAACCTTTTCTCATCCAAGGGCTTTGTGAAGATATCTGCCAGTTGCTCTTCAGTGTTGACGTGTATGATATCAATATCTTCCTTCATGACATGATCTCTGAGAAAGTGATGACGAATTTCAATGTGCTTTGTCTTCGAGTGCTGAACTGGGTTGTTGGCAATCTTGATAGCGCTCTCATTATCGCAGTAGAGTGGCACATGCTTCAGATGAACGCCATAGTCCTTGAGCGTTTGCTTCTTCCAGAGAAGCTGAGCGCAGCAAGATCCAGCAACAATGTATTCAGATTCAGCAGTGGAGAGTGATACACAGTTCTGCTTCTTTGAAGACCAACAGACAAGAGATCGTCCTAGAAAGTGACATGTGCCTGATGTAGACTTGCGATCAACTTTGTCACCAGCATAATCAACATCTGAGAATCCAACTAGATCAAACTCTAAGCCCTTTGGATGCCATAATCCTAGTGTTGGGGTGTAAGCCAAATATCGAAGTATTCGCTTCACAGCTAAGTGATGCAACTCCTTTGGTGCCGCTTGATATCGAGCACACATGCAAACACTAAGCATAATATCTGGCCTAGATGCACATAAATAAAGTAAAGAACCAATCATGGAGTGGTATACCTATTGATCAAACTCTTTACCACTGGCGTCGGGACCCAGATGGTGTTTAGCAGGCATTGGCGTCGAGTATCCTTTGCAGTCTTGCATTCCAAACTTTTTCAGGCAGTCTTTAAGGTACTTCTCTTGAGATATGAAGATGTCGTTGCTTTCCTGACGAATTTGAAGACCAAGGAAGAACTTCAGCTCACCCATCATGGACATCTGATATTGCTCTTGCATCATGTAACCAAACTCATCACTGTATTTTTTGTCAGTGCAGCCGAAGATAATGTCGTCCACATAGATTTGGCATACAAATAGTTCATCATCATATGTCTTCGTGAAGAGAGTGGGATCTAGGGATCCAGGTTTGAAGCCTTTGCTCTTCAGGAAGTCTTTGAGTGTGTCATACCAAGCACGAGGCGCTTGTTTGAGGCCATACAGTGCCTTGTTGAGTTTGTATACCATATCAGGACTTTTCGGATCTTCAAAGCCAGGTGGTTGTGCAACATACACCTCTTCTTCAATCCTTCCATTGAGAAAGGCACTCTTTACATTTATTTGATATAGAAGTATGTTGTGATGATTTGCATAGGCTAGCAGTATACGAATAGCTTCAAGTCTAGCCACAGGAGCAAATGTTTCATCGAAGTCAATCCCTTCGACTTGAGTGTATCCTTGAGCAATGAGACGAGCTTTGTTTCTGACCACTTGACCATGCTCATCTTGCTTGTTGCGATAGATCCATTTTGTGCCTATTATGTTGTGCTTGCAAGGGTCAGGACGCTTGACAAGTTCCCACACATTGTTCAGCTCAAACTGTTGAAGCTCTTCTTGCATTGCTTGAATCCATTCGGGTTCCATAAAAGCTTCAGCCACTTTCTTGGGTTCAGATATTGAGACAAAAGCAAAGTGCCCACAGAAATTTGCAAGTTGTGCTGCTCTTGAGCGAGTAAGTGGACCAGGAGCATTTATGCTGTCAATTATCTTCTCAACTTGTACTTCATTAGCAACACGAGGATGAGCTGGACGAAGATTTTGCTCTTGCTGTACATTGTCATCGTCAGGAGTGTTGTCTTCAGGCTAAGCATTGTCGTCAGGTTGATTTGGAGCAGAGATGATGAGTTCCTCGTCAGGTTGTGCTTCAGAAGGCATGATCTCACCGGTTCCCATTAGCTTGATAGATTCATTTGGTGAAGCCTCATCTAGCACATTTGGTAGGGACTCTCTTTGCGAACCATTTGTCTCATCAAACCGCACATCCACAGTTTCAATAGATTTATAGAGAAAGATGTTGAAGACTCTGTAGGAGTGTGAGTCCTTTCCATATCCGAGCATGAAGCCTTCATGTGCTTTGGGTGCAAATTTTGACTTGTGATGAGGATCCTTGATCCAGCACTTGGCTCCAAATACTCTGAAGTAACTTACGTTAGGCTTCTTTCCAGTGAGGAGTTCATAGGATGTTTTCTTCAGAAGCTTGTGAAGATAAACACGGTTGATGATATGGCATGCAGTATCAATAGCTTCGGGCCAGAACCTTCTTGGTGTCTTGTATTCATCGAGCATCGTTCGAGCCATCTCAATTAGAGTTCTGTTCTTGCGCTCAACGATCCCATTTTGCTGAGGTGTATACGGGGCTGAGAATTCATGAGTGATTCCCATTGTATCCAGATAAAGATCAAGGCCAGTGTTCTTGAACTCAGTGCCATTGTCGCTTCTGATATGCTTGATCTTGACGCCATAGTTGTTCATGGCACGGTTGGCGAAGCGTCTGAAGACATCTTGCACTTCAGTCTTGTAGAGTATTATGTGCACCCATGTGTATCTTGAATAATCATCAACAATGACGAAGCCATATAGGCACGCTGTGGTAGAGAATGTGGAGTAGTGAGTAGGGCCAAATAAGTCCATGTGAAGCAGCTCGAAGGGTTTGGATGTCGTCATGATTGTCTTCGAGGGATGCTTGGCTCTAGTCATCTTCCCAGCTTCACAGGCACCACATAGATGATCTTTCTTGAACTTGACTTCCTCGATGCCTATGACATGCTTCTTCTTTGCGAGAGTGTGCAAGTTCCTCATGCCAGCATGTCCTAGCCTCCGATGCCAGAGCCAGCACTCTGAGCTTTTGCTAGAAGACATACGGCCATCTGTGGTCCAGCTGAGAAATCTACCATATACAGATCACCTTTTCTGTATCCTTCAAATACTAAAGACTTGTCAGATTCCATTAGTACAAGGCAATGAAATTTGGCAAAGATCACAATCATGTTTAAGTCACAAAGCATTGAGACAGACATTAAGTTGAAGCCAAGAGATTCAACAAGCATGACTTTATCCATGTGCCGATCTCTTGAGATTGCAACTCTACCTAGACCCAACACTTTGCTTTTACCAGTATCAACAAATGTGATGTGACTCTTGTTAGATGGATGTGAGGTTGAGTCCATGAGAAGATTCCGATCACCAGTCATATGATTTGTGCATCCGCTATCCATAATCCATTTTGAAGACTTTGGTGTTACTCCCTACAATGCAGTTAGGAGGATAGGCTTCACCACAAGACATTATGAAGCATAAACATTTGACATATAAGTGGATTATGAAAGCTCAGACGAGGGTTAGGACTGATAAGATGTTTAGAAAGTGATTCATGAGCAGTATGAGCAGTAAGTCATTTGGGCATTTGATCTTGTGCCCTACAAGTGTTTTAGGTCCCCAACAATAGCATCAGAAGCTTTTGAGTTTCGGCTGGAGACCTTTCCCTGCAAGAGAAAGTTAGTTCTTCTTAACCACCCACATTTTCAGGGGTGGCTTAGAAGCAATGAGTCTAAGAGCAGCATCTGAGAATTTTGGCTTTGGAGCCCTAGCAAATAATCTTGCAGGAGGTGAATAATACTCATAAGAATAGGCAGAAAAATTCTTTGTTTTATGAACAAAGCGGTTTGAAGAAACACGCTCATATTCATGAGTTTGAGTATGGTTTCCCTGCAAAACATCCGCGTTAGGGTGACTCAGGTGAGTCCTTTGTCTGTATGAAGCCTTAGGACCATATGAAGCCTTTGGTCTGGGGTTTGTCTTCTTCCCAGGAGGTGTTATGATAACATTTGCTGGAAGTTTCTCAAGACAACCTTTGGATACCCAGATCTTCTTCATAGGTGGCCCGTTCCTGCAGTTAGTACCAATATACCTGGCAAACACTTCACCATTTTGATTCTTAAACAGTTTATAGTTTGCATCAAAGGATTCATCAATGATAACAGGATTAGCACAAGTGAAGCCAAATAGGGAAGATGGATCCACTGAAGGTTCCTTTGCAGCAACCCATGTGGTTTTGGGATACTGCTCAGGCTTCCAGTATGAACCATCAACATCCATTTTCCTGTCGAACCCAACACCCTCTTTCCTAGGGTTTCGGTTCAGTATCTACTTTTTGAGGACATCACATAGAGTCTGATGCCCTTTGAGGCTTTTGTACATCCCTGTTTCAAGCAAAGTCTTCAACCTAGCATTTTCATCTGCAATAGTAGTGGTATCCTCAGCAGAGGGGTTAGTTACCACATCAGTAGTTGAAGATATTGCAACAGTGGTAGCAGTAAAACATTCAGCAACAGATGTAGCGTTATCACGCTCAATGCATTTTAGACATGGTGGTTCAAACTCTTCGTGAGTGGAGCTGATCAGTTGTGCGCGGAGTGACTCATTTTCTTTTTGAAGATCTTCATGACCCGCTTTCAATTTCTCAAGTTCTCGTTTCCTTTGGATGTAATCGTGGGAAAGCTTTTCATGAGTTTTTGAGAGCGATTCATAAAGACCTTCAAGTTCCCTGTACTTAACATGAAGGTTTTTTATGTCTTCAATTAAGGACTGAGAACGGGTCATTTCCGCGTCCAACAGGTCATCGCTTTTGTCTAACAGTTTTTGAATATGTTCCATGGCTTTCTGCTGTTCAGTGGCAATTTTAGCAAGTGTTTTGTAGCTAGGTTTTGATTCACAATCAGAGTCATCTTCACTAGATGTTTGAAAGTAAGCATCGCGTGATTTTACCTTGGCACCGCGTGCCATGAAGCAGTAGGTGGGAGCAGAGTCGTCGTCCTCATCAACAATGTTGGGGACGGTGCCATTGTCTTCAGTTTTGAAGATGGACTTGGCCACGTAGGTAGTGGCTAGAGCCAGACTCGCAGCACCAGAGTCAGACTTCTCCTCCGACTCCACCTCCGCCTCTTCAGAAGCAGACTCCTCCTTAGAATCCATCTCCTTGCCAACAAACGCGCGAGCCTTGCCAGATGAATTCTTCTTGTGTGACGAATACTTTGATGAAGACTTGGAAGAAGACTTTGAATATTTCTTCTTTTTCTTGTCATCAGAATCATATTCCTTGCTCTTCTTCTTCTTCTTCTTCTTCTTCTTCTTCTCATTGTCCCACTGAGGACACTCAGAGATGTAGTGACCAGGTTTCTTGCACTTATGAGATGTTCTCTTCTTGTAGTCATGGGTAGGAGCTTCATCATTTCTTGAGCTGGATCGTGAAGACTTTCTGAAGCCTTTCTTCCAGGTGAATTTTTGGAACTTCTTCACAAGCATGACAAGCTCCTTTCCAATGTCTTCAGGATCATCAGAACTACAGTCAGATTCTTCTTCAGATGAAGAAACAACCTTTGCCTTTAAGGCGCGAGATCGTCCATAGTTGGGACCATAGATGTCACGTTTCTCAGATAGCTGGAACTCATGTGTGTTGAGCCTCTCAAGTATGTCAGATGGATCGAGAGTCTTGAAGTCAGGGCGTTCTTGAATCATCAGGGCAAGGATATCAAATGAGCCGTCGAGTGATCTCAGGAGAGTCTTGACGATTTCATGCTTGGTGATCTCAGTGGCGCCAAGTGCTTGGAGCTCATTTGTGATGTCAGTGAGACGATCGAATGTGTGCTGGACATTCTCATTGTCATGTCTCTTGAAGCGATTGAAAATATTGCGAAGGACGCTGATCCTTTGATCTCTCTGGGTAGAGACTCCTTCGTTGAACTTTGAGAGCCAGTCCCAGACTTCCTTTGATGTGTCCAGAGCACTTACACGACCATACTGTCCTTTGGTCAGATGACCACATATGATGTTCTTGGCCGTTGAATCCAGTTGAACGAGCCTCTTGACATCAGCAGGGGTGATACCTTCACCAGTCTTGGGAACGCCGTTCTTGACGACAAACCAGAGGTCCACGTCAATGGCTTCAAGGTGCATGCGCATCTTGTTCTTCCAGTAGGGATATTCGGTGCCATAGAAGACGGGGCATGCATCGGAGACTTTGATTATCCCTGCAGTCGACATAGCTAAAACTCCAGGTGGTTAAACCGAATCACACAGAACAAGGGAGTACCAAGCTCTGATACCAATTGAAAGTGCAGTATATCGACTAGAGGGGGGTGAATAGGCGATTTTTATGAAATGCTTCAAAACATGGTAGTTTTGAAGACAAAAGATAAACTCAATCCTATTAGTATGCAGCGGAAAGTAGACTACACTAGACAAGCCATAGTCAAGTATTCAATGAAGTGAAAGCACGAAGACTAATAGCAGCTAGGCAGTAGGGATCATGATGGAAGAAGGAATGAAGCCAATTATAACAAGTAGATACTCAGTGAAGTCAATCAGATAAGGCAAGCAGGCGATGACTTCACAACATAGAACAGTAAGTAAATGGAAGGAAAGGATAGAACTAGTAGCTCGGGGAGGATAGTGATTTGTTAGACCAGTTCCAATTGCTGTGACAACTGTACGTCTGGTTAGGGAGGCTGAGATTTAACTGAGAAGACCGCGTCTTCACCTTATTCCTCTTGAGCTAAGGACACCTAGTCCTCGCCCAATCACTCTGGTAAGTCTTCAATGTAGACTTCCAAACCTTCACAGACTTCGTTCACCGGCGATCCACAATGACTCTTGGATGCTCAGAACGCGACGCCTAACCGGCTGGAGAAAACACAGTCCTCAAGTGTAATAAGTCTTTAGGTCACACAGACAGAAAGACTTTAGTGATGCCTAACACTCTTTGGCTCTGGGTGTTTGGGCTTTGTCCTCGCAAGGATTTCTCTCTCAAACGCTTCGGAGGTGGGTTGCTCTCAAAAGACAAAAGCCGTGTAATAACACTGAGCAGCCACTAATTTATGGTGTAGGGGGTGGGCTATTTATAGCCACTGGGCAACCCGACCTGATTTGTCCGAAGTGACCCTGGGTCACTAAGGAACTGACACGTGTTCCAACGGTCAGATTTCAAACACTCACACGGCAACTTTACTTGGGCTACAAGTAAGGCTGACTCATCCAACTTTGGATAAGATTTGCTCTCATAGTCTTCGCTCGAAGACATAGGATTTGGTTGAGCATCACTTCAGTCACTCTGACTTAGATCACTTGGACCCCACTTAACAGTACGGTGGTTCCTATGACTCAACAAAGAAGAAAAGGAAACAACGAAACATCTAAGTCTTCGTTCTCCATAGTCTTCACACAATGCCTTCTCTTGTCATAGTCTCCAATATGATTATCTTCATATGCCACCACTGATGTCAATGTCTTCATACATTTTTAGGGGTCGTCTCCGGTAGGTAAACCGAATCAATGAGGGACTACTACCTGTGTTATCCTGAAATTCTCACAAACACATTAGTCCCTCAACCAGGTTTGTCGTCAATACTCCAAAACCAACTAGGGGTGGCACTAGATGCACTTACAGTTTTCAATGCATTTATGTGCATAATTCAAATTTGAACTACATGCACATGCTCCCGTGCATATAAATTGGTTGAAAATAAAATCTTTGTCCTTGGGTGCATGCTTGGGTCCCATGCAAGAAATAGGAATGACAGTCAAACACCTTGCCACCGTCACTCGGCCGCAAACATTGAGATACATGGTTTTCAAATTCTAGTAAATCCAAAACTCGTCTGAAATTCATGAAACTTAGCATGCTATCATGGAGCGGCATCAACATGCCATGGTAATTTTTTGTCCCATTTGGGGCAGGCTTGGGTATATGCTTCTCACAAACCAGAGCTTCTCACAACAAGCATGATGGTTTCGGTAGGGACCGCCCCAACTTTGGGGGCGAAACAATATCTATTGCCTCTTATTGCTTTAAAAAAATCTTGTGTCAACATAGAACAACTGGAGTGTTGTGTTATTTTTTGTGATTTTTCGGGGTTCGTTTGGACATTTTTATGCATTTAGTGAGTTTTCAATGCATTTATGTGCATAATACAAATTTGAACTACATGCATATTCTCCCATGCATATAAATTGGTTCTAAAATCAAATCTTTGTCCTTGGGTGCATGCTTAGGTCCCATGCAAAAAATGGGAATGAATGTCAAACACCCTGCCACCGTCACTCAGCCGCAAACATTTAGATACCTGGTTTTTTAAATTCTAGTAAATCCAAAACTCGTCTGAAATTCATGAAACTTGGCATGCTATCATGGAGCGGAATCATCATGCCGTGGTAAAAAAAATTCTCATTTGGGGCAGGTTTGGGTATATGCTTCTCACAAACCAGAGCTTCTAACAACAAGCATGATGATTTAGGTAGGCACCGCCCCAACTTTGGGGGCGAAACGATATCCATTGCCTCTTATTGCTTTCAATTTTTTCTCATGTCAACCCTGAACAACAAGAGTGTTGTGTTATTTGTTGTGATTTTTCGGGGTTCGTTTGGACATTTTTATGCATTAAGTGAGTTTGCAATGCATTTATGTGCATAATTCAAATTTGAACTACACACGCATATAAATTGGTTGAAAAATCAAATCTTTGTCCTTGGGTGCATGCTTAGGTCCCATGCAAGACATGGGAATGAATGTCAAACACCCTGCCACCGTCACTCGGCCGCAAACATTGAGATACCTGGTTTTTAAATTCTAGTAAATTCAAAACTCGTCTGAAATTCATGAAACTTGGCATGCTATCATGGAGCGGCATCAACATGCCGTGGTAATTTTTTGTCCCGTTTGGGGCAGGTTTGGGTATATACTTCTCCCAGACCTGAGCTTCTCACAACAAGCATGATGGTTTCGGTAGGGACCGCCCCAACTTTGGGGGCGAAATGATATCCATTGCCTCTTATTGCTTTAATTTTTTTCTCATATCAACATAGAACTACAGGAGTGTTGTGTTATGTTTTGTGATTTTTCGGGGTTTGTTTGGACATTTTTATGCAGTAATTGAGTTTTCAATGCATTTATGTGCATAATTCAAATTTGAACTACATGCACATGCTCCCGTGCATATAAATTGGTTGGTAAATCAAATATTTGTCCTTGGGTGCATGCTTAGGTCCCATGCAAGAAATGGGAATGAATGTCAAACACCCTGCCACCATCACTCGGCCACAAACATTGAGATACCTGGTTTTTAAATTCTAGTAAATCCAAAACTCGTCTGAAATTCATGAAACTTGGCATGCTATCATGGAGCGGCATCAACATGCCATGGTAATTTTTTGTCCTATTTGGGGCAGGTTTGGGTATATGCTTCTCACAGACCAGAGCTTCTCACAACAAGCATGATGTTTTTGGTAGGGACCGCCCCAACTTTTGGGGCGAAACGATATCCATTGCCTCTTATTGCTTTCAATTTTGTTCTCATGTCAACATAGAACAACAAGAGTGTTCTGTTATTTTTTGTGATTTTTCTAGGTTCGTTTGGACATTTTTATGCATTAAGTGAGTTTTCAATGCATTTATGTGCATAATTCAAATTTGAACTACATGCACATGCTCCCGTGCATATAAATTGGTTGAAAAATCTAATATTTGTCCTTGGGTGCATGCTTAGGTCCCATGCAAAAAATGGGAATGAATGTCAAATGCCCTGCCACCGTCACTCGGCCGCAAACATTGAGATACCTGGTTTTGAAATTCTAGTAAATCCAAAACTCGTCTGAAATTCATGAAACTTGGCATGCTATCATGGAGCAGCATCAACATGTCGTGGTAAATTTTTGTCCCATTTGGGACAGGTTTGGGTATATGCTTCTCACAAACCAGAGCTTCTAACAACAAGCATGATGGTTTCGGTAGGGACCGCCCCAACTTTGGGGGCGAAACGATATCCATTGCCTCTTGTTGCTTTCAAAATTTTTCTCGTGTCAACATAGAACAACAGGAGTGTTGTGTTATTTTTTGTGATTTTTCAGGGTTCGTTTGGACATTTTTATGCATTAAGTGAGTTTCCAATGCAATTATGTGCATAATTCAAATTTGAACTACATCTCTTGATCACAAACGTTTTAGATAGAACTCCCGTATGCAAAGTGGGAGCAGGATTTGTGCATCTCTTGAACACAAACGGTTCTTTTGGATGACCCGTGTGAACCACTTACAAACAATTTGGTAAGATTGGCATCTGTCATATTGGGTATGTTGCCATTCATCAAACTAGAAAGATTGACGTTTGTTGATCTAGTAACATTGCCATTTGCCAACCTTGTAACACTGCGATTTGTCAAAATATGTAGCTAAAAACACTAGCAGTATCTAATTTTTGCAACTAAAATTCAGTAATTAAGCATAGATGGCGGTGAGGAGGTGAGTTCAGCCAGGCGTGCAGCGGGCGGTGCAGTACTATTCGATACGGATTTAATGCACACGAGGGAGAGGGTAGCGGTTCCCGAAATGTTGAATGGCCAATGATGCATCCTCCTTCAATTAGCATCGTGTGAATGCATGAGGGAAGTAATGGGAGGACCGGAAAATGAGGCAGCACGATGTGAATGCAACGCAGTTTGCACTCATATAAAGGCGCCCCTCCATTCCAATGCATCTACCACATCATACGCACCTAAGCATTTGCCTAAGCACCTACACTAATAAGCGCAACAGTGCCCACTCCAGACCCATGGCGGCGATGCCCGCGAGCAGCTAGCGGCTGTGCCAGATGGTCCACGACGCCGGCCTGCGGCATGGCATCTTGGATCGTCTCCATACGGTGTTGGTGACTGGATGGTGGATGGCCACCGTCGGCGCCAGCTACGACTCTCAGTTGGACCAGATGAACGTTCGCACCACCAACAGGTTCACCATCGTCAAGAAGCTCGCGGGCGACATCATTGTACTCCTCCAGCCCACGCGCCCGGGCTCCTCATTACCTGCCACCCTAATCGGCCTCCATGGTCGGAACCTATTTCAAGCACTAGTGGCCCTGCGACTGCCCGCCGATGCCACAAAGAATGTCCACATGAAGGTCGCGCTCGCTGCGAGGCGCCTCGCCCTGCAAGAAACCGTCGACCTATACATCCATGTGTACGAGCAAATCATGTACATAGCTATCTACAAGTCCAGTGAGGACGCTACGACGTTGGCCTTCTTGAGCCGGCTTAAGCCTTGGATGCCTTTGCTGAGAACCACCTTGACCTCGCCACAAAAGCCACCGCTCCTTAGCCGCCGGTCGGTGGCCCGGCCAGCGCACTAGGTTGAGGAGGAGGAGGTCGTATGTTGATGGATGCATCTTTCTTCTTGCCTCCTATAACTACCACTGCGATCGCATCATCATGGCCTTAATTCTTATTTTTCTATTGCATTCTCATTCCAGTCAATACAGACATGTGCGATCCCTTTAATTTGCTCAATACATACATGTCCGTTCCAGTCTTATTTTGATTGGCTTGAATGAAGGCCTATCCCGCCGTTAGGCGCCGCGGTGCGCTCTGCTCGCGCCCCTCCGCGCGCGCTCTGCCAACGGTTAGGCGTGCACACGATTACGTCGGAGGCCCCGTATGCATGCGGTTGCGCCGCGCGTGTTGCCACGCGATGCAGTTACGTGCGGCACGATGGAGTTACGCGCTGCAAATTAGAACTGCCATCAAGTGCCTGCCGATATTCTTGGCCGTCCGGCTTCCCCTTTAGTTCCCGCGGCCATTATAACCTTAGTCTATTCAACCTTTCGATCGCGCCCCACAACACAACAAGCACACCCACGACGACACATAGAGAGGGGATGTCCAGCGGTGCTCCAATGGAGTTCGGCGAGCATAGAGTGGAGACCCACGCGAGGGAGACGGATGTCTCGGTGGTGTACACCATCGACCCGGCCGTGGTGGACGACTACATCAACACCGTTGAGCATTTGCTTGTTGGAGACAAGTACAAGGTGGTCACCATCGACCTCCAGTACACCGTCGGTCGTCCCGACATAGATCGGAAGGTTGCCGTCACCCATTTGTGCGTGCGCCATCATGTCCTCATCTACCACTACTACATGGCCACAGAGCCTTGCGACCGTTTCAACAAGTTTGTCAACAGCACCGACTATAAGTTCTCCATGGTGGAAACCACCGACGATGTAAAAGCACTCAGGGTTACGGGCTTGGCCTGCCAGAACCTTGTCAAAATTCGTGAGCACTACAGGGTCTGGGGCAGCACGAAGAAGGACTCCCTGGTTGAACTCGCCTCAACATTCACCGACCCCTACTATGAAAAGATGAAGCAGGATGCCAAGAGAACAAGTCCCGTATCTTGGCACAGGGCCTGGATGCAGCAACTGGATGAACCTCGCCTCAGGATCGCGGCCAAGAGCGTGTACACATGCTACGAGATGCACAGGCGGATCGTTGACATGAGGAAGTGCCTTGTTACCCAAATCGGCAAGCCCGGATCAAGCCACAAGCAGAGCAAGTGTCCCAAGAAGTAGATGATGATCAGATGATCATTTATGTTAGTTGATCATGCATGTAATATATAGTATACTTTATTGGTGTGTGGAAATGTCATGTGTGTAGTAGCCACCTATGTAATTATGCATGTAGTAGTTTACGTTGGTGTGTGCAAATGCCATGGTTGTATAGTATCCACCTATGTAAATGGATGTTTAATTTGGTTATGCAACCTTGTCCTTATAAGTGTGTGTGTGTGTGTATATATATATATATATATATATAT
>LR738710.1:412160882-412171937 GCA_902687465.1 Secale cereale
ATATATATATTATGTTGTTCTTTATGCATGCAATCCCATTGCACAACACACACGTCCTATTAGCAGTAACTGTCTGTGTTATTATCGGTCTTATCACACTTTTTTTATTATAGACCTGTTTGCCGTGTATCACACACATCTTCTTATATTGAATCATTTCTGTTCTCTTGTCTCAACACAAACAGTTCATCCGAGTGAACTGCATGCCGTATATCGCACACACTTTGATCTGCGTGGCCGTTTCTTTTGTGTTGCCTAATCACAAACAGTTCATCCGACTAAACCGTATGCTCTACATCACACACGCCTTCATCTGACAGCCTGTTTCTTTTTCCTCCTCATCACAAACAGTCAATTGAATTGAACTGTATGCCCACCATCGCACACACAACCAAAATATGAACCGTGTTTGATGCATCCTCCATCGCAAACGTTTTGCACCTTTTTGATGGTTTTTTACACCCCCTTTTGCGATTATGGCAAAGCAAACAGTTTCGTCGAAGGGTCTCTGATCGTAGTGTCGCGTTAGCAGCAACCTGCAGTAGTGACACTCTCTCTCGAGGTGTCTTTCTCACACACATGCTCTCGTTATCACCATCACTCCCTCTCACTCCCTCTCTCAACCATTTACGATTGTTTTCACCAACCTTTATCAGAAGCACTCTTCCTCTCACACGCAAACACACACACATTCCTCATCGACCGTTCCTCTATACATAGACCTGCCTATATGTCTCCCACACGCACATTATCTTTAGGCATGTCTCGCATGCATTGTCTCCACCTCTCTTCCTAATTGACGAATATGATTCCAGCAGAGGATTCTATAGGATGCCCCTTAAAGTTAGGTTGGATGGTAATATCAGAGACAAGGGGTTACCTTAGTCTGAGGACCTAGGGTTACAAATCCTAGCCGGCTTTGTTAGTGGACACAGAGTCCTTCATGACTCTGGTATCTTTGTCGTGTACGACGAGTCCTCCATTGGTATCCCTGAATGCGTCATGGGTCGACCAATGTGGCGCAGGACGGAACCGACCAAAGGGCCTCACCTCGGCCCACTGGACCACACGCGGTGACAAACCATCTGCCCCTAGGTCTAGTTATCTTCTCACACCCACACATACCAACGTAGACACAACACACACAAAATCTCCTCATGCTTCTATATATCCCCTCCCCCCTTGCATGTACACACTCAAGGGCATCTCTTGCCGTGACATCCTATCCATCTCTCTCGCTAGAGCTATCTCATTTCTCGTCCTATCCCCCCCCCCATTCGCCCCTCTATCCATGCCTCTCTCCAATACGTACACATACCCTCACTAGACCTTGCCAAATACGTCACCTACACATTCACACATGTTACATCTTTACACGTACCCCATTGATCTAAAAAGCCTTCTCTTCACGTTTACTTCGCATAGAGCATTCCTTTTGAATAAAACCACACAAAGTGTGGCCAAATATTTATTTTAGATTTTGTACATATATACATCATTACAAAGTTATATGGAGTATGAAAATTAGTTTGCATTGCAGGGTGCACCCAATGATATTTATTCCGCAATGTGAATTTGTATATTCTTATACTATATATAAAGTTAGTCATAATAAAGAGAAACGAAGAGCATCTCTCTCTCTCTCCGTCGCACACACCCCCTCTACGGCCCTTAATTTCACGTACGCACACAAACTATCACCAGGTCCTCTAAAAGTAGGCCCCAACACATTCACGCATGTTTCATCTTTCTCTCGCAATATATAGAGTGACGATCATTGTATTTGAAGTGAAAGCATGATACGTACATTGTACTTCATAATCCACTCATTACGGTCACGATTAACGTTTTGTGGTTATTATAGTCATGGGCTCACCGTACAGCTCTCTATTTGTTCAAGACACGACTAGTTGACTAGTTAAATGGTCCACGTGGCACATCTAGTGTTACATCACATTATCTCACTACCATTGGGCCCACCTGTCGGCGTGTATTAGAATGAAAACAAATGATAAAAATACATTAGACGGTGGTTCGAAGTCATGACCGCGGGCACAACGGACAACATGGAATTGTATTGGTATGTTGAGCCGTCTATTTTTAACAATCAGGAGCTTGTGTGGTGATTCTACACACACACACGCATGCACACGAACTGCATGCACGCAACACTCACACTATGACACGTAGCCACGCATGCACACTACAGTCACATGCACACATGCACACAACACTCACACGTACACGATACACATGCAGTCACGCACGCACGCTACACTCACACGCACGCATGCATGCACACACCACACAACCAACACACACACTCACGCTCAAGTGCTCAACCTACACATGCATGCGCACACATCAGGCCCTGACAGACACATACACAACCAGGTGGTTCCCGCGCACGGGTTGGAGTCTTGTCGCATCTGCGAAAATTTGTGTTTATCTTATTTTTCCCATGCGAATGACAGGTAGGACCCAAAAGGAACGTGGTCAGTTTAACCTGTCAACGTAGTGCCACGCAGACTATTTGGCCTGTCAATAGAGTGCAATTCGATGTTGAACGGTGAGCAAGTGACTGTATAATCACCGCAAAACATATATAGTGATCGTAATGAGCGTATTCTGAAGTCTGTTGACCATATTACGCTTTTCGCTTGAAATACACTGACCACTAGTGTATTAATCTCTTCTCTCGCTCTCTTTGTGGAGCCGAGTAGGCCAACATGCCAGTGCCTAAATTGGCGCACGCCACCCCATTATTGCTTTACTGGTTTTGTAAGAGCAAACAAGCATTTACGTCTACAGTACAAACTGTAGATACATTATGAGTTACAAATGTTATGAAGACGAATGCAAATATTTGAATCCACTTTATGCCCAATTTCTCTCTGTAGGCCCTCCAAAAGTACATCTCAACACGTTCTCACATGTTACATCTAACAACTATGCAATACAACACTACTACTACACTCTAACATAATAAATCAAATGTGTTTTTAGTTTTACTAGATCTCACATTGTTACATAATTATTCAGTTTGCATACATTAAAATTGCCTTTGAAATGTATGGCTAGTACTCCCTCTGTCCCTAAATATAAGTCTTTTTAGACATTTCAAATGGACTACAATATATGGATGCATGTAGACATATTTTAAAGTATAGATTCACTTATTTTGCTCTGTATGTAGTCACTTATTTGGGAACGGAGGGAGTAGTATCATCTACCGCGCGGGAAAAATCCCGCCCTTGCCTATTTGTATCGGTGGATCGGGTTTGTATCGATGGATCGTGCGAAACATCAAAACTACAGTAGCACTACAGTACAAGTAACAGTTCGCTGGGCCACCGTGTCGTGTAGTCCTCCGTCGCAAGAGTGGAGCGCTCGCTTTCATAAATGGTCTAGTCCCTTTCACCGACATGTGGGACATGAAGCAACCGGGTCCACATGCCATACCGAAATAACAGTGCAGAGCAGCAGTGGTGAAGCACCCAAGTCATGGCGCCGGTGTAGTAATGAGCAATGAGGTGTCAAATCACAAAGTTGCACCTTTCCTGCAGTTAAGTTGGAGGTACGAAGTGATGCTAAAAAAAAGTTGGAGGGATGAAGCAACCATCATTTCACTCGTTGCTGAATCCGCTTCTCCCTCAGCTTCTTCAAGTTAATTAACCACGTGTTGCTTCTGCCGTTGTTCTGCCTTAGGCTACTCATAATGGGGAGAATTATATACTAGTATCATTTGAATAATACTAGTGTATGATACTTCTACTTCATAGTACATAGTATCATAGAGTACTCCAACTTCCTCTATAGTGCATAGTATATGAAGTAGTATCATACTCCCTCCGTTCCTAAATATTTGTCTTTCTAGAGATTTCAACAAGTGACTACATACAAAGCAAAATTATTGAATCTACACTCTAAAATATGTCCACGTACATCCATATGTTGTAGTCCATTTGAATATCTAGAAAGAAAAATATTTGGGAACGAAGGGAGTATATGATAATATATATTGCCATGCATGACACAAAGTAGTATAGCATTTAACATGATACGGTGTCTACCTATGTTACTCTAACCCCCTCTCTCTTCTTTAATTATGTGCCACATCAGCATGTTTTCTATTCCCGAGTGCATGTTGCTAGCTAAGAGCATGGTTAATAGTATAGCCAACTGCTGGCTATAAGCCATTGCCATGTCATCTATAGCCCATCTTATAGCCAATATGTACATTAGTTGATTAGAAGAGTGTACTACTTTTTTATTATATGGCCCACCTTTCACTCTCACAAAGTGCCTAGGAGCATGTGCTAGAGCTGGCTCTTCACCAAGAACCCACTTAGTATAATAAGGTGATGTGAGCGGGCTGTAAGGATTTCAATATTGTATTATTGCTTAGTTGGAAGAGAGATAAGAGGAAAGAGAAGGGAAGCGGGCTGTAGACTTACAGCTGGCTGTAGCACAAGCTTCAAGAAGCTTTGTGAGAGTGGAAGGTGGGCCATATGTTGACAAAGTAGCACTTTCTTATAGCCAACTATTATACGTGTTAGCTATTACATTGGCTGTAAATGACATGGCAACATGTTATAGCTAATAGCTCGCTATATTATTAACCATGCTCTTACTTTCTCTCTCCACTTTTCTTTCCTCCAACTAAGCAAGAATATACTAATTTATTACTTATAGTCAGCTAACTCAGCTCTATTGTACTTGCTCTAAGATACTACCACTATGGCTAGCCTCAAGTGGGACGCGGATCAGCTTGGTAAATAACTAACACGTGGGATAGCATGTTAGCAAACCGCCCAGCCAACATCCTCTAAAAGTAAGAAACCTCCCCCGCCTTCCGCGAGGGAAAATCACCTCCTTTTTACTAATCTTGATATAATTTTTTAGATCAATATAATCGAGATTTGTATATATAGCATATAGGAACAAAACCAATTGGTACAATTAAGGGCATCCACAATGTGTAGCCAAATGATAAAATAGCTTTGGCATCGATGGGAACCATTATGGAGGTGCTGCCAAAGCCAAAAAAAGGGAACCGAAGCTCCCTAATTGATTGATTGAAGGAATAGAAAAATGCAACCTCTCTCCTCTTTTTGCCGTGCTTGGATGCATGTACACTATGTATAGAGCACAGAGTCTACTCCCATGTCCCTTCTATCACAAATCACAAAGCAGTGAGGCATCAAAGCACAAAGCACGGACGAAGCAACCATCATTTCACTCTTCGCTGACTCGGCTTCTCCATCGTCTTCTTCGAGAAACCACCTTACCGCACTAAGCTGGGCAGACGACGCTATTGTGTAGTACTAGTACATCGGGGTTAGGATCCTCTGCAGTAGCGGACCATACAGTACGGTCACTACCGTGTGGACCCAACCCCACATGTCACCCGCAGTACAACACCATATAGTACTGCAGATGATATCAACATTTACGCTTCCTTTGGTTCAACGGACTTCCTGGATGCAAAGAAGGCGGTTGTCTCGGCTTGCAGGCGGCACTTGCAAACGACTACCGAGGTGTCCCTCAATGGTGTGCTCCGTCGAACGCACTTCGCCAAAGCCACAACGTTCAAGATATCGTTGACGTCGCCGCAATGGAGAAGGAAGTCAAATAGTTACTACCTCCTTTTTTGTATACAAGTCCAGTATCAAAATTACAATTTGAAGAAGGCCACTAACACTAATCGAGGCAAAATTGATGGGCTTTGCCTCGTAGTACTAGCAACCAAGGACATTAATATACGCTTGCATGCATGCGGAAGTGAGAAGGTTGGTTTGCATGGTGTTGCTTTAATCAAGCAATAAGGAGTGAGATTGTTAGCTCTTTGGGCATTGGAGAAAACAATACGCATTAATTGACACGTCAAATGAGGATTTGTATCGATCAATCCCGCGAAGGAAGACCCCGCCTTTCTTTTTAACACAAGTAGTACGTACTTATAACATGTTTGGGTCTAGGCCTTGCATTGCCATACTTTGCCACACATTTTTGCCAAGCTTGCTTAAAGTTTTTCAAAATGAAAAGGAAGTACACTTGCGCATGGCTGTTGCGGTCGCACCGCACCCTCACACAGTCGCTCCTGCACGCCGCAAACCCAACCAAGGGAACGCACCCTCACTCACACGTGGTACCGCATATGATCAAACCAAACTCAGTTGTCCTACCGCTGACACATAATTTTCGTTCATATTATATGTTCATCCAACCGCATGTTGAGGAAGATCCGTGCAGCCCGTGCGATGGTCTGTTGGGGAAGAAGAAGGGTTAGGAGACATGGGATATCCATCCAACCGCCTTAAATGGTCGACTGACCCAAATGATGAAAGTCAGGCGACTTGGATAAATATATGTTTTTACACAGCAAAAGATCCCTAAAAATGACATAATGAAAAAGTATCACTGCTCGCAGAACGAGACGGCCTCGTCGTCTTTGGCTGTTGGCGCGGACCAGCCATAGCTACCGATGTGCGTATCTGCACTGTGGTTGTCCTCGGCCTCTAGCTACTCATTCATGCGGAGCATGCGGGCGCTCTGCACGGACGCGAACATCGCCCGGTTCACGTCCATGACATTCGGTTCCGCCTGCAGGAGGGCCTCGATGCCAGCTCCATCCATGCGCTCCGCGTCAAGTTGAGCCTCCGCCACCCGGTTCAAGTCCAGGACATCCGGATCCCCCTGCAGGAGGGCCTCCATGGCATCTACGCGCTCCACGTCAAGTTGAGGTTCCGCCGCTCGGTTCACATCCACGACATCCAGTTCCGCTTAATGTAGGGCCTCAATGGAAGCCGCATTCGCGTGCTCCGCCTTGAGTTGATACTCCGCCTCCCGGTCCTCCTTTAGGATTGCCAGGTTGGATCTCTGGTCTGCCTGCACCATGGGGGGCATGGACGCCAGCACGAAGTCGACGTCCATCATCTCATACGCATCGGGGGCCTTCTGCGCCGCCACCTCCACCATGAACATTAGATCGGCTTCTTCCTCCTGGGAGCTTGGCTCCAGAGAACTCGGGGATTGGCAAGGTGCAAAGTGAGCTTGGGAACGGAGGTCTGTGGCGCCGACCGCCGCCGCAATTTCTGCGCGGCGCTCCCGCGTCAGCATGGCGCACCATGGCTTTCCGGTGAACTAGGGGACGACTGATGTGGGCTAAGGGATCAAAAGGTGGGAGATGGGATGGAGAGGAGGTGTGGTTTTGGGGCAGCGGTGATCGGCCGGCAAGTACCTAGCGTAGGCCGAGCAGCGAAAGTTCTGGTGTGAATAGTGGTTTCGATGACAACCGGTCAATCGGTTTTGACTGTGCGGAGTTTGCAAAGCCGTACGGCTGGAGCCTGGAGAGTTGTGGGGTGGGATGGGACCAAAGTTTCGGAGTTTCACGTGGTAGACGTCCGGACCTCCCCATCATTCCTGTCGACGATGAGGCGGTGACTTCATAAAATCTCAAGATGACTAGCAAGATGCCCGTGCATTGCACGGAACATCAGGATGCATTTTTTATGATATCTCGAGAATTTCATCGAAATATGGTGCCTCGAGAATTTCATCAAACAATGGTATCTCAAGAAATATGAGAAAAATGATATCTCGAGAAAGAATACCCGGCACGCTAAACCCTCCACGCCGCTCACCGAATGGAACGCGCTTCGTCTTGCGTTTTCGCTCACTTGTGGGACCACAATTGAGAGCAAACTGACGTCCCTCCCCCTCCCCTGCCCGTGTCATTTATCTATACTAGCAAGATGCCCATGCGTTGCATGGAACATCAAGATGCATTTGTATGAGTAGTTTATCTTGTGGGAGAAAAGGATGAAGGAGGGAAAGCCTTATTTACAAATGTGGAGAGGGGTGTGGGCATCTTTTTGAAAAATTGCCATAGTTTCCTTCCTATCTGTCAGATATAAATCGGACAGCCTATATAGATCTCTACTCTTATGAAAAACAGAGTTGGTGATGATGGTGTGCCTGCCATCCTGTAATACAGTCCGTTCGATTTATATATGACGGATAGGAAGGAAACTATGGCAATTTTTTAAAAATATACCCGCACTCCTCTCCACATTTGCAGATAAGGCCTTCCCTCGTCCATCCTTATCTCCCACATGATAAACTACTCATATAAATGCATCTTGATGTTTCGTGCAACGCACGTGCATCTTGCTAGTACTACTAGAAGAGAGAGAGGTGAGAGGTCGGCCGATTGTTACTAGTACTCCCTCCGTTTTTATTTATTCGGCATATTAGTTTTGGTCAAAGTCGAGCTTTGCAAACTTTGACAAAGTTTATAGACAAAAATATTAACATATACAGTAACAAATCAATACCATTAGATTCGTTGTTGAATGTACTTCCACATCATATAGATTTGTTATGCTAAATATTTATATTCATCTCTATAAATTTGGTCAAACTTTACAAAGTTTGACTTCAGTCAACTCTAATATGCGGAGTAACTAAAAATGGAGGGAGTATACAACTAGTACTATGAGCACTGCATACTCTACTGCAGATGTTGTAATACTACTTCTACTTCTACTACTACTGGATAGGGATCTTAAAAAAGTTACTATTGGACTGGCTATACGTGGCGAAATCCTAGTAGGAAGAGCGTGCGTGAGAACAAGCATTCACGTGTTTGAAAACAAATTGGAAACCATTTCTGTTTGAATACAAATCTAGGAGTACGTACGAATCTAACAATATTGATTGGGCGTTCTTGAATGTTGATACTTTTTTCTGTAAGTTTGACCAAAGTAGAGATACTTTGACTACACATAAAACTTATATGTAAACTAGAGGATCAGAGGGAGTATAGTGTACTACGTTCAAAAGCGAAACGAACATTGAATACCCTTTATATATGATTTGCTGATGGTATGATTACCGGTTCAAAATTTTGAATCCGCCTTAGGTATCACACATGCACCCACTCGTTCTCTCTCGGTTTCATCTTCGGGTCTCTCTCTCCCTCCCTCCCTCCCTCCCTCTATCTCTCTCTCCCTCTCTCGCACACACACACACATACCACCTCTCTTCCTCTTTGTGTTTGTCAAACCAAATTGATCTCCCGAGGTATCGGGATTGTATCTCGCTCGTTGTCAGGTCGCTCTTCGACACACGCCTAGGTCACTCTACCATGCATTAAATTTGGCTGGGAAAACAGGGAAACCGACATGTGGGGCACACCTGTTGGGATGACGTGGCGCGGACTAGTCCAATGGAGGAGCTGGCCCACGACCTCCTCGCCACCGGCAACCGTCCATGTGAGTCCTGGGGGCAGCAACGTGGCGCAGCCCCCGCACCGCCTCTGGACACGGCGACCGCGGTGAGCGATACGCTCATCGTTGCTGGACACACTCTGATTTAGGGTGCCGAGGGTGGCGCTACCAATGTGGCACGACCAGCAGATCAACACCCGGCTCGTCAAGGATGCACGGGGCTTCAAAGTGTGCTCGCGCTGCGGCGCGTCTGTGCAATGTTCTAGCGTAGCCAACTGCATCCCCAGGACCTTTTTGCTGGGTCATCTTTGCTTTTTCAATGACATGTGGAGATCCCATGTGAGCAAATGGCATCTCCAACGTTGCCATGACCGCAACTGACTACCCTGGCACACCAAAAACCCTTGTCCCTCGCGCCGTCGCGCGCATACGTTCCTAGTCGACGCCAGCTGCCCGCATTCATGGCGTACATCCATATGCCATCATTAAGCAGGCTCGATGCCCGAGCAACCAACTCCGGCGACTTAATGACGCACCCGGACACTTGGCCTCACCGGAATGCGCTACTTAAAGCGGCAATGCCCAGCTAAACTCCACACCATAGCGCATCCTCCTACCTGGCACCACACGTACCCACCATGACCGCGAGCGTGAACACTCTACGTGAGAGCTTGTCTTAGGGGATGAAACTCGAGGTCGCCTCCCCCGCTCAAGTCGCGGCTCGCAGCGCAATAGTGGTGTAGCAAGACGCAGACGCGACCACACAAGCGGTGCCCACGCTAGCGGCCGATGACGGGAGCACTGTCAGCCACGCGTCCTACTTGCCGCCGTCCAACATTCGGTGGCGCATGTGACATGTGAAGCGATGGACCATCCATGTCCATCGGCACCGCCGAGGTCTGGGACTCCTCTGGGGATGAGTAGGGCATGTTGTGCCAACTGGCCGGTCCATCTCCCGTGTTCTACTCTTCCTCGCTGGAGACCGCACCTTCACTTCACGGGTCTTGAACCCCACCCCGTACGTGGAGGCGGCAGATGGAGGACATCGATCGCCGCCGTAGAATAGGTTTAGGGTCTGGTTTCTTTTATTTTTCTGTCCTATAAAACTTTGAAATGTAACGAAAATATGCCGTGTTTGCATGAATCTCGTCCGATGTATATGAACTTTCACAATAATAGTAAGATATAGTGTATGGAAATATATGGAATGATGGTTTGCTTTAGTGCGTATAAACTTGGAAGGTTTGACTCGAGACAAAGCTATCATGTGAAGTAAATAAACACATAGGGTCTACATACATAATTTATCTTAGGCACTCCAATATTACATCCACTACACATTCACACATTTCACATCTTTCTACATCTACAGAAACCTACGAAAGGGTTAACGTAAATCGCCTCTCTCTCTCCACCTGATTTTCATGGTGGTGGGCCCCTTCCTCCCCCAATCTCCAATCAACATCCCACACATTTCACATTACATTCATTACATAACTGGGATTACGTAGGTGTAGCATTACTCGTCCTAAAAAACAACTAAGCCAACCTCCCAGCATATCACGCAGGAAAAGCCCCGGCCGCGCCGTTTTAGTCGGGCTTACCGGATTACTAGTAGTAGTATCGATGGATCATGCGAAGCACCAAGTTTAATAAAAGGAAAAACACGGTACACTCATAGCACGCCTATCGCGGTCGCATTACACGCCTCACATGGTCGGTCCTGCATACGGCTCACGCAAACGGAACGCTCTTCGGCTTGCCTCTTCACTAACACGTGGGACTGCATTTAGAGAAACTGGCCATGCGCCAAACTCCCCCG
>LR738710.1:412172020-412224689 GCA_902687465.1 Secale cereale
CCCAAATCCAAATTCAACTGCCCTCGACCAACTGGCCAATAATATTCCCCAAATCCCCTCCCCCCGGCTCCCTCCACTCCATTCGCTCCGCCAAAGCTGCCCTACCGCCGCACCGGTACGTCGGTGATACATCCATTTTGCATCATGTTTTCTTACTATTATTTACAATGTTTTTATCCATAATAATGCTTTTTGGAGTAATTCTAATGCCTTTTCTCTCATAATTTGCAAGGTACACACCAAGAGGGAGAATTCTGGCAGCTGGAAATCTGGACCTGAAAAATCTACGTCAGGCCACCTATTCTGCACAACTCCAAATGAGTTGAAACTCCACGAGGATTTAATATGGAATATTTAAGAAATATTGGAGTCAATAAATACCAGAGGGGGCCACCAGGTGGGCTCAACCCACTTGGGCGCACCAGGCCCCCCTAGCGTGCCCTGGTGGGTTGTGGCCTCCTCGGCCCACCTCCGGTGCCCATCTTCTGGTATATAAGCAATGTAGACCTAGAAAAAATCAAAAAAATACTTTGGGGACAGAATGCCGCCGTCTCGAGGCGGAACGTGGGCAGGAGCACTTTTGCCCTCCGACGGAGCGATTCCGCGGGGGAACTTCCCTCCCGGAGGGGGAATCAATGTCATCATCATCACCAACTACTCTTCCTTCTTGGGGAGGGAAATCTTCATCAACATCTTCACCAGCACCATCTCATCTCAAACCCTAGTTCATCTCTTGTGTTCAATCTTGTTACCGGAACTGTAGATTGTTGCTAGGGGGTGACTAGTAGTGTTGATTACATCTTGTAGTTGATTACTATATGGTTTATTTGGTGGAAGATTATATGTTCAGATCTATTATGCATATTAATACCCCTCTAATCTTGAGCATGTTCATCACTTGTGGGTAGTTACCTTTGTTCTTGAGGTCACGCGAGAAATCATGTTGCAAGTAATCATGTGAATTTGATATGTGCTCGATATTTTGATAGTATGTATGCTGTGATTCCCTTAGTGGTGTCATGTGAAGGTCGACTAGATGACACTTCACCATATTTGGGCCTAAGGGAATGCATTGTGGAGTAGTAAAGAGATGGTGGGTTGCGAGAGTGACAGAAACTTAGACCCCATTTTATGCACTATTCCGTAAGGGACCGATTGGATCCTACAATTTAATGCTATGGTTAGATTTTATTTTTAGTACTTTTCTCGTAGTTGCGGATTCTTGCGGAAGGGTTAATCATAAGTAGGAGGTTTGTTCAAGTAAGAACAACACCTAAGCACCGGTCCACCCACATATCAAATTATCAAAGGAGTGAACACAAATCAAACCAACATGATGAAAGTGACTAGATGAAATTCCCGTGTACCCTCAAGAATGTTTTGCTTATTATAAGAGACTGTTTGGGTCTGTCCTTTGCCTCAGAAGGATTGGGCTACCTTGCTGCATACTTGTTACAATTATCGTTACTTTCTCGTTACAAATTACCTTGCTATCAAACTAGTTGCTACTTACAATTTCAGCACTTGCAGACACTACCTTACTGAAAACTACTTGTCATTTCCTTCTGCTCCTCATTGGGTTCGACACTCTTACTTACCGAAAAGAGCTACAATTGATACCTTATACTTGTGGGTCATCAAGGCTATTTTCTGGCGCCGTTGCCGGGGAGTGAAGCGCTTCTGGTAAGTGGAATTTGGTGAGGAAACATTTATATAGTGTGCTGAAATTTATTGTCACTTGTCACTATGGACAACAATCCTTTGAGGGGTTTGTTCGGGGTATCTTCACCTCGTCTGGAACCACAATTAGCTATCCCTCAAGCCGCTGCACCTACTAATAATATTTAATATGAAATTCCTTCGGGTATGATAGAACAACTGCTAGCTAATCCTTATGTAATAGATGGAACCAAACATCCTGATATGCATTTGATATAGGTAGAACAAATTTGTGGATTGTTTAAGCTTGTAGGTCTACCCAGGGATAAAGTTATGAGGAAGGTTTTTCCTTTATCTTTGAGGTAAATATCATTATCATGGTATAGGCTATGCTATGATATTGGATCTTGGAACTGGAATTGATTGAAAATGGATTTCCACCAAAAGAATTATCCAATGCATCTAGTTCATCGGGATCGGAATTATATATATAATTTTTGGCCTCGTGAAGGAGAAAGTATCCATCTAGCTTGGGGGAGGCTTAAGTCAATGCTATATTCATGCCCAAATCATGAGCTCTCAAGAGAAATTATTATTCAGAACTTTTATGCTCGGCTTTCTCGTAATGATCAAACCATGCTGGATACTTCTTGTGCTGGTTCTTTTATGAAGAAAACTATTGAATTTCGGTGGGATCTTTTTGAAAGAATTAAACGCAACTCTAAAGATTGTGAACTCGGTGAAGGTAAAGAGTCAGGTATAAGTATGATTGTGTTAAATCTTTTATGGATACTGATGATTTTCAAAAGTTTGGCACTAAATATGGCCTTGACTGTGAGATAGTAGCCTCCTTTTGTGAATCTTTCGCTGCTCATGTTGATCTCCCTAAAGAGATGTGGTTTAAATATCACCCACCTATTAAAATAATGATGATCATCACACTTCCATTACAACTCGATACTACAACAACAAAGTATGACTCTATATGAATGCCTCCGACGGTGTACCGGTATGTGCAATGAAACAAGAGTGACATGTATGAAAAGTTATGCATGGTGTCTTTGCCACAAATACTATGTCAACTACATGATCATGCATGGCAATATGACAATATGATGCGTGTCATATAAACGGAACGGTGGAAAGTTGCATGGCAATATATCTCGGAATGGCTATGGAAATGCCATGATAGGTAGGTATGGTGGCTGTTTTGAGGAACAATATGTGGCTGTTTTGAGGAAGGATATATAGTGGGTTTATGGCACCGGCGAAAGTTGCGCGGTACAAGAGAGGCTAGCAATGGTGGAAGGGTGAGAGTGCGTATAATCCATGGACTCAACATTAGTCATAAGAACTCATATACTTATTGCAAAAATTTATGAGTCATCAAAACAAAGAAATCAACGCATGCTCCTAGGGGGAGGTTGGTAGGAGTTAACCATCGCGCGCCCCCGACCTCCACACAAAGGTTGGCACTCTACAAATACCTCATGCTCTAATTTCGTCACATAGCGGTTCACCATACGTGCATGATACGGGAATCACTAACCTTAACACAAGTATTTCTCAATTTCATAATAACTCCACTAGCATGACTCTAATATCACTATCCTCATGTCTCAAAACAATTATCAAGCATCCAACATCTCATTCTATTCAATGCACTTGGTGTGATTTTTTTTTTACTACAGTGACATTGGATGTCTATAATGTGAAGACTAGTTTCTTTAGCCTAAACGGTTTACCATGCTGTTTTAATAGACTCTCAAAAGGATATAAGTGAAGCATGAGATTTCAACAATTTCTACAAAATATTACCACCACCATGCTCTAAAAGATATAAGTGAAGCACTAGAGCAAAAACTATTCAACTCAAAAGATATAAGTGAAGCACATAGAGTGTTCTAATAATTTATAGGCCATATTTAACTCTCTCAAATAAGTGTGTCCAGCAAGGATGATTGTGGCAAACTAACAAGCAAAGACTCAAATTATACAAGACGCTCCAAGCAAAACACATATCATGTTGCGAATAAAAATATAGCTCCAAGTATAGTTACCGATGGATGAAGACGAAAGAGGGGATGCCTTCCCGGGGCATCCCCAAGCTTAGGCTTTTGATTATGTTGAATTTACTTGGGGTTCCATGGGCATACCCAAGCTTAGGCCTTTGCTACTCCTTGTTCCATAGTCCATCAAAGCAATACTCAAAACTTGAAAACTTCACAACACAAAACTTAGACATAAATTCTCTTGAGCTCCATTAGTAAAAGAAAAAAAACCACTACTCCAAGGTACAGCAATGAATTCATTCTTTGTTTATATTGGTGTTAAACCTACTGTACTCCAACTTCTCTATGGTTCATATCCTCCAATACTACTCATAGATGCATCGGAATAAGCAAACAAGACACGAAAAACAGAATCTGTCAAAGACAGAACAGGCTGTAGTAATCTGTAGGGTTGGCCTACTTCTGGAACTCCAAAAAATTCAAACTAAATTGGTAAATTTGAGAAATTTGTCTACCAATCATCTTAAAAAAGAATCAACTAAAAATCACGCTCCATTAAACTCCCATGACTACTTTAGCGAGCGCTAACGATTCTGTTTTTCACAGCAAGATCATATAAACTTCACACAAGTCTTCCCAAAGGTTCTACTTGGCACAAAAACTAAACAAAACATGAAACCACATCTAATCAGATGCTAGATGCAATATTTATTCCCTAACAGCAACAAAAAAAATTGGGTTGCCTCCCAACAAGCGCTAACATTTTACGCACCTAGCTAGGCACGATACAAGATAGATCTAGGTATTGCCATCTTTGGAAGGCAATCCATAAGTGGCTATCATCATAGATTCATATGGTAATTTTATTTTATTTCTAGGAAAGTGTTCCATGCCTTTCCTTAACAGAAATTGGAATCTAATATTTCCTTCCATCATATCAATAATTGCACCAATTGTTCTAAGGAAAGGTCTACCAAGAATAATAGGACATGAAGGATTACAATCTATATTGAAAACAATGAAATCTATGGGCACATAATTCCTATTGGAAACAATAAGAACATCATTAATTCTTCCCATAGGTTACTTAATAGTGGAATCCGCAAGATGCAAATTTAAAGAACAACCATCAAGCTCATGGAACCCTAGCAAATCACACAAAGTTTTGGGGATAGTGGAGACACTTGCACCCAAATCACACAAAGCATAGCATTCATGATCTTTTATTTTTATTTTTATAGTAGGTTCCCACTCACCATAAAGCTTTCTAGGTATAGAAACTTCCAACTCAAGTTTTTCTTCATAAGATTGCATCAAAGCATCAACTATATGTTTAGTGAAAGCTTTATTTTGACTGTAAGCATGCGGAGAATTTAGCACGGATTGCAACAAGGAAATACAATTAATCAAAGATAAATTATCATAATTGAATCCCTTGAAATCCAAAGTAGTGGGTTCATCACTATGCAAAGTTTTAATCTCTTCACTCCCACTTTTAGCAATGTTAGCATCAAGATCTAAAAACTCCGAATCATTGGGACACCTTAAAGCAAAATCATATCCAATCCTATTCTCATCAAGATTAATGCTAGAAAACAAGGATCTAATAGGAGACACATCAATAACTTTCAGATCTTCATCTTTATTTTCATGATAACTAGAAGAACACGATTTAATATAATCTTCTCTTTTAGCACGCATTCTAGCGGTTCTTTCTTTGCATTAAACAATGGAAATTCTCATGGTTTTGAGAGACTCATTCATATCATGCTTAGGTGCGATAGATCTAAGTTTCAAAGAATCAACATCAAGAGTAATTCTATCCACACTTCTAGCCAATTCATCAACCTTAAGCAATTTCTCTTCAAGCAAAGCATTGAAATTCTTTTGCGAGATCATAAACTCCTTAACACTAGTTTCAAATTCAGAAGGTATCTTTCCATAAGAGTTGTTGTAGGAATTACCATAATTATTAGAGGAATTACTAGGAAAAGGCCTAGGATTAAAATTACCTCTATAAGCATTGTTACCAAAATTATTCCTACCAACAAAATTCACATCCAAAGTGGACAAAGGCATACCATTAAAATCAGAAGAAGCACTCTTAGCAGCAAACAATTTCATAAGTTCATCCATCTTTCCACTCAAAACACTAATTTCTTCGATAGCATGCACTTTTTTACTAGTAGATCTTTCGGTGTGCCATTGAGAATAATTAACCATAATATTATCTAGGAGTTTGGTAGCTTCTCCTAAGGTAGTTTCCATGAAAGTGCCTCCAGCGGCCGAATCTAAAAGATTTCTCGAAGCAAAATTCAAGCGAGCATAAAAGTTCTGAATAATCATAAATAGATTCAAACCATGTGTAGGCCAATTATGTATCATCAATTTCATTCTCTCCCAAGCTTGTGCAACATGCTCATGATCTAGTTTCTTAAAATTCATAATATCGTTTGTAAGAGAGATGATCTTAGCAGGAGGGAAATACTTAGAGATAAAAGCATCTTTGCACTTATTCCACGAATCAATACTATTTCTAGGCAAAGAGGAGAACCAAGTTTTAGCACGATCTCTAAGTGAAAACGGAAATAACTTCAATTTAACAATATCGTTATCTGTATCCCTTTTCTTTTGCATCTCACACAAATCAACAAAGTTGTCTAGATGGGTAGTGGCATCTTCACTAGGAAGGCCGGAGACTTGATCTTTCATGACAAGATTCAACAAAGCAGCATTGATCTCACAAGATTCAGCATCGGTAATAGGAGCAATCAGAGTGCTAATAAAGTCATTGTTGTTGGTATTGGAGAAGTCACAAAATTTTCTATTGTTCTGAGCCATAGTGACAAGCAAGCAATCCAACACACACAAGCAAACAAGAAGCAAGCGAACGATAAACACACGACGGAAGAAGGGCGAATAAAACGGCAAGGGTGAAGTGGGGGAGAGGAAAACGAGAGGCAAAAAATGTAATGCGAAGGATAAGGGTTTGTGATAGGTACTTGGTATATGACTTTTGCGTAAGCCTCCCCGGCAACGGCGCCAGAAATTCTTCCTGCTACCTCTTGAGCTTGCGTTGTATTCCCTCGAAGAGGAAAAGGAGATGCAGCACAGTAGCATAAGTATTTCCTTAGTTTTTGAGAACCAAGGTATCAATCTAGTAGGAGACCACGCGCGAGTCCCTCACACCTCCACAAACAAATAAGAACTTCACATCCAACGCGATAAGGGGTTGTTAACCCCTTTACGGTCACTTACGAGAGTGAGATCTGATAGAGATGATAGTTTATATTTTTTGGTATTTTTAGTTTAATAAAACAACAAATAAAAGCAGTAAAATTAAAGTAGATGTAGATTGATATGTTGAGAATAGACCCGGGGGCCATAGTTTTCTCTAGTGTCTTCTCTCATGATAGCGATATTCTACGGCGGGTAAACAAATTACTATCGAGCAATTGATAGAAAAGCGAATAATTATGAGACTATCTAGGCATGATCATTGTATATAGGCATCACGTCCGAGACAAGTAGACCAACTCCTGCCTGCATCTACTACTATTACTCCACACATCGACCGCTATCCAGCATGCATCTAGTGTATTGAGTTCATAAGAACAGAGTAACGCCTTAAGCAAGATGACATGATGTAGAGGGATAAACTCAAGCAATATGATGTAAACCCCATCTTTTTATCCTCGATGGCAACAATACAATACGTGCCTTGCTGCCCCTACTATCACTGGGAAAGGACACCGCAAGATTGAACCCAAAGCCAAGCACTTCTCCCATTGCAAGAACTATAGATCTAGTAGGTCAAACCAAACCAATAATTCGAAGAGACTTGCAAGGATATTATGAGCACACATAAAAAGTTCAGAGAAGAAACAAATATCTTTCATAGATAAACTTGATCATAAACTCACAATTCATCGGATCTCGACAAACACACTGCAAAAAGAGATTACATCGAATAGATCTCCTCGAAGACCGAGGAGAACTTTGTATTGAGATGCAGAGAGAGAGAAGAAGCCATCTAGATACTAGCTATGGACCCGAAGGTCTGTGGTAAACTACTCACAACTCATGGTGAGGGCGATGATGATGATGATGAAGGCCTCCGTGATGGATCCCCCTCCGGTGGAGCTCCGGAACAGGCTCCAAGATGGGATCTCCACGGGAACAGAAGCTACAACGGTGGAATTAGGGTTTTCTCTCTGCATACGGAATTTCTGGGTACGTGGACTTATATAGGAAGAAGGAGGGCATCGGGGGATGCTCGAGTGGGTCTCGAGGCAGGGGGCGCGCCCTGGGAAGGGGGGCCCACCCCCCACCCTTGAGGGCCACTCGAGGCTCCCCTGACATGGTTCTCAAGTTCCGCCGGCGTAATTTTCTCCAAAAATATCTCTCGCGAAGGTTTCATTCCGTTTGGACTCCTTTTGATATTCCTTTTCTGCAAAACCCTGAAATAGGCAAAAAAACAACAATCTGGACTGGGCCTTTGGGTTAATAGATTAGTCCCAAAAATGATATAAAAGTGAATGATAAAGCCCATTAAGCATCCAAGACTTCATAAATAATAGCATGGAACAATCAAAAATTATAGATACGTTGGAGACGTATCAATGTGCCACTTTATGGTTAATGAATGCATTGTTTTGGGTCATAAATTTTTTGAAAGAGCTATTGAAGTGGACCAAGCTATGGTTGATGCAATTGAGAAATGCCATGTCCTAAGGACATAAAAGGTATTCGTAGTTTCCTAGGCCATGCTGGTTTCTATAGGAAGTTTATTAAAGAGTTCACTAAAATTTCTAGGCCTCTCACTAGTCCCTTGTAAAAGGATATTCCTTTTGTTTTTGATGATGATTATCTCGAAGCCTTTGAAACACTTAAAAAAGCCTTAATATCTGCACCTATTGTTCAACCACCTGATTGGGACTTGCCTTTTGAAATTATGTGTGTTGCTAGTGATTATGCTATTGGTGCTGTTCTAGGACAAAGAGTTGATAAGAAATTGAATGTTATTCATTATGCTAGTAAAACTCTAGACAGTGCTCAAAGAAATTATGCTACTACTGAAAAGGAATTCTTAGGAGTGGTGTTTGCTTGTGATAAATTTAGACCTTATATTGTTGACTCTAAAGTAACTATTCACACAGACCATGCTGTTATTAAATATCTTATGGAAAAGAAAGATGCTAAGCCTAGACCTATTCGTTGGGTTCTCTTGTTGCAAGAATTTGATATACATATCATTGATAGAAAAGGAGCTGAGAACCCCGTAGCTGATAACTTGTCTAGGCTTGAAAATGTGCTTGATGACCCACTACCTACTGATGATAGTTTTCCTGATGAGTAGTTAGCTTCAATAAATGTTTCTCATAGTACACCTTGGTATGCTGATTATGCTAATTACATTGTTGCTAAATATTTTCCACCTAGCTTTACATACCAACAAAAGAAAAAATTCTTCTATGATATAAGACATTACTTTTGGGATGACCCGCATCTTTACAAAGGAGTAGATGGTATTATTAGACGTTGTGTACCTGAGCATGAACAGGGACAAATCCTACAGAAATGTCACTCCGAGGCTTATGGAGGGCATCATGCTGGAGATAGAACTTCTCACAAGGTATTGCAATCTGGATTTTATTGGCCTACTCTCTTCAAGGATGCCCGTAAGTTTGTCTCATCTTGTGATGAATGCCAAAGAATAGGTAATATCGGCAAGCGTCAAGAAATGCCTATGAATTATTCACTTGCTGTTGAACCATTTGATATTTGGGGATTTGATTACATGGGACCTTTTCCTTCCTCTAATGGGTATACACATATTTTGGTTGTTTTTGATTATGTTACTAAATGGGTAGAAGCTATTCCAACTAGTAGTGTTGATCACAACACCTCTATTAAAATGCTGAAGGAAGTTATTTTCCCAAGGTTTGGAGTCCCTAGATATTTAATGACTGCTGGTGGTTCACACTTTATTCATGGTGCTTTCCATAAAATGCTTGCTAAGTATGATGTTAATCATAGAATTGCATCACCCTATCATCCTCAGTCTAGTGGTCAAGTTGAACTTAGTAATAGAGAAATAAAATTAATTTTGCAAACGACTGTCAATAGGTCCAGGAAGAATTGGTCTAAGAAATTAGATGATGCACTTTGGCCTTATAGAATAGCATATAAAAATCCTATGGGTATGTCTCCTTATAAAATGGTTTATGGCAAAGCTTGTCATTTGCCTCTTGAGTTAGAACATAAAGCATACTGGGCAGTTAAAGAACTCAACTATGATTTCAAACCTGCTGGTGAAAAGAGGTTATTTGATATTAGCTCATTAGATGAATGGAGAACCCAAGCTTATGAAAGTGCAAAGTTATTCAAAGAAAAAGTTAAAAGATGGCATGACAAAAGAATTCAAAAACGTGAGTTTAAAGTCGGAGAATATGTTCTTTTGTACAACTCTCATTTCAGATTTTTTGCAGGGAAGCTCCTCTTGAAATGGGAAGGCCCATATGTCATCGAGGAGGTGTATCGGTCTGGCGCCATCAAAATAAATAATTCCGAAGGCACTAACCTAAAGGTTGTCAACGGGCAACGAATAAAGCATTATATCTCAGGTACGCCCATTAATGTTGAAAGTAATATTATCCAAACTTTGACACCGGTAGAGTACATAAAAGAGTCCTTCCGGAACACTCCAGAATCGTGAAAATAAGGAAGTACGTGATACAGTAAGTAAATGGACTCCAAAAAATCCACAAAAATATTTTCTGTCAGTTTTGGAATATTTTAAAATTTTGGAAATAAAGAAATTTCCAAGAAGCGTCCCCTGGTGAGCACAATACACTAGGGCGCGCCAGGCATGCCTGGCACGCCCAGGTGGGTTGTGCCCACCTCGGGCACCTTCCGGAGTCCGCTTTTCTACAGCTTGCTTGGTTCCCAAGATAAAAGTTCTATATATACTCCCCGAACCTGTTGACCACCATATCGCGGTGAAATCTTGTGTTTTCTTTTCTTACTGTTTTCGGTCAGATCTACCAAGCTAGACATCATGTCTTCCTTCTCCTCCAATCCGTTGGAAGAATATGCTTGGCTGATGAAGATCAAGCTGAAGAAGGAAGATCCTATAGAAGCTGCAAGAGGTGACAAGGCCAAGGAGGTCGTCGGTGATCAAGCACCGGCAATCGAGCAAGCACTGCTAGAAGAGGAGGAAGAAGAAGATATCCCTAAACCATACTACACTCTTCTTACTCCCACTGAAATTGAGGCCTTCCAGATCATTGAAACGGACAAGATCGCATCTTCATGACCACCATCATCTTCTTCACCACCTAAGAAGAATTGAGTATCGGGTATCGGCTGTCAGGCCCAAGATGCGGTTCTATCCCGATCACATGATACACCTCGCGATTGGGGCAAACCGCATTGCGGGCGCTTAGCAAGATGGATATCATTACATCGTACCATTACATAAATACATGGGGATACAACAATTCATACAAGTCACATGATTACAACAACATCAATACAAGGCATCCGACTACGGATGCAAACATGAAAAGCACAACGACATCCATATGCTATCCTAGGCTGCCGACCAGGAACCTAACCCAAGACTGACGAAGAAGAAGAAGAAAGAACTCCAACTCAAAGAACATCGCTCTCACGTCAAGTCATCGGAAACCTACACACGCAACTGTTGTGGTAGTATCTGTGAGCCATGAGGACTCAGCAATCCCATTACCATGGGTATCAAGACTAGCAAAGCTTAATGGGTATGGAGAGGTTAAGTGGTGAGGTTGCAGCAGCGGCTAAGCATATGTATGGTGGCTAACTTACGAGTACAAGAATAAGATGAGCATCTACGCAAACGGTCGCAAACTAGTAATGATCGCTAAGAGATCCTGAACTACCTACGAGTCAAACATAACCCCATCGCGTTCTCTTCTCAAAGTGAAAAGAGACGATCACGGTTACTCACGTGGTTCGTGTGTTTTATCTCGGATCCTCTATCAAGTTTTCTACAACCGAACATTAACAAATTCCAATCTGCCACATAACCGCGGGCACAGCTTTCAAAAGATCATAACCCTGCAGGGGTGTCACAACTTAGCCCATAACAATCTCTCACGATCATTAGAGGTAAAAATAATAATACCCCTTATCTTAGGGACAACCCAATCAGACTCGGAATCCCGGTGCACAAGACATTTCAAAATGGTAAAACAAGTCCAGCAAGACCTCCCGGCGTGCCGACATCCTGATAGTAGCCGTGCATATCTCGTCTAAGGACACGACCGGATAGGTCAGCCTACGGGAGCCAGATACCTCGAGTTTCCCCGTGGCGGCCCCGCAGTCTGCCCGTTTGGGACCAACACCATCAGCACTGGCCCCCTGTATGTAGAAGAATCCTCGGGTAGCGCTAACTCCCTATGCAATTAATTAATTAATTAAGTTTTTATTATGTTGCAAATTAAAACCAATGTTGGGCCTTGCTGGAGGAGTTTTATTCAAAGACGAACTGTCAAGGGGTCCCCATATACCCAACCGCGTTAGGAACGAAAGATCAAGGAACATAACGCCGGTTTATCGGTTCTTAAGGCGGCATGAGTGGAACAAAACACCAAGCAAAAGGCCAATCCTTCCACCCATTGCCAAGTATATATGTGTGTTAATTTAATTAATAGATATTGTGATATTCCCAACAACAAGTTACAACATGGAGCAATCTTCATCTTCACCTGCAACTAACAACGCTATAAGAGGGGCTGAGCGAGCGGGTAACATAGCCAAACAACGGTATGCTGGGAAGGCGTCTAAGGTTAGAGGTTTCATGGCAACAAGGAGAGGCTGACAAATAGATAGGTAGCGCGACATATAGCGATAGCATCGAGACAACTAGCATGGCAATGATAGAAATGAGATCCAGGGTGACGGTCATCTTGCCTGAGATCCCTTAAGGAAGAAGAACGAGTCCATGAAGTAGACGAAGAAGAAGCCACGAAGACGAACCAAGTGTAGTCGAACGAATCCTCACGATCGCAATGGAATATGAACTAGCGAGAAGAAGCACACAACATGGTAAACACACCACTCAAGAACATGACAAGATGCTCAACCAAGTATGATGCAAGACAGGTCTATATGATGCAAAACATGGCAAGGGATGATGCATACAAGGACAACACAACGCAACAAGTTTAAATGAGACCGGAAACAACATATAACAATTCTGGTAAGTCCTCATATGTAAATTTCGAAATTGGTCCAGATCTGAACAAACCTTAAGTTAAAATTGTTAAACAGCAAGTTAACATGCACCAAGATGATCTACTCGAAATTCTAGTCAAGTTACATATAAAGTTCATTTAATTCGGAGCTACGGCCTAGAAGATATGAGCAAAACAAGTCAAGCATGGCAAGGATGCAAGATGCATTAAAACAACAAGCAAACACACTCCAAACAGGTATTCAACATGATATTATGCATCTACATGCAAAAACACACAAGTTTCATATAGGACACGCTCAAAACGGAGCAACGGTTCAACACATACACATGAAACAAGATATAACGACAAGTTGTCCAAAAACAGCAACATGGCACTTAGTTGACATCGAAACAACATGATACAATAACATTTCATGGCAACAAAGGGCATTGCAAGCATGTACATGTCAAGCACTACAAGCATGATCACTGAGCTACTACAAAACACCACTAGAACATGCTCAAAACATCATGGCAATATTGCAAAAGATAACAGTTTCACAGACTTGGTGAAATAAACTAAACATGGCAGCAACAACAAGTAGGCATGTTTGCAAGCTTGTGCAACTCATCTCAAAGCATATCATGGCATGTGAATATAACCAACAGCAAGAAGACATGTCTATGAAGCTACTCATGACAAGAACATGGTCATAGGATGCATAGATCACTAGCAATTCACATGGCAAAACTGAACTTACTGTTAACAGGCTGACATAAACATTTTATAGCAATTTGGGAGCATGAAATAAACAAGGTACAGCAGACTATAATGGCAAACAAGGACATGGATGGATAGAGCATAACATGGACTTCAAGACATGGTCATTGGACATCCCAAAACATTTATGGATTTGAGTGGGCATCAAGCAAACATGGCATCAGGATATAACAATTTCAGACTTAGCAGTTTTCAACAAGTCATAGAAATCAGCAACAGCGAGTAGGCTACTTTACAAGCTTGTTGCACTCACCACAGGGCATATCATGAAAAGTGGATTGCACCACAGCAAAGATGACATGATTGTGCTTATAAAATATATTGACATGTAGCTCAAACAAAAATCACACATAAAGATATGAATAAGACAAATCAGCATTGTAATGCCCAGGATGGGACTATACCTCCTACGTGTCGAGGCACGACTTAAAGGTATAAGCCCATCCTAGAATGATCTCAAGTTTGGTATCTTTGCACGACTCATGTAAAAGAGGGATTAAAATGCAAAAGGAGATAGTTGGTTTACACTCGCCACTTCACACAACACATTACATAAGCAAGACATCATTCAAAACATCACAGCCCATCTAAGGGTAAGATCCAAAAGACAAGATACCAAAACAACATAAAGCCACAGGTCCGGATCGAATCCTAGTAGAAACCACTACTGATCGTCGAAACGTCACAAGCATACGGCCACTCTCTTCATCGAGCTCCCAGTGAAGAACTTGTACCAGCTTCTGCATCAACTCGGCTGAACCTGCATCTGGTGTTGTAGTATCTGTGAGCCACGAGGACTCAGCAATCCCATAACCATGGGTATCAAGACTAGCAAAGCTTTGTGGGTAGGAAGAGGTAAGGTGGTGAGGTTGCAGCAGCGACTAAGCATAATATGGTGGCTAGCTTACGAGTACAAGAATAAGATGAGCATCTACGCAAACGGTCGCAAAAGGTGATCGCTAAAGATCCTGAACTACATACGGTCAAACATAACCCCACTGTGTTCTCTTCTCGAAGTGAAAAGAGACAGTCACGGTTACTCACACAGTTGTGTGTTTTACTTCGGATCCTCTGTCAAGTTTTCTACAACCGGACATTAACAAATTCCAATCTGCCACATAACCGCGGGCATGACTTTCGAAAGATCATAACCCTGCAGCGGTGTCCCAACTTAGCCCATCACAAGCTCTCACGATTAGCTGAAGTGATAATATAATATCATCACCCCTTATCTTAGGGAAAATCCGATCAGGCTCGGCATCCCGGTAGCACAAGACATTTCGACAATGGTAAAACAAGACCAGCAAGACCTCCCGGCGTGCCGACACCCTGATAGTAGCCGCGCGTATCTCGTCTCAGGCCACGACCGGATGGGTGATGCTACATGAGCCAATCCTCGAGTTTCCCCGTGGTGGCCCCCGCAGGCTCCCCGTTTGGGACCAACACCATCAGCACTGGCCCCCCTGCTATGTAGAAAGAATCCTCGGGTAGCGCTAACTCCCTATGCAAATTAATTAAGTTGTTATTATGAGCAAATTAAAACCAATGTTGGGCCTTGTTGGAGGAGTTTTATTCAAAGTCGAACTGTCAAGGGTCCCCATCCACCCATCGTGTAAGGAACGCAAAAATCAAGGAACATAATGCCGGTTTATCGGCGCCTAAGGTGGCATGAGTGGAACAAAACACCGAGCAAAAGGCCAAGCCTTCCACCCATGCCCAGTATATAGGTGTGTTAATAATAATTATAGATATTGTGATATGACAACAACAAGTTCCCTCCTGGAACGAACTTCATCTTCACCTACAACTAACACGCTATAAGAGGGGCTGAGCAAGCGGAGCTGAGCAAGCGGGTAACATAGCCAAACAGTGGTTTTGCTAGGAAGGTGTCAAGGTTAGAGGTTTCATGGCAACAAGGAGAGGCTGACATAAAGATGGGTAGCGCGACATGTAACGATAGCATCGAGACAACTAAGCATGGCAATGGTAGTAAAGGTATCCAAGGGTATGATCATCTTGCCTGGGATTCCGCAAGGGATAAGAACAAGATCCATGAAGTAGACGGAGCAACAAGTCGAGCGAATCCTCACAACTCCGGAACGAAACCGAAGCTATCAAGAGAAGCAACCGAAAAGAAGCAAACAACTCGGTAAACACACAATCATAAGCATGTCATGATGCACAAGCAAGCATGATGCATGTCCGGTTTAAATATGCATGGCATGGCAAAGTGCACAAACAAGTACTACAAGTTAAGTGGAGCTCAATATGCAACGAGTTGCATATCGACGAAAGACCACATTTATTTATTTAGTTGACTCTCGTTATTTACAAGACAAGATTAAATGTTTTTAACATGGCAAGAGGTGAAGCATAAATAAACTACCTATTAAGACATTTTAAATGAGGCCGGAAAATAACAACAACATATCCGGAAAATCCCCATGAGCATGTTTAGCAATTATAAGCAAACAACAATTAAACATTCTCATGTTGTTATCATGATGCGGATGACATGATCAAGTTTATGCAATTATATTAAAGTTGACATTAAGAAGATATGAAGCATTGTCACCGTGGTGAAAGGAAAAGGTGCCACGGCAACGATCCGAAAATGATGCAACGGCAACATATCGGTTCCGGTATCTCGTAGAGAGACCAGTGCAAAAGATAGGTGGCGTGAGCGAGTCAAACAAGATGATGGGGTGCTCCCAACTTACGGGTTCCCACGGGTCGACGACAAAAGAGGGGCACAACGGCCACGGTGCAACAAGGGAAACATTTCATACAACCACATCACAAGCAATACACGGGTCATCGTCTCGGGGTTATACCTTCGAAACACTCGTTCTCGGAGGGGTTCGAGATCGTCGGGGAACGTAGGGGAAGTAGTGGAAGTAGACGTTCCGTAGGGGTACACGTTTCGTTCGTAGGCGTTCACGTTCGTCGAGGTACTTGTCACGTCGTGGAACTTGTTGCGTCGTAGTTGACGTCGGGGTACACGTTATGTAGTGGTACTCGGTCTCGGCGACGGTAGTTGTACACGCACGTAGATGTTCATGTCATCGTAGCCGTTCGGTCGTCGTGGTACTTGGTCGTGGTACTTGTCGAAACCCGCATCGGATGTAGTCGTTCCCGTGCGTCGAGGTACTTGTCACGTCGTGGAACTTGCGTTTCTCCTTGTAGTCGTACACGATTCTTGCGTAGAGGTACTTGGCTCGGCGATAACTTGACAAAATCTGCTGGACCAAAACAAAAATACAAGGCCGACGAAGAAGCACATCAGCAGCAGGCTAGGCGGCGCCGGAGGCCGGAGCAGAGGCTTGGGGCGACGGATGCTGAGGCGAGGAAGAGGTCACCGAAGGGAGGCGCTCGGGCCACTAGAGGGAGGATGCAGCGAGGCGCGGTGGCCATGGCGCGGACGGAGGGAGGTCTCGGGCGCCGGCGCGGAGAAGGCGAGCGCTGGCTGGCGCTCAGGCGCTGCGGCCTAGCCGGCCCTGGTGCGGCCATCTCGCGCTGGAGATGCGGTGGTGGCGAGGCGAACGGAGGCTGGGGCCTCGGGCGAAGGCGGGCGCGCTGGCGAAGATCGAAGCTGGGGCGAGCGAGGGAGGCCGCGTCGACCTGCACGGCGAGGAAGATTGCTCGCTCGAGGGACTTGGTGCGGCCAGCGCACGGAGGGAGCGGGCATGGAGGCGGGGGCCTGGCGAGCGGAGGCGCCATGGCGAGGGGACGACCTGGAGGCAGGGGCGCGGGGCGGTCCTGGAGCAGAGGCGTGGAGATGGGGGCGCCGCGCTGGTCGAGGGGAGGTGCGAGGGAAAGAGCGAGGGGGGGTTACGAGGGAATCGGGGAATGAGTGCGGCGGCGGCGCTGGGGAAAAGGGGTCGAGCGACTGGGACGGTCGTCGCTAGGGTTGCGCCTGGCTGTCGGGCCAGAGAGGAGAAGTGGGCCGGCTGGGCCTAGGAGGAGGCCGCGGCTGGGATGGATGCGGCTGGTTGGGCCAATGGCCACGGAACAGAATGGGCCAGGGAAAGGAGTTGGATGCGGCTGGGCCTGAGGCTGCTCTACTTACTGCTGTTGAAACTTTTAGCAGAAGAAAAAAAAAAATAAAAGAGAAGGACGAAAGGAAAAAAGGGGGGGTTAGGGTCAAAGTTGCGCAAGGGATTAATATTTTTCTCGGCCTCATAAAAATGAGCACGGTCCGAGAAAAATATAAAAGGCATGATCGGAAAATAATTCAAACATATTTGAATTTAATCAAATGGGTTTGAACTAAGACTTGAATATTGAAGTGTCCAAAAATGTTCGAATTTTCGGAGGAACCTCGAAACAACGGAAAAGAATTATTGGCAAGGTTTTTGAAGGAGAAACTCGAAGTAGGAAAAGCATGGGGGAAATTATGCAGGTGTGTTGGGTTAATTCCAACGAATGGAATATTTAATATAGCTCCCTAATAATATTGAGAGGCTTTTATATATTATAAAGAGAAGACATTCTTCCCTCGATTTAAATGGACCGAAGGTCCACACAATTTATTAGGTTGAGATGCAAAATAAATATGACATGATGGCATGATGACATGATGCAATGCAAAATAAAATAACACAAGCACAACTGAAACACACGGGAGGACCCGGAACATCTGGAATCTTCTGGAATCTTCTGGAATCTTCTAGGACGTCGGTCTTCGGGCGTCACAACTCTCCCACACTAACAGAGGATCTCGACCCGAGATCCTAGAGATAGCACCGGGTAAAAATGAAAGAGGAAGAGGTAAAACAAAGTTGCTTCTTTGACAGACGAGTGAAAACCAAATAACCTTGAGAGGTTGAACAAAATGAAAGACGAAAGCAACGGAGATGAACGAAGTCAAGAGCACTCTGGTAAAAGGAGGAACATGGAATATTATGAGAACCTTGAAGGTTGAAAGACATGAAACCTTAGCTTACGAACCAAAAGAATATGAAACTGCAATGGTAAGCCAAGGAATAAGAATGACAGAATTTGGACAGCACTCCGTCTGAAAATGGAAGGAATTAACATGAACTTGAGGAGATGGAATGATACTTGATGAAAACAACAACATACTGCCTCCGAAACTATTGAAAGAATGGCACAAGAGGTAAGAAGGATTCAGACAGCACTCCGGTTAAAAGAGAGTTAAAACTTGATAAGATGAGAGAATTAGAATGGAGAATACAACGCTCCAGATAAATAGATAAACAAGGAAAGAACATGATCTCGATAAAAACGAGATGATGGTCAAAGAGAGTAATATCACAAAGCCTCTGGAATGAAAGAATAGAATATAAATCAATGAAAGAAATGAATGGAGAAGAAAAGACAACTTCTCCGACAAATGAATTAGGAAATCCTCCTTACAAGAAGGGTTGAACAGAGTTGTTGGAAGTTCAACAACGAAAGAATAAGCTTGATGTGGTCTTATGGAAAACATCTCAAAATTATGAGGTGACAACCAGCCACTAAAGACAAAATTTGATTGGATTGAGATCAACAAGGAGACGAAGAACTTATTTCATCGGAATGATAAATGAAGGAGTTGGGTCATTTCTAAGCACCATAATTAGCAACAATCCTTAGGGAAAGCTTATAGGTGCAATACAACCCAAGATTACTCCAACGAATAAATTGAAGGGTTGAAAAGATCTCCTGAACAAGGAAAAATGATGGTTTTAGATATCTCATTCTTGAAACTCGTGAATCATGAAACATGAAGGAATTGTCAAGAATGACATAACACCATCTGAAAGATAAGGTAGAAAGGATTGCAATTGGAACGCATGATGAAGAATGCTTGAGCTCCAACAAGAATCTTGATGAAGACTTCGAGGATGAATTAAAACATGATGAACCACCATGAAGAACTCTGGTAATGAAAGCATGAGAAGTGAAAGATGAAAAGAATAAGATTCAAGGTCTGCGATGAATTAGATGGAGGTTTGAAATGATAATTGAAATAACTTGGAGCTCCGGAAAACAAGATGAACAACTTGAAGCCTAGAATTTATTCCTCATGAATAAACTCTAAACAAAGGAATTAATCCACTTGGAAGGAACAAGAATAAGAATTATGTTATGCATATCCTTCACCAATTTAAGTTGATGACAACCAAAAGAATTGGCATACTACTTATTCTCGTTGCAAGAATTAAAGAGAGATCTCGCACAAACTCGGATAATCTTCAACGAAGCACCGGTAGGATTGTGAAAAGAACAAATGAATTAATACGATAACAAGGAAGAGTAAACTTGAATGAACCACCATAAGAATAGGGAGACGAACGAAGAGGCATCAATGAAGACTATTTGGAGGACGAAGTTGAAAACTGAGAACGAAGAAATATTCTGAATTGATGGCCTTCAGAGGATCACAATGGGAAGAATTCATGAATAATCTTGAGAGAACGGGCCAAGATTTAAGAGAAACACTTCTCCGGTCTTCAATTGTTGAGAAAGACAATGAGAAATGCCATAAGAATTGTTGAGCACTCCAGGATGAAGAATTAAAAGGTTGAACCAATGATGAAAAAGAATTTGAAAGCGATCTTGGAGAAGGCATGTGACTGATGGAAATCATTCTTATGTCACACTTTGAAAAGAATTTGAGTATAACTCCAGGAACATAGAAGAGTCAGGTAAGATCATGGGAAAAGACCTGTGGGTTAGGGCCCACTCAAAAGAAATCACCGTTGGAAAAGATTGCTTGAGAGATATTGCACCGGTTGAATTAAATGGCTTGAGTAAGATAACAATCTCAAAATAGCTTGAACGGATTAAGAATGGAATTATGAATCTTCAGCACTCCGGATATGAATAGCAAGAGGAGAATTATTAATTTGAGCACCAGAATAAGAAAGCATTGTGAAATGAGGAAAAGGATAAGATCAACACCGAAATCTTGAATTACATCCACCGGCAGAATTTAGAGAACAAAAGAATGATGAACTTGAAGCTCTTGAGCATCTTCATGATAAATCACCGGATAAGAACATTGAAGGAAAAGAATGAAGAAACATCACATGAATAAAATGGATACTTCATTAAGAATTCTGGCTCAATAAGAAAAGGGTGGGAGGGCGGGAAAAACAAAGACAACTTGGGATGAATGAAACAGACAGATCGTCAGATTTCTCAACGGCGTCCGTATGGAATAATTTGAAGAGAAGGCACACCGGTTGGAAAAGAATTTAACATGACCATGTCGATGGTCAAGAAGAATTAGCACTCCCATAGAAATATGAGAACACCGATTAGGAAGGTATGGAATCAACATTTGACATCGAAGCAACTCGAATACCAGAATCAAAACAAAAACAAAGGATAGATATGTAACATGATATTCACAATATCATCCGAACAGAGAATTGAACGAATGAATTCCGCAGGTACATCAACTTGACGAGAAGCCACTTGGAGAACAAAAAGTAAATAAAAAGGAACAAGGATCAGATAGAACAAATACAAGATAGAAGTTTCGTCCGACATATTCGGGCTGAAAGCTCATGGAACGTGTTACAAAAGGGTTTTGCAATCCCCGGACCAGCATAGCCAAGGACCCTTTAAGATGCAACTCCCGATCGGAACAAGCCCATAAAACCACTTCACTCAATGTAGAACCCCGAACTTCATATCGAGCATCTGTTGGAAGAATGCCTAGAACTACTAGATGAACCCACCTATTAATTTCCGAAAGTTCCCAGTTATGCAATCAGGTGTTGGGGATACAGGGGAAGCACCGCGCAATCAACTCTAAACCTACATCCAGCTGTATCCATCCTTCAACACATAACCAGTCGTTCTCAGAAACCGTTTACCTCGGACCTTCGAAACGCATCCACTATACAAGCTATGGCAATACTCCTGAACTACCTCCCCAGTACTGGGTGATGTCGGGGTTATCTTGCCACTAACCGCATAGGAGAGTTTTCGATGTCGGCCGTCTTAAGTATTCTAGTACTGCCGCGATGGATTTGTGACGACAACACCTCGGAGCTCAACTCCCCGGGACACTGCCACAACCCCTAATGTCAGGAGGCATCGAGAACAATGTTCTCGTCACAAAGACATCGGAACAATCCAAATAATACTCGCGAGATCCTAAAAAAAATTGGTGCAATTTTTGGAAGTAGAAGAGTCAAGAGTAGTCGTCAGGAGTCCTCACTAGAATGAAAAGAGATGAGGAGCAAAAGAAATCCTACTCTCCGATATAAATATAGGACTCAAAACATTATCAAGTGTGTGCCTAGACTCAACCGTCAACGATTCGATCAATCAGTGGGGGCTTCTAGGTCGGAGAAGGCTCTGAATACCAACTTGTAATGCCCAAGATGGGACTATACCTCCTACGTGTCGAGGCACGACTTAAAGGTATAAGCCCATCGTAGAATGATCTCAAGTTTGGTATCTTTGCACGACTCATGTAAAAGAGGGATTAAAATGCAAAAGGAGATAGTTGGCTTACACTCGCCACTTCACACAATACATTACATAAGCAAGACATCATTCAAAACATCACAGCCCATCTAAGGGTAAGATCCAAAAGACAAGATACCAAAACAACATAAAGTCACAGGTCCGGATCGAATCCTAGTAGAAACCACTACTGATCGTCGAAACGTCACAAGCATACGGCCACTCTCTTCATCGAGCTCCCAGTGAAGAACTTGTACCAGCTTCTGCATCAACTCGGCTGAACCTGCATCTGGTGTTGTAGTATCTGTGAGCCACGAGGACTCAGCAATCCCATAACCATGGGTATCAAGACTAGCAAAGCTTTGTGGGTAGGAAGAGGTAAGGTGGTGAGGTTGCAGCAGCGACTAAGCATAATATGGTGGCTAGCTTACGAGTACAAGAATAAGATAAGCATCTACGCAAACGGTCGCAAAAGGTGATCGCTAAAGATCCTGAACTACATACGGTCAAACATAACCCCACCGTGTTCTCTTCTCGAAGTTAAAAGAGACAGTCACGGTTACTCACACAGTTGTGTGTTTTACTTCGGATCCTCTGTCAAGTTTTCTACAACCGGACATTAACAAATTCCAATCTGCCACATAACCGCGGGCACGGCTTTCAAAAGATCATAACCCTGCAGGGGTGTCCCAACTTAGCCCATCACAAGCTATCACGATTAGCTGAAGTGATAATATAATATCATCACCCCTTATCTTAGGGAAAATCCGATCAGGCTCGGCATCCCGGTAGCACAAGACATTTCGACAATGGTAAAACAAGACCAGCAAGACCTCCCGGCGTGTCGACACCCTGATAGTAGCCGCGCGTATCTCGTCTCAGGCCACGACCGGATGGGTGATGCTACATGAGCCAATCCTCGAGTTTCCCCGTGGTGGCCCCCGCAGGCTCCCCGTTTGGGACCAACACCATCAGCACTGGCCCCCCTGCTATGTAGAAAGAATCCTCGGGTAGCGCTAACTCCCTATGCAAATTAATTAATTAATTAAGTTGTTATTATGAGCAAATTAAAACCAATGTTGGGCCTTGCTGGAGGAGTTTTATTCAAAGTCGAACTGTCAAGGGGTCCCCATCCACCCATCGTGTAAGGAACGCAAAAATCAAGGAACATAATGCCGGTTTATCGGCGCCTAAGGTGGCATGAGTGGAACAAAACACCGAGCAAAAGGCCAAGCCTTCCACCCATGCCCAGTATATAGGTGTGTTAATAATAATTATAGATATTGTGATATGACAACAACAAGTTCCCTCCTGGAACGAACTTCATCTTAAACTGCAACTAACAACACTATAAGAGGGGCTGAGCAAGCGGGGCTGAGTAAGCGGGTAACATAGCCAAACAGTGGTTTTGCTAGGAAGGTGTCAAGGTTAGAGGTTTCATGGCAACAAGGAGAGGCTGACATAAAGATGGGTAGCGCGACATGTAACGATAGCATCGAGACAACTAAGCATGGCAATGGTAGTAAAGGTATCCAAGGGTATGATCATCTTGCCTGGGATTCCGCAAGGGAGAAGAACAAGATCCATGAAGTAGACGGAGCAACAAGTCGAGCGAATCCTCACAACTCCGGAACGAAACCGAAGCTATCAAGAGAAGCAACCGGAAAGAAGCAAACAACTCGGTAAACACACAATCATAAGCATGTCATGATGCACAAGCAAGCATGATGCATGTCCGGTTTAAATATGCATGGCATGGCAAAGTGCACAAACAAGTACTACAAGTTAAGTGGTGCTCAATATGCAACGAGTTGCATATCGACGAAACACCACATTTATTTATTTAGTTGACTCTCGTTATTTACAAGACAAGATTAAATGTTTTTAACATGGCAAGAGGTGAAGCATAAATAAACTACCTATTAAGACATTTTAAATGAGGCCGGAAAATAACAACAACATATCCGGAAAATCCCCATGAGCATGTTTAGCAATTATAAGCAAACAACAATTAAACATTCTCATGTTGTTATCATGATGCGGATGACATGATCAAGTTTATGCAATTATATTAAAGTTGACATGAAGAAGATATGAAGCATTGTCACCATGGTGAAAGGAAAAGGTGCCACGGCAACGATCCGAAAATGATGCAACGGCAACATATCGGTTCCGGTATCTCGTAGAGAGACCGGTGCAAAAGAAAGGTGGCGTGAGCGAGTCAAACAAGATGATGGGGTGCTCCCGGCTTACGGGTTCCCACGGGTCGACGACAAAAGAGGGGCACAACGGCCACGGTGCAACAAGGGAAACATTTCATACAACCACATCACAAGCAATACACGGGTCATCGTCTCGGGGTTATACCTTCGAAACACTCGTTCTCGGAGGGGTTCGAGATCGTCGAGGAACGTAGGGGAAGTAGTGGAAGTAGACGTTCCGTAGGGGTACACGTTTCGTTCGTAGGCGTTCACGTTCGTCGAGGTACTTGTCACGTCGTGGAACTTATTGCGTCGTAGTTGACGTCGGGGTACACGTTATGTAGTGGTACTCGGTCTCGGCGACGGTAGTTGTACACGCACGTAGATGTTCATGTCATCATAGCCGTTCGGTCGTCGTGGTACTTGGTCGTGGTACTTGTCGAAACCCGCATCGGAGGTGCGGCCAGCGCACGGAGGGAGCGGGCATGGAGGTGGGGGCCTGGCGAGCGGAGGCACCATGGCGAGGGGACGACCTGGAGGCAGGGGCGCGGGGCGGTCCTGGAGCAGAGGCGTGGAGATGGGGGCGCCGCGCTGGTCGAGGGGAGGTGCGAGGGAAAGAGCTAGGGGGGTTACGAGGGAATCGGGGAATGAGTGCGGCGGCGGCGCTGGGGAAGAGGGGTCGAGCGACTGGGACGGTCGTCGCTAGGGTTGCGCCTGGCTGTCGGGCCAGAGAGGAGAAGTGGGCTGGCTGGGCCTAGGAGGAGGCCGCGGCTGGGATGGATGCGGCTGATTGGGCCAATGGCCACGGAACAGAATGGGCCAGGGAAAGGAGTTGGATGCGGCTGGGCCTGAGGCTGCTCTACTTACTGCTGTTGAAACTTTTAGCAGAAGAAAAAAAATAATAAAAGAGAAGGACGAAAGGAAAAAAGGGGGGGTTAGGGTCAAAGTTGCGCAAGGGATTAATATTTTTCTCGGGCTCATAAAAATGAGCACGGTCCGAGAAAAATATAAAAGGCATGATCGGAAAATAATTCAAACATATTTGAATTTAATCAAATGGGTTTGAACTAAGACTTGAATATTGAAGTGTCCAAAAATGTTCGAATTTTCGGAGGAACCTCGAAACAACGGAAAAGAATTATTTGCAAGATTTTTGAAGGAGAAACTCGAAGTAGGAAAAGCATGGGGAAAATTATGCAGGTGTGTTGGGTTAATTCCAACGAATGGAATATTTAATATAGCTCCCTAATAATATTGAGAGGCTTTTATATATTATAAAGAGAAGACATTCTTCCCTCGATTTAAATGGACCGAAGGTCCACACAATTTATTAGGTTGAGATGCAAAATAAATATGACATGATGGCATGATGACATGATGCAATGCAAAATAAAATAACACAAGCACAACTGAAACACACGGGAGGACCCGGAACATCTGGAATCTTCTGGAATCTTCTGGAATCTTCTGGGACGTCGGTCTTCGGGCGTCACAAGCATCTCACAACAAGTTTCAGCACTTAACAGCCACATGCACTTTCGCAATAGAGATAAACATGGAAATATGGCAACTAACATGAATACAACAGCCACCATCATGTAGAGCACTTCACAATGAACATTTTGACATATCATACACTCCATTTGGACCAACATGCACAAAGATGTGACCTCTCAAACATGCTAACATATTGTTGACAGACAACAATGACTTAACAACAACATCACATAGCAGTTTTGCAACAAAGATTAAGGCATCAAGATGAACAGTAACATGCATGCAAATGAAACTAACATGTAGAGCATCACGAGACGAACATTTTGACATATCATATGCTCCAATTGGGTCACCACACAAAAAGTTATCACATGTCAAACATGCACACATTTTTAAATAGAACAGGGACTTAGCCATTTTTTCAACAAAAAACAAGCGAGCGTTAATTAGTTAACCGGCGCACAGGCGGGGAGTAGGTGGGCCTTACCAGCGGACCTTGGGCGAGAGGAAGGTGGCTGGACGCGGGCCTGGCTGGACCTCGCAACCCATGAGGTCGCGGCGCGTCGTCCTCCTCCCTGATCCCGTTGGATCGAGGGAAGGCGAGGGTGCCGGTGAGCCTCGCCGGCGGTGGGCACCAGGCGGCGGCGAGGCGGCACCGACGGGGAACAGTGTGGGGGAGGCGGATCCGGGGGCTCCAGACCCGGATCTGGCCGGAGGGCGACAGTCGACCGGCGGCGGGGCTCCAAGGCGGCGGCATAGGGTCGGCGGGGTGGCGAAGGTCCGAGGCGGCGGAGACCTGGGCGACGGGGTGCGGGATCGCCGGAGGGCCGAGGAGGCGGCGGTTTGCGGTGCGAGGGAAGCTGCTGGAGGGAGCGACGCTCGGGCGCGCAGCGGCAGAGCGCTTCGGGCTCAAGGGGCGGCGGCCGGGCCAGGCGGGCCCCGCGCGGGCCTAGCGGGCTGCGGGAGGTGGAGGGAGGAGAGGAGGCGAGGTGGCGGTGCGGGGTTGGCTGGAGGCGGCGATGGAGTGACATGGCGGCTTGGGATAGGCCGGGGCGACGTGGCCGGCTGGACATGTCCGGCGCGGATGGACATGTCCGGCGGCGCGAGGAAGAAAGAGGCTAGGGTTCATCCGTGAAAATGGAGGGGGAGGACCTATATATAGCTAGAGGGAGCTAGGAGTGTCCAAATGAGGTGTAGTTTTCGCCCACAAGATCACGATCCAACGACCGAGAGCATGGAGGTGGTTGGGATGGGCTAGCGGGCTGTTGTGGAGGGGTACTGGGCCAAACGAGAAAGGGCTTCTGGTGGTTAACGCGGATAACCGTTGGGGCATCAAACGGACTCTGAATGCGACGAAATTTGACAGGCGTTCTACCTATGCTATAATAAATAAATATCCGGAGGTGCCGCGGGCGTGTGTGAGTGTGTCTGGCTCAGAACGGACAACGGAATGGACGGACGGACTCGGACGGATGCAAGTTTTGAAAACATGATGATGCAATGCATATGATGACAAGGCAAAGATGCAACACGCAAGCAGATGACACGGCAATGACGACGAATAACTGACTGACACCTGGCGCATCGGTCTCGGGGCATCACATGGGCACTCCCCTTGGCTTGCGCCATGCTTGGGGGAGGTACCCCGGTATCGTATCATCCCACTATCTTTTTGCTTTTACTTATTTTAGTTCAATATTTTTGCTTTAAATGGAATAAGTTTAGTTCGATCCTTTCTTTTCGAGAGTTTTCTTAGTGATCTATCATTGTCACCATGTGCAAGTTATATAATAAATTTTAGATTGAATTTTTTCTTTCTTTACTTTCATGCTACAAATAAAAAAATAAATAATGGAAAGAAATAAATCAATATGATCATATACTAATCCTATGGTAGGTGATAGCACCACATAAGTAAAAGTATAAGTAGAAAATTTTGTTAGATATTGACAAACATAGCATTGGTCAATGATGCAACTCATGAAAGAATTAATAAGGGAAGAGAAGATTCACATATAAATATACTATCCTAGAAATCTTTTGTGATTGTGAGCCCCCATCAAAATATTATATGAGAAAATTATTGATGTTGGACAAGGAAGACAACTTAATGATTTATGTTTGATCATATTCACATAGAAGTCATATTGTCATAGATCCTTTAACATGTGGTGCTTGCCCAATATCTTTTCTAGCCAAAAATTCTGGACTAAGTAGAGATACTACTTGTGCATCCAAAAACCCTTAAACCCAAACCTTTTTCGGGAGTCCACCATACCTACCTATTGATTGAGTAAGAACCTTCAAGTAAGTTGTCATCGGTGCAAAAAGTCAATAAAAATTGCTTCTAAATACTATGTGAGATCATTTAGTGTAAGAGAAAATTGAGCGTTGTATGAACTTGCATGATAAAGAATAAAATCGACAGACTGCGTAAAAAAGGTTGTCATCTTAGGGGCAATACAACGTGATGTTCTTTTGCACTAAGGGATTGAGCATGCAAACAAATAAGCTCATGGCAACCTCTGCTTCCCTCTGCGAAGGGCCTATCTTTTACTTTTATGCAAAGAGTCAAAGTTTTCCCTCCTTCCTATTTTATTTTTATCCTTTGGCAAGCATCATGTGGTGAGGAAAGATCTAGGCACATATGTTTAGTTGAATATGGGTGACATGAGTTATTATTGTTGACATTACCCTTGAGGTGAGTATGTTGGGAGGCGAAACTATAAGCCCCTATCTTTCTATGTGTCCGGTTGAAACATTTTGCTCATGTGTATGCGCTGAGTGTTAGCAATCATAGAAGACTATATGATGGTTGAGTATGTGGACTTGCCTAAAGGCTCCGATACGTGACCCTTCCTGAAAAGATGATGAACTATAGTTGCAAAAGTTGACTAAAAACATAGTTTGTTGGTTTCTAATAGAGTTTATGCTTCATGCTTCGATATGTCATTAGTTGTTACTTATTCATGTGAAGTATATGTTGCAAGTTAAATGATAAAAGTCCTATGTTTAAATTTATTGTTGTTATTAATAATCAACATGATGCTTCTATGTCCGTGTTTTGTTTTTATCGACACCTCTCTCTCAAAGCATGTGGACATGTTTCTCGATTTCTGTTTTCGCTTGAGGACAAGCGAGGTCTAAGCTTGGGGGAGTTGATACGTCCATTTTGCATCATGTTTTGTTACTATTATTTACAATGTTTTTATCCATAATAATGCTTTTTGGAGTAATTCTAATGCCTTTTCTCTTAGAATTTGCAAGGTGCACACCAAGAGGGAGAATTCTGGCAGCTCGAAATCTGGACCTGAAAAAGCTACGTCAGTCCACCTATTCTACACAACTCCAAATGAGCTGAAACTCCACGAGGATTTTTTATGGAATATTTAAGAAATATTGGAGTCAATAAAAGCAAGAGGGGGCCACTAGGTGGGCACAACCCACCTGGGCCGGCCAAGCCCCCCTGGCGTGCCCTGGTGGGTTGTGGCCTCCTCGGCCCACCTCCGGTGCCCATCTTCTGGTATATAAGCGATATTGACCTAGAAAAAAATCAGAAAAATACTTTCAGGACGGAATGCCACCGTCTCGAGGCGGAACGTGGGCAGGAGCACTTTTTTTCCTCCGGCGAAGCGATTCCGCCGGGGGAACTTCCCTCCCTGAGGGGGGAATCATCGTCATCATCATCACCAACTACTCTCCCATCTCGGGGAGGGCAATCTTCATCAACATCTTCACCAGCACCATCTCATCTCAAACCCTAGTCCATCTCTTGTGTTCAATCTTGTTACCGGAACTATAGATTGTTGCTAGGGGGTGACTAGTAGTGTTGATTACATCTTGTAGTTGATTACTATATGGTTTATTTGGTGGAATATTATATGTTCAGATCTATTATGCATATTAATGCCCCTCTGATCTTGAGCATGTTCATCACTTGTGAGTAGTTACCTTTGTTCTTGAGGTCACGAGAGAAATCATGTTGCAAGTAATCATGTGAATTTGATATGTGTTCAATATTTTGATAGTATGTATGTTGTTATTCCCATAGTGGTGTCATGTGAACGTCAACTACATGACACTTCACCATATTTGGGCCTAAGGGAATGCATTGTGGAATAGTAAATAGATGGTGGGTTGCGAGAGTGATAGAAACTTAAGCCCAAGTTTATCCACTATTTCGTGAGGGACCGATTGGATCCTAGAGTTTAATGCTATGGTTAGAATTTATTGTTAATATTTTTCTCGTAGTTGTGGATGCTTGTGGGAGGGTTAATCATAAGTAGGAGGTTTGTTCAAGTAAGAACAACACCTAAGCATCGGTCCACCCACATATCAATTTATCAAAGTAGCGAACACAACCAACATGATGAAAGTGACTAGATGGAATTCCTGTGTACCCTCAAGAACGTTTTGCTTATTATAAGAGACCATTTTGGCCTGTCCTTTGCCTCAAAAGGATTGGGCTACCTTGCCGCATACTTGTTACAATTATCGTTACTTGCTCGTTACAAATTACCTTGCTATCAAACAACTTGCTACTTACAATTTCAGCAGTTGCAGACACTACCTTACTGAAAACTACTTGTCATTTCCTTCTGCTCCTCATTGGGTTCGACAATCTTACTTATCGAAAAGAGCTACAATAGATCCCCTATACTTGTGGGTCATCAGTCGGCGCCGTGGTTCGTCGAGGGGACACACGGTGATCCTCTCGCTCCCATAGTACGCTCCCGTAGACTGCCATCCTCGAGTCGCACCGCCACCGCTGGCGACGTTCTTGTGGAGACACACGGCGGTCAGCTTCTCCCATGGTACGCGCATTCTACACTGAGGTCCCGTGCATGTCGGAGTAGCACTGAATATTAGTTGATGATGAGGACATCACTAACAAGGTTACACCCACAGCCCCAACTGATACATAAACAGGACCAATTACTAGAGCTCACGCACGCCAATTAAATTAGCAGGTACTTTCGTTTCTTGGTAATCATTCTAATGTTCATGAGAATATGATGCTGCCTAAATTGGATACATTTGTCTTGCTTACAAATGAAGGGCCTAGCTTGGACAAGAAGGATGAACATTGGAGCAAGATCAAGCATGGAGATGATGGCATGCGCAAGGGGGAGAAGAACGGAGTTACAAGTGATGATTTCAGGACTTTGAAGCCACCATAATGAATGCGTGAAGCCTTGGACGACATATACAAGATGCCACTTCATAAATTTCATCCAAAGGCTATTATAGGTGCTGCGTCACCTTATTATTGGGCTAGGCCCATGTAATTTCGAAATACTTGAGTATAGGCTGTTTTTAGAGTCCGTATGTGTGGGGAAACAAGAGTTATGGTTGGTTTCGGACCCCCTCCTCCAAGGGCCATGAAATTACCCCCTCTTCCTCCATATATACAACCCTTAGGGCGTCGTTTAGACTTTGGGTTTTGTTTAGATTAAAGTTCGCCATAGCTACAATTTCGCGTACTTCGCTTGTGTTCAACGACCAGACAAAGACATCATAGAACCCCACTTGATCAATAAAGCTTCCCTCTTGAATTCACAATATCCAGATTGCAATCTCAGTTTCCTGCTTGTTCTTCATTTGCCTGCAGGAAACAGACCTTCGTGGTCAGGTTGATCGTGCTCTGGCGTGGTTAATAACCTCTCGGAGTTGGTTTAGCGATTGCTAAGGCGCGACGTCCTCGCACGTTCGTAGTCGAATCGTCAAAGTCGACCTCCTCCGAAACGATAGCCACCATCTCATCGAAAGATGGGACACCTTTGTCTCTATCAAGTGGTATCATATTTCCAGGTTGCTCGGTGAGATTTTACAGTTTTTCGTAGATTAGATCGAGTCTATTCTTCATACCTACAGTCCTCGAAAAAGCCAAAAATAATAATAATTAGGTTTAGTTCATCATATCCGAACCGGTCTGAGCCATTGCATAATCTTTTCCGTGTTTGCTTAGTTGAATTTGCAGTTGCATCGTCGTGTCGAGTTGCTTGTCTTAGCGTCTAGTTCTTTAGAGTTTCGAGTTCTGTTCACAGTTTGTCACGCCGCTGCCACACCATCTTCATCGCTGTTGTCATACCACCACCGATGTCGTATCCCAGCGCCGCTACCACATACCACCATCGCTGCCATAACCTACCACCGCTGCCATATCCTACCACCATATATCCACCACCAATCCGAGTTCTTTTCATATTAGGTCTGTTCTCGAGATCCATTTAGTTTCGGATTTGTGTTTCCTTGCCTTCGTAGGTCTAAAAAAAAGAGTCTAGAGACCCCCGGGCAGTTTTTAGGCCAAAATTTCGGTAGGTGAAAATATTTTTTACCTATATCGTTATTAGGCTTTTCTGGGTCTTTTCGGACACGTGGCATCATACTATTTTTTTACCGCTCTTTTTCGTCGTCGCTGCCCTGATTCCAAAAAAAATAGTTAAAAAAATGTTGTGCCTATCATCTTAGTTTGACTTGGGAAGAGTTTTGAGACACTCGCCATTATAGTGATTTTTGGCACAAAAAAAGGAGCGCAAAAAAAAGCCAAAAAAATCAGAGTGTGCTTTCCCCTTGATTACGTGCAGCACCATGATTTTGTTAGTGTTCTAGGCTCACGTCTCTAGTACGGTCTAGCCTAGGACCAGCACAGTACCGTCGTTGAGCGATTATTCAACTTTGCATCTCTGAATTGATTATTGCTGACCCTTTTTGCTACCATATTATAAGCCTTCCCAGCTCCACATACATCTAAATCGTGCGTTTGACTCTCCCTGGTAATCACTTTATCCAAGCTTTGAGAGTTTTTACTACCACGGTTGTTGATCACCACCTGCTGTTGGGTAAGAACTGGTAAGAATTTGAGATTTGCTTGACGGATTTGTGACGCCCCATCACCACCATTCTCTAGTAGTCTGTAGGATCATATTTTGTGTGTTTCTATTACTGCTAACCATGCCAGGATCACAAGTTGATGAGACTGACTGGGAGAACATGACAAACAAGGAGTTGCATGATAAATTTCAGCAAATGATGGGTCAACAGGTAGAAGATGTGATGACCAGTTTTGATGACGCACTAGCGAGGATGGATGGCATTGAGAAGTCAATTGGCACCAAGTTGGATGCCAAATTCACTGAAGTGCTTGCGCGTCTACCTCCACCTGCTGCACCATTGCAACAACAACAACAACCACCTTCACGTCGCGAAACCGCCCTCTGCAAAGCAAGCTGTGTCGCTCTTCAGCCAGGCCAAACTGTTGGTGCTGCTATTGATACTTCCGTGGCTCCTGCTGCTGCTGAGTAGGAGGACGATTACGCGGGAGATTACGAGGATGAAGTTGATCAAAATCAGAACTACGTGCAACAACCAGCACCACAACCACCAGGTCGTCCACAGGAAAATAATCGCAATGGTAGGGCTGCACCACACCCTCGGGTACGAGATCATGACCATCTCCCTAAACTAAAATTGAATATTCCACCATTTGAGGGTAGATATGTTCCCGATATATATCTTACTTGGGAGTTAGAAACCGAACAATGTTTTACATGTTTAAAATATCCCGAGGAGAGACGTGTTGCTGCTGCTCTTTGTTCTTTCACTAGTTTTGCTTGTGTGTGGTGGTCTGAATATTGTAGATTATATCTGGATAATATTCCAACTACTTGGGCTGCTTTGAAAACTGCTATGCGTACTCGTTGGGTTCCACCATATTATCAACGCGAATTACTTCAGAAATTGCAGCGTTTAAGACAAGGAAAAAATTATGTAGAGGAATATTATCAGGAATTACAAACTGGCCTGATTGGATGTGGTATTGTTGAGGATAATGAGGCTATGCTTGCACGTTTTATGGGTGGCTTAAATAGAGAGATTCAGACAATTCTAGAGTATAAGGAGTATAATAATATCACTCATTTATTCCATCTTGCTTCCAAAGCTGAACGTGAAGTGCAGGATCGACAGGCCTTGGCACGAACTAATTATTCTGCAGGTCAACCTTCATCATGGACACCGCGTGGATCATTTACTTCGACACGTTCGGCTGCACCACCGCCTACTTCATCCGTCACTTCTAGTCATGATAAAAGCAAACAGGCACCACCACCATCAACCAGGAGTACACCTTCCGGTCCTGCGCAGAGCTCTTCTTCATCCATGGCATCCATAGGGCCAACACGTGATGTTATATGTCGTCGTTGCACTGGTCGTGGTCACTATGCGAGCAAATGCCCATCTCAGCATGTCATGATTGCTACTGAGGATGGTGGTTATGAGTCCGCTAGTGACTATGATGAGGAGATTTTGGCTCTTATTACACGTGAAGAACACGGTGGAGATGATTCTGAAAATAAGACACAATACATGGCTCCTGAAGACACTGACAGGTATGAATGTTTAGTTGCTCAACGTGTTTTGAGTGTGCAGGTCACACACGCAGAGCAAAATCAGAGGCATAATTTGTTCCATACAAAGGTAGTTGTGAAGGAACGTTCTGTTCGCGTCATCATAGATGGAGGGAGCTGCAACAACTTGGCTAGCATGGAGATGGTGCAGAAGCTATCTCTCACCAAAAGACCACATCCACATCCTTACTACATCCAATGGTTCAACAACAGCGGCAAGGTTAAGGTAACACGTACTGTTCGTGTGCATTTTAGTATCTCCACATATGCTAATTATGTTGATTGTGATGTGGTACCCATGCAAGCATGTTCCTTATTACTTAGTAGACCATGGCAATTTGATGAAAAAATTGTACACCATGGTAGAAACAATCAGTATACTCTTGTTCATAAGGATAAACGTATTACTTTGCTTCCTATGTCTCCTGATTCCATTTTGAAAGATGATATTAATAGAGCTAATAGAGCGAAACAGGAGCAAAATAAGAGTGAAAATCAGATTGTGGCAAAAGAATTTGAGCAACAAATGAAGCCTAATAACACACCATCATCTCATGTTGCATCTGAAATTAAATTAAAAAGTGGATGTTTACTTGCCACCAAATCTGATATTGATGATCTAGATTTAAGCAAATATGTTTGCTATGCTTTTGTGTGCAAAGAGGCATTATTTTCATTCAAGGATGTGCCTTCCTCTTTTCCTCCTATTGTCACTAACATTTTGCAGGAGTTCGCGGACGTGTTTCCACAAGACGTGCCACCGGGATTACCACCTTTTCGAGGGATTGAGCATCAGATTGACTTAATTCCCGATGCATCGCTACCCAACCGCGCACCATACCGCACCAATCCATAGGAGACGAACGAGATTATGTGTCAAGTATAGAAGCTACTCGACAAAGGTTATATATGTGAATCCCTTAGTCCTTGTGTTGTTCCTATTATTCTAGTGCCGAAAAAGGATGGTGCATCGCGTATGTGTGTTGATTGTAGAGGCATTAATAATATTACTATTCGTTATCGTCATCCTATTCCTAGGCCAGATGATATGCTTGATGAATTGAGTGGCTCTACAATATTCTCCAAAGTTGATTTGCGTAGTGGATACCATCAAATTCGTATGAAATAGGGAGATGAATGGAAAACAGCTTTTAAAACTAAGTTTGGATTATATGAGTGGTTAGTCATGCCTTTTGGGTTAACTAATGCACCTAGTACTTTCATGAGATTAATGAATGAAGTTTTACGTGCTTTCATTGGACGATTTGTGGTAGTTTACTTTGATGATATATTGATTTATAGCAGATCTTTGGAGGAACATTTGGAACATGTACGTGTTGTTTTTATTGCTCTACGTGATGCACGTTTGTTTGGTAACCTTGGAAAGTGCACCTTTTGCACCGACCTAGTATCTTTTCTTGGCTATGTTATTACTCCACAGGGAATTGAGGTTGATAAAGCCAAGATTGAAGCTATTGAGAGTTGGCCGCAGCCCAAAACGGTCACACACATGAGGAGTTTCCTTGGCCTCGCTGGATTCTATAGGCGTTTTATGAGAGATTTTAGCACCATTGCTGCACCTCTCAATGAGCTTACAAAGAAGGATGTGCCTTTTGTTTGGGGTACTGCACAGGAAGAAGCATTCACAGTATTGAAAGATAAGTTGACACATGCTCCTTTACTCCAACTTCCTGATTTTAATAAGACTTTTGAGCTTGAATGTGATGCTAGTGGAATTGGGTTAGGAGGTGTGTTATTACAAGATGGTAAACCTGTTGCATACTTTCCTGAAAAATTGAGTGGGCCTAGTTTGAATTATTCTACTTATGATAAGGAATTATATGCTCTTGTTCCGACTTTGGAAACATGGCAACATTATTTATGGCCCAAAGAATTTGTTATACATTCTGATCATGAATCTTTGAAGCACATTAAAAGTCAAGCAAAACTGAACCATAGACATGCTAAATGGGTTGAATTCATAGAGACTTTCCCTTGTGTTATTAAACACAAAAAGGGAAAAGAAAATGTTATTGTTGATGCATTGTCTCGTCGTTATACTATGCTTTCACAACTAGACTTTAAAATATTTGGTTTTGAGACCATTAAAGATCAATATGTGCATGATGCTGAATTTAAAGATGTATTGCAGAATTGTAAAGAAGGGAGAACATGGAACAAGTTCATCATTAATGATGGGTTTGTGTTTCGTGCTAACAAGCTATGCATTCCAGCTAGCTCTGTTTGTCTTTTGTTATTGCAGGAGGCGCATGGAGGAGGATTAATGGGACACTTTGGCGTGAAGAAGACGGAGGACGTACTTGCTACACATTTCTTTTGGCCAAAGATGAGACGGGATGTTGAGTGTTTTGTTGCTCGCTGCACTACATGTCAAAAAGCTAAGTCACGACTCAATCCTCATGGTTTATATATGCCTTTGACTGTCCCTAGTGTTCCTTGGGAAGATATATCTATGGACTTCGTTTTGGGTTTACCTTGAACAAAGAAGGGGGGATAGCATATTTGTTGTCGTGGATAGGTTCTCGAAAATGGCACACTTTATACCATGTCATAAAAGCGATGATGCTGCTAATGTTGCTGATTTCTTCTTTCATTAAATTATTCGCTTGGATGGTGTGCCAAATACTATTGTTTCATATCGTGATACTAAATTTCTTAGCCACTTTTGGAGATGTTTATGGGCTAAGTGGGGGACTAAATTGCTTCTTACTACTACTTGTCACCCCTAAACTGATGGACAAACTGAAGTAGCAAATAGAACTTTGTCTACTATGCTTAGGGTTGTTTTGAAGAATAACAAGAAAATGTGGGAAGAATGCTTGCCTCATATTGAATTTGCTTATAATCGTTCATTGCATTCTACTACTAATATGTGCCCTTTTGAAATTGTCTATGGTTTCCTACCTCATGCACCTATTGATTTGTTGCCTCTTCCATCTTCGGAGAAGGTTAATTTTGATGCTAAACAATGTGCTGAATTGATCTTAAAAATGCATGAGTTAACTAAGGAAATGAGCGCATGAATGCTAAATATAAACTTGTTGGAGATAAGAGTAGAAAACGTGTTGTCTTTGTACCTAGAGATCTTGTTTGGTTACATTTGCGTAAGGATGGGTTTCCTAATCTGCGCAAGTAAAAGCTAATGCCACGTGTTGATGGTCCTTTTAAGGTGTTAGAGAAAATAAATGATAATGCATATAAACTTGAGTTGCCTGCATATTTTGGGGTTAGTCCCACATTTAACATTGCAGATTTGAAGCCTTACTCGGGTGAGGAAGATGAGCTTCCATCGAGGATGACTTCAATTCAAGAAGGGGAGGATGATGAGGACATCACTAACAAGGTTACATCCACAGCCCCAACTGATGCATATACATGACCAATTACTAGAGCTCGCGCATGCCAATTAATTTACCAGGTACTTTCGTTTCTTGGTAATGATTCTAATATTCATGAGAATATGATGCTGCCTAAATTGGATACATTTGTCTTGCTTACAAATGAAGGGCCTAGCTTGGACAAGAAGGATGAACATAGGAGCAAGATCAAGCATGGAGATGATGGCATGCGCAAGGGGAAGAAGAACAGAGTTACAAGTGATGATTTCAGGACTTTGAAGCCACCATAATGAGTGTGTGAAGCCTTAGACGAAATATACAAGATGCCACTTCATAAATTTCGTCCAGAGGCTATTATAGGTGTTGTGTCTCCTTATTATTGGGCCAGGCCCATGTAATTTCGAAATACTTGAGTCTAGGCTGTTTTTAAAGTCTGTATGTGTGGGGAAACAAGAGTTAGGGTTGGTTTCGGACCCCTCCTCCGAGGGCCACGAAATTTCCCCTCTTCGTCCATGTATACAGCCGTTAGGGCGTCGTTTAGACTTTGGGTTTTGTTTAGATTAAAGTTCGACATAGCTGCAACTTCGCGTACTTCATTTGTGTTCAACGACCAGACAAGGAAATCACAGAACCCCACTTGATCAATAAAGCTTTCCTCTTGAATTCGCAATATCCAGATTGCAATCTTAGTTTCTTGCTTGTTCTTCATTTACCTGCAGGAAACAGACCTTCGTGGTCAGGTTGATCGTGCTCCGGCGTGGTCAATAACCTCTCGGAGTTGGTTTAGCGATTGCTTAGGAGCGACGTCCTTGCATGTTCGTAGTCGGATCGTCAAAGTCGAACTCCTCCAAAATAATAGCCACCATCTCATCGAAAGATGGGACACCTTTGTCTCTATCAGCTGATAGATGCTATTAATCTCACTGTTTGTCAAAATAGTTTACAATCAATATGCTCTGCTTAAGAAGCTTCCTTGCCCTATTTTGCACTCAATCTGCTTTGCTGAGATGGCATGTCACGCCTGATTAGTTGCCAAAATATCCTGCCATATATTTATTGTGAAGTAGATTGCCATGTTCTGGTAGCCAATCTGTTAGGTGAAATAGCTCGACACCATTTTATACTCGATCTTTGTTGCTCAGATGGCCTTTGATTGTTGTGTGCTCGGCCTCATTGACTGCTGAAATAGCCTGCCAAAATTTAGCCCTCAAATATGTTTGTTGAATTAGCTTTACATATATTTCGTTACTTAGATCTTCTTGCCCAAATATCTTGCCATAGCTTTAGACATCGACCTAGGTATTTTTTTCTTGACTTTATAAAAAAGCATATATGATTTTCCTGTAATATCTAGTCGAAGAACTAATTTGTATGTCTAACAGATGGACAGGACTTGGATAACTTCTGCTCGAAGATTCTCCACTGCATATGTCGATTTGGTTGAAAACTTCATGAACTTTATCAGAGCTGAGTTCGGTGGTCTGAACACAGATGTGCTCTGCCCGTGTAGCAGTTGTATGAATTCAGTTACAACACCCCAGTCAACTGTGCAAAATCATCTACACTTGTATGGGATGTGGGTCATCTATACTAGGTGGGTTCATCATGGTGAAGCTGTGAACGTCAATGTTACTGACTATGTGGAAGCAACATATCACCATCTTGATCTGCCTGATGCTCAAATGGAAGAGGAGGAGGAGATGGTGGCGGCAGAGCCAGTGAGTTTGACCAACATTGAAACAATGCTACGAAATGCTCGTGCATTTTGTGAACTTTCACCTACACAAGAAAAAAGGTGGGCCCGCATGTTGGAACAATGCAACGTGGCAGTCACCCTAGGAAATAAGCTGTCAATATTCTCAGCTATGGTCACCTTTCTTTAGGTGAAGACATCTGAGCGGATGACCAACAAATCATTCGATAAGATGTTGGTTGCTTTCCGCAAATCTTTCCCAGATGCGTTTGAGCTGCCACACACCTACGATAAAATGAAGAATTTCCTTCGTGCAATTGGAATTGGATATGATATGATCCATGTTTGTAAGAATAATTTTCTTCTGTTCCGGAAGGATTATGCCAACTTAAGTGAATGCCCAAAATGCAAATCATCAAGATGGAAAGATAGCGATGCTGTGAAGAGGATTCCTCATAATGTTCTGAGACATTTTCCAATTATACCAAGATTGCAGAGGTTGTTTCATGATGTTGAAACAAGAGAGGATGTAATGTGGCATTCTAGGAACCAGGAGTACAGCGATCAGAATGTAATGAGCCATCCATCTCATGGTAGTGAATGGAAAAGCTTCAATCAAAAACACAAAGAGTTTGTTGCTGACTCGAGAAACATGAGACTTGGCTTAGCTACAGATGGATTTAACCCATTTGGCCACCAGAGCGCCACATATAGCACGTGGTCCGCGCTTGTTATCCCTTACAACATGCCACCAAATGTCTGCACCAAAGTATCAAAGTACATGATGGTCTTGCTCATCCCAGGTCCAAAAAGTCTTGGAAAGGATTTTGATTTATTTAGGAGCCTCTTGTGGAGGAACTTCAACAGCTATGGAGGGGTGTTCTCACTCGAAACCTATACAGTAGTCCACTGGCTGATTTCTTTCTGTGTGCTGTTATAATTTGGTGCATCCATGATTATCCGGCTTTGGGAACTATGTCAGGGCGAACGACACATGGTTACAATGCATGTGTTCACTGTGACAAGAATCTCCTATCATACGCAATACTTGGCAAGACACATTGGACACCACCGTTCCCTTGCCAAGGACAAGCCGTGTCCTACAAAATACCAAAGACATGTGTTCAATGCAAAGCATGAAAACCGTGATGCACCAAATAGGCTCATCGGCGATGAGTTGCAAGTGGAATTAGAGAAGATCAGGCATATTACACCAGGAGACCATCCTGATAATGGTAGTGGGAAAATAAAGCGTGGCAGGGCAGAAGAGAGATTATTGTTTACCCACAGGTCCACTTTGTGGGACTTGGAGTATCGGAAAGATTTGGATCTGCGGCATAATCTTGATGTGATGCACATCGAGAAAAATATATGTGACAGCATTATCGACACACTTCTTAATATTGAAGGCAAGACGAAAGATACCTTGAAATCTAGGTAAGTTTGACACACCTGGGTATCAGAAAGGATTTGCAGGTGGAACATGATGGTGCACCACGGGGTATGGCAGCAGCTGTGTACGTCTTGGACAAGGTAAAAGGAAAAGAATTATGCAACGTCCAGTCACGTGTAAGGTTCCCACATGGATTTGCTTCCAACCCTGAAAGGAGAGTCAATGCAGATGGAAACAAGGTACAAGGGTTGAAAACTCATGACTGCCACGTCCTACTTCAAAGGCCCTGACTTATACAGAGCAGTTACAAAGTTGGGACAATTCTTCAGGGAACTTTGAAGTAGAAATATCTGGATAGATGCTTTGGAGCGTCTTAGAGACAAGATACCAACTATCCTATGCGACCTTGAGAAGACATATCCTCTAGCCTTCTTTGATGTGATGGTGCATTTGGCTGTTCATCTACCTGATGAGGCACTACTTTGAGGTCTAGTATAGTATGGCTGGATGTACCCTATTGAGAGGCGGCTAGGCACTTTCAATGGCTATGTTAGGAATAGAGCTAGACCTGAGGGTTCCATTGCAGAGGCCTACATTGCTACAGAAGCGTTCACATTCTTCTTAAAATAAATTGAAGCAGCTGATCAGCTTAGCAAAGAGGTGGGTGAAGACAGTCCCGAGCTCAATGTTTTCGATTGTTCTGTTCGAGTTACAGGGAAGAGTCGACAAGGGAACAAACCTAAAGATTTTGACAAAATGGTTTGGTATGTGTTGAATAACTGTCGTGAGATTCTACCTTATATCGAGTAAGTGCTAAGTACTGCAGCTTATACATCATAATCTACTAAACTTTCAGCACATTCTTGTATATTTAGATGTTTGACGCGATCACTATGTTGTGCAGCATCTACAAAAAGGAGTTATTGTCGCAAAATCCAAGAAACATTAACAAACTGATTATGGCAGGATTTGCGAAATCGTTCAAGAGCCATGTAAGCTTTTGAATTGCACTGTCGGTTTTTTTTATATATTGAGTACATAAGATGACCAGCTTGTCTATTTTCTAACCATAGGTTAAGAAGATGCGGGAGAATGGGCAGGAATTTAATGATTCCCTTTACGCACTAGCAATGGGTCCTGATACTCGGGTAAGGCATTATGGATCTGGCATTGTTGGAGATGTGTGCTACAACACCCTTGCACGCGACGAAGGGAGGAAGACACAAAACAATGCGATCATGAGCACAGATACGTGATAACCCACAAGTGAAGGGGATCAGTCACAGCCTCTTTCGATAAGTAAGAGTGTCGAACCCAACGAGGAGCTAAAGGCAGAACAAATATTCCCTCAAGTTCTATCGACCACCGATACAACTCTACGCACACTTGACGTTTACTTTACCTAGAATAAGTATGAAACTAGAAGTACTTTGTAGGTATTTGTAACATCCCAAAATTTTCCAAATTTTGGAATGTTAATAATAAGATAATATTGATTGAATTGCTTTGGTTTTTAGGAGAAACTAAAACTTTTTGAGTTCTTGTTTAAACTTTTTTCACACCATGTTGGATAACATTTCAATCCAATAAGAAAACTACGGTTGAAAATATTATTCAATAATTTAAAGGGGCATTCATTTATTTTGACTCAGTTGAAATATTTTGAAACCATATTCAATACTATGGAGTGAGAATAAAATGACTTTCTCAAATGTGGTAAAATTTTCATTTGAGGTTCTTTGATTTTGGAGTTCCATTTGCAATTAGATTTTATTTGAAAATTTAGTGCGATTCGGATATTTCCAAATTAACAAATAAATTTAATGAGAGGAGATAATGTGACTTCTCCAAAAACAAATATTTGGAAATATTTAATACTGCACAATTATCTTTATGTGAATTTGCAAAACTGAACATTGATTTTTGAGTAAATCAATTATGTCCATAAAGCATTAATAGTAGTTTGTGCACAAAATACTTTTATTAAATTATAAAACTATTTTATGGACTCTAAACAATATTTAGGTTAATGTAAACATTTTCTTTTAACTAAATTTTTTTTGCGCTTACATTCTATGGGACTTTCACATTTACGTACGCAGATAACTACATTGTGTCCTAGGTCCAATTGCCTCAGCCCATCATCTCTTATAATTTTTTGTTTCCAGTTCTATTTGTTTTTTCTTCACTGGGCCAAGTTCTTTCACTAAAGCCCATCTAGCGATCACACCTCAAGCCCAGGCGCACGTGCTCATCTCCTTCCTCTACACTTTCAATCTGGAGCAGGAACATAACATAAACAACCATGGCTTCTCATCTCTTCCTCCCCTCCTCCCACTTAATTCCTTGTCCGTTTCACTTCGGAGTCAACACAAAAATTGTGGAGGACGTTACCAATAGCCTATTCAGGGAATTAAAACTCAACGTTATTGCTTTAATTGGTTGAACTGAGCCATGGAACGTACACGCACAAAATAGCCATTAATGGCCGCACAAAGCTCGCCTTGGATCTCCTCGTATGTACGCCCCTCGCACCTATAAAAGGCGCCCTGAGAATCTCCCTCTATTACTCATTTTCCTTCCCAGAAAGCCCTCTCAAAATCGCCCCGTGGTCTGAGGAATTCCTCACCGGAGTTTTCCACAACTGCAGTTGTTCGCGCATGATTTCGACGACGTCGGTAACACCAAGGACCTAACGTTCCTTCCTTTATATCTATTTCTTCACGGAGCACCTCCCTGGCCTCTTCTTCTTTCCTAATTCGCAGCCGGAACGCGGTGTCCACGAGTACGTTACCAATCGAAGTTTGGCGCAACTCCGGCAGCTCCTCACGGCCGCCAGAGGAATAGGCCGAGCACCTCTCTATGTCCGTCGCGACCGCCTCCTCAACCTCTACGCCGTTCGGCTGCTCGTTGCCGCCGGAGACCATCATCTCCAACTCCGGTGAAGCTCCGGCCATCCTCCGATGAGACACCTCTCTGTTTCCAATTAAAAAAAAACGAAACAGTATAAGCCTACCAGATTCTGCCACGTGACGAGTCTTTTTCTTATTCCCGTTTCTATTACAGAAATTTAGCCCAACTTCGAAAAATCACATCTTTTAAACCGCTTATCAAAATTTGACAAATAAGGTATCCCTGGGTAGCTGCGGACCTCTAGTTTATTTTAAAATTTTGAAATCTCACTTTTACGCAGATTAAAAGTTAGTTTTGATTTAAATGAGAATTTGAGTATTTTTACTATATCTTTTATTCTGTAATTGATATGAAAAGATTTTACATATGAAAATTTGCCTTTGGAACCATACCAATCTGCTAGCACTCATTGAACAATTATTCAGCAAGCTTTAGTTAGTGTTCTAGCCCAATACCCTTGTTTTGACTTTCTTTGGTCACCGATTAATAAATTCATTAAAATAAAATTTATTTCATTGTTAAAACCATTAGATTGATGTGTAGAAAACCTCTCTGGTTAGTTGTTGTCATCATAAAAATTTAGAGTTAGAAATTATTAATTATCTTACTAACATGAACTATATTCCATTCGCATGAACCGGACAAATTGCGTAAACTTGAATCATATGGATATTCTTGCTAGGGTTGTTTGGCAAGACTTGTGTGTTGGATGGTTTTGCTTGAGCACTTTTTATATGGATGCTTGATGTGTGGAGTGTCTTACTTAAGTAACTTTATGGCGTTAGATTGCGACGAGTGCGATGACGAATTCTACGCGAAGGTAAATGGTGTTACCGAGAATCCAAAGGCAAGTTGCAAATTGATCATACTTTGTCCTATGATTTTGGAATATGCATGATTTATTTAAAATTTACAACTATGCATGTTTTACAAAAAAGTTTTGCAAACACTATTGCTAGCTAAAGCCCTAGGAACTTGCTTAGCCATGCTTGCAAACAAAAAAAAAGGGATGGGAATCAAACAAGTTTTAAAAGAATAAACTTGCCCTCTTTGGGGCAACGTGTTGTGAAAACTTTTTTGAAAACAAAATTATGTATATTATTTTATTTCTACTCTCTGGGCGGAATGGTATTGACGGGAGCGTCTACAAGTGATTGCGCTCATCGGGGTCTTGCAGTGAATGCGCCCGATTGGGGTCTTGCACACAGGTTTTTGGTGGGGATTGCCGTCCAGGGGAATGAGATCTTCCAAGTACAGTTTGATGTAGCTTCCAGTACAGCCACATGCTACTATGGGCTCTGGCTTGGCTTAGTACTAACGGGAAACCCTTACCTCAGGACCGCCATCGGAGAGGGGCTTTCATTGCCTAAGTTGCGGGCGGCTTGGTCAGGTATAGGGGGCTGTTACGGAAAGGCTTTGTCACAATCTTCTCCTAGTCATACACCCAAGTGTGTAATGGTAAACGGGGTTGGTTGTGTCATGTGGGGAACGTGTACGACCTCTGCAGAGGGTTAAACCTAATCGATTAGCCGTGCCCCCGGTTACGGGCAATTTGAGCAACTGAAGACTTGGACTGAAGAAGAATCTCCCCTCTCTTTTCTAAACATCTGTTTTAAGGGTTGGTTGAGGATTGAGCACAGTGAATGTGTTTCACTTCAACTATATAAATGTTTTACTAAAATCGGAGAATGAACTTTGGTGCGTATATCCAAAGTCTCACTCCTACCTTTTATACTAAAGTTATTTATTTCAAAAGAAGTTTGCAAAATTTAGTATAGGACAAAATTGGCTTTACGCAAAAGAAACCTCCACCAATATTTACCCTGCATATATACATATTCTGTTAAACTTTTCTTTGCAACTTGCGAGTACATTCCACGTACTCATCTGCACCTGTCATGTGCATATCTTGACAGACTAAGAGACAATAGGGTTATGGTCTACACTCAACGAGCCCAGTGGCGTTGATGGAGCCCTAACTTAGCGACTACGTATTATTCCGCTATATGATGTGCCAGCATCAAGCTATGCCTATGGTATATATTTGCTTAATTCTGGATCTATCGTTGTAGTAAAATGATGTATGTTTTACTGATATTCATTCTTGTTACTGTGTGTGCTAGCTACGATCCAGGGGTAGCACAGTAAGCACAGAGACTTGGATTTTACCAAATCCGGATCGTGACAAAATGGTATCAGAGCATACGTTGACTGTAGGACGTGACCCTAGAAAATGGCTTAGAAATAGGAAGAACTTGGTAGGAACAACTTATATTTTCACTGGTATTAATAGCCATCTCGTATCCTCTTCTTTTCTTTACTAAGTTCTCATCTTCTTTCAAAAACTTAGATGACCAGCCTCCTAGACTCGATATGGATTTTCAAGAGCCTAAAGTTTACTAAAACAAAGGTACATCCAATACTGAAGTATACATCCAAGAGGTTGAAGAAAAACTAAAGACACTCAAGACTAAGATGGTTGTGAAGAAGGTGAAGATTACCACTACAAGGAATATCCCATGTAATTCTAATAGTATCCAAGCCCACCATGAGAGTTGTGTAATAAACGAAAGAGTGCAAGTAGTGTGCCCGACCATGAGAAATCATGTGGATGAAGGTTCCATAGGAATTGTTTGAATGAAATCTATGAGTGAAATTTGGAGTTTGTTGGATTTCTTCGCCCTCGATTTGATTTGATTTTTTTGTCATTTGAGTTGTGTGAATTAAAATCTTGCGTTATTAAGATACACATCTCGTAGGTATGTATTGTTTATTCAACCTTGAGAGGTGCAAGTTACGCAGGATTAACAGAAGACCTTCATGCGGGTGAAGCGTCAAGAAGTGAAGACTTTCAAGAAATGAAGGATCGAAGACTTTGTAACGAAACCGTAGTAAACGAGCTTATTATAATCGTTAGAAAACGATGAGACACGAGTTCTTCAATGACTGATTGTAGGTATATTCCTTCTCCTTACTATCCAAAACTATCTCTTCTCTGACCAAACCTTAAAATCAATAGACCGATGGAGTTATTTTAATGGCACTGGTGACCCGTTCAGAAATAGAAGAGTGGATTTAGAATAATGAAGAAGTAATGGAAGAAGCCAAGGTAAACCCAAAGAAGAAGGTGAAGTATGATACTTAGTATTTCATTCGAGAGAATGACACTTGGTTGAAGACCCTTATAGCCATCGATGAATCACAAAAAAAGCAATCACTTGGAAACAGTTCAAGTTCTATTTCAGCCTTGTCTTGTCATATGGGATTTTAAGAAAACAAGTGAAGATGCAAGGAAAATTCCGTTATTTACGGCTGCAAGTTTTACCGTGACTTGAGTAGGATTAACGCCACCCAAAGACGTTTTATTAGTGTTGCAGGTGAAGACCTCTTAAAGAGGAGTGAGAATGACCGAGTGTTAGAACACGCGATTCACCAATCTACATATGGGGTAATGATTTGAGTACGGGATGGATTGATCACCATACCAGAGACTCTTATTATTTACTTTCATATGTTTGATGGGTAAGTCGGAGAGACCTGAGAACCTAGTTGAGTGTCGATGCGACAAGCCTAAAACCCTAGAATGGTAAGACGTATTATCCTTATAGATAGGCAATCGTGCCTAACGTAAGAATGAACGGTGAGGAAGAATGTGAAAATCTTCAAGGAGTTCCATCGGAAGATAATTCGTTGACCCCCATAAGAGTCTCGATAGGTACTTTTGAAATTATGGATTTTGAGCAAGACTCATTCTATTGAGGAAAAGCATAGTTCTCACCCACGCGAGCTTGATGAAGAACCGTCATGGAATATAGAGATTGTGGAAACCCCACAAGTTTATTTTTAGGGGAGGTAGTACCCTAAGGACCCGATCAACAATTGGCTAAGATAAAGGATGGTGTCTAACGCTTCAGGATATGTTGAAGTGACAGTGATAAAAGGAATTGTACCAACGGAAGACATTCCTGCAAGCTGGAGGAGAAGAATAAACCACAAGCCTGCGGATGATATGAAATAACCCTGGGAAACAATCCAAGAAACCTCAACCCTCACCCAATTCTTGCTAGCCTCTGCAAATCTCGAGGACGAGATTTCTTTTAAGGGTGGTAGTTTGTAACATCCCAAAATTTTCCAAATTTTGGAATGTTAATAATAAGATAATATTGATTGAATTGCTTTGGTTTTTAGGATAAACTAAAACTTTTTGAGTTCTTGTTTAAACTTTTTCACACCATGTTGGATAACATTTCAATCCAATAAGAAAACTACGGTTGAAAAGATTATTCAACAATTTAAAGGGGCATTCATTTATTTTGACTCATTTGAAATATTTTGAAACCATATTCAATACTATGGAGTGAGAATAAAATGACTTTCTCAAATGTGGTAAAATTTTCATTTGAGGTTCTTTGATTTTGGAGTTCCATTTGCAATTAGATCTTATTTGAAAATTTAGTGCGATTCGGATATTTCCGAATTAACAAATAAATTTAATGAGAGGAGATAATGTGACTTCTCCAAAAACAAATATTTGGAAATATTTAATACTGCACAATTATCTTTATGTGAATTTGCAAAACTGAACATTGATTTTTGAGTAAATCAATTATGTCCATAAAGCATTAATAGTAGTTTGTGCACAAAATACTTTTATTAAATTATAAAACTATTTTATGGACTCTAAACAATATTTAGGTTAATGTAAACATTTTCTTTTAACTAATTTTTTTTTGTGCGCTTACATTCAATGGGATTTTCACATTTACGTACGCAGATAACTACATTGTGTCCTAGGTCCAATTGCCTCAGCCCATCATCTCTTATAATTTTTTGTTTCCAGTTCTATTTGTTTTTTCTTCACTGGGCCAAGTTCTTTCACTAAAGCCCATCTAGCGATCACACCTCAAGCCCAGGCGCACGTGCTCGTCTTCCTCTGCACTTTCAATCTGGAGCAGGAACATAACATAAACAACCATGGCTTCTCATCTCTTCCTCCCCTCCTCCCACTTAATTCCTTGCCCGTTTCACTTCGGAGTCAACACGAAAATTGTGGAGGACGTTACCAATAGCCCATTCAGCGAATTAAAACTCAACGTTATTGCTTTAATTGGTTGAACCGAGCCATGGAACGTACACGCACAAAATAGCCATTAATGGCCGCACAAAGCTCGCCTCGGATCTCCTCGTATGTACGCCCCTCGCACCTATAAAAGGCGCCCTGAGAATCTCCCTCTATTAATCGTTTTCCTTCCCAGAAAGCCCTCTCAAAATCGACCCGTGGTCTGAGGAATTCCTCACCGGAGTTTTCCACAACTGCAGCTGTTCGCGCATGATTTCGACGACGTCGGTAACACCAAGGACCTAACGTTCCTTCCTTTATATCTATTTCTTCACGGAGCACCTCCCTGGCCTCTTCTTCTTTCCTAATTCGCAGCCGGAACGCGGTGTCCACGAGTACGTGACCAATCGAAGTTTGGCGCAACTCCGGCAGCTCCTCACGGCCGCCAGAGGAATAGGACGAGCACCTCTCTATGTCCGTCGCGACCGCCTCCTCGACCTCTACGCCGTTCGGCTGCTCGTTGCCGCCGGAGACCATCATCTCCAACTCCGGCGAAGCTCCGGCCATCCTCCGGTGAGACACCTCTCTGTTTCCAATTAAAAAAAACGAAACAGTATAAGCCTACCAGATTCTGCCACGTCGCGAGTCTTTTTCTTATTCCCGTTTCTATTACAGAAATTTAGCCCAACTTCGAAAAATCACATCTTTTAAACCGCTTATCCAAATTTGACAAATAAGATATCCCTGGGTAGCTGCAGACCTCTAGTTTATTTTTAAATTTTGAAATCTCACTTTTACGCAGATTAAAAGTTAGTTTTGATTTAAATGAGAATTTGAGTATTTTTACTATATCTTTTATTCTGTAATTGATATGAAAAGATTTTACATATGAAAATTTGCCTTTGGAACCATACCAATCTGCTAGCACTCATTGAACAATTATTCAGCAAGCTTTAGTTAGTGTTATAGCCAAATACCCTAGTTTTGACTTTCTTTGGTCACCGATTAATAAATTCATTAAAATAAAATTTATTTCATTGTTAAAACCATTAGATTGATGTGTAGAAAACCTCTCTGGTTAGTTGTTGTCCTCATAAAAATTTAGAGTTAGAAATTATTAATTATCTTACTAACATGAACTATATTCCATTCGCAAGAACCGAACAAATTGCGTAAACTTGAATCATATGGATATTCTTGCTAGGGTTGTTTGGCAAGACTTGTGTGTTGGACGGTTTAACTTGAGCACTTTTTATATGGATGCTTGATGTGTGGAGTGTCTTACTTAAGTAACTTTATGGCGTTAGATTGCGACGAGTGCGACGACGAATTCTACGCGAAGGTAGAATGGTGTTACCGAGAATCCAAAGGCAAGTTGCAAATTGATCATACTTTGTCCTATGATTTTGGAATATGCATGATTTATTTAAAATTTACTACTATGCATGTTTTACAAAAAAGTTTTGCAAACACTATTGCTAGCTAAAGCCCTAGGAACTTGCTTAGCCATGCTTGCAAAGAAAAAAAAGGGATGGGAATCAAACAAGTTTTAAAAGAATAAACTTGCCCTCTTTGGGGCAACGTGTTGTGAAAACTTTTTTGAAAACAAAATTATGTATATTATTTTATTTCTACTCTCTGGGCGGAATGGTATTGACGGGAGCGTCTACAAGTGATTGCGCTCATCGGGGTCTTGCAGTGAATGCGCCCGATTGGGGTCTTGCACACAGGTTTTTGGTGGGGATTGCCGTCCAGGGGAATGAGATCTTCCAAGTACAGTTTGATGTAGCTTCCAGTACAGCCACATGCTACTATGGGCTCTGGCTTGGCTTAGTACTAACGGGAAACCCTTACCTCAGGACCGCCATCGGAGAGGGGCTTTCATTGCCTAAGTTGCGGGCGGCTTGGTCAGGTATAGGGGGATGTTACGGAAAGGCTTTGTCACAATCTTCTCCTAGTCATACACCCAAGTGTGTAATGGTAAACGGGGTTGGTTGTGTCATGTGGGGAACGTGTACGACCTCTGCAGAGGGTTAAACCTAATCGATTAGCCGTGCCCCCGGTTACGGGCAATTTGAGCAACTGAAGACTTGGACTGAAGAAGAATCTCCCCTCTCTTTTCTAAACATCTGTTTTAAGGGTTGGTTGAGGATTGAGCACAGTGAATGTGTTTCACTTCAACTATATAAATGTTTTACTAAAATCGGAGAATGAACTTTGGTGCGTATATCCAAAGTCTCACTCCTACCTTTTATACTAAAGTTATTTATTTCAAAAGAAGTTTGCAAAATTTAGTATAGGACAAAATTGGCTTTACGCAAAATAAACCTCCACCAATATTTACCCTGCATATATACATATTCTGTTAAACTTTTCTTTGCAACTTGCGAGTACATTCCACGTACTCATCTGCATCTGTCATGTGCATATCTTGACAGATTAAGAGACAATAGGGTTATGGTCTACACTCAACGAGCCCAGTGGCGTTGATGGAGCCCTAACTTAGCGACTACGTATTATTCCGCTGTACGATGTGCCAGCATCGAGCTATGCCTATGGTATATATTTGCTTAATTCTGGATCTACCGTTGTAGTAAAATGATGTATGTTTTACTGATATTCATTCTTGTTACTGTGTGTGCTAGCTACAATCCAGGGGTAGCACAGTAAGCACAGAGACTTGGATTTTGCCAAATCCGGGTCGTGACAGTATTTTTGGATAGGACTGCAAGATAATAAACAGCACGTAAATATAACTAGGGGCTGTTAAGATAAAGAAGCAATAAAGTTAATATAGCGAGTGTGGAAAAGTGGTGGTCGGAGTTGCGAAATTGCCCCTAAGCAATTGACTATGTTACTAGACCGATAGCAAGTTTTATGTGCGAGAGGCCACTGCTAGCATGTCATCCCTTACTTGGAATTCTATGCACTTATGATTGGAACTATTAGCAAGCATCCGCAACTACTATTAGCCTATCCCGGTGTCAGCCAAGCAATTGTTTTCAGACTTTACTTTTTCGAACCTTTTCAACTCTTCACGCAATACATGAGCGTGAGCCATGTACATAGCACTATTGGTGGAATAGAAGGTGGTAGTAGACAAAAGTAGGGAGAAAGTCTCACATCAAATAGGCGTATCAATGGGCTATGGAGATGCCCATCAATAGATATCAATGTGAGTGAGTAGGGATTGCCATGTAACGGATGCACTAGAGCTATAAGTGTATGAAAGCTCAAAAGAAAACTAGTGGGTGTGCATCAACTTGCTTGCTCATGAAGACCTAGGGCATTTGAGGAAGCCCGTCGTTGGAATATACAAGCCAAGTTCTATAACAAAAAATTCCCACTAGTATATGGAAGTGACAAAACAAGAGACTCTCTATTATGAAGATGATGGTGCTACTTTGAAGAACTAGTGTGGAAAAGGATAGTAGCATTGTCCCTTCTCTCTTTTCTCTCATTTTTTTGGAGGGGCTTCCCTTTTTTTAGCCCCTCTCTAATATTTTTTAGGCCATCTTTTTTTTATTTGCCCTTTCATCACATGGGACAATGTTCTAATAATGAAGATCATCACACTTTTATTTACTTACAACTCGAAGCTAGAACAATATATGACTCTATGTGAATGCCTCCGATGGTGTACCGGGATGTGCAATGATCTAGCGTAGCAATGACATCAAAAAACAGACAAGCCATGGAAACAGCATGCTAGCTATCTTACGATCATGCAAGGCAATATGACAATGATAATGCGTGTCATAATAAACGAAACAGTGGAGTTACATGGCAATATATCTCGGAATGGCTATGGAAATGCCATAATAGGTAGGTATGGTGGCTGTTTTGTGGAAGGTATATGGTGGGTGTATGGTACCGGCGAAAGTTGTGCGGTACAAGAGAGGCTAGCAATGGCGGAACGATGAGAGTGCGTATAATCCATGGACTCAACATTAGTCATAAAGAACTCACATACTTATTGCGAAAAGTTGATTAGCCCTCGAAGCAAAAATACTGCGACACATGCTCCTAGGGGGGGGGGGGGGT
>LR738710.1:412224709-412288138 GCA_902687465.1 Secale cereale
TGGTAGGAGTTAACCATCGCGCGCCCCCGACCTTCACGCAAAGATAAACAATCAAAATACAATGCGCGCCAATTTGGTTACATAGTTAGGAGTCAATACGTGCATGCTTCGGGAATCACAAACCTTAACACCAATATTATTACTAAACCATAATCATTCACTAGTACCTCCCACATATTAGCATCTCTATATTGCAAAACTATTGCAAGGAATCAAACATATCATATTCAGCGATCTACAAGTTTATGTAGGATTTTATGACTAACTATGTGAATGACCAATTCCTGTCAACTCTCTAAATAGATATAAGTGAAGCAACAGAGTTGTAATTCTTTCTACAAAATTTATGTCCACGCTCTAACAATTATAAGTGAAGCAAAAGAGCATTCTACAAATGACGGTTCTCTATGGAGGAGAAACAGGCAATCCAAACATCAAATGATATAAGTGAAGCACATGAAGCATTCTATAAAGCCATACTCAAAAGATATAAGTGAAGTGCAAAGAGCATTCTATAAATCTACCAAGGACTATCTCATACAAGCATGGTGCATTTATTAAAAGAAAAAAGCACATGGCGCTCCAAGAGTTTACGCATATCATGTGAATGAAACAAATCCGAAAACATATCAATACTCGTTGAAGAGAGAAGGGATGCCTTCCAGGGCATCCCCAAGCTTAGTCACTTGAGTCTCCTTGAATATTTACTTGGTGTGCCTTGGGCATCCCCAAGCTTGATATCTTGCCTCTCCTCCTTCTTCTCACATCGAGACCTCCTCGATCTTCGAACACTTCATCCACACAAAACTTAACCGAACTTTTAGTGGCGGGGTTAGTGCATATGATCAATGAAATCCCATCATGTACTGCTCTAACATTATTGTATAGTTATAAACAAACATTACCTACTGTATGCTATCACAATTATATGGCCCCAAGTCAAGGAGGCATCAACAAGAATTCAAACATATGCAAATAATGAAGCCATAACAGCAATATGTGAAAACAGGACAGCCTGTAGTAATATGAACATTAAGCATACTTATGTAATCCTAAAAATTATGGCAAAATTAGGAAAAATAAACACTTTGTATAGAAAGACTTTGCAAAAAAATTCAGATCCTTTCGACATTCCAGCAACAAATGTAAAATCGCACACTACAGCAAAAGTTTCTGTTTTTGCACCGCACAAACCAACAAGTTTAATCATCCTAAAAGAAACTCTTGGCTCATTATTTTTATAATACAATGGAATTGTATAAGGGGATAATTATTTTTATTGAAAAGTTTATGTAATCAAGGTTCACAAAGTTTCCATGGGCATGAACAAAGTTCAAGGCTAGCTCCCACTTTAACAATGTTCGTCTTTCTCACTTTCGCTTTTCTTTTTGAAAAAGTTTTTGGTTCCCCTCTTTATTTTTTTTGTTTTTAAACTTTATAAAAGCACTCAACAGAAATAAATGACTCTCTAAAACTTCCGGGTTGTCTCCCTGGCAGCGCTTTCTTTAAAGCCATTAAGCTAGGCATATAGTGCTCAAGTAATGGATCCACCCAGATCCCAAGGTATATCAGAGCCAAATTTAATTAGCAATGATTTGGCATTTAGTAGTGAGCACAAAGTGATATGTGTCATGCAAAAACGAAGTCTTACTCTCTTCCTATGCATAGGCATGTCATACAATAACAATTCATGCACATCAAGTAAAGGCTAATGCATAGTATAAGCAGTTTCTTGCAATTTTATCGTGTTGGAAACATAGAAAGGCGGAGAGGTAGTTCCTCTCTCATAATAATTACAAGTAGGAGCAGCAAGCACATGCATATTATATTCATCAAAATCATCATGTGTAACAGAAAAAGGTAACCCATCAATATAATCCTTAATAAGTGCAAACTTCTCCAATATAGTGTAGTTTGGAGAATTCAAAAAGATAATAGGACTATCATGTGTGGGTGCAATAGCAACTATCTCATGTTTAACATAAGGAACTATAGCAAGTACATCTCCATAAGCATAATTCATATTGGCATCTTGGTCACAAGCATAGCAAGCATCATCAAAAAGGGATATTTCAAAAGAATCCAAGGGATCATAGCAATCATCATATCATTCGTCCTTCGGTAAGCACGAAGGGAAATTAAAAAATGTATGAGTTGAAGAGTTACTCTCATTAGAAGGTGGGCACGGGTAGCTAATCCGCTCTTCCTCCTTTTGTTCTTCGCTCTCCTTGTCATCTTTTTCATCCAATGAGCTCACAATGGCATTGATTTCTTCTTCCATAGACTGCTGCAAAATATTAGTCTCTTCTTGGACATCGGAGACCTTCTCAATAAACGTGTCAATATCGGAGTTATATTCATAATTCAAATAGAAATATTTCAATATAGCAAGATTTTCAGGCCTAGAAACATCATCGTCAAAAGCATCATTCTTTTTAAACAGAGATTCAATTTCATAAGCACCCTTAAAAGCAACGAATTCTTCTATTTGTTCCACATCATAATAATCATATATACCATTAGCATAAGAAGCTAAGGTTTCTTTATCATTAACTTTGCTTGAAAAGGGAAGGTGTGGAGCCTTCATCCTAGAGCAACAAGTATAATCATATCTCAAGCATAGTTGCCGAGCATACCAATGCAACATATGAATTTGATCCCATAACAATTTCCCTTTTTGTGTCAAGTGATAATCTCTAAAGTATTCACGCTGATCCAACGTTACTCCCATTACATAGTTGAATGGGGTTTTCTCAAGATTATCAAAGTAGTACATAATATATTTCACATAATGAGCATCGAGGGTTTTAGGAGGTTACCCATCTCCATGAGTAGCAAGTACACCTAAGTTTTTTGGTATTTCGTGTTCCATATCCATAACTAAAGATAGAGAAAAACTTATAACAGCAAATAAAATCTACTTAGTGAGAAAGCAAACAAGCACACACGGGAATATTCACCCCACGCTATTGCTCCCCGGCAACGACGCCAGAAAAAGGTCTTAATAACCCACAAGTGTAGGGGATCAGTTGTAGCCTCTTTCGATAAGTAAGAGTGTCGAACCCAACAAGGAGCTAAAGGCAGAACAAATATTCCCTCAAGTTCTATCGACCACCGATACAACTCTACGCACGCTTGACGTTTACTTTACCTAGAACAAGTATGAAACTAGAAGTAGTTTGTAGGTATTTTTGGATAGGACTGAAAGATAATAAAGAGCACGTAAATATAACTAGGGGCTGTTAAGATAAAGAAGCAATAAAGTTGATATAGAGAGTGTGGAAAAGTGGTGGTAGGAGTTGCGAAATTGCCCCTAAGCAATTGACTACGTTACTAGACCGATAGCAAGTTTTATGTGCGAGAGGCCACTTCTAGAATGTCATCCCTTACTTGGAATTCTATGCACTTATGATTGGAACTATTAGCAAGCATCCGCAACTACTAACGTTCATTAAGGTAAAACCCAACCATAGCATTAAGATATATTGGTCCCCCTTCAATCCCGTATGCATCAATTTCTATGCTAGGTTGAAGCTTCTATCACTCTTGCCCTCCAATATGTAGTCCTATCAACATACAACTAACCCTATGGTGTGATCCATGCACGCGCTCATATGATGGGCACCAAAGGACAGCAACATAACCACAAGCAATTTAAATCGATCATAGCAATTCACCCATCACCGATAGGACAACGATAATCTACTCAGACATCATAGGATGGCAACACATCATTGGATAATAATATGAAGCATAAAGCACCATGTTCAAGTAGAGGGTACAGCGGGTTGTGGGAGAGTGGACCATTGTAGATATATGGGGAAAGTGATGGAGATGTTGGTGAAGATGACGGAGGTGTTGGTGTAGATCGCCGTCACACGATGATGGCCCCGGTGGCACTCCGGTGCCACCGGAAGCGAGGGGGAGAGAGCCCCCCTCCTTTTTTTCCTTGACCTTCTCCCTAGGTGGGAGAAGGGTTTCCCCTCTGGTCCATGGCCTCCATGGCGGCGGAGGGGCGAGAGCCCATCTGAGATTGGATATGTCTCTCTGTCTCTCTCTGTTCCTGCGTTCCCAGATTCTGGCCCTTCACCGTTTCTTATATTCCCGGAGATCCGTAACTCCGATTGGGTTGAAATTTTGACACGACTTTTATCCGGATATTAGCTTTCTTGCAGCGAAAGAAGGGCATCAACCGCCTTACGGAGTGTCCATGAGGGCCCAGGGCGTGCCTGCCCCTGGTGGGCACGCCCCCTGCCTCGTGGCCCACTCGGGCATCATCTCATGTCGGTTCCCCTTCCCAAAATTCACATATATTCCAAAAAAATCTCCGTTTGTTTTTATTCCATTTGGACTCCGTTTGATATGAATATTCTGCGAAACAAAAAACATGCAACAAACAGGAATTGGCACTGGGCACTGGATCAATATGTTAGTCCCAAAAAATAGTATAAAAAGTTGCCAAAAATATATGAAAGTTGTAGAATATTGGCATGGAACAATCAAAAATTATAGATACGACGGAGACGTATCAATACGTACGGCGAAGAGACATTGCAATGTATGCTAACATAACAGACATTGTTCAATTGCAGTATACCTCCAGTTTCGGGGTTCATCGGTGTGTGGTTCTGTTGTGTTGTCGTTGGTATAACCTGTTTTCCAGGATTGCAAAACCCAGAGCTGATGATTATTTCAAATACATCAATGTCAAGGCGGCGTACAAGACTGATGAGCCTTTTATTGGCAAATCAAGCAACACAGATATTTTTCTTGGAAGACACATATGCACGTAGCGATGATTGGATAGTATTGCAACGGTTTGAGCAGAGGAATTTGTTTAATGAAGTTGCACAACAAGATGATGCTTACACTGCTCCTGATGTAGAAGATTCCACATAAGTTCCTAATATCTTTGAGAACCATCACGTCAATAACGCTGGCGAAATGATTGTATGTCAGGTTGTGGACATATGATAGTTGATCAATAAGACACCAACGTTCGGGGACATTGAGGATGAAGAAGAAGATGACACTGGGGGGAATTACGATTCAGACTGATACACATTGCGAAGATGTTGACGCTGCTGATGTGGATGATGATTAGATTGCTTTTGTCGTATTTTCCTGTGAGAAGGCGACTTTTTATTTACTATGTGAAATTGTGTTTGCTATGACAACTGAAACCTCATGAAGTTGTTGTTTAGTATTTTGCTGTGGGAACATCACTTATTATGCATGTTGATTTGTGTTTGGTGATTGTATGACGGCTAAAACATGATGACATTGTTGTTTAGTTGTACTCATATTTGGCTGTGAAACTTGTATTTGATGACATATTTTGCTGTTGGACTACAATTTGCTCGACGTCTTCGAATGGCAACGAAGCTGACCCGACAGGGCCTCCGCTAATTTATTTATTTATTAGCAAAAGGGCCTCTGCTATTTATTTACTTAGGAGCGAAAGGGGATGCCCCCTGATTTTCGTTAATAGAAATCTTTAAATGTTCACCACACTACGCCTAGCTGCTAAACAGATTTCATTCATTACTAGTTTCAGCAAAGTTCTCATGTCATAGCCATTGAATACATCACGAGTGCTACATACACTGCAAATAAAGAGACAATTATCCTACAGAGCACAACTATCTTGCCCATTATCTTCACAATCTCTTTCATCTCCTCATTGTTGTCAAGGCCGTTCAGTAGATGTTGCTTGGCCATGATCAGATGATCTACATCTTCAACCTTCTGCTCTACATCTTCCTCTTCGGACGTTCCTTTAGTTACTTGTCCAGCACCCCCAAACTGTTGTTATTGGGATTCCTTGGCTACCAAATAATCAGCATAATTCCATTCCCCCACATCAGCAACATCCCAGAAATACAAATCACACGAATCTTTCCTTTTCAGCACGAATCAAATTGGAAGATCATCAACAAAACTATTAAAAAATTAGCAACTGAAAGCAGGCGCAAAACACTTAAACATGTTATTACCCCATGATTTGGGCATCTGTAGAAGACTCGACCAGGGTTGTGGATTGTAGTTGAGACGCGCCGGATGACTCTGCGTGAGTTGCAGCAGTGGCACCACACCAACGGTAGCGGGTTGCGGTGAGCAACCGGCTGCGTTGAGTGTGCCGGCGGGGGTGTGATGAGACCCACAGGGGATGGTACGGGTGGCGACTTGGCGCATATCTGGTTGTTGCCTACTGAAGAGCAGGTGGAGAGCCGCCAGCGGACATGGTTGCTTCGGCCGGAGCTTCTGATGCTAGGCAGAGTAACCAGAGAAGAGGAGAAGCGAACGTTGGATCTGTACGCCTTCTCAAGTCTCTGATTTTTGGGAATGTTACTTGGCGAACATTCCCTGGGAGGAGGACGGCAAACGAACGCAATTTCCCAGTAGTTTTAGTTGCGACACAAGATCAAACGACGGCAGTTTCGGGAATGTTATCTGGCGAACGAGCCTAGATTTTCTTTTCTTCCTATAAAAAAGTATGCTACATGGTGTCAGCTTAGTTGATAAACAATTGTGCCAACCTTGACCGTTGGACTGACATTCAACGTCTGTCGTGTTTCTTCAGTCTCTTCTTCCTCCAGCCGCCAAAACCAAACCAGTGCCGGTGAGACCGCCTGCTCCCGCCTCCCACATCGGGTTGTGCTGCCGCACACGCATCGCGGCCACATCGCACCAACTGTCAACGTAGTCAATAAGCGAGATAACTACACAAGGAGTGGTTGACAACCGGGACCCAGCAGCTCACGTAGTATTATTTTTTTGTTTTTGGGGTGGAGCAGGGTATCAATTGGGTGGTGCGGGAGCTGTGGCCCGTCTAGCCCAGGCTTATATTTCATATGTTTACCACATGACCAGCCCAATTTAGTATTTTCTTTCTGAAAAAGGCTAGCCCAGCTATTGTTTTTTTTTTTGCAGAATAACCAACGGGGGCCTACTTGCTCTTCTATGCCATGGGCCTAAAATATTTCAAGACGAGGAGGGATGCATCCGGCTTTCCCAGAAAATGGACTATAAGTAATAAGAAATGGGTTGTGAAATAAAAAATACAGCAAACATGCAATTAGTTCCAAATTACTTTTTCCTTTCCGATTTTGATATTTGAAATTTCATTGTTTTTGCACGGGTAAAATTTCATTGGATTTTACATTAAGGTATGTTTTTTATAAAATTAATTTGAATCAGGCTAGAAATTTTGGGTTGTATGATGTTTGGGACAGATTTGGAGGCTGACTTGTGGGTCCACAAGGTTGACGTGTACGAAAGGCTTTGCCAACTTAGTCCACAAACGATTCTAGCAGCAGTGACCGTTGGATTGTTAAACCAATGGCCATCATAATCGAACGGCCATACTGCTTCTTCAACCTCTAGTCTTCTTGCTCCAATCACCCAAACCAACGTCGGCCGTACTGCATGTTCATGCCTCGCGTGGCTGGCAGTGCTGCCGCGTAGGCCTGGCCATCCCTCTATGCACCCACAGTTCCTGTTATTCTCTGGCGACGGCAGATGAACCAATAAACCCTCATACTCCCCTCCATGTGGGAGACAACTACCGAGTCTTCTCCGGCACTACGTTGTTCCCTTCCTAGGCCTTGCCGTCGTCTATCGCCCTAGTTTTCTTGGCGCGGCGTGGTCAACGTGGTCAATGAATGACATCCATCGGAAGAGGACTGTACATGGAGAGGATGACAGTTGGGTCCACGGCCGCACGCAAGGCCGTGTCAACTTAGTCAACACACAAGAGCAGTGACTGTTGGATGTCTATCCAATGGCCGCAGTGCTTCTTTAATCTCTACCCTTCCTGCTCCAGCCTCTCAAACCAGCGCCGGCGGGACTGCCTTCCCCCTCCTCCCATGGGCGGCTGTGCTGCCACGCAGGCCGCACCGCCCCACCCTACTCCATCGCTAACTAGCAGGCCATTCCCTATTATTTTCCAGCGACGGTAGCCAAACCAGTAAACCCTCGTACTCCCCACCGCGTGGGCAACAACTATCAAGTCTTCCCCGGCTTCGGGTCATTCCATTCCTAGGCCTCGCCATTGTCCATCGCCCTAGTGCTCTCGACGTGGCATGGTCAACGTGGTCAACGAACGACATCCATCTGAAGAGGACTGTACCTGGAGAGGCTGACAGTTGGGTCCACGGTCGCACGCAAGGAAGTGCCTCCACCTGAAATAATGATTCCTCCACCTGACAGCAGGGACCCACCGGAAGGGCCTTTGTATTTCGCGAAAAAAACGTTCGCCCCGTTGACAGCTCCCAATCTAGTACATTGTCATCGTCTGTACCTACATCAGCTACGTCTTTGCGACAAGGTAACAGTAAAAACAATGATGATATAACTTCACATGAGGATGATGCATATCTAGTTAACTTGAATACTTCATGTATTGAATTACCTGTTGATTTGAGCACACCAGCTAGTTTAGATAATCATGTTACTGTCATGAATACGTCGTGTGATCAAACAACTGAAATACCAACAATTTAGAGTGCACCAATTGAATTAACTATCGATGAAAAAGAATCATGTGAATCAAAGAATAAATCAGATTTGGATAAAATACATTTGAAAATAACTGTGCCAATGTTTAATCATTTTGATATGACCTCTAATCTTGGTGATAATTCTATGTCAAATGACTTATTGCATGTTTGCTTATTTAAGCATGAATTTCATGCAAGTAAGGTTTATTTACCAATGTTGGGATGGTTTAATGATGAACATTGTCAATCTTTTGATATGAATAAGAGCTTCACTTATTTGAGCAAACTAAGTTGCAATATTTTCATGCCTTCTACCTCTTGTGATAATATTTTGGCCTTATATTTTATGAATTACGAAAGTTACTCATCTATACATGTGTCATATGTTCGAAAATTAAGGGAAGTAAAAATGGATGACATATACATATACAACATGTACACCTTGTCTATTTTCTTACCCATATTTCAGATTAAGCAACGCCGAGGACAGCTTTATTTTCAAGAAAGGGAGGATGATGAGGACATGACTACCTTGGATACGACCAAAAATATTGCATACATGTATATTTGTGAGGTGATTTCTAGTTCAAACTATGTAACAATTAATTATGTCATCCAGGACAAAAATACTTCACAGACTTTTGTGCCATGTCTAATTCCAGGTGTATGGGACATTTGTACAATCCACATATGAAGATAAGGGAAAAAGAGAAGTTTAGGTGTAGTTCAAAAAGTTCTCTCACGTCACTTTTGGGCCAAGAGAAGATAGAGTCCAAGTCTCTCACGTTCTGCATCCAGATTCGGACTGCACACACATAGCTGACTCAAAACGGCAAGAACTCCTTCATACGGACTCTGAATTGGGTGTTTCTTTTTTTGTTGGAAACTAGATTTCGTACACTTTCCAACCCAATTGGATTCACCTTCAAATTCATCAGGAGTATTGAGATACCGAGGAAACAATCTGACGCTGCAGCAGAATTCGAGTCAAACTACAAGTCCAAAGGTGTTGCGTCACCTCCACTTGGGCCCATGAGCCTTGTACGACCTAGGGTTAGTTTTAGGCTGCCTTGGGACGTCCTCCCACCTCCTTGGCCACCACCCCTTGCTCCTATATAAGTAGATCCATCTAGTATCTTTTTCTTTAGGGGATTTGTTTAGTCAAAAGTTAGCCATTGCAACTTCGTGTACTTCGTTTGTGTCCAACGACCAGACCAAGACCGCTTATGGATCCCCACCTTTATCAATACATCATTTATATTTGCAATATTCTGATTGCTTTATCATATTCTTGCTTGTTCTTCGATTGCATGCAGGAATAGACCTTCGTGGTCAGGCTGATCGTGCTTCTGGCATTGTCAGTAACCCCTGGAGATTGGTTTAGCGATTGCTAAGGCGCAACGTCGTGCACGTTTGTAGTCGGATCGTCAAAGTCGTTTTCACCAAATCGATAGTTATCATCTCATCGAAAGATCGGGCCCCTCGCCTCTATTAAGTGGTATCAGTTTTCAGGTTGCTCGGTGAGAATTTCTAGTTATTCCTAGATTAGATTTATTTTCTTACCTATTGTCCAAGGAAAAGCCACAAAAAAAGTTAGATCTATTCATCCTTTGTCCTAGCCAGTCCGAGCCTTTGCAATTTTCTTTTCGTTGTTTACATTATTGAATTATCGGTTGCATCGTCGTGTCGAGTTGCTGGTCTTAGTGTCTAGTTCGTTAGAGTTTCGAGTTCTGTTCACATTAGTCACGTCGTCGCTGCATCATTATCCCTTCCGCTGTCCACCACCTCATCCATCAATTTCCACCTCGTGCCACCCATCGTTCATTGTCACAAACATACTTGAGGTCGTTCGCATCTTTGCTTGATCCAAGCTGCATCTTATCTAGTTTGTCTTGGAAAGAGGGAGAAAGAAAGAAAAAAAAGAGAAAAAAAAGTAAAAAAAAAAAGAGGAGAGAAAAAAAAGAAAAAAAGTGTGAGAAAAAAATGTGAGGAGTAAAAAAAGAGACAAAATTCAGATCTATTAGATTCAATCTCGTAGTTGAATTCGGATTGGATTCTGTTTTCTGGACTGTTCAGTAAAACAGGCATATCTTCCTCATACGAAGTCCGTTTTGGCTCCACAAGTACTCAAATGAAAGCTAGCGACGAGATGCATCTGAATAGTTGCAGGAGCTTGTTCAATATTTCGCACCTCAAAAATCGGCTTCGAAATAGGTATTTTTTTTCCTCTGAAGTTCGCGAACAGAGCTTGTTCCAGTTTTTCAGGCCAGTTTTAGAATTTTTTGACACCTCATATCAACTCGGAATTGAGCGGTTCTTTTTGTGTTTGAAAGCTTGAGTCAGTAGCATTCTGTAGAAAAACTTATCATAAAATTGGCTCAAACTTTTCAAGAGGGAAGTTGGAGAGAGAGTTGTTGTATATTCTGCTTGGCAGTTGTTTTCATCATTATCTTTACCGCCGTTGTGATCTTCACTTATATCTTGTTGTTCAGAGCTACTTCGTATCCTTTATTGATGCTAGTTGTGCTACACTCTGACCTCATTAGTGTTCTAGGTTCGCGTCTCTAGTCTGGTCTAGCCTAGGACCAGCACAGTATCGTCGTTGAGCGTTTATTCAACATTGCATCTCTGAATTGATTATTGCTAATCTTTTGCTACCATATAGCCAACCCAGCTCCACATATTTCTACACGTGCATATTTATGTTCATGTGGCAATCGCTTTACTCAATCTTTGGAGTTATTTGACAGCGCTGGTTTCCTATCACCACCTGCTGCATGGTAAGAACTTGTGAGATATTGATATTTGCTTTACCGTGAGCGTTTTACCACCACATCCTAGTAATTCATAGGAACATTATTCTCGAATTTTGTTTCTTGTTTCTACTAATCATGACAGGTACCACAGACAGAAGTTCTTGGACGATGGATACATCTTCACCATCACGAGACGTGGTACAACACAAACAAGCACATGGTCAGGTTATTTATTTACCATCATTTGAGGGTAGATTTCATCCTGCTATTTATCTAGCTTGGGAGCTTGAAGTAGAAAAAGTTTTTAGTCACCATCATTTTTCTGAACTTGAGAGAGTACGAGCTGCCACTAGAGTATTTACTGGTTTTGCTTCTGTTTGGTGGAGTGTGCATTGTAAGAATAATATTCATAACCAACCCACAACTTGGAAAGATTTGAAAGTTGTAATGAGACAACAATTTTTTCCTCCTTACTATCGTCGTGAATTGCTTCGAAAATTGGAACAATTAAAACAAGGCAGTGACATTGTTCATGCTTATTACCAAGAGTTCAAATCTTATATGCATCATTGTGACATAAAAGAATCTGAGGATGATACAACGAATAGATTTTTTGGTGGTTTGAACCATGATATTCGCGCAAGATTTCAGTATATTCCTCGTTGCATTACTGGTATGTATGTTCGTGCTTCTACCTTTGAGAGACAAATACAGGAGGATGCATAGTGTGACTACAACAACTACTATTCCAGTTCATGCTCACCACAACCGGATGGTTCCATCCCAAGCCAACCACCTCCCTCCTACCTATATAACCAGATCTAACCCTAGAATTAAGAAGGCCTATCCCATCCATCCGGTGTCCGCCGCCGCCGCCATCTTCCTCGGGATCCATCCCAAGCCAACCACCTCCCTCCCGTTTCAGCCACCACCCAAGTCCATTGATCCATCCCTCTGACCAGCCACTCAACCAGCCCCTTTGATCCACCACGCCCGCAGCCTCTCCGCCTTGCTACGCGAGCTGCACGAGCGCAGCTGCCGCTCGGGCATCAGGCCATGTTCCTGTCTTGATCGAGATCTCTGGCAAGCCACTGGCCAGCAACAACAGCAAAGCCGTCTCCAGGCCAAACCCGATGCAGCCCCGCTTCGTCCCGAGCCAACCCCGTTGCCCGTTCGCTAGATCCCGTGCTCCTCGCTCGAGCTCTTCCTCTACCCGACGCCTACCGTCCCCACCATGGATTTGGAGCTCGCCTCTGCTTCTGATCCGCGCTGCCCCAGGAACCAACGACGCCGGAGCCCGTCCTCACCTCGCCACCTTCTTCGCGGGAGCCACCTCGCATCCATGTGCTCCCTTCTCGTCGCGCGCCCAAGGGATGCGCCCGTCCCGAGATCCTCATGCTCGTTCCCGAGCTCTTGCTCGGTCCCCGATGCAGTGCCGCCTAGTCCTCTCCACCACCAGTACCACCAGGCCGCGCCACCCTGCCATCTCCTTCCTCCGTTTCCTCCCTTCCCTCTCTCACTCACGATATCTCCTCTCTGTTTCTCTGAACAGGAGTTTAGCTCACCACCGACCGGAGCCGCTGGAGCTGAGCCGTCGTCATCCTGCTTGACCCCACCGCCCGGATACGCCTCCTCCGGCCATCTCCCTGTTGCGCCGCCCTTCGCCGGAGTCTCAAGCCGCGCCAGGCCACCGCGGCCTCTGCATCCTCTGCATTGACCAGGTGCTCGCCTACTCGTCCCGTTCGAGCCTGTGCTCGTTGACCGCGCGCTGAGGCCCAGCTCCTCCGCCTCGTCCAGATCCAAGGCCCAGCTTGCCCTAGCCTTTGCCAGATCCGAGCCAGCCCAAGTGCCGTGGTGAGAAGCCCAGTCCAGCAAGTTTCATCCCTTGTCTTTTTTTTGAGTCTCGGCGAATTTAGTAATTTCCAGAAAACTGCCAATTTTACAGTTTAGTCCCTAAAGTCATGCATCTAATAACTTTTCTTCTGTGCATCACATGTAAAAACCTTATATATATATATATATATATATATATATGAAAGTTGCTTAGAATTCTATGTAGATTAATAATATGCCACTTTCATCCCTGTTAAAAATGTTCAACTTGTTGTTTGTTTAATTTTGTGGAAATAAGATGCTAAAATGGTTTAATTCATAACTAAATAACCGTAGCTCAAAATTTAATTAACTTTATATGTAAATGGGGTGGAAAATTGTGTAGAATAACATGGTGCATTTACTTTTGCTGTTTAATAACTTTAAAAATTAAGTAATAAGCAGAACAATACCAAATTCATAATATGCACATGGGGTTTTCCGGAAATGTTGTTTGTTATTTCCGGCCTCATTTAAATTGCCTAAATAGATAGTTTACTTATGCTTCACCTCTTGCCATGTTTAAAAAACATTTAAACTTGTTGGGTTCATAATGTGATCGAACTAAATAATCTAACGTGGTGTTTTGTCAATATGCAACTCGTTGCATATTGAGCTCCACTTAAATTGTAGTGTTGTTTGTGCACTTTGCCATGCCACGCATATTTAAAACCGGACATGCATCATACTTGTTTGTGCATCATATGCCATGATGATGACATGTGTGTTTACCATGTGGTTTGCTTCTTTCCGGTTTGCTTCTCTCAATAGCTTTGGTTTCGTTCCGGAGTTGTGAGGATCAGTTCGACTACGACCGTTTGTCTTCTTCATGGACTCGTTCTTCTTCCTTGCGGGATCCCAGGAAAGATGACCTTTCCTTGATATCACCTCTATCGTTGCAATGCTAGTTGCCTCGCTCTATTCCTTTGACGTGATACATATCTATTTGCTTCTCAGCCCCTACCTTGCCATGAAACCTCTAACTACCTTCCTAGCAAACCGTTGTTTGGCTAAGTTACACTTTTGCTCAAGCCCCCTCTTATAGCGTTGTTAGTTGCAGGTGAAGATGAAGTTTGCTCCATGTTGGTTTAGATATTTTTGGGAATATCACAATATCTCTAATTACATTAATGCACCTATATACATGGCAATGGGTGGAAGGCTTGGCCTTTTGCTCAATATTTTGTTCCACTCATGCCGCCATAGGAATCGATAAACCGGTGTTATGTTCCTTGATTTTGCATTCCTAACGCGGTTGGGGTTTATGGGCCCCCCTTAATAGTTCGCTTTGAATAAAACTCCTCCAGCAAGGCCCAACTTTGGTTTTACCATTTTCCTAATAACTAGAACTTGCATAGGGACCGTCTAGCACTCGAGGACTTAATTAACAACCCGGGATAGTGCTCCTCATGAGTGTTGGTCCAAACTGGGTAGACTGCAGGGCCACCACGGGGAAACTCGAGGATTGGTTTTACTTGTAGGATGTCCCGTCCGATTGTGGCCTGAGACGAGATACGCGCAGCTCCTATCAGGGTGTCAGCACATCGGGAGGTCTTGTTGGACTTGTTTTACCATTATCGAAATATCTTGTACATCGGGATTCTGAGTCTCATCGGGTAGTCCCTAAGATAAGGGGTTTTTACCGCTGTTGATCGTGAGAGCTTGTGATGGGCTAAGTTGGGACACCCCTGCAGGGTTATGATCTTTCGAAAGTCGTGCCCGCGGTTATGTGGCGGACTGGAATTTGTTAATATCCGGTTAGATAAGTTGACAAAAAATCTTAAACATAACACACTACCGTGTGAGTAGTCATGATGGTCTCTTTTCGAGGGACTTCGGGAAGAGAACTCGGCTGGGTTATGGATGACTCGTAGGTAGACAGGTACATCTAGTGATCATGATTAGTTCATGACCGATGGCTTTCACTTCTCTTCTCGCTCTGATGATACGTAAGCTAGCCACCTCATCTACGCTTAGTGCTTGCAGTAGCCCACTTATACACTTTCTCCTTACCCAAAAGCTTTGATAATTTTGATACCCGTGAATGGTATTGATGATTCCTCTTGACTCACGGTTACTACAAACATAGGTGCAGGTACAACCGAGTATGAATCAGGTGATGGCCAGGAACTCAAGTGCGAGTTCGATGAGGAACGTGGGCGAATGTATGTGACGTTCCCCGACGATCAGTAGTGGTTCCTACTAGGGCCGATCGGGCATAGTGGGTGGTTATCTTCTTTTCGTTTGGATTTGTCCGTAGCCGGACCATGTTTGTACTTGGATGGATGTATGACTTATTTATGCATTGTGTGAAGTGGTGATTGTAAGCCAACTATGTATTTTTCCCCTTTGCTCTTGTACATGGGAATGTGTGAAGATGACCATCTTGCGATCATAGAAAAAATGCAATTATGCCTCTAAGTCGTGCCTCGACACGTAGGAGATATAGTCTCATCTTGGGCGTTACAAATACATCCCGCACTATTCATCTGTCGTACCCGCATCGATGATCGACCTATCGTACGCGTTCTTCTATGACCAAACGTTTGCGATGCGCACAACATCACAAACAGTCCATAATGTGAAGCGTGTGTGATAAGGTGACTATCACAAACATTTAATAAGAAAGAACTATGTGCGATGATGTTGTTAATCACACACATTTTTTCTTGGATGATCCTGTGTGCAGTAGAGATTGATCGCACATGTAGTGGATCCTAGAAACGTGTGTGATCTCCACGTCTATCGTAGACTTTTCGCTTTCACAAACTTTTCGCTTTCGCAAAACGTGTGTGATCTCCCTAGTTTAAAAATCACATGTTTTGAATTTGAAAGTAGGCACTCACTTATTTCATATCCAACCATGTTTATTACAAATATAGGTTCAACCATGAATGCATAATTCGATGCACGTGTACATACACTGAAGAACTACAGAAGCACCAAGTAAACAATGATGAACCATAGTTGTACTAAAGACTATAAAGAGAGATGCGAAAGACATTCTGGTTGCTGGAGAAAGTGAAGCAGAATGCCCATATTGTGCCCTCCTTCATGCGTAATGCGTGCATGACTCTAGGCCAACCCCTTGTGATGGTTGCCCGTCCATCATTCACTGTCTTCATTAGGATTTCTCGATGCTCATTGTAGTCTGGATGAAGTACTTTAACCTTCATTGCATGTCCACCAAGCATGTACTTTGCGAGGTAATCTTGAGTGAATTGCTTTGGGAACCACTGCGAACGAAAAAGATCCAGATATTGTTGTCTAAGAACTCATTATGGGCAAAAAGAGAAGGTTGCGGAGTTTGTAGTTACCATCCTAAAGTTCACTGTTGTGTTGGATAGAGCATAAACAAATAATTTGCTTGCCACCATTCGTATCTTTTTGCTAATAATCCTTATTGGTTTCCTCAATTGATGCTTGTTCATGCATATCTCATGCCCCATACACAAAAAGGGTTGATGTGTGGATCTTTGCCAAGGGCATATGTACCTACAAGCAACAAGTTAATATTAGAAGCTAACAAGTCTCCAGGCCTGCATCTATATGCACTACATTATGGAACGACAGGGGGAGTACAAGCCGAGGGATGAAGCTAACCTCGGCGGAAAATGGTGGCCACTCCCATTGTTGTCCTACATAAGTAGTGGAAAGGCATGATAAGTACAATAGCCTTAACATCAAACAAACATAGCAAAGGTAAACAACATCATCTCCAAATGATAGCTTGAATGTGTTGGTTTCAGCATGTTGGTAAAGTATATATAAAATGGAAGGCAATGTTACCGACAACAGGCTTAATAGCCATCAAATATTGCAATTCAAACTGGTATTGTGGAAAATGAATAGAACGTAGGTAATGCTTAAACATCACACTGGATAAATGTGGAAAACTTAAATAAAGGTCATGTGTTAAGTGCACCAGGCATAACTGGAACCAAATAAAGCCATTGAAAGCTGGACAGAGTCTCACTTCAACCAACCTAACAAGCAAATACAGATAAAGAGGGCATATGCTTGAAAACTAGACAAATGCTCCGGGATCGATAGGTAGGGGCGAACGGTGGCCACCTCGCCAACGTCCGTCGGAGAGGCCATGATAAACCTCTTCTTGGACGAACGCTCGTCGGGCTCCCCGAGATACGTGGTCGAGCTTAGGTTGCGACATTCTGGAGGAGGGGATGTAGATCCGGCGGGGAGGGCCACGGCAGGCCTCATCTAAAAACTCACGAGAGTGGGGCGACGGTATGGGAATCGCTGAAACCAGAACTTCATTATCTAAGCTAGGAGGAACAGGTAAACCGGCAGGGGTGGCGGCGGCGCCGGTGGCGCCGACAAGCTAGGGTTTGAGAGGGGAGGGGGCCGAGTGGGGGACTGTGGAGGGGGTGTTCGAGGATACGCCACGACTACTGAAAATTTTAGTAATGGTGGGTGGAGATGGTGGTGGACGAGGGAGGGCGACGGTGCAAATGCATCGTCTACTGCAATTTTACTATAAGGTCGGTGCTGGAGGAGTGTGGGCGACTGTTGAAGTGTTGCGGCTACTAAAATTTGGGTAAAGGAATTGATGCGGCGCGGGAGTAGCCAAGATAGTGCACGGTCCAATTAGAATATGCATGTATGATAATAAGGAAAAGTGAGGGAACCGCCGATTTTTGCAATGCTCAAGGCGGGTAGTTTGTTTTTAGATTTCTAGCTAGCTGGTCTATCGCACACGGTTCGTCCTAATTTTCAGACGCGGATGTGGAATTCAATCTAAATAAACTACCGATGAGATGAGTGGGGAAATGGTAGCCTGTTTGGATATATAACAACATTAATATAGAAAACTTAGTACAGAAGGGAGCTTGAGCTAGCACGACGCATGCGCATAGTGCTTACCCATATATTGCATGTGTTGTCGTCGAAATGGATGAGGATTGCCGTTCGATCTGGGAACATCCAACGGTGCAGACGTATGATCCGTGGGGTTTGAAATGTGGCCAATCAGAATGCACGACTCAGATCGTGCACTCAGTAGGGGGGAGGGGGGCATCGGCCACGGTTTGGTGGGCACACGGCTTTCGTGAGTGAACCGTGTGCTATTGGAAAACATTTCGTCAGAATAATCTCGGTTTTTAAATCCCCGTAAATCGTGAAACTTGGCATGGTGTCACGACATGGCACATATATGTGGAGGAATTTTTTTATCCATTTTGGCGCAAGTTTTATTACAAGCCTCTTACAAACCGGAGCTTCTCTGAAAGAAGCCTCATGGTTCCGATAGGGAAACATGTCCCCCTTGTGGGCGAAATGATAATCACTGCCTCTTTTTGCCTTGAATTTTCTTCTAGGGGCAACATGGAACGACATGATATCTCTTGATAACCCACAAGTATAGGGGATCGCAACTGTTTTCGATAAGTAAGAGTGTCGAACCCAACAAGGAGCTAAAGGTAGAACAAATACTCCCTCAAGTTCTATCGACCACCAATACAACTCTACGCACGCTTGACGTTCGCTTCACCTAAAACAAGTATGAAACTAGAAGTACTTTGTAGGTGTAACGGGATAGGTTTGCAAGAATATAAAGAGCACGTAAATAAAAACTAGGGGTTGTTTAGGTATAGAAGTAATAAAGTTAGTATAGCGAGTGTGGAAAAGTGATGGTAGGAGTTGCGAAATTGTCCCTAAGCAATTGACTACATTACTAGACCGTTAGCAAGTTTTATGTGGGAGAGGCCACTGCTAGCATGTCATCCTGACTTGGAATTCTATGCACTTATGATTGGAACTATTAGCAAGCATCCGCAACTACTAACGTTCATTCAGGTAAAACCCAACCATAGCATTAAGATATATTGGTCCCCCTTCAATCCCGTATGCATCAATTTCTATGCTAGGTTGAAGCTTCTGTCACTCTTGCCATCCAGTACATAGTCCTATCAACATGCAACTAACCCTATGGTGTGATCCACGCGCGCGGTCATATGATGGGAACCAAAGGACAACAACATAACCATAAGCAAATTAAACCAATCATAGCAATTCACCAATTACCGATAGGACAACGATAATGTACTCGGACATCATAGGATGGCAACACATCATTGGATAATAATATGAAGCATAAAGCACCATGTTCAAGTAGAGGGTACAACGACTTGCGGGAGAGTGGACCGTTGTAGATAGATGGGGGAAGGTGATGAAGATGTTGGTGAAGATGACGGAGGTGTTGGTGTAGATCTTCGTCGCACGATTATGGCCCTGGTGGCACTCCGGCACCACCGAAAGCGAGGGGGAGAGAGCCCACATCCTTCTCCTTCTTCCTTTGCCTTCTCCCTAGGTGGGAGAATGGTTCTCCCTCTGGTCCTTGGTCTCCATGGCATGGGAGGGGCGAAAGACCGTCTGGGATTGGATCTGTCTCTTGGTCTCTCTCTGTTTCTGCGTTCCCAGATTCTGGCCTTTCACCGTTTCTTATATTCCCGGAGATCCGTAACTCCGATTGTACTGAAATTTTGACACGATTTGTATCCGGATATTGGCTTTCTTGCGGCGAAAGAAGGGCACCAACCGCCTTACGGGGTGGCCACGAGGGTCAGGGGCGCGCCCACCCCCCTGGGGCGGGCCCCCTGCCTCATGGCCCCCTCGGGCATCGTCTCGCATTGATTCTTCTTATCAAAAATCACATATATTCCAAAAAAAAACTCCGTGCGTTCTTATCCTGTTTGGACTCTGTTTGATATGGATATACTGCGAAAAAACATGCAACAAACAGGAACTGGCACTGGGCACTGGATCAATATGTCAGTCCCAAAAATAGTATAAAAAGTTGCCAAAAGTATGTAAAAGTTGTAGAATATTGGCATGGAACAATCAAAAATTATAGATACAACGGAGACGTATCAGCATCCCCAAGCTTAATTCATGCTCGTCCTCGAGTAGGTAAATGATAAAAAAAAGATAATTTTGATGTGGAATGCTACCAGCATAATCTTGATCATGTAATCTAATCATGGCATGAATATTAAGACACGAGTGATTCAAAGCAATAGTCTATCATTTGACATAAAAGAATTTAATACTCGAGCATCCCAACAAACAATCAAGTCTTTCAAAATATCATATAGTCTTTTATTCTCCCTTTTCTTAACACAAGGTACCCCTCATGCCCATCCCGGTGTCAGCCAAGCAATTGTTTTCATACTTTACTTTTTCGAACCTTTTCAACTCTTCACGGAATACATGAGTGTGAGCCATGGACATAGCACTATGGGTGGAATAGAAGGTGGTGATAGACAAAAGTAGGGAGAAAGTCTCACATCGACTAGGCAAATCAATGGACTATGGAGATGTCCATCAATTGATATCAATGTGAGTGAGTAGGGATTGCCATGTAACGGACGCACTAGAGCTATAAGTGTATGAAAGCTCAAAGGAAAACTAGTGGGTGTGCATCAACTTGCTTGCTCATGAAGACCTAGGGCAATCTGAGGAAGCCCATCGTTGGAATATACAAGCCAAGTTCTATAATGAAAATTCCCACTAGTATATGGAAGTGAAACATAGGAGACTCTCTATCATGAAGAACATGGTGCTACTTTGAAGCACAAGTGCGGAAAAAAAGATAGTAGCATTGTCCCCTTTTTTATTATTTATTTTTTTGGGCCTTCTTTTTTTTATTTGGCCTTTTTTGGGACAATGCTCTAATAATGATGATCATCACACTTTTATTTACTTACAACTCGATATTACAACTCGATGCTAGAACAAAGTATGACTCTATATGAATGCCTCCGGAGGTGTACCGAGATGTGCAATGATCTAGCATAGCAATGACATCAAAAACGGTCAAGCCATGAAAACATCATGCTAGCTGTCTTACGATCATGCAGAGCAATATGACAATGATGTTGCGTGTCATAACAAACGGAACGATGGAGTTAAATGGCAATATATCTCGGAATGGCTATGGAAATGCCATAAGAGGTAGGTATGGTGGCTATTTTGAGGAAGGATATAAGGTGGTTTGATGCACCGGTGAAAATTGCGCGGTACTAGAGTGGCTAGCAAGGTGGAAGGGTGACAGTGCGTATAATCCATGGACTCAACATTAGTCATAAATAACTCGCATACTTATTGTGAAAAATCTATTAGCCCTCGAAGTAAAATACTACGACACATGCTCCTAGGGAGGAGATTGGTAGGAGTTAACCATCGCGCGCCCCCGACCTTCATGCAAAGATAAACAATCAAAATACAATGCGCGCCAATTTGGTTACATAGTTAGGAGACCATATGTGCATGCTTCGGGAATCACAAACCTTAACACCAATATTTTTACTAAACCACAATCGTTCACTAGTACCTCCCACATATTAGCATCTCTATATCGCAAAACTATTGCAAGGAATCAAACATATCATATTCAGTGATCTACAAGTTTATATAGGATTTTATGACTAACCACGTGAATGACCAATTCCTGTCAACTCTCTAAATAGATATAAGTGAAGCAAGAGAGTTTTAATTGTTTCTACAAAAGATATGCCCACGCTGTAACAAATATAAGTGAAGCAAAAGAGCATTCTACAAATGGCGGTTTTCTATGTGAAGAGAAACAGGCAATCCAAACTTCAAATGATATAAGTGAAGCTCATGAAGCATTCTGTACTCAAAAGATATAAGTGAAGTGCAAAGAGCATTCTATAAATCAACCAAGGACTATCTCATACCAGCATCGTGCATTTATTAAAAGAAAAAGAAAAAGCACACGATGCTCCAAGAATTTATGCATATCATGTGAACGAAACGAATCCAATAACATACCAATTCTTGTTGAAGAAAGATGGGATGCCTTCCGGGGCATCCCCAAGCTTGGACGCTGGAGTCTCCTTGAATATTTACTTGGGGTGCCTTGGGCATCCCCAAGCTTGAGCTCTTGCCTCTCCTCCTTCTCCTCACATTGAGACCTCCTCGATCTTCGAACACTTCATCCACACAAAACTTACCGAACTTTTAGTGGCGGGGTTAGTGCATATGATCAATGAAATCCCATCATGTACTGCTCTAACATTATTGTATAATTATGAACAAACATTACCCATTGTATTCTATCACAATTATATGGCCCCAACTCAAGGAGGCTTCAACAAGAATTCAAACATATGCAAATAATGAAGCTATAATAGCAATCTGTAAAAACAGGACAGTCTGTAGTAACCTGAATATTAACCATACTTCTGAAATTCTAAAAATTCTAGAAAAAACTAGGGAAAATCAATAATTTGTATAGAAAGACTGTGCAAAAGTTTCATATCCTTTCGACATTCCAGTAAAAAAATGTAAAATCGCGCACTACAGCCAAAGTTTCTGTTTTTGCATCGCACAAACCAACAAGCAGTTTAATCATCCTAAAGGAAACTCTTGGCACATTATTTTTATAATACAATGGAATTGTACAAGGGGATAATTATTTTTGTTGAAAAGTTTCTGTAATCAAGGTTCACAAAGTTTCCATGGGCATGAACAAAGTTCATGGCTAGCTCCCATTTTAACAATGCTCGTCTTTCTCACTTTTGCTTTTCTTTCTGAAAAAGTTTTAGGTTCCCCTCTTTATTTTTTTTGTTTTTAATCTTTATAAAAGCACACAACAGAAATAAATGACTCCCTAAAACTTCCGGGTTGTCTCCCTGGCAGCGCTTTCTTTAAAGCCATTAAGCTAGGCATATAGTGCTCAAGTAATGGATCCACCCGGATCCCAAGGTATATCAAAGCCAATTTTAATTAACAATGATTTGTGATTTAGTAGTGAGCACAAAGTAACATATATCATGCAACAACGAAGTCTAACTCTCTTCCTATGCATCGGCGTGTCATAAAAGAACAATTCATGCGCACATAGTAAAGGCCAATGCATAGTATAAATAGTTTCTTGCAATTTTATCGTATTGGAAACATAGAGAGGCGGAGATGTAGTACCTCTCTAATAATAATTGCAAGTAGGAGCATCAAGCACATGCATATTATATCTATAAAAATCATCATGTGTAGTAGTGATACGCAACCTATCAATATAGTCCTTAATAAGAGCAAACTTCTCCGAAATAGTGTAGTTGGGAGAGTTCAAAAAGATAATAGGACTATCATGCGTGGGTGCAATAGCAAAAAATTCTCGTTTAACATAAGGAACTGTAGCAAGTTCATCTCCATAAGCATAATTCATATTGGCATCCTGGCCACAAGCATAGTAAGCATAAATTTCATCAAAAATGGATATTTCAAACAAATCAAAGGGATCATAGCAACTATCATAGCATTCATCCTTCAGTAAGCACGAAGGGAAATTGAACAATGTATGAGTTGAAGAGTTACTCTCATTAGAAGGTGGGCACGGGTAGCTAATCCGCTCTTCCTCCTTTTGTTCTTCGATCTCGTCCTCATCTTTTTCATCTAATGAGCTCACAGTGTCATCAATTCCTTCTTCCATAGTTTCCTGCAAAATATTAGTCTCTTCTTGGACAGCGGAGACCTTCTCAATAAACGCATCGAAATTGGCATTGTATTTATAATTCAAATAGCAATATTTAAATATAGCACAATTTTCAGATCTATAAACAGCATCATCATAATTTTCATACTCTTCAAACAAACATTTAATTTCACAAGCACCCATAAAAGCAACAAATTCTTCTATTTGTTCAACATCATAATAATCATATATACCATTAGCATAAGATGCTAAGGTTTCATTATCATTAAATTTGCATGAAAAGGGAAGGTGTGGAGCCTTCATCCTAGAGCAACAAGTATAATCATATCTCAAGCATAGTTGCCGAGCATACCAATGCAACATATGAATTTGATCCCATAATAGTTTCCCTTTTGTGTCAAGCGATAATCCCTAAAGTATTCACGTTGATCCAACGTTACTCCCATTATATAGTTGAATGGGGTTTTCTCAGGATTATCAAAGTAGTACATAATATCTTTCACATAATGAGCATCGAGGGTTTTAGGAGGTTCCCCATCTCCATGAGTAGCAAGCACACCTAAATTTTTTTGGTATTTCGTGTTCCATATCCATAACTAAAGATAGAGAACAACTTCGAATAGCAAATAAAATCTACTTAGCGATAAAGCAGACAAGCACACACGAGAATATTCACCCCACACTATTGCTCCCCGGCAACGGCGCCAGAAAAAGGTCTTGATAACCCACAAGTATAGGGGATCGCAACAGTTTTCGATAAGTAAGAGTGTAGAACCCAATGAGAGCTAAAGGTAGAACAAATATTCCCTCAAGTTCTATCGACCACCGATACAACTCTACGCACGCTTGACATTCGCTTTACCTAGAACAGGTATGAAACTAGAAGTACTTTGTAGATGTAATGGGATAGGTTTGCAAGAATATAAAGAGCACGTAAATAAAAATTAGGGGCTGTTTAGGTAAAGAAGCAATAAAGTTAGTATAGCGAGTGTGGAAAAGTTGTGGTAGGAGTTGCTAAATTGTCCCTAAGCAATTGACTACGTTACTAGAGGGATAGCAAGTTTTATGTGGGAGAGGCCACTGCTAGCATGTCATCCCTGACTTGGAATTCTATGCACTTATGATTGGAACTATTAGCAAGCATCTTCAACTACTAACGTTCATTAAGGTAAAACCCAACCATAGCATTAAGATATATTGGTCCCCCTTCAATCCCGAATGCATCAATTTCTATGCTAGGTTGAAGCTTCTGTCACTCTTGCCCTCCAATACATAGTCCTATCAACATGCAACTAACCCTATGGTGTGATCCACGCGCGCACTCATATGATGGGCACCAAAGGACAACAACATAACGACAAGCAAATTAAACCAATCATAGCAATTCACCAATTACTGATAGGACAACTTAAATCTACTCAGACATCATAGGATGGCAACACATCATTGGATAATAATATGAAGCTTAAAGCACCATGTTCAAGTAGAGGGTACAGCGGGTTGCGGGAGAGTGGACCGCTGTAGATAGATGGGAAAGGTGATAAAGATGTTGGTGAAGATGACGGAGGTGTTAGTGTAGATCGCCACCGCACGACGATGGCCCCGGTGGCACTCCGGCGCCACCGGAACCGAGGGGGAGAGAGCCCCCTCCTTATCCTTCTTCATTGGCCTTCTCCCTAGGTGCGAGAAGGGTTCTCCCTCTGGTCCTTGGTCTCCATGGCATGGGAGGGGCGAGAGCCCCTCCGAGATTCGATCTGTCTCTTGGTCTCTCTGTGTTTCTGCGTTCCCAAATTCTGGCCTTTCACCGTTTCTTATATTTCCGGAGATCCGTAACTCCGATTGGGCTGAAATTTCGACACGATTTGTATCCGGATATTGTCTTTCTTACGGATAAAGAAGGGCACTAACTGCCTTACCGGGTGGCCACGAGGGTCAGGGGCGCGTCCACCCCCTGGGGCGCGCCCCCTGCCTCGTGGCCCCCTCGGGCATCGTCTCGCGCTGATTCTTCTTCCCAAAAATCACATATATTCCAAAAAAAATCTCCTTCCGTTTTTATCCCATTTGGACTTCGTTTGATATGGATATTCTGCAAAACAAAAAACATGCAACAAACAGGAACTAGCACTGGGCACTAGATCAATATGTTAGTCCCAAAAATAGTATAAAAAATGCCAAAAGTATGTAAAAGTTGTAGAATATTGGCATGGAACAATCAAAAATTATAGATACGATGGAGACGTATCAATATCCATGCTGAAATTTAAACTTATCCAGGGTTTGTTTGGCCTTTTTATAAACTAATTGAGTTTCCTAGGCATTTAATGCTCCAGTTCACCAAAATGGCTAGAAAAATTATACATGTGTCCTTGGGTGCATGTTTGGGTCCCATGCCAAGAATGGGAATGAATTACAACTGTCCCGGCGTCCTGACTCGTCCTCAAACATTTGGAATCTTGGTTTTTAAATCGCCATAAATCCAACACTCACCAGAAAGTCATGAAAGCTAGCATGGTGTCACGTCATGACACATATATGTCGTGGTAAAAACATTGTCCAATTTGGGCCAAGCTTTATTACTAACCTCTTACAAATCGGAGCTTCTCTCAAAGAAACCTCGTGGTTCCGATAGGGAACTGTGTCCCCCTTGTGGGCGAAACGATAACATTGCCTCCTTTCGCCTTGTATTTTCTTCTACATGCAACATGGAACGACAGGATATCCGTGCTGGAATTTAAACTTATTCAGGATCCGTTTGGCCTTTTTATACACTAATTGAGCTTCCTAGGTATTTAATGTCCACAATTCAAATCTGAACTACAAATACATGCTCCAGTTCACCAAAATGGCTAGAAAAATTATACATGTGTCCTTGGGTGCATGTTTAGGTCCCATGCCAGGAATGGAAATGAATTACAACCGTACCGGCGTCCTGGCTCATCCGTAAACATTTGGAATCTTGGTTTTTAAATCCCAATAAATCCAAAACTCACGAGAAAGTCATGAAAGTTGGCATGGTGTCAAGTCATGGCACATATATGTCATGGTAAAAACATTGTCCAATTTGGGCCAAGCTTTATTACAAACCTCTTACAAACCGGAGCTTCTCTCAAAGAAGCCTCGTGGTTCCGATAGGGAAACGTGTTCCCCTGTGGGCGAAATGATAAACACTGCCTCTTTTTGCCTTGTATTTTCTATTATGGGCAACATGGAACGACATGATATATGTGCTGAAATTTAAACTTATTCAGGGTTCGTTTGGCCTTTCTATACACTAATTGAGTTTGCTAGGCATTTAATGTCCATAATTCTAATCTAAACTATAAATACATGCTCTAGTTCACCAAAATGGCTAGAAAATTTATACATGTGTCCTTGGGTGCATGTGTAGGTCCCATGTCAGGAATGGGAATGAATTACAACCTTATAGGCGTCCTGGCTTGTCCTCAAACATTTGGAATCTTGGTTTTTGAATCCCCATAAATCCAAAACTCACGACAAAGTCATCAAAGGTGGCATGGTGTCACGCCATGGCACATATATGTCGTGGTAAAAACATTGTCCAATTTGGGCCAAGCTTTATTAGAAATCTCTACAAACCGGAGTGATGTAGGGTGGAGACCCTAAGGCCGATCTTTCACGAAATGGGGGGGGGATCCCACGAAGAACACGACGAACATGGGGAAGAATAGAGAGAAATCACGAGGAAAAACCCTCATGATTGACAAGAACGATTAGACATGGGCTAGATTGATGAACAGCACGAGTGACACAATGATCCAAACACAATAAAGGATGATACAAAGGTAGTCTTCTATATGAGGAGGTCTTGGGGGTCTTCTCCGTGAGGAGGTCTTGAATCACGTGTGGATCTTCTCTGTAGGGAGGTCGTGGTCTCCCGTACATTAGAACCACTAAGGTGAGCAAAGCTATAGGTCTAAGATGAGCTATCACAATGCTAACCCTAACTAGGAGGAGGTGGACGAGTATATATAGTCTAGGGCCACGAAGGGGTAAGTGAGGGGTACATGGGCTTCGGCCCGATACACTGTGCACAGACAGGTGTCGGACAACCGACGGTTACCGAACGTCCGGCGGCTCGCGAGGGACCGGAAATCCGAGAAGCATCAGAAGACCGATATTTCGGCTCGGGTGCTGATGTGTCGGACATCCGGTCGGGGTCGGTCGTCCGGTGCGTCGGTTGTCCGGCGGGGCTCGTTCTTCTGATGTTTTGGTTCTATCGTGGAGGCATCGGTCGTGCGGTGAGGGTCGGCCGTGCGGGCCCTGGAGATCGTCGGACGTCCGGTCGGCGTTGGACGTCCGGCCATTGTGAAGCCTCCAGGCGTCGGACGTCCGGTCGGCGTTGGATGTCCGGTCGCAGGCTTGGGCTTGGGCTCGCTGGTGAAGCCTCCAGGCGTCAGACAACCGACGGGGAACGGTCGTCCGGTGGCTGTCAACTTCGGTGTCCCTCTTCTCTTGATCCTTGTACTTGATGTCCTCGCCGCCTTGTCCGTTGGATGTAGTTGATCCATGGCTATCCTCTAGGTACCTGATCATGCATAGGGTGTCCGCCTTAGGTGGTATCCATGTCTCATATGAGGAAAGTGGTAGTTCAGAGAGGAGCAAGTTCACCTTATCTTCGATAGCCTTTGCTCGAGCTCTTGTCAAGGGTCCAAGTGGTGTCGTGCGAGATGTAGATATGTCCATGGGGATGCTCGTGGGATGCTCCGCGTCATCTCCCCCCTTGGGAAAGATCCGACCTCAGATCAAAAGCTTCATCACCATGGTAGGGATAGAGATCTTTGACATTGAAGATGTCACTCACGGAGTACTTGCACGTGGGATGTCGATCTTGTATGCGTTATTGTTGAAGCATGCGAGCACCTTGAATGGTCCATCGACTCGAGGTAGTAACTTGGACTTGCGCTCATTGGGGAACCATTCCTTGCGAAGGTGTAACCACACAAGACCTCCAATGTCGAATGTCATGGGTCGCTTGTTGACATTGATCTTGGACGCGATTCGTTGAACTTGATGCTCGGTGGTGTGCATTGTATCTTCGTGCATCTTCTTGAGACAACTTTCTCGTGCACTTGCATCCATATTGATGCGCTTTTGTGGAGGTAGAGGAAGAATGTACAATGGGGACAACGGGTTGAAGCCGTAGACGACCTGGAAGGGGGAGTTGTCGGTTGTTGAGTGTCTTGCACGGTTGTAGGCGTACTCGGCGATGGGCAAACATTGGTCACATTCCTTTAGGTTCTTCTTGATCAACACGCGAAGAAGCATCGATAGAATGCGGTTCGTCACCTCCGTTTGGCTGTCGGTTTGTGAGTGGTATGCCGAAGAGAATAGTAGCTTGATTCCGAGCTTGGCGCAAAGCGTCTTCCAAAAGTTGCTTAGAAAATTAATTTAACCTCTCTGTTACTCAGTTCTACTTGACCACTAGACTGTGGGTGGTAAGGGGATGCAAGTCTATGATTAACATCATACTTAGCAAGCATTTTACGAAAAGCACCATGAATAAAATGTGAACCACCATCAGACATTAAGTATCTAGGGACTCCAAACCTCGGAAAAATAACTTCTTTGAGCATCTTAATAGAGGTGTGTGACACCCCGAGACCGGTGCGCCAGGTGTCAGCCAGTTATTCGTTGCCTTTGCCATGTCATCTGCTTGCGTGTGCATCTTTGCCATGTCATCATGTGTGTTGCATCAGCATGTTTTCAAAACTTGCATCCGTCCGAGTTCCCTCGTCCTCTCCGTTTTCCGTTCTGAGCCCAGACACACTTGCACGCGCCCGCGGTGCCTCCGAATTTTTATTTTGTGAGTGGCCGAGAGATGTTCTCGGAATGGGTTGAAACTTGGTGTGTGGTCTTATTATAGTGTAGACAGGTCGCCTGCCAAATTTCATCGCATTCGGAGTCCGTTTGATAGCCCGGCGGATATATATAGCGGCACTAGTCGCCGGTTATTTCATCGGATGTTTTCGGTCTCCGAAAACCTCCGCGGGTCTCTTTTCTCTCCTCTCATCCTAGCCCAATGCATCTACACAACCCACCTAGGCCTTTCTAACTCCCCCTTCGCTCCGTTGCCGTTGGATCGCAATCTGATGGCTCCGGAACGCTCCAAACCCCCCTCCCCCAAACCCTACCCCTTTTGCTATATAAAGGCCCCTCCATGCCAAAAATGGACTCCCCTAACCTCTCCCCTAACCTCCAGCCACCTCCCCCTCGAAATCGGCGCCCCTGTCTCGTTTTCCGTGCCCGGCCAACTCCTTCCAGCCACTTGGCGCCGCCGCCACGCCCCCTGGCCAATGGCCAGCCGCCACCTCAGCCGCAAACCCCCCTCCCGCCTAACCCGCGCTTGCCAGCTGGCCTCCCCCGCGCCAGCCAGCCGCGGCCCGCCCGAGCCCGGGCCAGGCCCGCCCCAGGCCGCGACCGGGCCCGCGCCGCACCGCTCCCCGCCTGCCTCCTTGCTCCTCCCCGTCGAGCGCGCCGCCTCGCCAGTTCCTCGCCGCCGCCTGCCTCCGCCTCCGGCCACCGGAGCGCGCCGCGCCAGCTCCTCGCCTCCCCGTGCGCCGCTCCCTTTGCGCCGCCGTTGCGCGCCCTCTGCGCCCCGCTGTCGCTCGACGTGCTCCGCCGCCGCAGCCGCTCCGGCCCGGATCCGGCCAGATCCGGCCGGAGGAGCACCGCGCCGCCCGGATCCGGCGCCCCGTCGCCGGAATCGTCGTCCCCGTCGCCAAGATTGCCGGTGCCACTGCGGCCATGGCCTCGGCCTCGGTCTCCTCCACCTGAGCCACTGACGATGGGCCCCGCGAGCCGCACCGACGGACATGTCCGCCTGGTGCCCGGACATGTCCAGCCTCTTTGCTTTGACACTGCCAACATGGACCCAGCCGCCCGGATGTGTCTGCTCCACTTTGGACATGTCCACCCGAGACCACCCCTTTGAGGTAGTTTTTTTTACTAAGTCCCTGGCCCTTTTTGAATAATGTTGCTGTCTTTGCATGATGATAACTTTTTGTGTGCTTATCCGTTTTGAGTGAATGATATGTCAAAATGATCGTGGTGACATGTACTATATTTTGTTCCATTGTGTCATGCATGTTTGAGTTCATCTAGATGCTTAAAAATCTATTGCACGAGTGCTACTTGTTATAAACTGCTGCTACTTGTTATTTTGTTGCCATGTTTGAGATATGATAACTCGGTGCATGTTTATCCAAATGATGCAAATGATATGTCAAAATGTTCTTCAAGAGATGCTCTACATGTTGGTTGCTATTGCTTGTTTGAGTTCATATGGCCATGTTTATCTATGTTGCAAAAGTGCATTTGGCTGTTATGTTCTGAAACTTGTTACGAGATGCCTAGTTGAGGAGCTCGTTGCTATTGTTGTGTTTGTCCCCTTGTCACATGCCTAGATGTTTTAGAATCTCCATGATGTGTTCTTTGATGTGGCGCATTTACCTTTCCATGATATGCCTGGTGTTGACTTAAACATGCTTGCAAACTTTCCATGTTGCTGTTACTGTTTTTAACACTTAATGAAATTTCGCTAAGTCTGGAATCTGTTATTTCCAGATGCCATGTTTGCTTGTTGTTCTAGGCAAATCCATGATAGTTTTGGGGTGACTATTGATGATTCCTTGTTGTATATGTTGTTGGTTATCCATTCATGCTCTCACATGCTCATTTGGGTGGCTGTAGCATATTTAACTCTTGCTCCCAAGTTGCTACAAATTACTGCTGTCAGGTTTTTGTTGTCATGTTCAAAATGTTATAGCTTGTTGCTATTGATCCATGCCTCCTTTGGAGATGCTCCAATGGAATTGTTTGCTGTAGGATATGTCTACTTCATGTTCATGCTTCTTATCACCATGTTTGAGTGTTGTAGCTTATATTTATTATGCTCCAAAGTTGCTATGTGGCTGTTAATTTCGGCTTTGCTTGTTATCTTGTTTCATGTGTATCTTTTAGCCCGTTGCTCCGTTTTGAGCAAGTCCTATATGAAACTTGCGTGATTTTGCATGTAGATTCTTAATATCCTATTGTTAACATGTTTTGAAGTATCTTGCTAGTTGCACATTGTCATGTTCCTTGTGTTGTATCTCTGTGTTTCCTATGTTGTCTTTCTGTGCATCCTTAGTGCATCTGCAGTGCTTCCTTAGTGCATCAGCCATGCTTCCTGTATAGATTTGTCATGCATCATACCTTGTCATGTTATGCTTCCTGTATAGACTTGTTGTGCTTCCTGTATATACTTGTTGTGCTTCCTATATAGACTTGTTTGCTTCATACTTGCTTGTGCACATTGCCATGTTTCCTGTGATGTTTTCTGTGCTTCCTACCTTGCCATGTTATGCTTCCTGTTTAGTGTTGTCATGCATCATACCTTGCCACGTATTGCATCATATAGACTTGTGTTGTTTTCTATGCTTCCTACCTTGCCATGTTGTGCTTCCTGTGTAGACTTGTCGTGCATCCTACTTGGTAGTGCATATTGTTATGTTCTTGAGTGGTTTGTTTACCGTATTGCCTGCTTCTTCTCGTTAGTGCTTGTTCTGTGCGTTCGTGAGGATTCGATCGTCTACCCGTGGTTCTTCTTCAAGGCTTCTTCTCCGTCTTCTTCACAGAACCGTTCTTCTTCCTTGCGGGATCCCAGGCAAGATGACCATACCCTTGGATACCTCTACTATCATTGCCATGCTTAGTAGACTCGATGCTATCGTTACATGTCGCGCTACCCATCTTTATTGTCAGCCTCTCCTTGTTGCCATGAAACCTCTAACCTTTGAAACCTTCCTATCAAAACCATAGTTTGGCTATGTTACCCGCTTGCTCAGCCCCTCTTATAGCGTTGTTAGTTGCAGGTGAAGATGAAGTTTGTTCCAGGAGGGAACTTGTTGTTGGTATATCACAATATGTTATATATATAATAACACACCTATATACTGGGAATGGGTGGAAGGCTTGGCCTTTTGCTCGATGTTTTGTTCCACTCATGCCACCTTAGGCGCCGATAAACCGGCATTATGTTCCTTGATTTTGCGTTCCTTACAGGATGGGTGGATGGGGACCCCTTGACAGTTCGACTTTGAATAAAACTCCTCCAGCAAGGCCCAACATTGGTTTTAATTTGCTCATAATAACAACTTAAATAATTAATTAATTGCATAGGGGGTCATGTCCCTGGGTTCTTAATTCTACATAACAGGGGGGCCAGTGCTGATGGTGTTGGTCCCAAACAGGGAGCCTGCGGGGCCACCACGGGGAAACTCGAGGATTGGTTTTACCTGTAGCATCACCCATCCGGACGTGGCCTGAGACGAGATACGCGCGGCTACTATCAGGGTGTCGGCACGCTAGGAGGTCTTGCTGGACTTGTTTTACCATTGTCGAAATGTCTTGTGCACCGGGATGCCGAGCCTGATCGGATTTCCCTAAGATAAGGAGTGATGATATTATATTTATCACTTCAGCTAATCGTGAGAGCTTGTGATGGGCTAAGTTGGGACACCCCTGCAGGGTTATGATCTTTCGAAAGCCGTGCCCACGGTTATGTGGCAGATTGGAATTTGTTAATGTCCGGTTGTAGAAAACTTGACAGAGGATCCAAAGTAAAACACACAACTGTGTGAGTAACCGTGACTGTCTCTTTTCACTTTGAGAAGAGAACACGGAGGGGTTATGTTTGACTCGTAAGTAGTTCAGGATCTTTAGCGATCACTACTAGTTTTCGACCGTTTGCGTAGATGCTCATCTTATTCTTGTACTCGTAAGTTAGCCATCATACTTTTGCTTAGCCGCTGCTGCAACCTCACCACTTTACCTCTTCCTACCTATTAAGCTTTGATAGTCTTGTTACCCATGGTTATAGGATTGCTGAGTCCTCGTGGCTCACAGATACTACAACAACAGTTGCAGGTGCAGGTTCCGATGTCTTGACGTGAGAGCGTTGTTCTTTTGTTGGAGTTCTTCTTCTTCAGTCTTGGGTTAGGTTCCGGGTCGGCAGCCTGGGATAGTAGATGGATGTCGTTGTGCTTTTCTTGTTTGTATCCGTAGTCTGATACTTTGTATTGATGTTGTTGTATTCATGAGTTTTGTATGTATTTGTTGTATCCCCTATGTATGTATGTAATGGTACGATGTAATGATATCCATCTTGCTAAGCGCCCGAAATGCGGTTGTGCCCCAATCACGTAAGTGTCACGTGATCGAGATAGAATCGCATCTTGGGCCTGACAAGGTGTTGTGATCGGCACTACTAGTTGGAATAGCTTCTACCCACTTAGTAACGTAATCAACAACAACAAAGATATGTGTATACCCATTAGAGGAAGGAAACAGTCCCATATAATCAAAGCCCCAAACATCAAATGGTTTAATAATAAGTGAATGTTCATAGGCATTTCTTGATGCCTACCAATATTACCAATTCTTTTACATTCATCACAAGACAAGACAAACTTACGGGCATACTTGAAGAGAGTAGGCCAATAAAAACCAGATTGCAATACCTTATGTGCAGTTCTATCTCCAGCATAGTGTCCTCCATAAGCCTCGGAGTGACACTTCGTAAGATCTGTTCTTGTTCATGCTCAGGTACACAACGTCTAATAATACCATCTACTTCTTTATAAAGGTGTGGGTCATCCCAGAAGTAATGTCTTAAATCATAGAAAAACTTTTCGTTTTGTTGGTATGTGAAACTAGGTGGTATAAATTTAGCAACAATGTAATTAGCATAATCAGCATACCATGGAGCAATACGAGAAGCATTTATGAGAGCTAATTGTTCATCAGGAAAGCTATCATCAATAGGTAGTGGGTCATCAAGAATATTCTCTAACCTAGACAAGTTGTCTGCAACGGGGTTCTCAGCTCCCTTTCTATCAATAATATGCAAATCGAATTCTTGTAGCAAGAGAACCCATCTAATAAGTCTAGGTTTAGCATCTTTATTTTCCATAAGATATTTAATAGCAGCATGATCAGTGTGAACAGTTACTTTAGAATCAACAATATAAGGCATGAACTTATCACAAGCAAATACAACTGCTAAAAATTCTTTTTCAGTAGTAGCATAATTTCTCTGGGCACTGTCTAGTACTAGCATATTGGATAACATTCAATTTCTTATCAACTCTTTGTCCTAGAACAGCACCTACAGCATAATCACTAGCATCGCACATAATTTCAAAGGGTAAATTCCAGTCAGGTGGCTGGACAATAGGTGCAGAAATCAATGCTTTCTTAAGTATTTCAAATGCTTCTACACAATCATCATCAAAGACAAAAGGAACATCTTTTTGTAAGAGGTTAGTCAGAGGCCTAGAATTTTTTTAGAAGTCCTTAATGAACCTCCTATATAAACCGACATGACCGAGGAAACTTCATATACCTTTGATGTCTTTGGGACACGGCATCTTTTCAATAGCATCAACTTTAGCTTTATCAAATTCAATACCTCTTTCAGAAATTTTATGCCCCAAGACAATACCTTCATTAACCATAAAGTGGCACTTTTCCCAATTCAAGACAAGATTAGTTTCTTCACATCTCTACAAAACTCGATCAAGGTTGCTCAAGCAATCATCAAAAGAAGTTCCATAAACGAAGAAATCATCCATGAAAACCTCAACAATCTTTTCACAAAAATCAGATAATATAGCCATCATGCGTCTTTGAAAGGTAGCAGGTGCATTACATAAACCAAAAGGCATACGTCTATAAGCGAAGGTACCGAAAGGGCAAGTAAAAGCGGGCTTTTCTTGATCCTCTTTTGACACAGGTATTTGAGAGAAACCAGAATAGCCATCTAGAAAGCAAAAATGAGTATGTTTGGACAATCTTTCTAGCATTTGATTGATAAAAGGACAAGGGTAATGATCCTTTTTAGTAGCTTTATTTAATTTGCGGAAATCAATTAACATCCTATAACCTGTAACAATTCTTTGTGGGATCAATTCATCTTTATCATTAGGAACAACGGTAATACCTCCCTTCTTAGGGACACAATGGACAGGACTTACCCACTGACTATCAGCAACTGGATAAATTATACCTGCCTCTAGAAGCTTTAGTATTTCTTTCCTTACCACTTCTTTCATCCTAGGATTTAACCGTCGTTGGTGATCAACAACCGATTTAGCGTCTTTCTCCAATTTTATTTTATGCTGGCACAGAGTGGGACTAATGCCCTTAAGATCATCAAGAGTATATCCAATGGCAGCACGGTGCTTCTTCAGAGTTTTCAATAATTTCTCTTCTTCTTGCTTAGAAAGGTTAGCACTAATAATAACAGGATATATCTTCTTTTCATCGAGACAAGCATACTTAAGAGTATCAGGTAAGGGTTTGAGCTCAAACACGGGATCACCCTTGGGTGGAGGAGGATCCCCAAGAATTTCAACAGGCAAGTTGTGTTTCAATAAAGGTCCATGTTTAAAGAACATTTCATCTATTTCTCTTCTCTCATTCATATACATATCATTTTCATGGTCTAGCAAATATTGTTCTAAAGGGTCGTTAGGAGGCACGGCAATAGAAGCAAGACCAATAATTTCATCTTTACTAGGCAATTCTTTATCATGGTGTTGTCTACGAAATTTAGCAAAGTTAAAATCATGAGACAAATCCCCTAAACCAATAGTAACAACATCTTTTTTGCAGTCTACCTTAGCATTAACAGTATTCAAGAAGGGTCTACCAAATATAATAGGGATAAAAGTCATCTTGTGGGGAACCAAGAACAAAAAAGTCAGTAGGGTATTTAACTTTCCCACACAAGACTTCAACATCTCTAACAATCCCAACTGGTGAAATAGTATCTCTATTGGCAAGCTTAATAGTAACATCAATACCTTCTAGCTCAGCATGTGCAATTTCGTGCATAATTTCTTCCTATAAGGAATGAGGTATTGCACTTGCACTAGCACCCATGTCACATAAGCCATGATAGCAATGATCTCCTATTTTAACAGAAATAACATGCATGCCTACACGGGTCTATGTTTATTTTTAGTATCGGGTCTAGCAATTTTAGCAGCTTCGTCACAGAGGTAAATAACATGCCCATCAATATCATCGACCAAGAGATCCTTAACCATAGCAACACTAGGTTCAACTTTAATTTTCTCAAAGGGTGTAGATGTTCTAGTATTACTCTTACGAACTACAGTTGAAGCTTTAGCATGATCCTTTATTCTAACAGGGAAGGGTGGTTTCTTAATATAAGCGGTAGGAACAATAGGATCAACATTATAAGTGATAGTCTTTTATTCAATTTTAACAGGTTCAGCTACTTTTACTTCAATGGGAGGATTATATTTAAACCACTTCTCCTTAGGGAGATCAACATGAGTAGCAAATGATTCACAGAATGAAGCTACTATCTCAGAGTCAAGTCCATACTTACTGCTAAATTCACGGAAAACATCGGTATCCATAAAAGATTTAACATAATCAAACTTAGGTGTTATACCTGACTCCTTACCTTCGTCGAGATCCCAATCTTCAGAGTTGCATTTAATTCTTTCCAATAAATCCCATTTGAATTCAATAGTCTTCATCATAAAAGAACCAGTGCAAGAAGTATCGAGCATGAAGCAATTATCGAGAGAAAGCCGAGCATAGACATTTTGAACAATAATTTATCTTGAGAGCTCATGATTGGGGCATGAATATAACATTGACTTAAGCCTCCCCCAAGCTTGAGCAATACCTTTTCCTTCGCGAGGCCGAAAATAATATATATAATTACGATCACGATGAACCTGATGCATAGGCTCGATGGGACGCATGCGAGCAGTCCACCGCGTAGGCTCAACGGGACGCGTGCATCCTGTCCACCTCGCAGGCTTGACGGGACACGTGCAACCAGCAAGGCCGCCCATGCTCACCGGGAAGCGAGCTCTTTGACCTCCATCCACCAGCCGCCCACCTCGCTCACAACTTCTCCATTAATGGTGGCTGAGCCGCTATTTAACATGCGGTTAATTAAAGCACCTGGACGGTGGGTGTTTGCTTGTGATCCCATGGCCCCGCTCAACGTTGGCATTTGCTTTGTTCGTATTTTCAACTCGTCTTCCGGCCTAATTTAAAATGCCACATAGGGCAAGGGATAACATGACGACAAATAAAATGGCAACGGATAATACGACGACAAATTTACAATGACACGGACAATAATTGTCTTACATATTCCGGATAAATTTAAATGCCACATGCAACAAGAGAAGAAGGAAATCGCAGACAACGATCTGGGTCGCTACTATCTCTACTCGTCGATAGATCGCCGGGCAATGACATCCTCTAGCTCCTTCTTCAATTCCTCACGTCTTTGCCTGAAAGCAGCCACAGATTCACCAACCTCCTGCTCGCACTCGATCCAGAGCTTCCTCAAGTCACCCATAACTTCCTGGATGATCGTTGTCAGCGTCATCCCCGAGGCACTGCTCTGGTCATGCAGCATCTTCCAGCCGGCGACCTCCTCCGCCTCCTTCTCGATGAGCGCCTTGAGGAGCTTTGCATTGTCACCCATGAGTTACTCGACGAGGCCGGTCGCCTTGTCAACCGAGGCATCACTAATCTTGAGCAGCTTCATCAAGTTGTCGACCAGCTCCTGCTGCTTAATGAGGCCAGTGAGAATGTCATCGTCGCCGGCCAAGGAATTCAGCAACGCCAGCTCATCGCGATCGCCGACACAGCGAGTGCGCTTGCGAGAGCCCTCGCGTGCCCGTGAGAGCTCGTTCGAGGGCTCCGCGGTGCGCCGGGACATCTCTGCTGCGAGTGCCGCTTCGCGGCGGGACCTCTCTAGTGCTTCCGCGACCTTGGTCTTTGCTGCCTAGTTATATGTCCACCCGAAACTTCTCCTACCGGTCATGGCGGAACGACTTGACAGAAAAGACCAGTTTTGTGGGTGATGAGGAGAGGAACTATGAAGTAATTTTCGAGTGGGTAATTTTTATAGCCCGGTGCTAAGTGTGAACACATATTAGTTTGATCGGTGTGAACACATATTAGTTTGATCGGTGTGAACACATATTAGTTTGATTGGTGTGAACAGATTTGCAATTACCTATTGCGTTGTAATCTGCAATGCGACGAGAAACAAGGTCAAAATTTATTGATGGTTCTGGGCCTACAAAGCATGTTTCTGTTGTTCTGACTCATCGCAAACAGTTCTTTTGGATCAAACATATGCCACACATCGAAATCCCAAAATGTGGGCCCGCGTTCTCGGATGTACGTGTACGTGTCTGCCCACTATCACACATGGGCAAGATATCACCATCGTGTCCGATGGATGCGCCATCGCGCCTCCCATGGGGTGCCAGAAGGTTGACCACATGGTTGCTCGCCGTTGAGGCGGCCGCGACATGCTCTGCTCTTCGTTGAGGCGGCCGCGGCGCGCTCTGCTCGCGTCCGTCCGCGCGTTTTGCTCGTCATTGAGGCGACCGCGGGATGACTAAGTGGAGCACACACACAACCCGAATACCGTATGCGGTGCCACATGTTATTTATCACACATGTGTTAACATAAGGAAACATATGTGTAAATTACTAATCATCGCACACGAGTAGTTGCAGACGCATCGTGTGTGATACTCCTAGCCACCGCAAGCAACTAGTTTGCATTTTTCAAAGTTTTTTGTACAAACAGAATCACACACGAATTAATTATAGTAACTAGTTGTGTTATAATTTCTCATCGCAAACAGTTCATCCGAGTGGGTTGTTTGCTGCGTATCACACACATCTTGTTTACACGAATCGTTTGTGTTCTTTTGGCTCATCGCAAACAGTTCATCTATGTGAACTGTATGCCGCATATCACACACATCTTGTTAAGTGGAACCATTTATGTTCTCTTCCCTAATCGAAAATAGTTTGTCCGAGTGAACCGTATGCCATATATCACACACACACCTATATGTCGTATATTGCACACACATTGATATGGTTGCCCGTTTCTGTTGTTCTGTCTCATCGCAAACAGTTCATATGGATCAACCGTATGCCCAACATCGCACCGTAACTAAAATCTGAAACGTGTTTGATGTCTCCACCATCGCAAACGTTTTGCATCATTATTTACGGTTTTTTTTTACATCCCCATTTGCGATTAATGAATCGCACACAGTTTCGTCAGGTCTCTGATCATAGTGTCGCGTTAGTAGCATCCTGCAGTAGTGAGACCACCAGTTTCAAGAAGAAAGGCAAGGGAAAGAAAGGGAACTTCAAGAAGAACGACAAGCAATTTGCCACTCCAGTGAAGAAACCCAAGGATGGACCCGAACCTGAGACTGAGTGTTTCTACTGCAAGGGGAATGGTCACTTGAAGCGGAACTGCCCCAAGTACTTGGGAGATAAGAAGCATGGTAAACTCAACGTAGGTATATTTGATATACATGTTATTGATGTGTACCTTACTAATGCTCATAGTAGCGTATGGGTATTTGATACCGATTCGGTTGCTAATATTAGTAACTCGAAGCAGGAGTTGTGGAGTAATGGAGGCTAGCTGAGGGGGGACGACAAGTGTTGGAAGTGTCTCCAAGTTTATATGATCACCACCAGCATGCTCATAATACCTTCAGGATTAGTATTAAACCTAAATTAAGGTTATTTCGTGCTTGCGTTAAGCATAAAACATTATATATGGATATTGTTTATTGCAAGACGGTTATTCATTTAAGTCAGAGAATAATGGTTATTCTATTTATATGAGTAATATTTTCGTGATCATGAACGCAATATGAATAGTTTACTGAATATTGATCGTAGTGATACACATATTCAAAATATTGATGACAAAAGATGCAAAGTTAATGATGATAGTACCACATACCTGTGGCATTGTCGCTTAAGTCATATTGGTGTAAAGCGCATGAAGAAACTCCATGCTGATGGACTGTTGGAATCACTTGATTATGAATCATTTGATACATGTGAACCATGCCTTATGGGCAAGATGACAAAACCCCGTTTTCCGAAATAATAGAGCGAGCTAGTGACATGTTGGAAATAATACATACTGATGTATGCGGTCTGATGAGTGTTGAAGCACGCGGTGGATATCGTTATTTTCTTACCTTTCATAGATGATTTGAGTAGATATGAGTATATTTACTTAATGAAACACTAGTCTGAAACATTTGAAAAGTTCAAGGAATTTCAGAGTGAAGTGGAGAATCATCGTAACAAGAAAATAAAGTTTCTACGATCTAATCATGGAGGTGAATATTTGAGTTATGAGTTTGGCGCTCATTTAAGACAATGTGGAATTGTTTCACAACTCACACCACCTGGAACACCACAGCGCAATGGTGTGTCCGAACTTTGTAATCGTACTTTATTAGATATGATGTGTTCCATGACATCTCTTACCGATTTTTCACTATCATTTTGGGGTCATGCATTAGAGACAACCACATTCACTTTAAATAGGGCACTGTCTAAGTCCGTTGAGACAACACCATATGAATTATGGTTTGGCAAGAAACCTAAACTGTCGTTTCTTAAAGTTTGGGGATGCGATGTCTATGTCAAGAGGCTTGATCCTGGTAAGATCAAACCCAAAGGCGGATAAGTGTGTCTTCATAGGATACCCTAAAGAGACCATTGGGTATTGAAGGAAATATGCCCTAGAGGCAATAATAAAGTTGTTATTTGTATTTCCTTATACCATGATAAATGTTTATCATTCCTGCTAGAATTGTATTAACCAGAAACATAGTACATGTGTGAATACATAGGCGAAACAGAGTGTCCCTAGTATGCCTCTACTAGACTAGCTCATTGATCAAAGATGGTTATGTTTCCTAACCATAAACATGAGTTGTCATTTGATCAATGGGATAACATCATTAGGAGAATGATGTGATGGACAAGACCCATCTGTTAGCTTAGCACTATGATCGTTTAGTTTTACTGCTATTGCTTTCTTCATGACTTATACATGTTCCTATGACTATGAGATTACGCAACTCCCGAATACCGGAGGAACAACTTGTGTGCTATCAAACGTCACAATGTAACTGGGTGATTATAAAGATGCTCTACAAGTGCCTCCGAAGGTGTTCGTGGTGTTGGCATAGATCAAGAATAGGATTTGTCACTCCGAGTGTCGGAGAGGTATCTCTAGGCCCTCTCGGTAATACACGTCATAATAAGCCTTGCAAGAAAATGACTAGTGAGTTAGTCGTGAGATGATGTATCACGGAACGAGCAAAGAGACTTGCCGGTAACGAGATTGAACTAGGTATTGAAATACCGACGATCGAATCTCGGCCAAGTAACATAACAATGACAAAGGGAACGACGTATGTTGTTATGCGGTTTGACCGATAAAGATCTTCGTAGAATATGTAGGAGCCAATATGATCATCCAGGTTCCGCTATTGGTTACTGACCGGAGATGATTCTCGGTCATGTCTACATAGTTCTCGAACCCGTAGGGTCCGCACGCTTAACGTTTGATGATTATCGGTATTATGAGTTTATGAGTTTTGATGTACCGAACATAGTTCGGAGTCCCGGATGAGATCACGGACATGACGAGGAGTCTCGGAATGTCCGAGACATAAAGATTAATATATTGGACGACTATATTCGGACACCGGAAGTGTTCCGGGAGTTATCGGGTAAAACTGGAATGCCAGAGGGGGTTACCAGAGCCCCCTCGAGGGAGTATGGGCCATAGTTGGCCATTGAGGGAAAGAGAGGGGCAGCCCATACCCCTCCTAGGGTTCCTACTCGGACTAGGAAAAGGGGGGAGGCGCCCCTCTCCTTTCCTTCTCCTCTCCCCTTTCCTTTCCTACTCCTAGTAGGAATAGGAAAAGGGGGTTCCTGTTCCTACTAGGAGTAGGAATCCTATTCCCTGGCGCGCCTATAGGGTCCGGCCGGCCCTCCCCCTTGCTCCTTTATATACGGGGGCAGGGGCACATAAGAACACACAAGAAACATTGTTCTAGACGTGTGCAGTGCTCCCCTCGACAGAAACACACCTCGGTCATATCGGTGTAGTGCTTAGGTGAAGCCCTGCGCTGGTAGCTTCATCATCTCCGTCACCACGCCATCGTGCTGACGAAACTCTCTCGTGAAGCTCAACTGGATCAAGAGCTCGTGGGACGTCATCGAGCTGAACATGTGCTGAACGCGGAGGTGTCGTACGTTTGGTTCTTGATCGGTTGGATCGCGAAGACGTTCGACTACATTAACCGCGTCACTAGACGCTTCCGCTTTCGGTCTACGAGGGTACGTAGACACACTCTCCCCTCTCGTTGCTATGCATCTAGTATATAGATCTTGCGTGATCGTAGGATTTTTGTTTGAAATACTACGTTACCCAACAGTGGCATCATGAGCCAGGTATATGCGTAGATGATATGCACGAGTAGAACACAATGAGTTGTGGGCGATAATTGTCATACTGCTTACCAGCATGTCATACTTTGATTCAGCGGTATTGTGAGATGAAGCGGCTCGGACCGACATTACGCGTACGCTTACGTGAGACTGGTTTCACTGTTATGAGCACTCATTGCTTAAAGGTGACTGGCGGGTGTTTGTCTCTCTCACTTTAGTTGAATCGAGTGTGGCTACGCCCGGTGCTTGTGAAGGTTAAAACATCACATACTTGACGAAAAATCGTTGTGGTTTTTGTATGCGTAGGTAAGAACAGTTCTTGCTAAGCCCGTAGCAGCCACGTAAAACTTGCAACAACAAAGTAGAGGACATCTAACTTTTTTTTGCAGGGCATCCTGTGATGTGATATAGTCAAGACATGATGAGTTATACGTTATTGTATGAGATGATCATGTTTTGTAAAGTTATCGGCAACTGGTAGGAGCCATATGATTGTCGCTTTATTGTATGAAATACAATTGCCATGTAATTGCTTTACTTTATCACTAAGCGGTAGCGATAGTAGTAGTAGCAATAGTTGGCGAGACGACCACGATGCTACGATGAAGATCATGGTGTCTAGTCGGTGACGATGGAGATCATGACGATGCTTCGGAGATGGAGATCAAAAGCACAAGATGATGATGGCCATATCATGTCACATATTTTGATTGCATGTGATGTTTATCTTATTATGCTTCTTATTTTTCTTAGTACGGCGGTAGCATTATAAGATGATCCCTTACAAAATTTCAAGGTACAAGTGTTCTCCCTGAGTATGCACCGTTGCAAAAGTTCGTCGTGCCGAGACACCACGTGATGATCGGGTGTGATAATCTCTACGTTCAAATACAACGGGTGTAAGACAGTTTTGCACATGCAGAATACTTGGGTTAACCTTGACGATCCTAGCATGTACAGACATGGCCTTAGAACACTGGAGACCGAAAGGTCGAGCATGAATCATATAGTAGATATGATCAACATAAGATGTTCACCATTGAAAACTACTCCATCTCACGTGATGAACGGACATGGTTTAGTTGATTTGGATCATGTGATCATTTAGATGACTAGAGGGATGTCTATCTTAGTGGGAGTTCTTTAGTAATATGATTATGAACTTAGCCCTGGTAGTATTAGCATATCTATGTTGTAGATCAATAGCTCGCGATGTAGCTCCCCGTTTATTTTTATATGTTCCTAGAGAAATATAAGTTGAAAGATGTTAGTAGCAATGATGCGGACTAGGTCCATGATCTGAGGATTATCCTCATTGCTGTACAGAAGTATTATGTCCTTGATGCACCGCTAGGTGACAGATCTATTGCAGGAGCAGATGCAAACGTTATGGACATTTGGCAAAGCTCAATATGATGTCTACTTAATATTTTGGTGCACCAAGCTTTGCGACTTAGAACCGGGACTTCAAAAACGTTTTGAACGCCACGGACCATATAAGATGTTCCAAGAGTTGAAATTAGTATTTCATACTCATGCCCGTGTCGAGAGGTATGAGACCTCTGACAGTACTTTGCCTACAAGATGGAGGAGAATAGCTCAACCAGTGAGCATGTGCTCAAATTGTCTGGGTACTACAATTTCTTGAATCAAGTGGGAGTTAATCTTCCAGATAAGATAGTAACTTACAAAGTTCTCTAGTCACTATCACCAAGTTAGTAGAACTTCGTGATGAACTACAATATGCAAGGGATGACAAAAGTAATTCCCGAGCTCTTCGCGATGCTGAAATCGGCGAAGGTAGAAATCAAGAAAGAGCATCAAGTGTTGATGGTTAACAAGACTACTTGCTTCAAGTAAAGGGCAAATGGATAGAAGGGGAACTTCAAGAAGAATGACAAGCAAGTTGTCACTCCCATGAAGAAACCCGAAGCTAAACTCAAGCCTGGAACTAAGTGCTTCTACTGCAAAGGAAATGGTCACTCGAAATGGAATTGCCCTAGATACTTGGCGGATAAGAAGGATGGCAAAGTGAACAAAGGTAGATTTGATATACAGATTATTGATGTGTACTTTACTAGTGTTCAGAGCAACCCATGGGTATTTGATACCGGTTCAATTGCTAAAAATTAGTAACTCGAAATGAGAGTTGCAGAATGAACAGAGACTAATTAAAGGTGAAGTGACGATGTGTGTTGGAAGTGGTTCCAAGATTGATATGATCATCATCGCACACTCCCTATACTTTTGGGATTAGTGTAGAACCTAAATAAATGTTATTTGGCATTTGCGTTGAGCCTGAATATGATTTGATCATGTTTATTGCAAGACGGTTATTCATTTAAAGTCAAAGAATAATTTTTATTCTGTGTACATGAATAAAACCTTCGATGGTCATACACCCAATGAAAATAGTTTGTTGGATCTCGATCGTAGTAATACACATATTGATATTATTTAAGACAAAAGATGCAAAGTTGATAATGATAGTGCAACTTATTTGTGGCACTGTCGTTTAGGTCATATTGGTGTAAAGTGCATGAAGAAAATCCATGCTGATGGGCTTTTGGAATCACTTGATTATGAATCCCTTGGTGCTTACGAACCATGCCTCATGGGCAAGATGACTAAAACTCCGTTCTCCGGAACAATGAAGCGAGCAACTGATTTGTTGGAAATCATACATACTGATGTATGTGGACCAATGAGTGTTGAGGCTCGCGGTGGGTATCGTTATATTCTGACCTTCACTGATGATTTGAGCAGATATGGGTATATCTACTTGATGAAGCACAAGTCTGAAACATTTGAAAAGTTCAAAGAATTTCAGAGTGAAGTAGAGAATCATCGTAACAAGAAAATTAAGTTTCTACGATCTGATCGCGAAGACGAATATTTGAGTTACGAGTTTGGTCTTCATTTGAAACAATGTGGAATAGTTTCACAACTCACGCCACCCGGAACACCACAGTGTAATGTTGTGTCCGAACATTGTAACCGTACTTTATTAGATATGGTACGATCTATGATGTCTCTTACTGATTTACCACTATCGTTTTGGGTTATGCATTATAGATAGTTGCATTCACGTTAAATAGGGCACCATCTATATCCGTTGAGACGACACCTTATGAACTGTGGTTTGGCAAGAAACCAAAGTTGTCATTTCTTAAAGTTTGGGGATGCGATGCTTATGTGAAAAAGCTTCAACCTGATAAGCTCGCACCCAAGTCAGAGAAATGTGTCTTCATAGGATACCCAAAGGAGACTGTTGGGTACACCTTCTATCACAAATCCGAAGGCAAGATATTCGTTGCTAAGAATGGATCCTTTCTAGAGAAGGAGTTTCTCTCGAAAGAAGTGAGTGGGAGGAAAGTAGAACTTGATGAGGTTATTGTACCTTCTCCCGAATTGCAAAGTAGTACATCACAGAAGCTAGTTCGAGTGATTCCTACACCAATGAGTGAGGAACCTAATGATGATGATCATGAAACTTCGGATCAAGTTACTACTGAACTTCGTAGGTCAACCAGAGTATGTTCCGCACCAGAGTGGTACGGCAACCCAGTTCTGGAAGTCATGTTACTAGACCATGATGAACCTATGAACTATGAGGAAGCGATGATGAGCCCAGATTCCGCAAATGGCTTAAGGCCATGAAATTTGAGATGGGATCCATGTATGAGAACAAAGTGTGGACTTTGGTTGACTTGCCCGATGATCGGCAAGCCATTGAAAATAAATGGATTTTTAAGAGGAAGATTGACGCCAATGGTAATGTTACTGTCTACAAAGCTCGACTTGATGCGAAAGGTTTTCAAAAATTTCAAGGTGTTGACTACAATGAGATTTTCTCACTCGTACCAATGCTTAAGTCTGTCTGAATCATGTTAGCAATTGTCGCATTTTATGAAATCTGGCAAATGGATAACAAAACTGCGTTCTTTAATGAATTTATAAAATAACAGTTGTATATGATGCAACCAGAAGGTTTTTTCAATCCTAAAGGTGCTAACAAAATGTGCAAGCTCCAGCGATACATCTATGGACTGCTGCAAGCATCTCGGAGTTGGAATATACGCTTTGATAAGTTGATCAAAGCATATAGTTTTATACAGACTTGCGGTGAAGCCTATATTTACAAGAAAGTGAGTGGGAGCACTACAGCCTTTCTGATAAGTATATGTGAATGACATATTGTCGATTGGAAACGATGTAGAATTTTCTGGAAAGCATAAAAGGAGTATTTGAAAGGAGTTTTTCAAAGAAAGACCTCGGTGAAGCTGCTTACATATTGAGCATCAAGATCTATAGAGATAGATCAAGACGCTTGATAAGTTTTTTCAATGAGTACATACCTTGACAAGTTTTTGAAGTAGTTCAAAATGGAACAGTCAAAGAAAGAGTTCTTGCCTGTGTTGCAAGGTGTGAAGTTGAGTAAGACTCAAAGCCCGACCACAACAAAAGATAGAGAGAGAATGAAAGTCATTCCCTATGCCTCAGCCATAGGTTCTATAAAGTATGCCATGTTGTATACCAGACATATTGTGTGGCCTTCCCTGAGTTTGGCAAGGGAGTACAATTTTGATCTAGGAGTAGATCACTGGACAGCGGTTAAAATTATCCTTAGAGGACTAAGGAAATATTTCTCGGTTATGGAGGTAATAAAGAGTTCGTCGTAAAAAGTTATGTCGATGCAAGCTTTAACGCCGATCTGGATGACTCCGAGTTTCGATCTGGATACATATTGAAAGTGGGAGCATTTAGCTAGAGTAGCTCCATGCAGAGCATTGTAGACATAGAAATTTGCAAAATACATACGGATCTGAATGTGGCAGACCCATTGACTAAACCTCTCTCGCAAGCAAAACATGATCACACCTTAGTACTCTTTCGATGTTAATCACATGGTGATGTGAGCTAGATTATTGACTCTAGTAAACCTTTTGATTATTGGTCACATGGCGATGTGAACTATAAAGTGTTAAATCACATGAGGATGTGAACTATTGGTGTTAAATCACATGGTGATGTGAACTAAATTATTAACTCTAGTGCAAGTGGGAGACTGAAGGAAATATGCCCTAGAGGCAATAATAAAGTCGTTATTTGTATTTCCTTATACCATGATAAATGTTTATTATTCATGCTAGAATTGTATTAACCGGAAACATAGTACATGTATGAATACATAGACGAAGCAGAGTGTCCCTAGTATGCCTCTACTAGACTAGCTCATTGATCAAAGATGGTTATGTTTCCTAACCATAGACATGAGTTGTTATTTGATCAACGGGATCACATCATTAGGAGAATGATGTGATGGACAAGACCCATCCATTAGCTTAGCACTATTATCGTTTAGTTTTACTACTATTGCTTTCTTCATGACTTATACATGTTCCTATGACTATGAGATTATGCAACTCCCAAATATCGGAGGAACACCTTTGTCGGTGTATTGGGAACGACACCTATGGGATTACAAGAATCCCTATTACGGTTGCGGGGCGCGGGGTTGAGAGAAGAGCGGATCCAACAGATAGTACACGGTTCGTTTATCCAGGTTCGGGCCGTGAGGATGCGTAAAACCCTACTCCTGTTTTGGTGGATTGTATATCTGTGTTCTCCAGCTAGCTATGGGGCGTTAGGAGCTCCAAAAAGCCGAATCCTTCTCCTGGTCGCCTCGGGCCTCCTTTTATAGGGAAAAGGGGTTGCCACCGTGGCACACAGGAGGTGGAAAGGGTAGAGTGATGCGAGGTTATCCCTCGCATTACATGACAAGGCGCATTTAATGCGTCTTACTTAGGTGTCCTTGCTTTATCGGGGACGGGGGAGATATCCGTCTTGTCCGTCGCCGCTCCGTCTTGTGTCGACACGCGCCTTGGCCAGCGATGCCTGAGATGCCATGTAGGTAGGCAGGCAGCTGAGGTGGCGCTATGGTGGGTCTTCACGAAGGTCTGCATGCCGCCATGTAGGTGCCTGCCCAGCTGGTTGGGTCGGCAGCTGCATAAGGCGGTGGGAGTTTAGTTGGCGTGGGCCTGATGGTGGCCCCGCGGATGTTCTTGGCAAGGGCCTTGCTGGGGCCCCGGCAAGGGTCTTGCCGCGGCGCCTGCTGCCATCCCCGGCAAGGTGCTTGCCGGAGGTCTTGTGGTCTTCCTTGGTTGAGGTCCTGCCAAGGGTCGTCGTCTTCTTAGTGAGTATCTGATCTTGAATGTCTTCACAAAGATCTGCATGCCACCACGGGGATGCCTCCCGAATCCTTGCCCCATGGGGTCAGTGGACTCAAGGGTGATCCGCTCCGTAGGCGTGGGGCGAGTTGCCGCGGCAAGGGTCTTGTCGGGGAGTTGCCGCGGCAAGGGTCTTGCCGGGGCTACTAAAACTGGCTCCCGGCAAGGATCCTGCCGGGGGATCCTGCTTCGTCCCTTTGCTCTTCGTGGTCTTGGCTTTGGGCTTCAGTCTTACCCTGGCTTACCTCCCTGGCCTCGCTTGGTGCGGTGGTGCCCATGGCTCAGACTGCCCGTGCACAGTCATAGGGGTACAAAAAGTGTACCCCCCTTTTTGTACACCGACAGGAGCCCCCGGGCCTGGGCCACACATAAGCGCGACGCGTTGTTGGGTTAGGCCCAAAACGGTGTGCGGGCACGCGGGATGGTTTTTACCGTGGCAAGATTTTCCGCGCGCTGCGCCTCCCACGATCCGTGCGCGGGGCGCGGTGTGGAGGGGCGTGCGTGACGTGGGCGGCATGCGCGGGGCGGTTCCCGCAGGCATGCGCCACGTCGCAGTTAATGTGAAAGGAGACGGCCCGCGTTTTCCCCCATAAGAAGGAATAACCGCGGGCGCGCTGCTCACTTTCTCCTCTTTCCTCGCGCCTCTTCCAATCTTAGAGCCGATGTTTCCTCTCTTCCTTCCTTCCCAAGCTTCCGCCGTCGCCTGCCGTCGTCTCTTCTCCATCCCCCTCCCTCAGTCCTCTAACTTTCTTAGCCGACATGGCGTCCAAATACGTCAAGGGCGAGGGGGTGGCCAAGGGCGCCGGGACTGTGGAGCCGCCGGAGAATGCGCTGTTGGGGGGCCGGACGAAATCCGCCTTCTTCTTCCCCTCGACGGTTGACGTCCACGAGCTCCGGGCCTCCTTCAAGCCTCTTTGGGGGGTGAAGACGGGGGGAGAGAATTTGGGACATCCGGCGACGCGCGTCATTCCCGCCGCTTGCGCCGAACCTGGCCCAAATCGGTATCCCTTTTTCGTCGACTATCTTTCTTGCGGGTTATGTCCCCCTTTCTCCGATTTCTTCTGCGACATCATGGATACCTTCGGCTTCCGCCTCTTGGATTTTACTCCGAATGCGGTGGCGTGCATGGCTTTCTTTGCGCACCTTAGCGAAGGCTTTGTCGGGGTGCAGCCCAACAAGGCGCTCTTCCGCCATTATTTCTCCCCTCGGATCCAGCCGGTAGGTGCCGTCTCTGGATGCATCACCTAGATCCCAGGATCCAAGGGGGCGTACCCGGATGGTGCCGTGAAGGAGAGGTGGGATGAATGGCGTGGCCGGTGGTGCTGGATTGAAGACGAAGACCCGCCAAAATTCTGCAAGGTCCGCCGAGTGCCACCGGTCCGTGGCAGTGATTGGAGCGATGTCGACGTCGCCGATGGGAGGCTCACTGTCGCCACCACCAGGATTCTCCGGCTCACCCAGGCGGGACTCGCCCTTGAGATGATCGGGGCGGACTTTATTCGCCACTGAATCGCCCCGTTGCACAACAAGGGGAAGCCAGCCTGGCTTTTTACGAATCCGGCTGACGTTCTGCGACTCCGCCCTAGCCTCGACCACAATTTCACGGTGATGGCGCATGCCCATTTCTGCCAGCGGCTCTTCCAGCTTGATGTGGGTCGTGACAGCGAGGTCGAACGGACCGGCAAGGCCGCGAGGGCTGCCGTAAAGGCCGGCAAGGCCATCAAGGGGCTGTTTTTCAAGTTGCCAGCGGGGGTGGTCCCGTTGTGCAACAATTCGCGTCGGTCCAAGATCATCGCTATGATGCCGGACTGCAACGCGCACGGCCCTGTCCCGAGCTGGAAGGAGCCGACGGACGCGGATGTGCAGCAATTTTTTGACTCTCTGGTTGAGGTGTATGTCAATGCTGACGCCGAGCAGTGGCTTGTCATGGACACCACCCAGGCAGAGCTGGACTACATCGCCACTAGGGCGAGGGAGGCGCAGCTTGCCATAGAGGCCGACAGTGCCGGGGGGTGTGGAGGACAAGGCCGCAACGGCTGCGGAGGAGGAGGAGCTCACCCGGTGGGTGACGGCCGCCGAGGAGGCTAGCAGCGCCGGCACCGGAGCTCCGATGGTCGAGGACACGGCCGACAAGTCGTCGGAGGAGGAGGACGTGGCGGCGGGCTCGACGCCTGCCAGGGGAAGAGGGCGAGTCCTGCGGCGGGCTATTTCCGGCGAGCCGGTCCGGCCCGGCAAGGCTACGCGGCCTCAATTGACCCTGGAGGGGTCCGGGCGCCACACGAGGGCCACGGCAGTGAGGAGGCTGACGAAGGCCGCTGAGAAGAAGAAGGCAAGAGCCCCTTCTCCATATGGGCGCGCACAAACTCTGCCTTCTTCGCCTCCCCCGGCAGACGTCGACTCGGATGTCGACGCGGAGCTCCCTTTTGATCTTGGGCCTCTCAGCCCGAAGAGGAAAAGGAAAGCGGTGGAGGAGGAGGAGATGGACAACGAGTAAGTACTCCGTTCCTTACTGCCATTTCCATTCCCCTGAACTAGGCCACTCATCTTGATCTGTTTTTGCTTCTGCAGGGATGCAGAGACGTTGGACCAGAGGATGATGAGGGCGAAGGCCTCGGCGAGCAGCCAACCCTTGCCTGGGGCTTCAGAGACTCCACTGGTGGTGTTGAGCAGCCCGGACAGCAGCCCTCGGCACAGCCCCCAGTGTAAGTTCGTCACCCTCCTCTTGCTCGACATGTGGTAGGTGTTCGATGCTATGGTGCTGACCTTGTCGGTTTTGTAGGACGGGAGCGGCAGCAGGAGGAGCCGCGGGGGGCTACCCCCAACACACCACCCCCATCGACTACGCCGCCGCGAGGGGCGTCCCCGGCAAGGGCACCAAGCATGGAGACCACACCCATGGAGGAAGAGGGGAACTTGGGCACTGGTGGCTCTGCCACGGCGCCAAATACTGGCGGGGAGGGGACTTCTGCTTCACAGCCTGGTACTGGTGAGTCGCATGTCCTCTGTCTCTGCTTTTCCCTTATTCTTTTTCTTGGCTTCATTGCTCCCATTACTGCTCAGGCCCTCCTTCAGATATGGAGGACGTGGACATCGTTGTCGGCAATATTGCTGAGGAAGCCGCGGTGGAGGCCGACAGGATTGCCGCCGAGGAGGCCGCCAAGGATGCTGATGAGGCCGCCGCCGACGAGGCCGCCAAGGATGCTGCCGAGGGTGCCAGCGGTGGGCCTGCCGGGAAGGCCGGCAAGGCCACAGCCGAGGAAGAGGTGGTTGATGATCAGCCTTCTTCCTCCACAACCTCGGGCCCCGGCAGATATCTGAAGTGGGCTATGATCTTTTCGTCCATCTTCCAGGGGCGTTGATACGTCCAAAACGTATCTATAATTTATGCTTGCTACATGCCTCTTTTGTGTGATATTGCTATGATATTTATGCACTTCCATACACTTTTGATCATATTTGGACTAACCTATTAACTCAGTGCACCACAGTGCCAGTTCCTGTTATCTGTTGTTTTTCTATTTCAGGTTTTCCCCATATTAAAAGTGCTCCAAAAATTCCGGGAAAAATACAGGAAAAATCAGCGTACAGGAAGCTTCGAGAAGAACCAAAGCGGGGCCAGAGGGGAGCCAGGGGTGGCCCAGGAGGCCACCTGGCGCGACCCCACCCCTGGCCGCGCCAGGGGGGCGCCTGGGGCCCCGGCTCCGCCTCTGGTGACCCCCCTCCGCATATATATATTCCTCTCGTCCCGAAACCCTCGAGGACGGAACCCTTTTTCGCGATCTCGCCTCTGTTCCGCCGCCGCAGCGCTTCCAAGATAGGGAGCATCAGGAGAACTCTTCCCGGCACCCTGCCGGAGGGGAGAACCACCACCGGGAGCTTCTCCACCACCATGGACGCTTCCCGGATGAGTCGTGAGTAGTCCACCTTGGACCATGGGTTCATGATCAGTAGCTATGTGATGTTCTCCTCCCCTCTTTGCTCTTCATGGTTTAGACCTCGTGAGCTGCCCTACATGATCGAGGCACATATGTAATATTTCTGTTGTTGCTTAGTTGAGTTTGCTGGGATCTGATGGATTATGAGACTATGTTCAGATTGTGTTTGAGTAATATATTTGATTCACCTCTTTTATATTTATGTTCTTGAGTAATTCTAGCATGTTCTCCGTTGCTGTTTATTGCTTTGGCCAAGTAGTAGGTAGTAACTCCAAGAGGGAGCGTTATGCTTGGTTGTGGGTTCATGCCCCTTGATGACTAGCTTGAGTGACAGAAACATGAGTCTAGGGGATGTGCTGTTGCCACAAGGGAGAAAACAACGGTGCTTGTACTTGCGGGTGCAAGGATTGTTTACTTTACGCAAAGTTCTTTTAATGCAGTTGTCTGTTGCTTTGAGTTTACACTTTGGGTGGGATTCGCAACTTAATACCAGCGAGATGTTCTGGATAGATATCTCAAGGTGGATGATTAGTAGTAGATGCAGATGGATTTCAGTCTACTTGCCTTGGCGTACCGCCCATGCTTTTGAGCCTCTACCTTTCTTTGCAGCATAGTTAGCATTGGTTTGCGCACATAATCCTGTCAATTGCCCAGCTGTAATTTGTTTACGTCGCTTTGCTGTTTTATCGTCTTTTGGGAGAGAGACATCACTAGTGAACATCATGGGACCCCGGTCCATATTACCACCGCTGATCACACCCGCTATTTACTTCTTGTCTTTATTTCCTAGTTGCAGTCATAGCTGTCATTATTATCTCTTGTGTTTGATCCTTTGTAAACAACAAGGCCGGAGGGATTGACAACCTCTCTGTACTCATTGGGAGCAAAGTTATCTGTATCTGTGTGCAGGTCCTGTCAACCGCTAAGTTTCTGGCGCCGTTGACACCTACTTGTCGACCCTCGGAGTCTCACGGGATTCGATCCTTAGTATCTTTGCCAAGGGAAATTTGCCGCTACTCTACATCTCAACCTTCCACTTGGGGTAACCAACGAGGGGCGAGAAGCCATCAAGCAAAGTTTCTGGCGCCGTTGCCGGGGACTCCACTCTTCAAGATAGGGGAGTTGCACGCTATCTTTTATCTTTGCTTTTTTTAGTCTTGTTAGTTTACCTTTCAGTTTTTGCTTTAGTGTCCCTTACCAAAAATCACAAAAATAGTTATCTTGCTTGCTGCTGCTATGGGTTCCACCGAGAACACCAAGTTGTGTGACTTCACTAGTCATAACAACGATGACTTCATCTGCACGCCTATTGCTACACCTGCCACTTCAGCACCTTCTTATGAGATTAAACCTGCTTTACTGAACCTAGTTATGAAAGATCAATTATCTGGTGTTGGAGATGATGCTGCTTTGCACTTAAATAATTTTGTTGAGCTCTATGATATGCAAAAGTACACAGAAATAGATGGTGATATTGTTAAGCTTAAGCTTTTTCCTTTCTCCCTGAGAGGAGGAGCTAAAATCTGGTTTCAATCCTTGCCTAGGAATAGTATAGATTCTTGTGACAAGTGCAAGGATGCCTTTATTGGGAAGTACTATCCCCCCTGCTAAAATTATCCAACTAAGGAGTAACATAATGAATTTTAAACAATTGGATAATGAACATGTTGCCCAAGCTTGGGAACGCATGAAATCTCTTGTCAAGAACTGCCCTACTCATGGTTTGACTACTTGGATGGTTATCCAAACTTTTTATGCAGGCTTGAACTTTACCTCGCGGAACTTGTTAGATTCGGCCGCGGGAGGAACCTTTATGTCAACTACACTTGGTGCTGCCACGAAGCTTCTCGACGAGATGATGACCAATTATTCCCAATGGCACACCGAACGCGCTCCAACAGGTAGGAAGGTAAACTCTGTCGAGGAGATTTCCTCCCTAAATGAAAAAGTTGACTTGATCATGTCTCTACTTTCCAAGCAATCTTCTATTGATCCTCATGATGTTCCTTTAAATTCTTTGATTGCTCAAGATCAAGTAGATGTGAACTTTATCTCTAGAAACAATTTCAATAACAATGCTTATAGGAGTAATTTTGGTAGCAACCCTAGACCGTTCCCCTCTAATTCCTATGGGAACAACAATACTTATCCTAGCACCAAGAACTCCACCCCTAGAGATAGAGACATGCCTAGTTATGAGAAACTTCTAGAAATAGAGAAGGCCACTAAGAACTACATGCACACCCAACATGAACAAATCAAGACCTTTTCGAGGCAATTAGATGAGCATACTGTTATTTTGTAAGACATTGGTAGACAACTGGAGAGCATAAATATTGAGATTTCTAACCTCCAGACTAGGCTCACCATCACTAAGACCCAAGTTTCCAATATGTCCCACACACAAGCCACTTTGATAAACCAAATGGCAGCTAAACCTGAAGTGGTTGCACCCCTGAAGGAGGAAGAAGATAGAATTAAGAGCCTTCCTACCGACCACACTGTTGCTACTATCCAAGTTGTTGAGGATATCCAAACTCTTAGCACCCAATGCACTCCTAGTCCCATTGGACCTATTAATGGTGATGCTATGACATCAACCGTAAAAGAAGAAACTCCTATGACCATAGAAGCTACCAAACAAGTGAGCCTAAAGGACACCACTACCACTTTACTTGATAGTAGTGACCTTGATTTTGATAATTGCACCCTTTCTGAAGTTATTGATTTTCTTCACAAGATGTCTAAAGACCCCCACACAAGCACACTTAATCTTGCCTTCACAGAGCATATCACTAATGCTCTCATCAAAGCTAGGGAGGAGAAGCTTAGGGTAGAAGCCTCCATACCTAGAAAGCTAGAAGATGGCTGGGATCCTATGATTAAAATTAAGTTGAATAACTTCTCTTGCTATGCTTTATGTGATGTTGGAGCTAGTACCTCCGTTATGCCCAAAAGAATGCATGATATGCTTGAATTGAAAACATTTGATCCTTGTTCTTTTGGTGTTCGTCTTGTTGATTCTTCCATAAAGAAACCTTTGGGGAAGATCGACGATGTTCTTATCATTGTCAATGACAATTATGTTCCCGTTGATTTTACTATTATGGATATTGAATGTGAACCTTCATGTCCAATTAATTTGGGACGTCCTTTTCTTCACACCGTTGGTGCTATCATTGACATGAAAGAGGGGAATATAAAATTCCAATTCCCTCTCAAGAAAGGGATGGAACACTCCCCTAGAAAGAAGATTAAGTTGCCTTTTGAGTCCGTTACACGGGCTAGCTATTCTCTCACTCTTGATAAAACTTGATTTTCTCCTTTTGCATCATGCCTAGCTTAAAGGCATAAAAGAAAGCGCTTTTGGGAGGCAGCCCACAATGAATTAGGTTTTATTTTCCTTTGTTGTGTCTTGATGTTTGTTACTACAGTAGCATCATCATTGTATCTTTTCTTTTCAGCTTTGTGCCAAGTTTAGCCTCCGATTGCACGAAAGTTCAAAAGTTGTGACGTGCTGTCCAGGAAACAGATTCTGTCTTTGGACAGAAAAATTTGAATAAAATCACCAGTTCAGTTTTTTGATCTGAATTTTTTTGACAGCGTGCTCTATACAATTGGCTTTCGAGCGTCTGTTCTGAGTTTTTTTATTTGAGTTGCAGAAGTGCCCCGAAAAAAATTATTTACTACCTGCTGGTCTGTTTTTCACAGATTATGTCCTGTTTTGCCTTTTCTTCGTTTTGCAAACCTTGAGCTTGCTTTTTCTTTGCAAAAACCTTTTGGCAATCTTGAGAAACAGTAGCTCTTCAAGATTATCCTTATTTCCAGTAGGGAAAAAATTATTTTATTGTGGGTACTAACCTCGCTAATCAGATTATGATGAGTTATGTATGAAGGGAGTTTTCAAGTGTGCGAGGGAAGGTAATAAAAGAAGATTCAGGAGGGTCAACGCTCAAGCTTGGGGATGCCCCCGTGCACCCCCAAGAAATATTCAAGAAGACTCAAGCGTCTAAGCTTGGGGATGCCCCCATGCATCCCCTTCTCCATCAACAATTATCAGTTCGTCTTTCGTTCCACTATATTTTTATCACTTCATGCGTTATGTGCTATGCTTGGAGCGTCTTGCTCTTAGTTTCCTTTTTAGTTTTCTTTAGCTTTGCTTGCTGTTCATAACAAGTTAGAACCCAGCTTTCTTTGTGTGGGAGAGAAACACGCTCCACTTCAACCTAGAACACAACATAGGATTTTCATGCTTATCTTTGCTGTGTGTGTTCTTTGTCTTTCCATAGCTGCTGTCATGTTTAGCTCTTAGTTTTCATGCTTTTCTTTTTAAAGAGCTTTTGTTTAGTTGGTTGCTGAACTCTCTTGAGTTTTCATGTTTATCTTTTTAAGAGAGTTTGCCTGTTGCACTGAGTTGTGTGTCTTAACTTAAAGTAGGTAATTGAGGTTGCTATTTAATTTTAGTAGTAACTTGCAATAGTTTTGAGGTATTGCCATGAGTAATGTCTGAACTTTTGGTGTCAAGAGCTTTAGCCTATTAGTGATAGATGTCGTATTTTGGGCAATCCGTGTTTATTTTCGAAAACCTACAAATAGTTGAGAACTTTAGCTACTAAATGGATCACTAATCTTTGGAGGGATTGAATATTAGAGTACACTCACGTACCATGAGCCGAGGATGCGCAAGGATAACCAAACCCCCATACACTCCTCCTCGGGGTACTTGTCTCTTTGTGAACCTCCTAATTAGATTGAGAGTTACCGATAATAAGTGCATGAGTTCTTCGGACTAATGTGAGTATTCGAAAGTTGACACTTCCACCTAGCCATATTTTTCTAGCCTCTTCGGTACCGTGCATTGCCCTTTCTCACCTCGAGAGTTGGCGCATACTTCGCCGGTGCATCCAAATCCTTGGCACGATACGCTCTGTCATCATAAGCCTCATTATATCCTTCCTCAAAACAGCCACCATACCTACCTATCAAGGCATTTCCATAGCCTTTCCGAGATACATTGCCATGCAACATCCATCTTCTCATGACTTGATCTTCATGTCATACATGCTTTTTGCTTGATCAATGAGCCGCATGCTAGTTGGGCCTTGCCCTAATCATTGCTACATGACGAGCTAGTATCATTGCATATCCTGCTACACTGACAGAGGCATACATTTGCATACATCATGATAGTTTCATTTTCTTTATGTTGAGTACTTTTGTAAAGTGTGAAAGATCTTCTATACTTCTTGTAATTTGTAGAGTGTTGCCCCTAAAGTGAGGAAAAGATCCCAAAGAGGACAAAATCAAAAGATCCCAAAGAGGACAAATGAGAGTTAAATAGAAAGAGCCATTGAGGCCACACAAAAAATAGAAAAAAAAAGAGAAAAAAAAAGAGAAAAAGAAATAAAAAGAGAGAAGGGGGCACACTACTATTCCTTTTGAGAGATCCACACTCGTACTCCATCTTATACCTTGTACTCCATAGAGATTATCATTCATGCATATAGCTATGTGGGGACCTTCACACTATAGAACTTGGCTTGTATATTCCAATGATGAGCCTCCTCAAAAGAGCTCTAGGTCTTCTTGAGCAAGCAAGTTGGATGCACCCCCACTAGTTCCATTGGAGAGCTTACCTTAGCTCATATGTGCATCCGTTGCATGGCAATCCCTACTCCTCACATCATATCTATCATTTGGCTTTCTCTCGCCTATGATTGTCCTCATTGATGTGAGCCTTTCACACCTTTTTTTGTCTTCCCCCTTCATCATTTTTCTCTCTTTGCCATCCTAAGTGTCAACTTTCTTGCTTACGCTCATCCATTGCATGAGTGCTCAAAATATCGAAAGGGAGTGGATCATTTTGACTTGTACCTGGCTGCTGGTCTGGGGATGAGTCAAGATAAGATTCCAAAGAAGACCAAGTGTGAAACTTTAGTAGATTAAGTTCTCAACAATACAAAAACTATGTTTTACTCTCTCGTATATCCCTATCCCCTTTCTTGCACGCAAACACCATTTGGAGACATTCGAGTCACGGACAACGAGAGCTCTTGCACCTTTATGTTCTTATGTTGCTTGTTACAATGCTAATATAGACTCTTGCTTGTTATGACTTGAATTGAATTACATGCCTTGACTGCTTTACTTAAAAAGTTCTTATATGGTTGGTAGCATGTCACCACAGAAATTATGCTTGTTATCATTTACCTACTCGAGGACGAGCAGGAATTAAGCTTGGGGATGTTGATACGTCCAAAACGTATCTATAACTTCTGCTTGCTCCATGCCTCTCTTGTGTGCTATTGCTATGATATTTATGCACTTCCATACACTTTTGATCATATTTGGACTAACCTATTAACTCAGTGCACCACAGTGCCAGTTCCTGTTATCTGCTGTTTTTCTATTTCAGGTTTCCCCCATATTAAAAGTGCTCCAAAAATTCTGGGAAAAATACAGGAAAAATCAGCGTACATGAAGCTTCGAGAAGAACCAAAGCGGGGCCAGAGGGGAGCCAGGGGTGGCCCAGGCGGCCACCTGGCGCGGCCCCACCCCTGGCCACGCCAGGGGGCGCCTGGGGCCCCGGCTCCGCCTCTGGTGACACTACTACAAGACTTACCTTTGGTAACACATCCCTGTAGCACAAGAAAAATTGTGTTACTCAATGAAATTCCAGTAACACACCATTTGTGTCCACAAGTAATTTGTAACATATACTATGGGGAAAACAATAAGTGTTACAACGTTGTAACACATATTTCACTTGTGACGAAAGTGTTACACGGTTGTAACACGCGATGTCGAAGAGTGTTACCAGGTGGTAACACATATATGTAATGTGATGTTGTGTTACAAGATCGTAACACATAGGTGATGTGTGAAAATAAATGTTACAGATGCAATAATAAAGGGTTAACTCTTTTCCCTTGTTGCAATAATGACATGGGGCCCATCTTTCATGTGCGGGCTTCAGGTGACCTATGGTGTCTATCTTGAGGTTATCTTGCAAAGGGATTAGGCCCAAACTTTATATGAAGGTAATCCACTGGAGGGTGTTATCCTAATACTGGTTTCATCTTAAAAAATAAGAGACAAACTGGCTTGGTAATCATTTTTAAAGTTTTTCCTATTAAAAAACCATGTGGGTATATGAACAACAGAAAAATTAATTTGTTAGGCATGGCTTTGACAGTACGTAGACATGACAACTCATAAAATATGTTAATCAAAATTAACAGCAAAAAATGTTTATGTTTATACTTTTGCATGTGGTGTCTGGTCCATTAATATGCTGCCTTGTGCCACTTAATAAAATTGTGAAAAAAGAATTGAGAAGAGCTGGATTATCATATCTAACAAAAATGATTAGAATTCGTAGCTTCTTTGCATGTTGTTCCTTGCAGTCCATCACTTGATATTTACGTCTAAATGCAGCAGCCAGGCCTAGGTGTTTAGTATAAAAACTGGGATTTGTTGAGTACTTTTTATTTGTTGCAAATACTGTCACTGATAAAGCTAACCAAAAATCTCATTCAAAGAGACAAAAACTGATATTTCAGTTAATTAACCAACAAATCAGTTTGTTGTTTGGTTAATACTCTACTGTATAGATCACACTGTTTCAAGCATTCAACATTGTGTTTCAGATTTCAGACATTCACATTGTTTTGGGACAGATTCAGACTTCAACAACAAAACTGACAGATCCAGACTTCAACAACAAAACAGACAGCATGGCTGCACAAAGGAGGATATTTGGACATTGCACGAGTGACAAAAAACAACATAAAAGTATTATGATTTATGACAGTCACACATGTATATCAATTCTTAACTGTCAAGTAGAACATAACCAAAGTGCGAAATAAATTTCCAACCATGCACGCAGCGTCATAACCGACCAAAGTACCAAGCAAGAATATAAGAGTAGACCCAGCTCCGACCAAAACTCCCATTCCCTACCCCAAACTCCCTCCAACCAAACACGCTGTAAGCATGTAGGCACTCATGCTATTAGGTCGAGTTTATCAATCAGTCAGCGCAAAGCCACAAAGCAGAGAAGAATAGGATGTTCTGGAGTAACATAAAGCAGACAACCGACCATCCCTCCATTGCCTCCATGTAATGTAGTCTGAACCTGCATCATGCAGCCAAAAAATCCGAATGCTTGTAGATAAGTTTAAAGATGAACAAAGAAATTAATGTGTGTGCTGTAGTATGCGAATACATTTTATGATTATGAAATTAAGACAACAAAATCCTAAAAACTATCGATGTTCGATCTTATAGATGAATGAAAACAATTATCCATACACATTTGCTTGATCTTCTAGTTGAATTGCATTTTTCTTTCTGTAGGTCAAAAATACTAGGGGAGTAGTACTACTTATAGATGTTCGAGACGACAAAGGAAAAGGTTTGTTTACGTGGGATGACACTCCAGATAGAAAAAAGTATTAGCTAGCTTCTATTTGCCAACAGTGATTGCAGTACCTAACTACTTCCTCCGTCCGGAAATACTTGTCATCAAAATGAATAAAAAGGGATGTATCTAGATGTATTTTAGTTCTAGATACATCCCTTTTTGTGCATTTTGATGACAAGTATTTTCGGACGGAGGGAGTATCATGAAAGGGCAAGAGACATCCTCAGGACACCAACCTAAATTGTGCATGTACCTCATGTCATCAATTTTATTTCAGTAATCAAGGTCAATATTCCATGTGATTGTTTATGATTTTCAGACAAAACTTAACCAATACAGTTTATTTTACACAAGCACACAATACAGTAATTCAGGATTTAGATCAGAGGTTTTTGTAAGAATAAGCATTTATAATAGGAAAATATTTCACTCCAGCTGCCATAAACAAATTGACAATCAGAATCTTGTAAGAACTACATTTTCAGTGATCCAATCCAGAAATTACCCATTCTCAGTACCCCAGAACCGAATAGTATTTCATAACAAGGATGTTTTAACAACAGCTAGATCACCACTATCTCTGAAATTTCATCAAGCATGTGGTGTACAACGACCAACAATTGTGGCGCAAAGCGAGCTGTACCTGTATAGTGCCCGGCAGATGCGACGTAATCTGAGATGTCATCGTCGCGACCATGGCAAGCGTGCGCGGAGGAAGACGTGGGTGGCACGAGAAGCATATGCCCATGGCCGTTGAGTAGCCAGCACTGTACATGCAAATACAATACATACAAATATTGGAATTACCAGCTGAATAGCAAATTCAATTAGAATTTCATGTCGACATATCAGATTAAGAAACTTTATTTTTATCAAATCTAATGACCACAATGGCTAGAACCAAGAATAGTTGTAATTAAATAAAGTTTACAGATGCACATTGACAAATCGACACGAACGCAGTCAAACAAAGGGTTGAATCGGGAATCTCAACATCGTGCCGAGATCGTTGCTATCCATCTGGAGTCGGCTCCATCAGCGCTATAGAGTAGGGCTACAGAAAATATTGAGTCAGATCTCAGTTAGGAGAGAATCCGTTCAGCGAGCAGGTGAGGTGGAGCAGGCCGGGCAACGGCGGGATGGAGCAGAGTGGGAGGAGCTCCAGGTCGCCGTCTACATGGGATGTGGTGGCTCCTCCGCATCTGGGAAGGTTCCGCGCCGCCGCCTTGGATGGTGCAGCCGCCTTGGAGCAAGGTACTCGTGGCGGCGCATGGGCGAAGAGGAAGGGCAGTGCTCGCCTGGGAGGCGAGGGAGGGAGGAGGGGGCAGCGGGACACAAAGAGATCGGTGGGCGGCGGCGGCGGCGGCGGCAGCGGCAAGGAAGAGAGGGGCCGACGGGGTCGAGGTGGTCCTGGGAGAGGAGCGACGGCTTGGATGAGGTGGTAAGTTTTTGGTGCGGACGAGAAAAAGACGGCCGGCCGGCCAAAGCGCCAGATTGATCCACCCCCACACCGTTGGATTGGATCGACAGCAGCCGCCCGGTCATCCTTCTCCTCACACAGGTTGTCTCTCCCATGCCTAGATGGGTAGCGCCCTAGCTCGCCGCGCTACCTCCCTCCTTCCCCTCATCACGTAGCACCGCCTCGTCCCTCCTCTGATGTCCCAGCACAGAAATTGTCGTCACTGACAGCATCGTTGTCCACCCCAGTTTGATGGTTGCGCGCGCGCGCTCGTGGCCCTTGATGGCGACGGGCATCATAGTGTTGCAACACACATCGTTGTCGGACGTAGCATATGTCGTCAACAGTCGCATCATCGACATTGTCCTTGCTGGCTCGCGGTGCCGCCGTTGTCGCCTGT
>LR738710.1:412291197-412451696 GCA_902687465.1 Secale cereale
AAAAAAATATGTCACATTTTTTCTTCCTAACAAAGGCTCCAAGATATCCCCGCTCAATATTCCCTCCAATTTACTAACGAAAGGGTAATAAATAAATAGGATCTCGAGATCCCATCTACACAACGCCCAACTCGCCGCCCTCTACGCCCAGCATGCCCCCTCCACCGCCGCCGTCAACGCCGCCCACCATGCGCCCTCCGCGGCCACCCTTCATCGCCTACCCCGCTGTCCTTCAGCGCCCCGATTGAACTGTTGCTGCCTCGATTTGCGTCGGCGGCAACCAATGCGGCGACGACATCATCGGTCTTCGAATCCGGAAACTACATCCAAAAGGACTACCATCATCCTCAAGGCTGGTATTGATCTTAACGCCCAACCCATTGCTGATCTCCCTGATACGAAGTCCCGATCTGGAGCAAGCGGTAATCTTAGTACTAGTACTGGTTCATTCCTCTGTTGTTTTCACCGTAGTACTAGTTCACGGTTCCCATGGTTTCGGTCTAGTACAGTGGTATTATATTTATAATATATCAGTAGCTTCTAGCTAATTACTTTTCTTCTCTAAATATTCGTTAGGATTGCAGGCTAGTTGTTTGATGTTATACCCATATCCAAATCTGTTATTAAGATGTAAATTAGCCCACTAATTGAGAATAGTCTTTTTCATTCTGCTTGGGCACTACCTGCATAACATATGTGGTCTTCTTTTGCCAAAATAAATCCTAGTTCTATTTGATAATGAGATTCCAAATCTAAGTAGCAGATGTCATTCAAAAGTTTTGATTAGTCATGGGTAGTCAATTTTCGTTTTTGAAGCCACCATTGGGGTAGTAACTAATGGAGAACCACCTTACTATAGCTAGTTGTTTTAGGCTGGTTCATTGACACTAATTCAGTATCCAACTGTCTTCTTCTCTGAATTTGGTATTACGTAATTGTTCATAGCATGTGTACCAGGTAGTGAATATTGTTTCTTGGTATTGGTTGAATGAATATAGAGCTGAATAATAAAAGTGATCTCAATGTGTGTTCCACATCAGTGTTCGCTGCTGCAGTACAAGTAGATTCCTTGTACTTATATACTTGTTACTAAGAATTACACACGCACATGATTTTGGTAATATTGTACAAAAACAGGAGTAATATTGCTCATCTTTCTGTGTTACTATAGATGGCTGTGGAAAATTGGGAAATTGACCTGCAATATGATGATGAGAATGAACAACACAGGATTCATGGATATATAAGATATATCATATTTTGAGTTAGTCAGATTGATTGAAGAAGGTGGCTTCTTGGCAGCATAGGATTTCTTGTACTAAGGAAAAAAAATACCCGCGTGGCAGAGGCTAATGATACTAATGTGAGGAAAATGATATCCGAGCATAACAATGAGAAGAGGGTCGGGTCCAGCTGTATGTATTCAGGAAGAAGACCAACACTAATGTTGCTCCATCAGACCCACAAGATGACGCTGATGGACCAGTTACAAACTTAAGATGAGTATGATGTTGCTCCATCGACAATATGTCTGGTATGATATTAAATAAGAAAGATCAACAATGTATACTGACTTGCACTTATTTAACCAACCAAGCTCCATATATACTTATCCAGTTTTCCTTATTAATTCGAGAATACATTGCATTATAGATTTTTTTTTCTTGGTCATTTCATTAGTAGCCTCACTTTCCTTACTCGTTTGTCAATGTTTGTTTAAAAGGTCAGGTTGTATTAGTCATATGCCATTTAAGTGCTCATTATTGACATTGTTGACTCTTATTTGTTTGTATAATGGTGAAACAACGCATTTCTGCATTTTAAGTTTGATTTGCATGGAATGGACTCTACTGAAGTAAAATGATATTAGTACATGTAATGTTTATGGAATAAAATGCACTATGAACTTTACATTGCCAAAACACAAGGATTTTTTTCCCTATTATGTTTCCCCAAAGATGAGAAAGGTTGGGGAGAATATGGATGACAATTTGACAATACTACACAAAAAAAGTGCTCAAGACAAGCCTCTAGGCCCGGTGTCCTCTAAGCAGAGATGTAGTCCTTCAATGGAGGTAAAAGAAATGGTGTGTCCTACTGGATTCTTGTTCATACAGATGATTTGTGCCATTCTGTTAATTGATTCTAAAGTATTCGACATATTTTAGGTTGGCACAAGAGTGATTCTAAAGTCTTCAACATATCCAAACAGAAGGCATGTGCCATATGCCATTATTTTGGGTGCAAACCAAAAATTTGGTTGGTGGTGTTGAACCAGGCCGCCAATTTATATCAATGCAAATTGATGGACCTATTTGAGAATGTGAGCTATTTGTAAGGGACGGTAAGACTGTAGGGCAATTGGTGATGCTTTCATCTCTTGTTTAACAATTGCTTGGCCTTTGGCATGTGTATGTTAATATTTAAAGTCTTGAGCTCTTTTAAATTAAATCTAGTTTATACTTAATTACAATTGAATTGTTTCTTTCAGACCGAGAATTTTAATGCCTGAATTGATTTGGATGCTTGTGTTCATGATGGAATCAAGATGCAAATATGACATATTGAGCCAAGAAAGATCCAAGCGCGCATTCCAATGATCACGAAGGTTGTAGCGGAGTTGCAATTATAGGAAATCTTTTGTATAATACAGTTTACAACAATGGGTTGAGAAATGTATTTTGTTGCTAGAAAATGTATCTTCTATATGTTCACTGTTACAAATATTATGGAAACACATATCAGTATTTATATCCTTCTTGTCGTGCATCACGTTTTATATCCATATCTTTTTTAGTACACAATGTGTCATGCTTATCAATTTCACTATTGCAAGTATGCCACAAAAAATTATTGATGCAATAATAAAGTCTGACTAATTATGTTGTGTTAGCATTGTTAAAATGGTGTTACTACGTTCACCACTAGATATGTTACAATGCATAGAAAAAATGTTAATACTGTGTTACTACAATAACGAAAAGGTGTTACAAATTGTGTTGCTGAATTATCAAAATGTGTTACATAGGCCAATTGTAATCACTATCAATGATGAATAGTTGTGTTGCAGTTTTTAATCAAACGTGTTACTAAACATGTTGCTACACCTAGAATAATATGTTACAAAGTGTGTGACTATTGTTATAGAAATGTGTTACCAGGAGCTCCGGTAACACATATGGATGGTGTTACTACTGTACAGTTGTAACATCTGTAAATACATATAGGAACAATTCTTATGTGCTACAATAGGTACAACCTAGTAACACGGCATATAGGAACATATACGAAAGAGTGTTACTAAGAGCCGCGGTAACACATATTCTGACTTGTAGTATCACATTAGCGTGTTACAAGAACTCAATCCTGGCGTAGTGTGACCCCCCTTCGCATATATATTCCTCTCGTCCCGAAACCCTCGAGGACGGAACCCTTTTTCGCGATCTCGCCTCTGTTCCGCCGGCGCAGCGCTTCCAAGATCGGGAGCATCAGGAGAACTCTTCCCGGCACCCTGTCGGAGGGGAGAACCACCACCGGGAGCTTCTCCACCACCATGGACGCTTCCCGGATGAGTCGTGAGTAGTCCACCTTGGACCATGGGTCCATGATCAGTAGCTATGTGATGTTCTCCTCCCCTCTTTGCTCTTCATGGTTTAGACCTCGTGAGCTGCCCTACATGATCGAGGCACATATGTAATCTTTCTGCTGTTGCTTAGTTGAGTTTGCTGGGATCTGATGGATTATGAGACTATGTTCAGATTGTGTTTGAGTAATATATTTGATTCACCTCTTTTATATTTATGTTCTTGAGTAATTCTAGCATGTTCTCCATTGCTGTTTATTGCTTTGGCCAAGTAGTAGGTAGTAACTCCAAGAGGGAGCGTTATGCTTGATTGTGGGTTCATGCCCCCTGATGACTAGCTTGAGTGACAGAAACATGAGTCTAGGGTATGTGTTGTTGCCACAAGGGAGAAAACAACGGTGCTTGTACTTGCGGGTGCAAGGATTGTTTACTTTACGCAAAGTTCTTTTAATGCAGTTGTCTGTTGCTTTGAGTTTACCCTTTGGGTGGGATTCGCAACTTAATACCAGCGAGATGTTCTGGATAGATATCTCAAGGTGGATGATTAGTAGTAGATGCAGATGGATTTCGGTCTACTTGCCTTGGCGTACCGCCCATGCTTTTGAGCCTCTACCTTTCTTTGCAGCATAGTTAGCATTGGTTTGCGCACATAATCATGTCAATTGCCCAGCTGTAATTTGTTTACCTCGCTTTGCTGTTTTATCGTCTTTTGGGAGAGAGACATCACTAGTGAACATCATGGGACCCCGGTCCATATTACCACCGCTGATCACACCCGCTATTTACTTCCTGTCTTTATTTCCTAGTTGCAGTCATAGCTATCATTATTATCTCTTGTGTTTGATCCTTTGTAAACAACAAGGCCGGAGGGATTGACAACCTCTCTGTACCCGTTGGGAGCAAAGTTATCTGTATCTGTGTGTAGGTCCTGTCAACCGCTAAGTTTCTGGCGCCGTTGACACCTACTTGTCGACCCTCGGAGTCTCACGGGATTCGATCCTTGGTATCTTTGCCAAGGGAAATTTGCCGCTACGCTACATCTCAACCTTCCACTTGGGGTAACCAACGAGGGGCGAGAAGCCATCAGGCGTCAAGTTCCCGAGCGCCCGCCGGAGGGGAATTCTTCGACGGCGAGGTGCTCGCCACCACCGGGCTCGAGGTGGTTGATGAACCGGGTGTTGGTGGCGAGGGTTCTTCAGAGGGGCAGCTTTTTCGCGCTATGGGGGCCAATTTCCGAAAGCTCCAAGTTCTCTACCATGCCCGTCTGGACAAGGTTAAGTCCAGGACGGCAGCGGTGGACAAGGCGGAGGTGGACTTCAAGGCGCGTGTTGCTGAGACGCAGACTTGGTTTCACCAGGCTCGCGAGGAGCAGAGAGCCTTTCAGGAGGAATTGGCCAAGCGCGATGCAGAGCTCACCATGAAGATGGCTGACATCGAGAAAGCCCAGGAAGAGGCAGCGAACTTGGCTGCCGCGGCCGAGGCCGTCCGGAACCAGCATCAAGCCACCTTGGATTCCCAGGAAGAAGACCTCTCCGCGCGTGAGGCGAAGCTCGCTGCAACGCTCCGCGGCAAGGATGAGGAGCTCGATGCCCTTGTCGCGTGGCGGACTCGCGAGCTGGAGCAGAGGCACAAAGAGGCACTCGATGCCCAGGCTCTAGTCCATGCCGGCAAGGTGAAGGAGCTGGAGGTAGAGCGGGACGAGCTGAAGGAACAGGCCCTCAAGCTGTTCGACGAGAAGAACACGCTCAACTGCGCCTTGGTAGAGGCGCAAGGAGCGGTCATCAGCAGAGCTGGGGAGCTCTCCGAAGCGCAAAACTCCATCAGAGATCTCAAACTAAAGCTGGAGAATCTCGAGAAGATGTTGTCGAAGAGCTCGGCTCGGGAGGAGACCTTGACCAGGAGCCTCGAGGAGGAGAAGCAGCTGCGGGCGGACGAGGCCGCCTCCCACCAGGAATATGTGGCGGGCGAGAACAGATGGATCAGCCGGCTAGAGGACGTCGCCGGCAGGGTCATCTCGCAGTTGGCCCTCATGGGCATGCCAAATGTGAGGTATGCCCCTGAGTGGAGCGGGACCGCCAACGCCAAGCTGACCTAGTTCTTTGAGGGCGCCCTTGAAGCCTTGGCTGATCTTCACTCCAACAAAGCGGCCACGTTGGCCGGGGAGGCCCGGCGACTCTGCCGAGGGGTCATGACCAAGGTCCTCACCAAGATGGCGTACTAGAATCCCGATCTTGACTTCGAAGCCGCGATGGATAGCTTGCCAGAGGGTACTGACCTCACGGTGCTCAAGGAGCGCATCAAGCCCGTCACCAGCTGCATCGACAAAATCAAGATGGTGGAAGGCCAGCGCCGGGATTAGGCATCCCGTTCTTCTTCGCTGATGTGGGTTCATGACCAAGACAAGTTTTATCTTTAGTTAGAACTGCAGCAATGATGTGATGTAATATAACTTTGAAATATTTTTGGGATTATGCATGCTATTTCCCTGTTTGTTGCCTCTTTGTATGTCCACCCTACGCTCGCTGGGTAGGCTTGCCGGCGCGGAAACCCAAGGCGGCGTCATGGGGACGGGTCCCCATTGGCCTGCCGGGTGAGCGTGCTACCGGGTGAGCCACCTTACCGCCCTTAACGCAGCCGCTCGAACTATCGAGTTTGACTCGAGTCGGAGTCGAGAGCCTTGCCAATTGCGGAAGGCTACCCTACCATTTCCAACGCAGCCGTTTGAACTATTGAGCGGACTCGGAACAGAGCAAAGGCATTGCCGATGGGAAGGGCCCCATTCGCGTACAGGTTTCTTTTTGTACAAAGAACGACAGCTCCGAGGATAATAACTTTATATAATAGAATGGAAATATCCGGGGTTCAACGTAACTTAGCTCCTGTTTGTAGCCGTTCGAGTGCTGATCTTCTGGCCTCCTTCCTTCTCACAGAGCCGCGAAGACGAAGGAGTGCTGGGCCAACTGCTAGAGCCGATTCTCACCACTGCGCGCCCCCTACCTGGCGCGCCAAAGATGTCGGTGTATTGGGAACGACACTTATGGGATCACAAGAATCCCTACTACGGTTGCGGGGCGTGGGGTTGAGAGAAGAGCGGATCCAACAGATAGCACACGGTTCGTTTATCCAGGTTCGGGCCGCGAGGATGCGTAAAACCCTACTCCTGCTTTGGTGGATTGTATATCTGTGTTCTCCAGCTAGCTATGGGGCGTGAGGAGCTCCAAAAAGCCGAATCCTTCTCCTGGTCGCCTCGGGCCTCCTTTTATAGGGAAAAGGGGTTGCCACAGTGGCACACGGGAGGTGGAAAGGGTACAGTGATGTGATGTTATCCCTCGCATTACATGACAAGGCGCATTTAATGCGTCTTGCTTAGGTGTCCTTGCTTTATCGGGGACGGGGGAGATATCCGTCTTGTCCGTCGCCGCTCCTTCTTGTGTCGACACGCGCCCTGGCCAGCGATGCCTGAGATGCCATGTAGGTAGGCAGGCAGCTGAGGTGGCGCTATGGTGGGTCTTCACAAAGGTCTGCATGCCGCCACGCAGGTGCCTTCCCAGTTGGTTGGGTCGGCAGCTGCATAAGGCGATGGGAGTTTAGTTGGCGTGGGCCTGATGGTGGCCCCGCGAATGTCCTCGGCAAGGGCCTTGCCGGGGCCCCGGCACGGGTATTTCCGCGGCGCCTGCTGCCATCCCCGGCAAGGTGCTTGCCGAAGGTCTTGTGGTCTTCCTTGGTTGAGGTCGCACCAAGGGTCGTCGTCTTCTTAGTGAGTATCTGATCTTGAATGTCTTCACAAAGATCTGCATGCCACCACGGGGATGCCTCCTGAATCCTTGCCCCATGGGGGCAGTGGACTCAAGGGTGATCCGCTCCGTAGGCGTGGGGAGAGTTGCCGCGGCAAGGGTCTTGCCGGGGAGTTGCCGCGGCAAGGGTCTTGCCGGGGCTACTGAAACTGGCTCCTGGCAAGGATCTTGTCGGGGATCCTGCTTCGTCCCTTTGCTCTTCGTGGTCTTGGCTTTGGGCTTCAGTCTTACCCTAGCTTACCTCCCTGGCCTCGCTTGGTGCGGCGGTGCCCGTGGCTCAGACTGCCCATGCACAGTCATAGGGGTACAAAAAGTGTACCCCCCCCCCTTTTTGTACACCGACAACCTTGTGTGATATCAAACGTCACAACGTAATTGGGTGATTATAAAGATGCTCTACAGGTGTCTCCGAAGGTGTTCGTGGTGTTAGCATAGATCAAGAATAGGATTTGTCACTCCGAGTGTCGGAGAGGTATCTCTGGGCCCTCTCGGTAATACACATCATAATAAGCCTTGCAAGCAAATGACTAATGAGTTAGTCACGAGATGATGCATTACGGAACGAGTAAAGAGACTTGCCGGTAACGGATTGAACTTGGTATTGAGATACCGACGATCGAATCTCGGGCAAGTAACATACCGATGACAAAGGGAATGATGTATGTTGTTATGCGGTTTGAACGATAAAGATCTTCGTAGAATATGTAGGAGCCAATATGAGCATCCAGGCTCCACTATTGGTGATTGGCCGGAGATGAGTCTTGGTCATGTCTACATAGCTCTCGAACTCGTAGGGTCCGCACACTTAACGTTTGATGACGGTCAGTATTATGAGTTTATGAGTTTTGATGTACCGAAGGTAGTTCGGAGTCCCGGATGAGATCACGGACATGACGAGGAGTCTCGGAATGTCCGAGACATAAAGAATAATATATTGGACGACTATATTCGGACACCGGAAGTGTTTCGGGAGTTATTGGGTAAAACCGGAATGCCGGAGGGGGTTACCGGAACCCCCCCCCCCCCCGAGGGAGTATGGGCCATAGTGGGCCATTGAGGGAAAGAGAGGGGCAGCCCATAGGGATGGCCGCACCCCCCTAGGGTTCCTAGTTGGACTAGGAAAAGCGGGGAGGCGCCCCCTCTCCTTTCCTTCTCCTCTCCCCTTTCCTTTCCTACTCCTAGTACGAATAGGAAAAGGGGGTTCCTATTCCTACTAGGATTAGGAATCCTACTCCCTGGCGCACCTATAGGGGCCGATCGGCCCTCCCCCTTGCTCCTTTATATACGGGGGCAGGGGGCACCTAAGAACACACAAGAAACATTGTTCTAGCCGTGTGCGGTGCCCCCCTCCATAGAAACACACCTCGGTCATACCGTTGTCGTGCTTAGGCGAAGCCCTGCGCCGGTAGCTTCATCATCTCCGTCACCACACCGTCGTGCTGACAAAACTCTCCCTGAAGCTCAACTGGATCAAGAGCTCGTGGGACGTCATCGAGCTGAACGTGTGCTGAACGCGGAGGTGCCGTATGTTCGGTGCTTGATAGGTTGGATCGCGAAGACGTTCGACTACATCAACCGCGTCACTAGACGCTTCCGTTTTTGGACTACGAGGGTACGTAGACACACTCTCCCCTCTCGTTGCTATGCATTTAGTAGATAGATCTTGTGTGATCATCGGAATTTTTTTTGAAATACTACGTTACCAACAGGTATACCTTCTATCACAAATCCGAGGGGGAGATATTTGTTGCCAAAAATTGGTCCTTTATAGAGAAGGAGTTTCTCTCGAAAGATGTGAGTGGGAGGAAAGTAGAACTTGATGAGGTAATTGTATCTTCTCTGATGCAGAGCATCCCAAGGTCATCCCCATGGACCATCCATCGCCTCACCAAGTGCCCCAAGGACCAATGACACGTGCTCGTGCTAGAGCACTTGAAACCGAGGTTAACTCTCTCCTTGTTGAATTCCCATTTGACCACCTTGAGACATGGCTACTACCTCAAATGGAGACACTTTGTATGCTTAGGTGCCAAGGAGAAGTTATGGTGCAAGATGGACGCCAAGAGCGTGAACATGAAGTTTCCCAGCACAGAGATAGCGGTACTACCGGTCCACTACCTCCCAACTACCGGTCGGTCGGTACTACCGGTCCACTGCCGGTCAACTACCAGTCAAGCTTCTATGATCGACCGGTGCAAGGCCGGTGCAAGGCCGGAATATCCCTTAAATCCGCAAGTACCGGTACTACCGGCCCCAGGACCGGTACTACCGCCCTGCAAGCGCGCAGTTGAAGGGGTTTCACCCCATGTATCCTCCCAACTTACCCCTAGACTATAAGTACTCTTTCCCTTCCATATTTTAGGGTCAGCTTTGTGATAGCTCATCATAGACCTTAGTGGTTCCTCTCCTACGAGACCGCGGCCTCCTCGGAGAAGATCCACCGGATTCAAGACCTCCTTCATGGAGAAGAACATCAAGACCTCCTCACGGAGATGACTACCGCTACTTGTATCGTCCTTAGTTGATCGTGTATCGTGTATCGCACTTTGTGTACCCGGATCTAGCATTTGTGTGACCCTCTTGTTGATTTGAGTGTTTTCTTCTTGTCCCTCTTGTGTTTTCCCTCGTGCCTCACGTGTTCATCCTTGGGGTCCCTCCTTTTCGTGAAATATCGGCCACCTAGGGTTCCGCCCTACATCATTATGGTATCATGAGCATAGGTTGATCACGAATTTGGAGCCCCACACTTTGTTTTCTAGCTTGTTTTTGTTGTGTTTTTCCCAATTTCAAAAATTCCCCACAAAAATAGCCCAATTTTTTTTTTGTGATCTGTTGATTTGACGAGATTTTGTTGAATTTGTTCCATGGATTTGCTGTGCCACGAGTGGATCTAGCTTCCCCACAAGTTTCCCCACCTTCCATCCATGAAATCCGTCAAATTTTGCCCCCGAAATCATCCATTTCCGCCCCAAAGTTCATCCCGATCCAGTTCTGAGAATTTTCCCAACACCAGCAGTACTACCGGCCTCCCTAGCAGTACTTCCATTGAGCACCACAAGCGGAACTACCGGCCTCCCAAGCGGTACTACCGGACCTCCCAGTTTCAGCCTTCCGAGTTTCACCGTTTTGACCATAACTTTCACTCCCGAACTCCGATTTGAGTGTTCTTTGGCTCGTTGAAAAGCTACCGAAGTGCCCGACCTGATAATCTTGGTTTTACCACCATTTCACTCCATTTAATTTGGCAAGTTTGCTTAGGCCCTCCACCATATCAACCACCACCACTTCCACAACCACCATCGTTTCACCGCTTTCATTTTGACAATTTTGTCTCACTTTGCCTTGGATACTTGAGTTGTGGTTTCGCTGTTTCCTTGGATGTTTCGGCTACCTTGGAACGGAACGACATCGACAACACCACCGCTCACCCTCGACAAGGACGGTAACATCGACGACACCTTGTTCATTCTACCTTGCAATTGCATTGTCACCCTATGGACCATCTTTGCGTAGCTTTCCCATTGAGACTAGCCATTTGAATATTGCCGGGCCACGACACTTGTGCACATTAGTGATAGTTATAGATATTGCATAATACATCATCATATCTCCGTGTGACACAAGAGTGTCCCGCATACACAATAGCTACCTTCATCCGAGAAGCATGCATAAGTGGCCAAAGAAAGAGCTCACAAGCTTTTAAGCAACAAGAGCCATCAAAAGCTTATAAGCAAAAGGAAAATAGCATCCTACGCCTTGCATCAAAAGAGATCATATGAGATAGCAATACATCATCTTGTGCTCAAGCATCGGCACATCATACACTCATAGTATACTTGTGATAGAAAGTCGTTACGTTTTGCCTCTTATAAGTTGTGCACAAGTGTGTATCCGCCTATTACGCAATCGGCTAGCGTCTCTCTAGTGTTGTGCAACACGAGCATTTTCCGTGGATTCCACATTTTCGCTCACCCTTGGTTTCACAACCACATTTATCTATTCGTGCGTGTGTTCCGTGTGCTACTTCTTGCTTGTGATCTACTTGTTGCATGAGCTAATTGTGAACCATTTTCAACATCATTGAGTCACTTTGACAATTGCATTGAATTTGTGCCACCATCCTAACCAAGCTCCTCTCAAAGCTTTACTTGTGTAGGTGTGAGAATTGACAAGAAGTGGTATCAATAGTGCTATTTTCGGGTTACATTATTGAGTGATCATTGATCCACTTTCAACTTCAGTCAAGGTACAATTGGTATTGTCTTCTCCCTTCTCCAACTCACAAACTTGCTTGTGATGATGGATAGTCCAAGTACATCTTCGAACCCGCTCTTCGACGATCCTCAAGAATCGAACAACTATGTCACCAAACTACATCTCTTCGGTGTCCAACGAGCGCTCCATCAAGAAAGTGAAGCTATGCGAGAGCACATTGAGCAAGTCGCCGCCGAGGCGCGCCAATTTGAAGCAAGAACAAGAGAGCAATTCGACATCATCAACACCAACATGTCTACTCAATTCGATGAGCTACGGACTTTGATAGTCAACCGATGTTCTTCTTCCACATCTTCTCAAAGACGAAGCCGCTCAAGTCGACATACCGACTCCACGGATGGCTCAAGTACCCCTACATCAAACACTCTTCGTCAAGCCGCATGTCAAGTTCGACATGACAACCGGAATCCACTTCATGAAAAGAGTTCACAAGAGCTATTTGAAGAGCAATAGAGTCGACATCGTCAAAACCAAGCTACACTTGACCAAGCGCAAGAACGGCAACGACTACGCCAACAACAACAAGAGCGAGCACGTCAATACCAAGAAGAACAAGATGTCAAGGCTAACCGTCAAGCACAACAACGCCGAGAAGCTCAAGCTCTTGAGGCGCAACGAGCATTACGTGATTCACATCGCAAGGTGGCAACTCGTAATCGACATACTCGTCAAGAAGAGGATTTCCTTCGTGATGAGATGCAAGAGAGGCGCCATCAAGCACGAATGCAAGAAGAAGTTCCTCCTCAAGCACGACAAGAGCATCAACCTCACCAAGAACCACAAGCTCGGCAAGTACACAATGACAATGGACATCTACTCCGCCAAGAGCAACATGAGATTGACAATCATCCACATCAAGAACGCCCTCTCAATAGGCAAGCAAACAATGAAGAGCATCGCTACGGCAAGCTTAAGTTTACCATGACAAAGTTCTCCGGAAGCATTGATCCCGAAGGCTACCTCTCGTGGGCATTGAAGGTTGACAAGATCTTTCACCTTCACAACTTCGATGAAGAGAAGAAGATTGCAATGGCCTCTCTTGAGTTCCAAGACTATGTTCTCATTTGGTGGGAGCAAATCATAGAGAGAAGAGAAGCAAAAGGCGAACCTCCTATCACTACTTGGGCTCAAATGAAGGAAGTCATGAGAGCACGCTTCGTGTCAACACACTACAATTGTGACTTGTTCAAGAAGCTACAACTCCTCAAGCAAGGTACCAAGTCCGTTGAAGAGTACTACAAGGAGATGGAGATTGCCATGATAAGAGCCAACATCACGGAAGATGAAGAGCAAACGATGGCGAGATTATTGAATGGACTCAACTATCCTATCAAGAAGATTGCGGACTTTCAACCCTACACAACTCTCCTTGAGCTAGTACACCAAGCAACCAAAGTGGAGCGACAAGTTCAAGAGGACTACAAGTGCTCCAAGTTCACCTCCAAGAACTTCGGCTCCTACAACCAAGCTTCAACGACTTCGGCTCCTCCTACTTCTACCAAGCCATCTACAAACTTCGGTGACAAGTCAAGCTACAAGAATGCGACTACATCAAGTCGTCCACCTACTACGAGCAACTTCAAGCCAAGAGCTTCATCATCTACAACTACAACCGAGGATAACTCCAAGACGAGTTCCATCAAATGTTTCAAGTGCCAAGGGCGAGGCCACAAGTCATTTGAGTGCAAGACCATTCGTACCATGATCATCAATGATGACGGATCTTATGACTCAATGAGCGACGATGAGATGGAAGCCCTTGAACATGTAGCTATGCATCGCCAAGTGAACGAAGAAGAAGACCATCAAGTGTTTTGCGACAATGACTCAAGTCCCAATCTTGTTGTCTCCAAGGTCTTGACACTCCAACACCAACAAGATGACGACCAACGATGTCATATCTTCCATACCAAGGCCGGCATCAATGGACGCTCCGTCAAGGTTATCATCGACGGAGGAAGCTGTCATAACTTGGCAAGCGAAGAGCTATGCGACAAGCTGTAAGTGCATCTAGTGCTACCCCTAGTTGGTTTTGGAGTATTGACGACAAACCTAGTTGAGGGACTAATGTGTTTGTGAGAATTGCAGGATAACACAGGTAGTAGTCCCTCATTGATTCGGTTTACCTACCGGAGATGACCCCTAAAAATGTACGAAGACATTGACAATAGTGGTGGTACATGAAGATAATCCTATTGAAGACTATGACAAGAGAAGACATTGTGTGAATACTATGAGCGCGGAGACTTAGATGTTTCGTTGTTTCCTTTTCTTCTTTGTTGAGTCATAGGAACCACCGTACTGTTAAGTGGGGTCCAAGTGAACTAAGTCAGAGTGACTGAAGTGATGCTCAACCAGATCCTATGTCTTCGAGCGAAGACAATGAGAGCAAATCTTATCCAGAGCTGGATGAGTCAGCTTTGCTTGTAGCCTAAGTAAAGTTGCCGTGTGAGTGTTTGAAATCTGACCGTTGGAACATGTGTCAGTTCCTTAGTGACCCAGGGTCACTTCGGACAAATCAGGTCGGGTTGCCCTGTGGCTATAAATAGCCCACCCCCTACACCATAAATTGGTGGCTGCTCAGAGTTATTGCACGGCTTTTGTCGTTTGAGAGCAACCCACCTCCGAAGCATTTGAGAGAGAAATCCTTGCAAGGACAAAGCCAAATCACCCACAGCCAAAGAGTGTGTGTGACTTGAAGACTTATTACACTTGAGGACTGTGTGACTTGAGGACTGTGTTTCCTCCAGCCGGTTAGGCGTCGCGTTCTGAGCATCCAAGAGTCATTGTGGATCGCCGGGGAACGAAGTTTGTGAAGGTTTGGAGTCTACCTTGAAGACTTACGGCGAGGATTAGGTGTCCTTAGCTCAAGGGGAATAAGGTGAAGACGCGTTCTTCTGAGTTAAATCTCAGCCTCCCTAACCAGACGTACAGTTGTCACAGCAACTGGAACTGGTCTAACAAATCACTGTCTTCCCGAGCTACTGGTTCTATCCTCTCCTGATGCAGAGCATCCCGAGGTCATCCCCATGGACCCTCCTTCACCTCGTCAAGTGCCTCAAGGACCAATGACACGTGCTCGTGCTAGAGCTCTCGAGACCGAGGTGACATCACTCCTGGCCCTACTTCCATACGAATCTTGCGAGACATGGTTGCTACCTCAGACGGATGTGTTTTGTGTGCTCAGGTGTGAAGAAGACCACATTGAAGATGTGCGTGAAGATGGACAAGTCCCCAAGTTCACGGACGAGGCTTTGCATCGTGAAGGGCTGAAGAAGGCTCCAGGCCCCGGACATCCGGCCCCTGGACTAACATGCACAGAAAGCCACCAGCAGCAGAGGCTACAGGGCCCGGACATCCGGCCAGGCCTCGGACATCCGGCCTCAGGCCCGGAAATCCGGTGCCACTCTACAGAGGGCACCCGAGACTCAACCCCTCCAGCCCGGACATCCGGCCCCTCACCCCGGACATCCAGTGCCCCGCGAAGCCCCGGACATCTGGCCCGTCGCCCGGACGTCCGGCCCCTGAATGCCTGCGCGCATCCTTTGGGCCGAGGCCCGTGTAACCCTTCACTCCGTACACTATGTATACTCCTTTCCCCACATTGTTTTGGGTCAGCTTTTGGATAGCTCATCATAGACCTTTGTGGATTCTCTCCTACGAGACCGCGCGCCTCTTCGGAGAAGATCCACCTCGGATTCAAGACCTCAACATCGGGGAAGATCCTAAGGGATATCCAAGACCTCCTCCGGGAGAAGACTACCTTTGTACCACCGTGATTTGACTACGGATCGTGTATCTCGATGTGTATCGTGGATCTAGCACTTGTGTGATCATATTTGTGTTGATTTGAGTGTTTCCCCTCGTGTTTTCCTCCGTTTCCTCCTTGTGTTCTCCGTGTTCGTCGTGGGATAATCTCCAATCATGAAAGATCTGCTGATTAGGGGTCCACCCTACATCATATTATGGTATCATGAGCATAGGTTGATCACGAATTTGGAGCCCCACACCCTGTTTTCCAGCTTGTTTTTGTTGTGTTCTTCCCAATTTCGAAAATTCCCCACAAAAAGAGCCCCAAAAGAATTTTGTGATCTGTTGATTTGGCAAGATTTTGTTGAATTTGTTCCATGGATTTGTTGTGCCACGAGTGGATCTAGCTTTTCCTCCACTTTTCCCCATTTTTTCACCGCAAAATCCGGCGAATTTTGGCCCCAATGTCACCGTGTGCAAGGAGTTCTTCGCGGCCTCGGGCACCCCGGACATCCGGCCCGTGCCCCGGACATCCGGCCCCTGGCCCGGACATCCGGCCTCCCGCAGCCACAATTCCCCCACTCCACCCCACCTTGCATTCCCATCGCCATTTTCGTTCGGTATCCCACCCAACCTTCCGCATACCACCACCACTTCCGCAACCACCATCGCTTAACCGCTACGAGTTTGAAAAGTTTGTCTCCCTTTGCCTTGGATACTTGAGTTGTGGTTTCACCGTTTCCTTGGATGTTTAGGCTACCTTGGAACGGCAAGACTTCGACAACACCATCGCTCCACTTCGGCAAGGACGGTAACATCGACGACACTTTGTTCATTCTACCTTGCAATTGCATTGTCACCCTATGAACCATCTTTGCGTAGATTTCCCATTGAGACTAGCCATTTGAGTATTGCCGGGCCACGACACTTGTGCACATTAGTGATAGTCATAGATACTTCATACCATATCATCATATCTCCGTGTGACACAAGAGTGTCCCGCATACACAATAGCTACCTTGATCCGAGAAGCATGCATAAGTGCCCAAAGAAAGAGCTCACAAGCTTTTAAGCAAAGAGCCAACCAAAGCAAAAGGACAATAGCATCATTCGCCTTGCATCAAAAGGGATCATATGAGATAGCAATACATCATCTTGTGCTCAAGCATCGGCACATCATACACTCATAGCATACTTGTGATAGATAGTCGTTACGTTTTGCCTCTTATAGGTCGTGCATAAGTGCGTATCCGCCTATTAAGCAATCGGTTAGCGTCTCTCTAGTGTTGTGCAACACGAGCATTTTCCGTGGTTTCCACATTTTCGCTCACCCTTGGTTGCACAACCACATTTATCTATCCGTGCGTGTGTTCCGTGTGCTACTTTGCTAGTGATCTACTTGTTGCATGAGCAAATTGTGAACCATTTTCAACATCATTGAGTCACTTTGACGATTGCATTGAATTTATGCCACCATCCTAACCAAGCTCCTCTCGAAGCTTTACTTGTGTAGGTGTGAGAATCGACACGAAGTGGTACCAATAGTGCTATTTCCGGGTTACATTATCGAGTGATCATTGATCCATTTTCAACTTCGGGTAAGGTACTTTTGGTATTGTCTTCTCCTTTCTCCCACTCACATACTTGCTTGTGATGATGGATAGGCCAAGTACATCTTCCAACCCGATCTTCGACGATCCTCAAGAAGCGAACAACTACGTCACCAAACTACATCTCTTCGGTGTCCAACGAGCTCTACATCAAGAGAGTGAAGCTATGCGCGAGTACATTGGTCAAGTCGCCGAGGACGCGCGACAATCTGAAGCAAGAACAAAAGAACAATTCGACATCATCAACACCAACATGTCTACTCAATTCAACGAGCTCCGGACATTGATAGTCAACCGACGTTCTTCTTCAACATCATCTCAAAGACGAAGCCGCTCAAGTCGACATTCCGACTCCAGGCAAGACTCAAGTACACCTGCGTCTAAAACTCTTCGTCAAGCCGCACGTCAAGTTCGACATGACAACCGGCAGCCTCTTCATGACAAGAGTTCACAAGAGCTATTCGACGAGCAAGAAAGTCGACGTCGTCAAAACCAAGCTACCCTTGAGCAAGCACAAGAACGGCAACGACTACACCAACAACAACAAGAGCGAGCACGTCAACACCAAGAAGAACTGATAGAGGCAAAGGTCTCCCGTCTTTCGATGAGATAGTGGCTATCGTTTGGATGAAGTCGACTTTGACGATCCGACTACGAACGTGCGTGGATGTCGCGCCTTAGCAATCGCTAAACCAACTCCGAGAGGTTATCGACCACGCCGGAGCACGATCAACCTGACCACGAAGGTCTGTTTCCTGCAGGCAAACGAAGAACAAGCAAGAAACTAAGATTGCAATCTGGATATTGCGAATATAAGAGGAAAGATTTATTGATCAAGGTGGGGTTCTGTGACGCCTTTGTCTGGTCGTTGAACACAAACGAAGTACGCGAAGTTGCAGCTATGGCGAACTTTTAATCTAAACAAAACCCAAAGTCTAAACGACGCCCTAAGGGCTGTATATATGAGGGAAAGAGGGGGGAATTTCGTGGCCCTTGGTGGAGGGGTCCGAAACCAACCCTAACTCTTGTTTCCCCACACATACGGACTCTAAAAACAGCCTATACTCAAGTATTTCGAAATTACATGGGCCTGGCCCAATAATAAGGTGACGCAGCACCTATAATAGCCTCTGGACGAAATTTATGAAGTGACATCTTGTATATTTCGTCCAAGGCTTCTCACACTCATTATAGTGGCTTCAAAGTCCTGAAATCATCAATTGAAACTCCATTCTTGTTCCCCTTGCGCATGCCATCATCTCCATGCTTGATCTTGCTCCAATGTTCATCCTTCTTGTCCAAGCTAGGCCCTTCATTTGTAAGCAAGACAAATGTATCCAATTTAGGCAGCATCATATTCTCATGAACATTAGATTCATTACCAAGAAACGAAAGTACCTGGTAATTTAATTGGCGTGGGCGAGCTCTAGTAATTGGTCCTGTATATGTGTCAGTTGGAGCTGTGGGTGTAACCTTGTTAGTGATGTCCTCATCATCCTCCCCTTCTTGAATTGAAGTCGTCCTCGACGGAAGCTCATCTTCCTCACCCAAGTAAGGCTTCAAATCTGCAATGTTAAATGTGGGACTAACCCCAAAATCTGCAGGAAGCTCAAGTTTATATGCATTATCATTTATTTTCTCTAACACCTTGAAAGGACCATCAGCACGTGGCATTAGCTTTGACTTGCGCAAATGTAACCAAACAAGATCTCCAGGTGCAAAGACAACACATTTTCTACCCTTATCTCCAACAAGTTTATATTTAGCATTCATGCACTCAATATTTTCCTTAGTTAACTCATGCATTTTTAAGATCAATTCAGCACGTTGTTTAGCATCAAAATTAACCTTCTCCGAAGATGGAAGAGGCAACAAATCAATAGGTGCACGAGGTAGGAAACCATAGACAATTTCAAAAGGGCACATCTTAGTAGTAGAATGCAACGAACGATTATAAGCAAATTCAATATGAGGCAAGCATTCTTCCCACATTTTCTTATTATTCTTCAAAACAGCCCTAAGCATAGTAGACAAAGTTCTGTTGACTACTTCAGTTTGTCCATCAGTTTGGGGGTGACAAGTAGTACTAAAAAGAAGTTTAGTCCCCAACTTAGCCCATAAACATCTCCAAAAGTGGCTAAGAAATTTAGTATCACGATCTGAAACAATAGTATTTGGCACACCATGCAAGCGAATAATTTCACGAAAGAACAAATCAGCAACATTAGCAGCATCATCGCTTTTATGACATGGTATAAAGTGTGCCATCTTCGAGAACCTATCCACGACAACAAATATGATATCCCTCCCCTTCTTTGTTCGAGGTAAACCCAAAACAAAGTCCATAGATATATCTTCCCAAGGAACACTAGGGACAGGCAAAGGCATATATAAACCATGAGGATTGAGTCGTGACTTAGCTTTTTGACATGTAGTGCAGCGAGCAACAAAACGCTCAACATCCCGTCGCATCTTTGGCCAAAAGAAATGTGTAGCAAGTACGTCCTCCGTCTTCTTCACGCCAAAGTGTCCCATTAATCCTCCTCCATGCGCCTCCTGCAACAACAAAAGACGAACAGAGCTAGCTGGAATGCATAGCTTGTTAGCTCGAAACACAAATCCATCACTAACGACGAACTTGTTCCATGTTCTCCCTTCTTTACAATTATGCAAAACATCTTTAAATTCAGCATCATGCACATATTGATCTTTGATGGTCTCCAAACCAAATATTTTAAAGTCAAGTTGTGAAAGCATAGTATAACGACGAGACAATGCATCAGCAATAACATTTTCTTTTCCCTTCTTGTGTTTAATAACATAAGGGAAAGTCTCTATGAATTCAACCCATTTAGCATGTCTACGGTTCAGTTTTGCTTGACTTTTAATGTGCTTTAAAGATTCATGATCAGAATGTATAACAAATTCTTTGGGCCATAAATAATGTTGCCATGTCTCCAAAGTCCGAACAAGAGCATATAATTCCTTATCATAAGTAGAATAATTCAGACTAGGCCCACTCAATTTTTCAGAAAAATATGCAACAGGTTTACCATCTTGTAATAACACACCTCCTAACCCAATTCCACTAGCATAAACATTCAAGCTCAAAAGTCTTATTAAAATCAGGAAGTTGGAGTAAAGGAGCATGTGTCAACTTATCTTTCAATACCGTGAATGCTTCTTCCTGTGCAGTACCCCAAACAAAAGGCACATTCTTCTTTGTAAGCTCATTGAGAGGTGCAGCAATGGTGCTGAAATCTCTCACAAAACGCCGATAGAATCCAGCGAGGCCAAGGAAACTCCTCACGTGTGTGACCGTTTTGGGCTGCGGCCAACTCTCAATAGCTTCAATCTTGGCTTTATCAACCTCAATTCCCTGTGGAGTAACAACATAGCCAAGAAAAGAGACTCGGTCGGTGCAAAAGGTGCACTTTCCAAGGTTACCAAATAAACGTGCATCACGTAGAGCAATAAAAACAGCACGTAAATGTTCCAAATGTTCCTCCAAAGATCTGCTAAAAATCAATATATCATCAAAGTATACTACCACAAATCGTCCAATGAAAGCACGTAAACTTCATTCATTAATCTCATGAAAGTACTAGGTGCATTAGTTAACCCAAAAGGCATGACTAACCACTCATATAATCCAAACTTAGTTTTAAATGCTGTTTTCCATTCATCTCCCAATTTCATACGAATTTGATGGTATCCACTACGCAAATCAACTTTGGAGAATATTGTAGAGCCACTCAATTCATCAAGCATATCATCTAGCCTAGGAATAGGATGACGATAACGAATAGTAATATTATTAATGGCTCTACAATCAACACACATACGTGATGTACCATCCTTTTTCGGCACTAGAATAATAGGAACAGCACAAGGACTAAGGGATTCGCGTATATAACCTTTGTCGAGTAGCTCCTGTACTTGACGCATAATCTCCTTCGTCTCTTCTGGATTGGTACGGTATGGTGCGCGGTTGGGTAGCGATGCACCGGGAATTAAGTCAATCTGATGCTCAATCCCTCGAATAGGTGGTAATCCCGGTGGCACGTCTTGTGGAAAGACGTCGGCGAACTCCTGCAAAATGTTAGTGACAGCAGGAGGCAAAGAGGAAGGCACGTCTTCGAATGAAAATGATACGGTGTATCCTAGGGCCATCACCATGGACCCTTCATCGCCTCACCAAGTGCCCAAAGGACCCATGACTAGAGCACGTGCAAGAGCTTTTGAGACCGAGGTGACCTCGCTCCTCTCTTTACATCTTTCGGATTCACTTGAGGTACGGCCTCTACCTTCATCAGAGACTCTATGCATACTCAGGTACTTGGACGAAGGCCGCGGGACAGCTCTACATGATGCTCAAGAGGACAGGACCGACAAGTGCTCGAGACAAGAAGAAGGAATGCTGAAGATGCTACAGGCACCGGACGTCCGGCCTGCACCGGACGACCGGCGACTCCCAGGCACCGGACGACCGGAAAACACCGGACGTCCGGCCCCTCCCAGACGACCGGACGACCGGAAGCCACCGGACGTCCGTGACTTCGGCAACAGAAGCTAAATAGCGGAAATCCGAGGATTACCGGACGTCCGGTCCCTCCGGAACCACCGGACGTCCGGTAACCTCCGGACGTCCGCTACGACGGCGACCGCGTGTGTAATATAAATACTGTGGACCTCTTTCCTTTAGACTCAGCTGTGGTTTAGCTCATTTGACACTTGTGTGGATTTCTCCCACGAGACCGGTGCGCCTCTACGGAGAAGATCCACCTCTGGATTCAAGACCCCTAACGGGAAGATCCCCACGGGATTCCAAGACCTCCTCCGGGAGAAGACTATCTGTATCACCGTTGTTGACTTTGGATCATGTATCTCGACCTTGTATCGCGAATCTAGCATTTGTGTGATTGCTTTCGTGTTGATTGAGTGTTTTCCTCTTGTGTTTCCCCATCTTTCCCTTGTGATTCCCCGTGTTCATCGTGTGCCAACCTCCAAACGTGAAAGATCCGCTGATTAGGGTTCCACCCTGTATCATTCAATCTTGGCTTTATCAACCTCAATTCCCTGTGGAGTAACAACATAGCCAAGAAAAGAGACTCGGTCGGTGCAAAAGGTGCACTTTCCAAGGTTACCAAATAAACGTGCATCACGTAGAGCAATAAAAACAGCACGTAAATGTTCCAAATGTTCCTCCAAAGATCTGCTAAAAATCAATATATCATCAAAGTATACTACCACAAATCGTCCAATGAAAGCACGTAAAACTTCATTCATTAATCTCATGAAAGTACTAGGTGCATTAGTTAACCCAAAAGGCATGACTAACCACTCATATAATCCAAACTTAGTTTTAAATGTTGTTTTCCATTCATCTCCCAATTTCATACGAATTTGATGGTATCCACTACGCAAATCAACTTTGGAGAATATTGTAGAGCCACTCAATTCATCAAGCATATCATCTAGCCTAGGAATAGGATGACGATAACGAATAGTAATATTATTAATGGCTCTACAATCAACACACATACGCGATGTACCATCCTTTTTCAGCACTAGAATAATAGGAACAGCACAAGGACTAAGGGATTCGCGTATATAACCTTTGTCGAGTAGCTCCTGTACTTGACGCATAATCTCCTTTGTCTCTTGTGGATTGGTACGGTATGGTGGGCGGTTGGGTAGCGATGCACCGGGAATTAAGTCAATCTGATGCTCAATCCCTCGAATAGGTGGTAATCCCGGTGGCACGTCTTGTGGAAAGACGTCGGCGAACTCCTGTAAAATGTTAGTGACAGCAGGAGGCAAAGAGGAAGGCACGTCCTCGAATGAAAACAAGGCCTCTTTGCATACAAAAGCATAGCAAACAGATTTGCTAAAATCTAGCTCATCAATATCAGATTTGGTGGCAAATAAACATGCACTTTTCAATTTAATTTCAGAAGCAACAGTAGATGGTTTATTAGTAGGCTTCATTTGTTGCTCAAATTCTTTTGCCACAATCTGATTTTCACTCTTATTTTTCTCCTGTTTTGCTTTATTAGCTCTATTAATATCATCTTTCAAAATGGAATCAGGAGTCATAGGAAGCAAAGTAATATTTTTATCCTTATGAACAAGAGTATACTGATTGTTTCTACCATGGTGTACAGAATTTTTATCAAATTGCCATGGTCTACCAAGTAATAAGGAACATGCTTGCATAGGTACCACATCACAATCAACATAATCAATATATGTAGAGATACTAAAATGCACACGAACAGTACGTGTTACCTTAACCTTGCCACTGTTGTTGAACCATTGGATGTAGTAAGGATGTGAATGTGGTCTTGTGGTGAGAGATAGCTTCTCCACCATCTCCATGCTAGCCAAGTTGTTGCAACTCCCTCCATCTATGATCACGCGAACAGAACGTTCCTTCACAACTCCCTTTGTATGGAACAAATTATGCCTCTGATTTTGCTCAGCTTGTGTAACCTGCACACTCAAAACACGTTGAGCAACTAAACATTCATACCTGTCAGCATCTTCAGGAGCCATGTATTGCGTCTCATGATCAGAATCGTCTCCACCGTGTTCTTCACGTGTAATAAGAGCCAAAGTCTCCTCATCATAGTCACTAGCGGATTCATATCCACCATCCTCAGTAGCAATCATCACACGCTGAGATTTGCAATCTCTCGCAAAATGTCCTCTTCCCTTACAACGACGACAAATAATATCACTGGTGTGCCCTGTTGATGCCATGGAAGAAGAAGAACTCTGTGCAGGCCCAATAGGTGTGCTCTTGGAAGATAATGGTGGTTGTGCCTGCTTCCTTGTATCACGGCTGGAGGTAACAGCTGATGGAGATGTCGGTGCAGTAGAATGTGTGGAAGTAGAGGATGCACGCGGTGTCCATGATAAAGGTCGACCTGCAGAAAAGTTAGTCCGCGCCAATGCCTGTCGATCCTGCACTTCACGTTCAGCTTTACAAGCAAGATGGAATAAACGAGTGATATTAGTATAATCCTTTGTCGGTGTACTAAGGTAGGGGTACCTCAGTACCCCAACTTGTGCACGGGCAGTAGCAGCTTCCCGCGGCAGGGCCTACCACGCGCTTGCCGGAGACCTTCCTGCTCCATATAAAACCATTCAAAAACAAAGTATACAAGACAGGAGATCAAGACCCCGGCAAGAGGAGCTTGTCGGGAAGGCCGTCCCAGGCTTAAGACTACCTCATTCACGCAAGGCCCTGGCAAGAGGAGCTTGCCAGGAAGGCTAGAAGATTACGTTACAGAAGACGTGCCTCGGCGCAACGTGCGCCCCGGCAGGGCCCGGAGAGCGACAAGCTTCAGAGCCCGACAAGCTCCCGGGCCCGGCAAGGTCAAGACCCCGGCAAGGTGCTTGCCAGGGAGGGTTGCGCTGTGTGCCCGCGCTCTAGCTCATCGAACCACGCGTCGCCCTGGGGCCACTCCAGGGACGCGTGGCGGATGGCTGTGCAGCCTGGGGGACACGGTGGCACTCCACGATGATAAAGCTATCGCCGTGGCAAACGGAGACGCAAGGGCGGGCGCTTTTGGGGTCGACGGCGACGGGCATTAAATGCTCTTGTCCCCCACTGTCAAAGTAGGTGATGACCACTGTTCATCCACTGTAGCTCCACTGTTCCCGCACTGTTACAACTACCACCACTATTACGTTTTTACCCTTTCTCCTACGTTGACACCTGTCGGTGACCCCTTGAGCTATAAAAGGAGGCCCATGCACAACGTAGAGGGGGTTCGGAACCTAGATCGCTCATACGCTCGGTGTAGCTAGTTCTTCAAGCTCTCGAGCTCCAACACTCAATATAATCAAGCAGGAGTAGGGTTTTACGCGTCCATCGCGGCCCGAACCTGGGTAAACTGCCCGCGTGCTCTCCACGATCTGCTCTTTGTGCTCCCTCCGCCCTCTTACCGCACGAACAAGGGGCTCCGGTCCCATAGGTGCTCGTGGTGGACAGTTTCCCCCGACTTCTTTGGCGCGCCAGGTAGGGGGCGTCGAGGTTGTGCGAACCTGATCCGGCGTTCACGCGGGCGCATTCTTCATCAACCTCTCCAGTTTCATCAGCAACCTCATCAGCAACAGCGACATGGCCCCGAAGAAGAAGGCTTCGGAGGTCGCAGGCCCGTCTGCGTCTCATCCGCCGCCACCGGAACCAACGGTGGGCGGGGGAGACGCCGTCGGAAGGGTGGTCGCCGGCGAGGAAACTCGCGGCGCCACCAAATCCAAGGACAGAACGGACGACCGAGCCTCGGTTTCCGTGGACGCGCCACGTCCATCTCAGCAAACGACAACCCAGCGGCGCCATGCCACAGGAGGTGGCATCCGCTTGCTGGGCCAAGGGCAAACCGGAGGCTCGCGGGATGCTCCGGATCACCGTCCGGGCACAAGCAAAGCGCGGACGCCGGGGCGGGACCCTGCTCCTTCTAACCCAGTTAGAAGTCCGAGCATATCCCGCTCCTCGCACCGCTCGCCCCCGCTCCCCTCCACTCCAGCAGAAGCGCTCGCAAGGGCGCAACTGCTCCTCGACTTCCCTCCAGCGGCGGACAAGGCCGAAGACTGGAGGGCAACTATCCAGAGCCTGATCGCCTTCGCCAACAACGATACGCCGCAGCAGCCGACGACCTCGCGGCCACGGCAAGTCGAGAAGACGAAGGCCGACGGCGACAAGACCGCCAGGGGTGCAACCACCGTGCACTCCCCGCCGCGGAAGCAGAAGACGCCGCCCCGCCGGAACAACGCCGACGACGGCTCCACGGCGTCGTCGGATCCGCGGGCTCGTCGGGACCAGCGCCAGGTCCTTGACGACCGGCGACAAGAAGACGCTCGAACGACGATCGAGCGCCGCCGAGAAGCTCGGCGACAATCAGATCAGCGAGCTGGAGCCGCTGTCAACACGTGCGCGCCCGGTGAACCAGGCGACTTGCCGTACGCGGCAGGTTGCCCTGCGTTTACCCGTGAGCTGCGGCGCGTCCAGTGGCCCAGCATGAAGAACTTCAAGCCCGACGTACCGGAGAAGTACGACGGCAAGACGCACCCCTCGGAATTCCTCAGCATTTACACCATCGCGGTGCAGGCTGCCGGGGGGCGCGACGAGAAGATACTAGCGAACTACTTCCCGCTAGTGCTTAAGCCAAACGTCCGTTCTTGGCTTATGCACTTGCTGGAAGGCTCCATTTCTTCTTGGGCGGACCTTTGCCATCAGTTTGTTGGCGCCTTCACGGGCGGCCACAAACCCCACGGCCAGGAGAGCGATCTCCACATTCTGGCCCAGAAGGAAGGAGAACCCCTGCGCAAGTATATCCAACGCTTCAGTCGTGTGCAGCACAACATCCCCGACGTCCACCCTGCCGCAGTTATCAGCGCGTTCCACCAGAACGTGCGTAACCGCCGCATGCGTGAGGAAATGGCTATGACCAAGATACGGGATGTCAGCGAGCTCTATGCTCTAGCTGATAAGTGCGCACGCGCCGAAGAGGGGAGGAAACTCCCCGGAGAGGATGCTGGCGCAGGAGGAAGCGACAGCGACGACGCCGCCCCGACAAAGAAGAGCCGGCGGCGGAACAACAGAAGAAAGAACAAGAAGGAAGTGCTTGCCGTCGAGAAGTCCGGCAAGGAGGCTCCCGCCAAGCAAACACAGGCTGGCGGCTCCGGCAAGGAGCCTGCCCCTGTAGCGGCAGCCGACAAGCAGGACGGCTCCGACAAGCAGTACTGCAAGATCCACCGCACCAAGGGCCACGACCTCTCCAACTGCAAACGCGTCGAGTACCTCGTCGAGCAGCAGAAAGCTGAGTACGAGAGGCGCGACAAGGAGAAGGCCCAAGGTGGCGGAGGAGAACCAAGCAAGAAGCGGCCATTCAATGGCCGGGGAGGATGCCGCGGCAAGGCCAAGCAGCGGCAAGGTGACCGACCTCCCCGGGGCCGCGACAAGGACGAAGAAGACGATGACGACGACATGGAGGATGAAGATAACAGCAAGCAGGAGTTCCAGAAGGCCACGGAGGTCCTGTGCATCGACGGCGGCGCCTCTCTGCACACTTCCCACCGCCAACTCAAGCAGTGGGCGCGGGAAGTGAACGCAGCAGAGCCGCCCGTGGAGTCGCGCAGGCTCCTCAAATGGTCCAGCATGCCCATCATTTTTGATCTTGAGGATCACCCTGACCGCACCACTGCGGTCGGGTGCTTGCCGATGCTGGTCTCACCCACCATCCGCAACCTCAAGGTCACTAAAATGTTGGTTGACGGCGGGGCCGGGCTGAACTTGATCTCCTCTGCTGTGGTCAAGAAACTCCAAATCCCAGATGGCGAGCTCGAAGAGACCGGTTCTTTCCAAGGAATCAACCCGGGAAGGAGCAAGCCCAAGGGGAAGATAACTCTGTCGGTGACCTTTGGCGGGGAGCTCAACTTCAGGACTGAGCGCATCACATTTGACGTCGCCGATATCCCATTGCCATACAATGGGATACTCGACCGTCCCGCCCTCGCCAAGTTCATGGCAGCTTCCCACCATGCCTACAACGTACTCAAGATGCCGGGGCCGATAAGCGTCATCACTGTCCATGGCGACAAGAAAGATGCGCTTGTCTGCGCCGACAAGATCTACCGGGAAGCAGCAGCCGCAGCGGAGAAGGATACACTTGCCGCTGAAGCTCCCGGGGGGAAGAAGACCAAGACCAAGTCCGGCAAGTGCTCTGGGGCCCACTCCGGCAACCGCACCTCTTCGGAGTGCTGTGCTGCCGTCGAGGACGTTCCATCGAGCTCCACCGGCAAGTGTAAGAAGGGGATGGCTGCTCCACCGGCAACCAAGAAGGTGTCCGCCAAGGAGGACGGCACTGGTGGTACCTTCACCATCAGTGCCACGCTTGACAGCAAATAGGAAAGCGCGCTCGTTGCCTTCCTGCGGGCGAATGTCGATGTGTTTGCCTGGCAACCATCTGACATCCCCGGTGTTCCCAGGAAGGTAATTGAGCACAAGCTTGCTGTTTGTCCTTATGCGCGGCCCGTCAAGCAGAAGGTGAGGAAGCAAGCCGTGGAGCGCCAAGAATTCATTGCTGAAGAAATCGAGAAGCTAGAGGCAGCAGGACTAGTCAGAGGTGTGATCCATCCGACGTGGTTAGCAAACCCAGTCGTCGTGCGCAAGGCCAATGGGAAGTGGAGACTGTGTATAGACTTCACCGATGTGAATAAAGCATGTCCTAAGGATCCATTTCCCTTGCCGCGCATTGACCAGATCGTTGACTCCACTGCCGGATGTGAGCTACTCTCTTTCCTTGATGCATATTCAGGCTACCATCAGATTTTCATGGCCAAGGAAGATGAAGAGAAGACTGCATTTATCACTCCATGTGGCACTTATTGCTTCATACGCATGCCATTTGGACTGAAGAATGCAGGATCAACATTTTCAAGGGTAGTGCACACTGCTTTCGAGCCACAGATCCACAGAAATGTAGAGGCTTACATGGATGACATCGTGGTGAAGAGCAAGAGCAAGGATACCCTGGTCCAAGATTTGGAAGAGACATTTCAGAACCTGCGCAAGATACAGCTCAAGTTGAACCCCGAGAAGTGCGTCTTTGGAGTCCCCTCCGGCAAGCTTCTCGGGTTCTTTGTGTCACAGAGGGGGATTGAAGCTAACCCCGACAAGATTAAAGTCATCGAGCAGATCGAAGCCCCGAAACGCGTCAAGGATGTCAGAAGGCTTGTAGGTTGTGTGGCTGCCCTCAGTAGGTTCATTTCGAAGTCTGCAGAACGCGCCCTGCCTTTCTTCAAAATCTTGAAGAAGGCAGGTCCCATGAAGTGGACTCCGGAAGCGGAGGCAGCGCTGCAGGACTTGAAACGGTACCTATCCTCCACTCCAATACTTGTCGCACCTAGACCACAGGAGAAGTTGCTGCTATACCTAGCGGCAACCAACCAGGTGGTTAGTGCTGCGTTAGTAGCGGAGCGGGAGGCCGACGAGGAGTCTGCACTTCCGGCAAGCGAATCCAGCGACAAGCAGGGGGCTGCTCCGACAAGCTCTGGCCCCGACAAGGACAACTCTGCGTAGGAACAGGAAGAAGTGCGGAAGAAGATGGTGCAGCGCCCGGTGTATTTTGTGAGTTCCCTCTTGCAGGGGGCTAGATCAAGATACTCCGGGGTGCAAAAGTTGCTTTTCGGCCTCCTCATGGCCTCGAGAAAGCTATGCCATTACTTCCAGGCACATGAGATAACAGTGGTCACTCGCTTTCCGCTAAAGAGGATATTGCACAATCCAGAAGCAACAGGCAGGATCGTTGAGTGGGCACTGGAGCTGTCAAGCTTTGGACTCAAGTTTGAAAGTACCTCAACCATACAGAGCCGAGCTTTGGCAGAATTCATAGCTGAATGGACCCCGACGCCCGATGAAGAAATTCCAGAGACAAGTGTACCCGTACAAGAAGCGACAAGTGAATGGGTAATGTACTTTGATGGTGCCTTCTCGCTGCAAGGCGCCGGAGCCGGTGTGGTACTCATAGCACCCACTGGAGAGCACCTCAAGTATGTTATCCAGATGCACTTTCCCAGGGAGCAAGCGACAAACAACACTGCTGAGTATGAAAGCTTGCTTGCCGGCCTCCGGATTGCGGCCGAACTTGGGATCAGGAAGCTGATTGTGCGGGGAGATTCTCAGTTGGTGGTCCGACAAGTCAACAAGAGTTACCAGAGCCCTTTGATGGAAGCTTATGTAGATGAAGTGAGGAAGCTTGAAGAGCACTTTGAAGGTCTGCAAATGGAGCACGTCCCGAGAGCTCAGAATGAAATTGCAGATGGCCTTTCGAAATGTGCTGCGATGAAGTTACCTGTGGAACCGGGGACCTTCTTGCTCAAGCTAACTCAACCATCCGTTACACCATCAATTGGGCAGACCAAGAAGAGAAAGTTGGTCTCCGGCGACTAATTGCCGGCGGATCTCCCAGAGGCCGCCGCCAAGGTCCCCAAGATCAACGACCAGAACGCTGAGGAACAGTTTGCTCCTGCAGATCCTCGGATCTGTGCAGTTGAAGCAAGCGTTCCCGGCAAGCCTCGCCCCGGCGAGCTTGCCGGGGGACCATCAGCTCCGGCGGAACCAGAGGTTCTTGCCGTAGAAGCTGAGGTTCCCGCAGCGGCCCTCGAGCCTTTAGTCCTTGCCGTTGAGCCACTGGCTCCGGCATGGGCGCAGCAGATCGTCCGTTTTCTGCAAACTGGAGAACTTCCCGACGACCCTTAAGAAGTAGAGAAGATAACCAGGCAGTCAAGTATGTACCAGTTCGTGGACAATGAGCTGTACAGAAGAAGACTCAATGGTGTCAGGTTGAAGTGCATTTCCAGAGAAGATGGACAGAAGCTGTTGGCAGAAATACATGGAGGCATATGTGGCCACCACATTGGCGCAAGGGCGCTTGCCGGGAAAGCTTTCCGGCAAGGGTTCTTCTGGCAAGAAGCCCTCCAAGATGCGACTGCACTAGTAACCAAGTGTGAAGCGTGCCAGTTCCATGCAAAGCAAATCCATCAGCCAGCTCAAGCTCTCCAGACGATTCCTTTGTCCTGGCCGTTCTCGGTCTGGGGGCTCGATATCCTCGGCCCCTTCCCCCGAGCTGTCGGGGGCTTTGAGTACTTGTACGTCGCAATCGACAAGTTCACAAAGTGGCCAGAAGTGGAACCAGTGAGAAAGGTGACAGCACAGTCAGCGGTCAGGTTCTTCAGGTCGATTGTTTGCCGTTTTGGAATCCCTAACATGATCATCACCGACAACGGTACGCAATTTACTAGTCGCACCTTCATGCAATACGTCCAAGACCTTGGCGCCAAGGTCTGTTTCGCTTCTGTTGCTCACCCGAGGAGCAACGGTCAAGCGGAGAGGGCAAATGCTGAAGTGATGCGCGGACTCAAGACAAGGACCTTTGACAGGATGCGCAAGTGCGGAAAAAACTGGATAGAGGAGCTACCGGCGGCTCTTTGGTCAATCAGAACGACACCAAGTCGAGCCACCGGACAGACACCTTTTGCTCTAGTCTATGGAGCAGAGGCAGTTCTCCCCACGGAACTCGTATACGGATCTCCTCGAGTGCTCGCTTATGATGAGCTCGAGCAAGAGCAACTGCGACAAGATGATGCATTGCTCCTCGAAGAGGAACGTCTCCAGGCTGCTGTACGAGCTGCTCGATACCAGCAAGCCTTGCGCCGCTATCATAGCCGCAAGGTTAAGGCCAGGAGACTCGAGGAAGGCGACCTTGTTCTTCGGCGTGTTCAGTCTGCCAAGAATTCCAACAAGTTGACGCCGAAGTGGGAAGGCCCTTATCAGGTGAGACAAGTCACAAGGCCCGGCGTTGTCCGCCTTGAGACCGAAGAAGGCTTACCGGTGAGCAACTCCTGGAACATAGAGCATCTTTGCAAGTTTCACCCATAAGGCGCGGTTGCCGTGATCCGCTCCGGCAACCACCTTTTGTACAAGCTTTGCCGCTGTTGCATGTAACCCTTTGTACAAAGCCGGGCGCAGACCCCATGCATCAGTAAAGCTTTGTGTTTTGCGCTATTTGCCTCTTCCATGCTTTTCTTCGCTATTTGCATGCGTTATTTGGCATCTTGTGCAACATACGTATCCGGTAAGCATTAGCACGCCGAAAGGCCATATACTTGTTTCCCTCTTCTTTTTCCTTGCCTCTTAAGTAGAAGGAATGTTCCTCGCGCACAAGTTTGCCGGGGGGAAGGAGATGGAAGGTGAACCAAGTGCTGTTCAAGAAAGAGAAGCCTTACCGGGAAGCAAGCGATATATGAAAGCTAAGTTATTAGAATTTGAGCAAGTTCGAATTTTTAAATTTTTCAGTTGTCTTCCTTGAACAATCACACTTTGTATGGAAAACCTGTGCGCGGAGGAACCTACCCGTGGCTAGCCGCACCCTTATCTTGTTTTCGAGTACGCTCAACGACTTAAGTGAGCTGCGACAAGTGTCGCGCCCTTGTTTCGTTTTCGAGTTCACTCAACAAGCTGAGCGCGTTGCGACTAGTTGCGGCAAGGTTGCTTGCCGGTAAGACCTTGGCCGGCAGACTGCTCAGAGTCCAGTACTCAGTGCTCGCGGCAAAGACCCCTTGCCGGCAAGCTCCCTGGAAGCGTAGGGTGAAAAACGTACAAAGTAAATGACCAAGACAAGGAAGATAACATTGCACTGATTGATCAAAATAAGATAAATATCTTACAAAGGATAATTTGTCGCAATGACTAATGAGTTCATAACACACCATGCAGTAACAAAAGAGATAAAGGAAAAGGAGGCCTAGTCTACGCGGTCGCCTTCAATCCTGGAGATCTTGTTCACTTTGGCGATAATGTGGGCGACCTGCGCCTTCAGTGCCTCCGTGTTCGCGTCGGCCGGCAAGCTGCGGAGAACGTTGGTGAGGTTTATACCGGGGTTGTGGTATACAATCTTCGTCAGAACACGCTCCAAGGTTCCCGCACAGAGCTGGCGCGACTCCTCGGCCAGTTGCGCGGGGAGCTTCTTCCGAAGACCTGCAAGAGCCGGCGTGATCCCTCTGAAGAAGAGGCTGAGCTTGGCGCTGTGGGGGAGGTTTGGATCCGGAGAGTATATAAGATGCTCGACCTTCAGCGCCAGCAGCTCCTGGTCGATGTTGGATGCAGAGGCCACCAAGTCGTCGGTCCACACCTCGACGGTCCGGCGGAAATTCTCAGCCGCAGTGGTGGCGCTCTCCACCAAGCCTCGCTCCCTGCGGAGCTCTTCCTTCAGCTTGGTTTCCCTGTCCCGGACGGCGTCGAGCGAGTCCTTCAGCGTGGAAACCTTCAGCTCCAGATCCTCAATCGAGTCCTTGGCGCCCTTCAGCTCGTCGCCCTGCTTGGAAAGACGCACCTGGAGTTCGGAGTTGGTGTGGGCGTCCTTCTCACGCTCTGTGTTGAGCGCGGTGACCCTCTCCACGCTCGCTTTCAGGGACTCCTCCAGTTGCGCGACCTTTGCCGCGAGCTCCTCCTTGGCGGTCTCCGCGGCAGCCGCGGCGGCCTTCGCCTCCTTCAGCTCTCCGCCAAGGGCCTGCTCCCGGGCGGCAAGGTCTTCCTCGTGGGAGTCGAGGTTGACCTTCCGTTGGGTGAGCTCTCCCTCTCGCCGGGACAGCTCCTCCCCGGCGAGTCGCTGCTGCTCCTCGGCCTCGGCCTTCTCCAGGAGCCACTCCTGGTACTCCCCGGCGAGCCTCTCGCGCTCCTCCGCCACGTCGCGGAGGGCAGCCTGGTTGGCGGCGCGGAGCTCCGCCGCGCGCTTCTCCATGTCAGCGGCGGCCTTGGCGGCGAGGGCCTCCCGAGACGCAAGCTTCGCCTGCCTGGCCCGGTAAAGGGCCAGGAGCTGGTGAAGCAGCTTCTCCTCCTCGGGCCCGTCGCTTCCGCCGGGCACCTCGACGATCTTCAGTCCCGCGGAGGCGAGAACCTCTCCGTCAAAGGCCTCTCCCTCCGCGGGAGCTCGCGATGAAGAACCCCACGGCACCTGGATGAAGACGCCGTTGGGAGCCTCAAGATAGTAGCCCGACTGCTCCTTTCCGGCGGAGGGGTCGGCGGCCGGTGCAGCACTCGATGCTCCTGCCGCCTCCGGGCCAGCAGTGCGGTCGCCGTCCCCCTCCCCGGCCGCTGCGTCTGCGGTCGGAGCAGTCTCCTCCGCAGCCGGCTCGGCGGCTCCCGCCGTGTCCTCAGCGACAGGGGCGTTGCCGCCGTCGCCCTGCGCGTCCCCCTCCACGACGATGGTTTCCGTCTCCATCTGTTCTGGGGGGGGGATCTAGAAGAAGAAGAAAAAGAAGCAGAAGTTCAAGCAAATATCCAAAAAAGATGAATCCAAGAAGACAAAATTAAGGAACTTACCTTGACGGACGTCGTCGACGGCGGGCTCCCTCGCCGGGGAGCTCTGCCTTGGCGGGGTGGCCGCCCTCGCCGGGCTGCTCGCCCTTGGCGGGGTACTCGCCCTTGGCGGAGTACCCGCCCTTGGCGGAGCGCTCTCCCTTGCCGGAGAGTTCGCCCTTGGCGGGGACGGCGGGGCATGTGGCTCCTCGGGAGCGACCTCCGGATGCTCCTGTGGTTGTGGCTCCACCTCTGCACAAGACAATCAGGACAAGACAAAAACATCAAGATATTAGCACAAGACAAAATCCTCAAGCGCTCCCGACGAGCGGAAGAATCAAGCCCAGACTTACGCTGGGGGCTGCGCTGGGAGCTGCTCCTCGGAGCAGCGCTCGGGTCCGGCAAGCTCGTCTTCGGCGCGTCCCCAGTCGCCGCGACGGGCGAGTCGTCCGCGACCTCGACGACGGGAACCTTGGCCTTCTTCGCCACTTGCTGGGCCAGGGTCCTAAAGTCAAAGCAGAAAGCAAGATCAGAATCAACAAGAATCAAGACAATGTTAAAGAAGATGCAAAACCTCAAGTTCTTACTCCTGTTCCTCCTCGTCGTCGTCGTCGCTCAGGGCGGAGAAGTCAAACGCCGCCTGAGGCGCGTCCGCGCGAGGAGCAGGAGGCGAAGACTCCCTCGGGCGCTTGGCGGTCCCCGGGGCTGGGGGCTGCGAAGACCCGGCCCCTGTGGACGCCGAGGCCCGGGGAGCAGGCGGAGCAGCCGCTCCGCTCTGCGAAGACCCTCCTCCGCTTGGCGCTGTCGTGCGGGGCGCCTCCGCCGTGGCCTGTGTGCGGGTCGCCCCCGCCGTGGCCTGTGTGCGGGTCGCCCCCGCCGTGGTTGGTGCGCCGGGCGCCCCCGTCGCAGCTTGACTCCCCCGGGTAGCTCGCGCCGCCTGGTGAGTTGGTTGTTGTCGGGGCGCCTGCGCCCTCGTCCCCGTCGTCGCCTTGCGGAGACGCTTCAGCGGAGATCGCCTGGGACTCGCCCGAGGCGGGGAGGTCTCCGATGACGAGGAGAGGTCGTTGGCATAGAGCCCCAGAGACCCGTCGAAGTCCTCGTCGGCCCCGGCGTCCTCCTCCTCCTCCTCCTCCTCCGCAGGCTTGCTGGACCCAGCGCCTTGCCCTGCGGCCGTTCTCCCTCCGGCGCCTCCGCCCCCTCCGGCGCCTCCACTCCCTGCGGCGCCTCTATTTCCTCCGGCGATGCTGCCTCTTGCCGCGGCCTCGGTCAGGATTCCGGGGATCCCGGAGTGCCTCAAAGAGGGGACCCCGGCAAGCTCGTCGGGAGGAAGCTGCAGTAGTCTGCGGATCTCCGCCTCCTCTGCTTGGCAGGACGCATCCGCAGCCTCTGCCTCGTCGGGCGTAAAGCCAAACTCTCCTGCCGCTGCGGCTGCAGCGGCCTCTTCAACCCGAGAAGCTATGTACGCAATCTCCTGGTCGGTGGTGTCCCGGGTGAGCCCCTTGATCTCATCTTTGTTCTTCGGCACCTCCACCAGGTTGTCGAAGAAGCTCATGATGTCTGATGACTTGGGCGGAATCCATGTGCGGTCCACGCCATGCGAGTCGCATGCGGGCATCATGGCGCGAAGAGGGTCCCGGGCCGTGCTGTTGCAGAGGGGCACCACTCCCCGGGGAGCTCTGAACCACTCTGGGTGGGCCGGGTCGTGCTTAAAGAGTTCCCGGACCATCCCCTTCAGCTCCAGCGATGTGAAGTTGAAGTTTAGCCCTGGGCGCAGCCTCATTATGTCCGCCGCGTTGCCGTACTCCCATGCCGGCCTCTTCCTATCCTGTAGAGGGGCAATGCGGCGGCGGAGGAAATCTGCTCCTACTTCTCCGACAAACAACTTAGCTACCCGGAGACGAAGAATCCTGACGAGGGCGACGTTGAGCTTGATGTCGTCCGAGTCCAGCTCACTCCAGTCCCTGCCGCGCACGATGGCTGTTGTGCGCGGCGCAGTGAAGGGTTGCGGCTCGTCCTCAACTATCCAACACCAGTCTGCGCGCCACTCCTCCCACTTGCCGCGGAGTTCCCCCGGCAAGTAGGACTCCTTCTTGTTCAAGCGGAAGACCCAAGAAATCCCCCCGGAGAGGGGAGCGCCGGCTTCTACTCTAGGGGTGAAGAAGTGCCTAAACAGCGCTACGTTCGGATAGGTCCCAATATAGTTTTCGCACAGATGTGCGAAAACCGCCATCGTGAGGATGGCGTTGGGGGTGAAGTCAAGAAGGTGGAGGCCGTAGGTGTGCATAATGTCGCAGAAAAAGTCAGAAAAAGGGGGACAAAGGCCGCAATGAAAGAAAGCTGCGAAGAAGAAGTACCCGCCGGGATAATTGTCCTTGGCGGCGGCGGGATAGGCTCTGGTCCGAGGGTGCGCCTTGGTCTCCTTGGCCCAGAACAAGTAGTACTTGTTCCAGAGCTCCCGCGCGCTGAGCCTCGGCGAGAAGACGACGTTCCGCTTCCGCAGCAGAGTAAGCCTCGCCGCCTGCTCAGATTTCTCCTTCTTGGTCTTCTCCGCCTTCGCCTTCTCGGTCTTCGGGGCCATGGCGGAGGCGGCGAGGGAAGGGGGACGAAGAGTCCGGCGGCGCCGCAGATGCGGAAGACGGCGGAGGAGGTGTGGAGGCGGAGCGCAAAGGGAATCTCCGGAGATGGAAGAAGAAGCAATGAAGGCGTAGGAGGGGAACCGCTCCTGCTTCCTCTGCTTTTATGGGGAAGTGGGGGGCGTTTCGCTCTTTCCATTAAAAGAACGTGGCCACGTCCCATCCCACGACGCCGCAATCGACGCGTGCCGTTACGGAGGGACGCGGCGGATGCGGAAGTGGATTCGGCGTGCCGTGGGCCGCGCGTGCCCGTGCACTGTTTTGGGCCTGGCCCAACAGCGCTCGGCACCGTGTGTGGCCCAGGCCCGGGGGCTCCTGTCGGTGTACTAAGGTAGGGGTACCTCAGTACCCCAACTTGTGCACGGGCAGTAGCAGCTTCCCGCGGCAGGGCCTACCACGCGCTTGCCGGAGACCTTCCTGCTCCATATAAAACCATTCAAAAACAAAGTATACAAGACAGGAGATCAAGACCCCGGCAAGAGGAGCTTGTCGGGAAGGCCGTCCCAGGCTTAAGACTACCTCATTCACGCAAGGCCCTGGCAAGAGGAGCTTGCCAGGAAGGCTAGAAGATTACGTTACAGAAGACGTGCCTCGGCGCAACGTGCGCCCCGGCAGGGCCCGGAGAGCGACAAGCTTCAGAGCCCGACAAGCTCCCGGGCCCGGCAAGGTGCTTGCCGGGGAGGGTTGCGCTGTGTGCCCGCGCTCTAGCTCATCGAACCACGCGTCGCCCTGGGGCCACTCCAGGGACGCGTGGCGGATGGCTGTGCAGCCTGGGGGACACGGTGGCACTCCACGATGATAAAGCTATCGCCGTGGCAAACGGAGACGCAAGGGCGGGCGCTTTTGGGGTCGACGGCGACGGGCATTAAATGCTCTTGTCCCCCACTGTCAAAGTAGGTGATGACCACTGTTCATCCACTGTAGCTCCACTGTTCCCGCACTGTTACAACTACCACCACTATTACGTTTTTACCCTTTCTCCTACGTTGACACCTGTCGGTGACCCCTTGAGCTATAAAAGGAGGCCCATGCACAACGTAGAGGGGGTTCGGAACCTAGATCGCTCATACGCTCGGTGTAGCTAGTTCTTCAAGCTCTCGAGCTCCAACACTCAATATAATCAAGCAGGAGTAGGGTTTTACGCGTCCATCGCGGCCCGAACCTGGGTAAACTGCCCGCGTGCTCTCCACGATCTGCTCTTTGTGCTCCCTCCGCCCTCTTACCGCACGAACAAGGGGCTCCGGTCCCATAGGTGCTCGTGGTGGACAGTTTCCCCCGACATCCTTATACTCTAGAATGGTCTGAATCTCTCTATTTAATCCACCCATAAAACGTGCAAGCATAGCTTCATTCTCCTCAACAATACCACATCTAATCAGGCCAGTTTGTAATTGCTGATAATATTCTTCTACAGAATTTTTTCCTTGTCTTAAGCGCTGCAGTTTTTGAAGTAATTCACGTTGATAATATGGTGGAACCCAACGAGTACGCATAGCAGTTTTCAAAGCAGTCCAAGTAGCTGGAGTAGGATATAATCTACAATGTTCAGACCACCAAACACATGCAAAACTAGTGAAAGCACAAACAGCAGCAGGAACACGTCTCTCCTCGGGATAGTTTAAACATGTAAAACGTTGTTCAGTTTGTAACTCCCAAGTAAGATATATATCAGGAACATATCTACCCTCAAATGGTGGAATATTCAATTTCAGTTAAGGAAGATGGTCATGTACCTCAGGTGGTGGTGCAGCCATACCGTTGCGATGATATGCATGAGGACGACCTGGTGGTGGTGGTGCTGGTTGTTGCACGTAGTTCAGATTTTGGTCAACCTCATCCTCATAATGGTCCTCCACCTCTGCAGTAGCAGCAAGAGCTACAGAAACATCAACAGCAGCATCAGAAGCTTGACCAGTCTCAAGGGGAACGCGTTGTGCTCGTCCCACTTGATTCGGAAGGCGACGTTGTTGTTGTTGTTGTTGTTGTTGAGGTGGGACAGCTGCAGCAGCCGGTGGTGGTGGAAAACGCGAAAGCAATTCAGCAAACTTGTTATCCAGCTTTGTTTCAAACGTCTTCTCCATTGCATCTATCTTCTCCATGGCCTCGTCCAATGTGTTTAGCACATCTTGCACCTGTACACTCATCATTTCCTGAAACTTATCATGAAGCTCCTTGTTCGTCAAGTTCTCCCAGTCAGTCTCGTCGACTTGTGGTCCTGGCATGGTTAGCAGCAATAGAAACACACAAGAATATGATCCTACAGACTACTAACAAGTGGTGGTGGTGGCGAGTGTCACAAATCCGTCAAGCAAATCTCAAATTCTTACCAGTTCTTACCCCGCAGCAGGTGGTGATCGGCAACCGATGTAGTCAAAACTCTCAAAGCTTGGATAAAGCGATTACCAGGGAGAGTCAAACGCACGATGTAGATGTATGTGGAGCTGGGAAGGCTTATAATATGGTAGCAAAAAGGGTCAGCAATAATCAATTCAGAGATGCAAAGGTGAATAAACGCTCAACGACGGTACTGTGTTGGTCCTAGGCTAGACCGTACTAGAGACGCGAGCCTAGAACACTAACAAATTCACGGCGCTGCACGTAATCAAGGGAAAAGCACACAATGGATTTTTTTTTTCGCCACTTTTTTTTTGCGCTCTTTTTTTTTGCGCTCTTTTTTTTTGCCGAAAATCACTATAATGGCGAGTGTCTCAAAACACTTCCCAAGTCAAACTAAGATGACAGGCACGAAAAATTTTTTACGAATTTTTTTTCGGAATCAGGGCAGCGACGACAAAAAAGTGCGGTAAAAAATCAGTATGGTGGCACGTGTCTCAAAAGACTCAGAAAAGCCCAAAAATAGGATAGGGAAAAAATATTTCCACCTGTCGAAATTTTGGCCTAAAAGCTGCCCGGGGGTCTCCAGACTCTTTTTTTTTCAAGACCTACGCAGGCAAGGAAACACAAATCCGAAACCTAGATGGATTTCGAGAACAAACCTAATATGAAAAGAACTCGGATTGGTGGTGGATATATGGTGGTAGGATATGGCAGCGGTGGTAGGTTATGGCAGCGGTGGTGGTATATGGATACGGATTGGTGGTGGTATATGGATACAGATCGGTGGTGGTATGTGGTAGTAGCGATGAAGATGTTGCGGCGGCGGCGTGACAACTTATGACCAGAACTCGAAACTCTAAAAGACTAGACGCTAAGACCAGCAACTTGACACGACGATGCAACCGCAAATTCAACTAAGCAAACACGGAAAAGATTATGCAATGGCTCAGACTGGTTCGGATATGATGAACTAACCCTAATTTTTTTTGGCTTTTTCATGGACTGTAGGTATGAAGAACAGACTCGATCTAATCTATGAAAAACTGTAAAATCTCACCGAGCAACCTGGAAATCTGCTACCACTTGATAGAGGCAAAGGTGTCCCGTCTTTCGATGAGATAGTGGCTATCGTTTGGATGAAGTCGACTTTGACGATCCGACTACGAACATGCGTGGACGTCACGCCTTAGCAATCGCTAAACCAACTCCGAGAGGTTATCGACCACGCCGGAGCACGATCAACCTGACCACGAAGGTCTGTTTCCTGCAGGCAAACGAAGAACAAGCAAGAAACTAAGGTTGCAATCTGGATATTGCGAATATAAGAGGAAAACTTTATTGATCAAGGTGGGGTTCTGTGACGCCTTTGTCTGGTCGTTGAACACAAACGAAGTACGCGAAGTTGCAGCTATGGCGAACTTTTAATCTAAACAAAACCCAAAGTCTAAACGACGCCCTAAGGGCTGTATATATGAGGGAAAGAGGGGGGAATTTCGTGGCCCTTGGTGGAGGGGTCCGAAACCAACCCTAACTCTTGTTTCCCCACACATACGGACTCTAAAAACAGCCTATACTCAAGTATTTCGAAATTACATGGGCCTGGCCCAATAATAAGGTGACGCGGCACCTATAATAGCCTCTGGACGAAATTTATGAAGTGGCATCTTGTATATTTCGTCCAAGGCTTCTCACACTCATTATGGTGGCTTCAAAGTCCTGAAATCATCAATTGAAACTCCATTCTTGTTCCCCTTGCGCATGCCATCATCTCCATGCTTGATCTTGCTCCAATGTTCATCCTTCTTGTCCAAGCTAGGCCCTTCATTTGTAAGCAAGACAAATGTATCCAATTTAGGCAGCATCATATTCTCATGAACATTAGATTCATTACCAAGAAACGAAAGTACCTGGTAATTTAATTGGCGTGCGCGAGCTCTAGTAATTGGTCCTGTATATGTGTCAGTTGGAGCTGTGGGTGTAACCTTGTTAGTGATGTCCTCATCAAGAACTAGATGCCGAGGCTAACTGCCAAGCACGACAACGTCGAGAAGCTCAAGCTATGGAGGCGCAACGAGCGTTACAAGATGCACATCGCAATGTGGCAGCCAGCACTCGACACACTCGTCAAGAGGATTTCCTTCGTGATGACGTGCAAGAGAGACGCCATCAAGCAAGAATGCAACGAGAAACTCCTCCTCAAGCGCGGCAAGAGCAACAACCCCAACAAGAACAACAAGCTCGGAAAGAGCAACGTGATATTGCCAACCAACAAAATTAAGACCGCCCTCCCAATAGGCAAGGAAACAATGATGAGCATCGCTATGGCAAGCTCAAGTTCACCATGCCAAAGTTTTCCGGAAGCATTGATCCCAAAGACTATCTCTCATGGGCATTGAAGGTTGACAAGATCTTTCGCCTTCACAACTTCGATGAAGAGAAGAAGATCGCCATGGCATCCCTTGAGTTCCAAGACTATGTTCTCATTTGGTGGGAGCAAATCATAGAGAGAAGAGAAGCAAAAGGCGAACCTCCTATCACCACTTGGGCTCAAATGAAGGAAGTCATGAGAGCACGCTTTGTGCCTACCCACTACAACCGTGACTTGTTCAAGAAGCTACAACTCCTCAAGCAAGGTACCAAGTCCGTTGAAGAGTACTACAAAGAGATGGAGATTGCCATGATACGGGCAAACATCACGGAAGATGAAGAGCAAACAATGGCGAGATTCTTGAATGGACTCAACTATCCTATCAAGAAGATTGCGGACTTCCGACCATACAACAATCTCCTCGAGCTAGTACATCAAGCAACCAAAGCGGAGCGACAAGTTCAAGAGGACTACAAGTACTCCAAGTTCAACTCCAAGAACTCCGGCTCCTACAACCAAGCTTCAACGACTTCGGCTACTCCTCCTACCTCTACCAAGCCATCTACAAACTTCGGCGACAAGCCAAGCTAAAAGAATGCGACTACATCGATTCGTCCACCTTCTACCAACAACTTCAAGCCTAGAGCTTCATCATCTACAACTCCAACCGAAGACAACACCAAGAGGAGCTCCATCAAATGCTTCAAGTGCCAAGGACGAGGCCACAAGTCATTTGAGTGCAAGACCGTTCGCACCATGATCATCAACGATGACGGATCTTATGACTCCATGAGCGATGATGAGATGGAAGCACTTGAGCATGTCGCTATGCATCGCCAAGTGAGTGAAGAAGAAGACCGTCAAGTGTTTTGCGACAATGACTCAAGCCCCAATCTTGTTGTCTCTAAGGTCTTGACACTCCAACACCAACAAGATGACGACCAACGATGTCACATTTTCCATTCGAAGGCCGGCATCAACGGACGCTCCGTCAAGGTTATCATCGATGGAGGAAGTTGTCACAACTTGGCAAGCGAAGAGCTATGCGACAAGCTTCACTTGGTCAAGACGAAGCATCCTCACCCCTACAAGGTCCAGTGGCTCAACGACGCCGGAATTCTTCGAGTCGAGCACACCGTGCAAGTCTCTTTCAAGATAGGCGCCTACGAGGACACTCTTGAATGTGATGTGATCCCCATGTCCGTGTGCCACCTTATTCTTGGGCGTCCATGGCAATATGATCGTGGAGTCACACACAATGGATGGACAAATCACTATAGCTTCAAGATGAAGGGCAAGGAATTCGTGCTCGGACCAATGTCTCCAAGTCAAGTAGCCGCCAACAAGCTTTTACCTACCAACCATCATGGAGAGATTGTTGAGAGAGTGAGCCACCAAAAAGAGAGTGAGAGCCACAAGCCAATTGCGTACTTTAGCGAGAAGCTATCGGGAGCGCAACTTAACTATCCCATCTATGATAAAGAGCTTTATGCCTTGGTGAGAGTTTTACGTGTTTGGGAACATTATCTTAGACCTCATGAATTCATCCTTCATACGGACCATGAGACTCTCAAGTATCTCAAAGGTCAAACTAAGTTGAACAAGCGTCATGCTAAATGGAGTGAGTTCATTGAGTCTTTTCCCTATGTCATCAAGTACATCAAAGGCAAAGAAAATGTTGTGGCGGACGCGCTTTCCCGCAAATGCATGCTTGTAACACAACTTGAGTTGAATGTGATTGGCTTTGAGCACATAAAAGATTTATATGAGCATGATCCTTTCTTTGCAAATGCTTATGCTAAGTGCTTGACTCACACTTCTTGGGAACGTTACTACCTAAAGGATGGATGTCTTATGAGAGCTAACAAACTTTGCATTCCCGAGTCTTCGCTTCGTTTGCTCCTTTTGCAGGAATCTCATGGAGGAGGACTCATGGGACACTTTGGACGCGACAAGACGTTGGCTACCCTCTCTAAGAACTATTTTTGGCCCAAGATGCTCTGTGACGTCTCAGGCCTCACCAACCGATGTTCTACATGCCGCAAAGCTAAGTCCAAAGCTCAATCTCATGGTCTTTACATGCCTCTTCCTATTCCATACCATCCATGGGAAGACATAAGCATGGATTTTGTACTTGGATTGCCTAGGACTCAAAATGGCAAAGATTCCGTGCTAGTTGTCGTGGATAGATTCTCTAAAATGGCTCATTTCATTCCTTGTAACAAGATAGACGATGCTTCACATGTTGCAAATCTCTTTTGTAGGGAGGTCATTCGTCTACATGGCGTGCCCAAAGCGATCGTGTCGGACCGGGACGTCAAGTTCTTGAGCTACTTTTGGAAAACCCTATGCGCTAAGCTCGGAATCAAGCTACTATTCTCTTCGGCGTACCATCCACAAACGGACGGCCAAACGGAGGTGACGAACCGCACGCTTTCGACGCTTCTTCGCGTGTTTATCAAGAAGAACATCAAGGAATGGCAGCAATGCTTGCCCATCACCGAGTACGCCTACAACCGCGCAAGACATTCGACCACCGGCAAGTCCCCCTTCGAGGTCGTCTACGGTTTCAACCCGTTGTCCCCATTGGACATCCTACCGCTACCTCTCCAAGAGCGCACGAACATGGACGCAAGTGCACGAGCAAGCTATCTCAAGAAGGTGCACGAAGATACAAGAGCAATGATCGAGCGACAAGTACACTGTCTCGCCACCAAGCTCAACGTCAACAAGGCACCAATGGTGTTCCAACTGGGAGATCTTGTTTGGCTACATCTTCGCAAGGACCGTTTCCCACAAGAGCGCAAGTCCAAACTACTACCTCGCGCCGACAGACCTTTCAAGGTGCTAGCATGCTACAACAACAACGCCTACAAGATCGACATTCCACGCGACAAGTACTCCGTGAGCGACACTTTCAACATCCAGAATTTATCTCCTTTCCATGGTGATGAAGATTTCGATCCGAGGTCGGATCTTTCCCAAGGGAGGGGAGATGATGCGGAGCATCCCGAGGTCATCCCCATGGACCCTCCTTCACCTCGTCAAGTGCCTCAAGGACCAATGACACGTGCTCGTGCTAGAGCTCTTGAGACCGAGGTGACATCACTCCTGGCCCTACTTCCATACGAATCTTGCGAGACATGGTTGCTACCTCAGACGGATGTGTTTTGTGTGCTCAGGTGTGAAGAAGACCACATTGGAGACGTGCGTGAAGATGGACAAGTCCCCAAGTTCACGGACGAGGCTTTGCATCGTGAAGGGCTGAAGAAGGCTCCAGGCCCCAGACATCCGGCCCCCTGGCCCGGACATCCGGCCCCTGGACTAACATGCACAGAAAGCCACTAGCAACAGAGGCTACAGGCCCGGACATCCGGCCAGGCCCCAGACATCCGGCCAAGCAAGGCCCGGACATCCGGCCTCGGGCCCGGAAATCCGGCGCCACTCTACAGAGGGCACCCGAGACTCAACCCCTCCAGCCCGGACATCCGGCCCCTCGCCCCGGACATCCGGCGCCCCGCGAAGCCCCGGACATCCGGCCCGTCGCCCGGACGTCCGGCCCCTGAATGCCTGCGCGCATCATTTGGGCCGAGGCCCGTGTATCCCTTCGCTCCGTACACTATATATACTCCTTTCCCCACATCGTTTAGGGTCAGCTTTTGGATAGCTCATCATAGACCTTTGTGGATTCTCTCCTACGAGACCGCGCGCCTCTTCGGAGAAGATCTACCTCGGATTCAAGACCTCCACATCGGGGAAGATCCCAAGGGATATCCAAGACCTCCTCCGGGAGAAGACTACCTTTGTACCACTGTGATTTGACTATGGATCGTGTATCTCGATGTGTATCGTGGATCTAGCACTTGTGTGATCATATTTGTGTTGATTTGAGTGTTTCCCCTCGTGTTTTCCTCCGTTTCCTCCTTGTGTTCTCCGTGTTCGTCGTGGGATAATCTCCAATCGTGAAAGATCTGCTGATTAGGGTTCCACCCTACATCAGCTACTGGTTCTATCATCTCATTTCCCTTTACTTACTGTCTTATGTTGTGAAGTCATTGCCTGCCTGCCTTATCTGATTGACTTCACTGTGTGACTACTTTCTCTAATTGGCTTCATTCCTTCTTCCATCTTGATCCTTACTGCCTAGCTGCTATTAGTCTTCATGCTTTCACTTTATTGAATACCTGACTATGGATTGTCTAGTGTAGTCTACTTTCCGCTGCATATAAATAGGATTGGATTTATCCTTTGTCTTTGAAACTTCCATGTTTTGAAGCATTTCATAAAAATCGCCTATTCACCCCCCCCCCCTCTAGTCGATATACTGCACTTTCAATTGGTATAAGAGCAAGGTACTCCCTTGTTCTGTGTGATTCGGTTTAACCACCTGGAGTTTTAGCTATGTTGACTGCAGGGATAATCAAAGTCTCCGCTGCGTGCCCCGTCTTCGATGGCACCGAATATCCCTACTGGAAGAACAAGATGCGCATGCACCTTGAAGCCATTGACGTGGACCTCTGGTTTGTCGTCAAGAATGGCGTTCCCAAGACTGGTGAAGGTATCACCCCTTCTGATGTCAAGAGGCTCGTTCAACTGGATTCAACGGCCAAGAACATCATCTGTGGTCATCTGACCAAAGGACAGTATGGTCGTGTAAGTGCCCTGGAAACGTCAAAGGAAGTCTGGGACTGGCTCTCAAAGGTCAACAAAGGCGTCTCAACCCAGAGAGATCAAAGGATCAGTGTCCTTCGCAATCTCTTCAATCGCTTCAAGAGACATGACAATGAGAACGTCCAGCACACATTCGATCATCTCACTGACATCACAAATGAGCTTCGGGCACTTGGTGCCACTGAGATCACCAAGCATGAAATCGTCAAGACCCTCCTGAGATCACTCGACAGCTCATTTGATATCCTTGCCCTGATGATTCAAGAACGCCCTGACTTCAAGGCTCTCGATCCGTCATACATACTTGAGAGGCTCAACACACATGAGTTCCAGCTATCTGAGAAACATGACATCTATGGTCCCAACTATGGCTGATCTCGCGCCTTAAAGGCAAAGGCCGTTTCTTCATCTGAAGATGAATCTGACTGTAGTTCTGATGATCCTGAAGACATTGGAAAGGAGCTTGCCATGCTTGTGAAGAAGTTCCAGAAATTCACTAGGAAGAAAGGCTTCAGAAAGTCTTCACGATCCAGCTCAAGAAATGATGAAGCTTCTACCCGTGACTACAAGAAGAGAACCTGTCATAAGTGCAAGAAACCTGGTCACTACATCTCTGAGTGTCCTCAGTGGGACAATGAAAAGAAGAAGAAGAAGAAGAAGAAGAAGAAGAGCAAGGAATATGATTCTGATGACAAGAAAAAGAAGAAATACTCAAAGTCTTCTTCCAAGTCTTCATCAAAGTATTCATCACACAAGAAGAATTTATCTGGCAAGGCTCGTGCGTTTGTTCGCAAGGAGATGGATTCAGAGGAGGAGTCTGCTTCAGAAGAAGCGGAGGTGGAGTCTGAGGAGGAGCCCGATTCTGGTGTTGCAAGTCTGGCTCTAGCCACAACCTACGTTGCCAAGTCTATCTTCAACACTGAGGACAATGGCTCGGCCTCCAACATTGTTGATGAGGATGACGACTCTGCTCCCACCTACTGCTTCATGGCACGCGGTGCCAAGGTAAAATCACGTGATGCTTACTTTCAAACGTCCAGTGAAGATGACTCTGATTGTGAATCAAAACCTAGCTACAAAACACTTGCTAAAATTGCCACTGAACAGCAGAAAGCCATGGAACATATTCAAAAACTGTTAGACAAAAGCGATGACCTGTTGGATGCGGAAATGACCCGTTCTCAGTCGTTAATTGAAGACATAAAAAATCTTCATGTTAAGTACGAGGAACTTGAAGGTCTTTATGAATCGCTCTCAAAAACTCATGAAAAGCTTTCCCACGATTACCTTCAAAGGAAGCGAGAACTTGAGAAATTGAAAGTGGCTCATGAAGATCTTCAAAAAGAAAATGAGTCACTCCGCGCACAACTGATCAGCTCCATGCAGGAATAATTTGAACCACCATGTCTAAAATGCATTGAGCGTGATAACGCTACATCTGTTGCTGAATGTTCTACTGCTGCCACTGTTGCAATATCTTCAACTACTGATGTGGTAACTAACCCCTCTGCTGAGGATACCACTACTATTGCTGATGAAAATGCTAGGTTGAAGACTTTGCTTGAAACAGGGATGTACAAAAGCCTCAAAGGGCATCAGACTCTATGTGATGTCCTCAAAAAGCAGATACTGAACCGAAACCCTAGGAAAGAGGGTGTTGGGTTCGACAGGAAAATGAATGTTGATGGTTCGTACTGGAAGCCTGAGCAGTATCCCAAAACCACATGGGTTGCTGCAAAGGAACCTTCAGTGGATCCATCTACCCTATCTGGCTTCACTTGTGCTAATCCTATTATCATTGATGAATCCTTTGATGCAAACTATAAACTGTTTAAGAATCAGAATGGTGAATTCTTTGCCAGGTATATTGGTAGTGACTACAGGAACGGACCACCTATGAAGAAGATGTGGGTACCCAAAGGTTGTCTTGAGAAACTTCCAGCAAATGTCATCATGACACCTATTGGGAAGACAAACCCCAGACCAAAGGCTTCATATGGTCCTAAGGCTTCATACAAACAAAGGGCTCACCTGAGTCACTCTAACGCAAATGTTTTGCAGGGAAACCATACTCAGACCCATGAATATGAACGTGTTTCCTCAAACCGCTATATTCATAAAACAAAGAATTTTTTTGCTTATTCTTATGAGTATTATTCTCCTCCTGCGAGACTATTTGCTAGGGCTCCAAAGCCAAAATTCTCAGATGCTGCTCTTAGACTCATTGCTTCTAAGCCACCCCTGAAGATGTGGGTGGTTAAGAAGAATTGACTTTCTCTTGCAGGGAAAGGTCTCCAGCCGAAAATCAAAGGCGTCTGATGCTATTGCTGGGGACCTAAAACACTTGTAGGGCACAAGATCAAATGCCCAAATGATTTACTATCCTTTCTGCTCATGAATCACTTGCTAATCATCTTATCGGTCCTAACTTGAATCTAAGCTTTCATAATCCACTTGTATGTCAAATGTTTATGCTTCACAATGCCTTTTGGTGAAGCCTATCCTCCTAACTGCATTGTAGGGATTGACACCAAAGTCTTCAGAATGGATTATGGACAGTGGGTGCACAAATCATATGACTGGAGATCGAAGTCTTCTTATGGACTCAACCTTACGTCCATCCAACAAGAGTCACATCACATTTGCTGACACTGGCAAAAGCAAAGTGTTGGGTCTAGGTAGAGTTGCAATCTCAAGGGATCAGCACATGGATAAAGTCATGCTTGTTGAATCTCTTAGTTTCAACTTAATGTCTGTCTCGATGCTTTGTGACTTAAACATGATTGTGATATTTGGTAAATTTCATTGCCTTGTACTAATGGAGTCTGATAAGTTTCTAGTATTTGAAGGATACAGAAAAGGTGATCTGTATATGGTAGATTTCTCAGCTGGACCGAAGATGCCCGTATGACTTCTAGCAAAAGCTTCAGAGTGTTGGCTCTGGCATCGGAGGCTAGGACATGCCGACATGAGGAACTTGCACACTCTCGCAAAGAAGAAGCACGTCGTAGGCATCGAGGACGTCAAGTTCAAGAAAGATCATCTATGTGGTGCCTGTGAAGCTGGGAAGATGACTAGGGCCAAGCATCCCTCGAAGACAATCATGACGACATCCAAACCCTTCGAGCTGCTTCACATTGACTTATTTGTCCCTACTCATTACTCTACGTTCTCTACCACAGCTTGTCTCTATGGCTTTGTCATTGTTGATGATTATTCAAGATACACATGGGTGCACATAATTTTCTACAAGACTGAAGTGCAAGATGTCTTCAGACGCTTCGCCAATCGAGCCATGAACAACTATGGCGTCAAGATCAAGCATATTAGAAGTGGCAATGGCACTGAGTTCAAGAACACCAGCCTTGATATTTATCTGGATACAATGGGGATCACTCATGAGTTCTCAGCCCCGTACACACCTCAGCAGAATGGCATCGTAGAGCGCAAGAACAGAACCCTAATTGATATGGCTCGAACGATGCTCGATGAATACAAGACACCAAGAAGTTTCTGGCCTGAAGCTATTGATACTGCATGCCATATCATCAACCGTGTTTATCTTCACAAGCTTCTGAAGAAAACGTCCTATGAACTCCTCACTGGAAAGAAGCCAAACGTAAGTTACTTCAGAGTATGTGGAGCTAGGTGCTGGATCAAGGATCCACATCACAAGTCAAAGTTTGCACCAAAAGCACATGAAGGCTTCATGCTCGAATATGGAAAAGACTCACACTCCTACAGAGTCTTCAACATCTTTCTCTATAAAGTAGTTGAAATTGTGGATGTGCGGTTTGATGAAACGAATGGTTCACAAAGAGAGTTCCTGCCAGATGTGCTGGATGAGGCTTCACCAAATGAATCTATCAAGCTAATGGGAACTGGTGAGATCATGCCTTCTGAAGCACAGCCTGACAAGGAACTCATCATTTCTGCTCCAAATCAACCTGACGACAATGCTCAGCCTGAAGACAACCCTCCTCATGATGACAATGTACAGCAAGAGCAAAATCTTCGTCTAGCTCATCCTCGTGTTGCAAATGAAGTACAAGTTGAGAAGATAATTGACAGCATAAATGCACCTGGTCCACTTACTCGTTCAAGAGCAACACAGCTTGCAAATTTCTGTGGGCACTTTGCTTTTGTCTCGATATCTGAACCCAAGAAAGTTGTTGAAGCTTTTATGGAACCCGAATGGATTCAAGCAATGCAAGAAGAGCTTCAACAGTTTGAGCTGAACAATGTGTGGGAACTTGTCAAGCGTCCTGACCCTCGCAAGCACAACATAATAGGCACAAAATGGATTTATCGCAACAAGCAAGATGAGCATGGTCAAGTTGTCAGAAACAAAGCTCGTCTCGTTGCTCAAGGATACACTCAAGTTGAAGGGATTGACTTCGATGAAACATTTGCTCCTGTGGCTAGACTTGAAGCTATTTGTATACTACTAGCCTATGCAAATCATCACAACATACTTCTGTATCAAATGGATGTAAAGAGTGCCTTTCTCAATGGAAGGATTGAAGAAGAGGTGTATGTTGCACAACCACCTGCATTTGAAGATCCAAAACATCCTGATATGGTATACAAACTCAACAAGGCACTGTATGGCCTCAAACAAGCGCCTCGTGCTTGGTATGACTCACTCAAAGACTTCTTGGAGAGCAAAGGCTTCAAACCTGGATTCCTAGATCCCACACTCTTCACAAAGTATTATGATGATGAACTGTTTGCCTCTCAAATCTATGTGGATGACATTATCTTCGGCTGCACTGACAAAAGATACAGTGATGAGTTTGGTCACATGATGCAAGAGCAATATCAGATGTACATGATGGGTGAGCTGAAGTTCTTCCTTCGTCTTAAAATTCGTCAGCAAAGCAATGGCATCTTCATATCTCAAGAGAAGTACCTCAAAGACTGCCTGAAGAAGTTTGGAATGCAAGACTGCAAAGGGTACTCAACGCCTATGCCAGCTAAACACCATCTGGGTCCCGACGCCAATGGTAAAGAGTTCGATCAAGAGGTATACCACTCCATGATTGGTTCTTTGCTTTATTTATGTGCATCTAGGCCAGATATTATGCTTAGTGTTTGCATGTGTGCTCGATATCAAGCGGCACCAAAGGAGTCGCATCACTTAGCTGTGAAGCGAATACTTCGATATTTGGCTTACACCCCAACACTAGGATTATGGTATCCAAAGGGCTCAAAGTTTGATCTAGTTGGATTCTCAGATGCTGATTATGCTGGTGACAAAGTTGATCGCAAGTCTACATCAGGCACATGTCACTTTCTAGGACGATCTCTTGTCTGTTGGTCTTCAAACAAGCAGAACTGTGTATCACTCTCCACTGCTGAATCTGAATACATTGTTGATGGATCTTTCTGCGCTCAGCTTCTCTGGATGAAGCAAACACTCAAGGACTATGGAGTCCATCTGAAGCATGTGCCACTCTACTACGACAATGAAAGCGTCATCAAGATTGCCAACAACCCAGTTCAGCACTCGAAGACAAAGCACATTTAAATTTGTCATCACTTTCTCAGAGATCATGTCATGAAGGAAGATATTGATATCATACACGTCAACACTGAAGAGCAACTGGCAGATATCTTTACAAAGCCCTTGGATGAGAAAAGGTTTTGCAAGTTGCGGTGTGAGCTAAATATCTTAGAATCCTCAAATGTCCTGTAATTAGGCACACATCCTAAAACTTATGCATATTGATGACTTAGATGTGCAACACACGAAGTAAATTATATCTTCAGTCAATGAAGACTTACATTCTAAGTGTGAATACATTAACGTGGAATTTGACTTCGGAGCGCCACGATAGTTGTGCGCCGTGTCTGGGTCTAATACTTCCTATACGATGGGTAACGCCACCAACAAATCTTTGTTGAAGTGTTTCTCGTGGTGTTACATTTGCAAAGTCTTCACACTTGGTTTATCCTCATATATAGACTTGTGTTCTGTCCTCTACAGCATTCACTTATAGATATGTCTTCTTATTTAAATCTTTTGAACTAAGTGAATGTGATCGGACCCTAACCTCTCTATGCTCTCTCATCTCAAACTTTGTCTGTCCAAATCATATGCATTCTGTTGGAACTGTCGAATATCTTCTCTGCGTCCTTGTCAGCAGAAGATACGGAGACAAACTTTACATCTGATTTTAATGCTCCATCGTTTATGCCTGAAACCCGGAGAAGCCGGAACGACCACTCCGACAGTCGTGGCGTACGTGGGATCGTGGGACAACTCCCAATGTGTTACATGTCCGCCACGTGTCCCTCAGATGTGAACCGCCAGGGGCACCTACGTAATTGCACTGTGCCGTATCCCATGCTTATAAATGCACGTCCCATCACGGTCAAAAATTCTTCTACCACCTCTCCATCTCGACCTACCCTAGCGCCTTCGCTAGCTCTCGACGATGCCGGCGATGAAGCGCTTCGCTACCGCGACCTCGTCGACGCCGTCTTCACGCCAGCCGCGGACATCGTCTACTCCGCCGTCGCCGTAGCTATCCTCCATCGCCAAGTTAGGGCACGGATGTCAGGCCCAAGATGCGATTCTATCCCGATCACGTGACACTTACGTGATTGGGGCACAACCGCATTTCGGGCGCTTAGCAAGATGGATATCATTACATCGTACCATTACATACATACATGGGGGATACAACAATACATACAAGTCACATGAATACAACAACATCAATACAAAGCATCCGACTATGGATGTAAACAAGAAAAGCACAATGACATCCATCTGCTATGCCAGGCTGCCGACCCGGAACCTAACCCAAGACTGAAGAAAAAGAAGAAGAAGAAGAAGAGAAGAAGAAGAAGAAGAAGAAGAAGAAGAAGAAGAAGAAGAAGAAGAAGAAGAAGAAGAAGAAGAAGAAGAAGAAGAAGAAGAAGAAGAAGAAGAAGAAGAAGAAGAAGAAGAAGAAGAAAGAACTCCAACACAACGACATCGCTCTCACGTCAAGTCATCGGAAACCTGCACCTGCAACTGGTGTTGAAGTATCTGTGAGCCACGAGGACTAAGCAATCCCATAACCATGGGTAACAAGACTAGCAAAGCTTAATAGGTAGGGAGAGGTAAAGTGGTGAGGTTGCAGCAGCGGCTAAGCATAATATAGTGGCTAACTTACGAGTACAAGAATAAGATGAGCATCTACGCAAGCGGACCAAACTAGTAGTGATCGCTAAAGATCCTGAACTACCTACGAGTCAAACATAACCCCACCGTGTTCTCTTCTCAAGTGAAAAGAGATAGTCACGGTTACTCACACAGTTGTGTGTTTTACTTCGGATCCTCCATCAAGTTTTCTACAACCGGACATTAACAAATTCCAATCTGCCACATAACCATGGGCACGGCTTTCGAAAGATCATAACCCTGCAGGGGTGTCCCAACTTAGCCCATCACAAGCTCTCACGATCAGCTAAAGTAATAATAATTATTACCCCTTATCTTAGGGAAATCCGATCATGCTCGGTATCCCGGTGCACAAGACATTTCGACAATGGTAAAACAAGTCCAGCAAGACCTCCTGGTGTGCCGACACCCTGATAGTAGCTGCGCTTATCTCGTCTCAGGCCACGTCCGGATGAGCTATGGTTACAGCGACCAGATACCCCAAGTTTCCAAGGGGCGACGCCGCAAGCTGCTCTATTTGGGACCAACACCATCGGCACTGGCCCCCCTGCTATGTAGAAGAATCCATGGGTAGCGCTAACTCCCTATGCAATTTAATTAATTAATTAAGTTGTTATTATGAGCAAATTAAAACCAATGTTGGGCCTTGCTGGAGGAGTTTTATTCAAAGACGAACTGTCAAGGGGTCCCCATATACCCAACAGTGTAAGGAACGCAAAATCAAGGAACATAATGCCGGTTTATCGGCGCCTAAGGTGGCATGAGTGGAACAAAACACCGAGCAAAAGGCCAAGCCTTCCACCCATGCCTAGTATATAGGTGTGTTAATAATAATAATAGATATTGCGATATTCCAACAACAAGTTCCAACAAGGAACGATCTTCATCTTCACCTGCAACTAACAACGCTATAAGAGGGGCTAAGCAAGCGGGTAACATAGCCAAACAATGGTTTTGCTAGGAAGGTGTCAAAGGTTAGAGGTTTCATGGCAACAAGGAGAGGCTGACAATAATGATGGGTAGCGCGACATGTAACGATAGCGTCGAGACAACTAAGCATGGCAATGATAGAAAAGGTATCCAAGGTGATGGTCATCTTGCCTGAGATCCCGCAAGGAAGAAGAACGGGTCCATGAAGAAGACGAAGAAGAAGCCTTGAAGATGAACCACGTGAAGTCGAACGAATCCTCACGATCGCAACGGAACAAGCACTAACGAGAAGAAACAAGCAATACGGTAAACACACAACACAAGAACACGACAAGATGCTCAAACAAGTATGATGCAAGACAAGTCTATATAGGATGCAAGACAAGTCTATATATGATGCAATACAAGGCAAGGTAGGAAGCACACAAGAACAACACAAGAACATGTCAATATGCTCAACCAAGTAGGATCCAAGACAAGTCTATATATGATGCAAAACATGGCAAGGCAGGAAGCACTCGAAAACAACACAAGTCAACAAGTTTAAATGAGGCCGGAATCAACATATAGCGAATCCGGTAAGCCCTCATATGCATGTTTTCAATTTAGTCCAGATCTGAACAAACATTAAGTTAAAGTTGTTAAACAGCAGGTTAACATGTACCATGATGATCTACACCAAAATTCTAGTCAAGTTTCATATAAAGTTTGTTTAATTCGGAGCTACGGCCTAGAAGATATGAGCAAAACAAGACAAGCAAGGCAACGGTGCAAGATGCACCCAAACATCAAGCAAACTCACTCCAAACATGAAGAAAGTATGATATTATGATTCTACATGCAAAATCACACAAGTTTCATATAGGACACACTCAAAATGGAGCAACGGGCTAAAAGATACACATGAAACAAGATATAACAACAAGCTGAAGTTAACAGCCACATAGCAACTTTGGAGCAAAGTAAATATAAGCTACAACACTCAAATATGTTAACAAGAAGCATAGATCTGAAGTAGACATGATACTTAACAAGTAGGAACTCAAAACACACCCAAAAGCTTGTTGGAACATAATTAAACAAGCATGGCAAGTTGCAATAAAATTTTCCAGACAACCAAAATCTGGGAAGGCAAAAACATCATCACGATGCTACCTTCGGAGGCACAAAACAACATGCATATCAACTCTAATAAGAACATAAAGAGCATGGACATGTAGTAGACATATCCTACAGCAAACAACTCCATTGGAGCAACTCCATAGGAGGAATGGATCAATAGCAACAAGCTCCACCAAATTGAACATGCTGATAAAATCCTGACAGTTATATTTTATAGCAACTTGAGAGCAAGAAATAAATAAGCTACAGCAGGTCATATGAGCAAGTAAGGGCATGAATGGATAGACAATAACATGGACAACAAGGCATGATCATTGGCCACTCCAAAACAAGCATGGATTTGAGTGGGGCATCAAGCAAACATAGCATCAGGTTATGACAGATTCCAGACTTAGTAGAATTTCACTAAGTGTTAAAACAGTTATGTTGGCTTGGCATGTTTAAGTCAACACAAGGCATATCATGGAAAGTCAAATGCACCACAGCAAAGACCATATTATTGTGCTTCTAAAACATCTAGACATGTGGCATGAGGACAAACACATCAATAGCAATGGGCAAGTGAAATAAGCACCACATAACAAGTTTCGGCACATAACAGTCAAATGCACTTTTGCAATAGAGATTAACATGGCAATATGAACTCAAACAAGCATGCTACAACAACCATCATGTAGTACACTTCATAATGAACATTTTGACATATCATATGCATCATTTGGATAAACATGCACCAAGTTATCACATCTCAAACATGGCATAAAAATAACAAGTAACAACAGTTTATAACAAGTAGCACTCTTGCAACAGAGATTAGGGCATCTAGATGAAGTCAAACAAGCATGGCACAATGGAACAAAGTGTAGAGCACATCACCACGATCATTTTGACATATCATACACTCAATTTGGACATACACACAATTATTTACAGGCACTCAAAGTAAGCAACAAAATATGCAAAAACCTGGGACTTAGCCATTTTTACAGAGGGAAAAGTGAGCGATAAAAACTAACTGTCGCACAGGGCGAGGAATAGGGGAAGCTCACCAAGCGGGCTCGGCCCGTTAGGAGGAGGGAGAGGCATGTGGGCCAGCTGGAGCGGACCGGGCCGGAGGAAGGCAGGTGGGCCGAAAGCCTTCGGGCCTCGCACGGCTGGGCCTGCCAAGGCCGTGGCCCACGCGGCGGCGAAGCACTGCGGGGCGGGGCGCAGCTGGGCCCTGGATGGGGAGGCCCATGCGGGGGGGCGACGCGCTCGGGCGCGGTCGTCTCGGGCTCCTGCTCGAGCACGGGGACATGGTGGCGGTGGCGGTTGGCTTCGCTCCGGCGAGCCTAGAGCGGTGGGGACGGCAGGGGACGGGCACCGGTCGCCGGAGCGTCCTAGATCCGGGGCCTGCGGGCCCATTTCCGACGACGGCCGGCGGATCCGGGCGAGGTACAAGGAGATCGGCGCGGAGGCGGCGGAGCTGCACTCCGGTGACCGTCGGCGAGGTCGCCGGAGGCACGGGCGGCGGCTAGGAGCTGGCGCAGCGGTGGTGCTGGCCGGCGCCGGCTGGGGAAGGGGAGGAGGCGCAGGGCGTAGCTTGCGCAGGCGGCGGCAACGAACGGGCCTGTGTGGGCCCCGGATGGGCTCCGCGGGCCGCGGCGGTGGGAGGCGGGCGTGGAGGGCAGGTGGCGGCGCGCAGTTGGTGGAGAGCGGCGGCGGGGCGACGTGGCGTGTCCTGATTGGACGGAGCGACGTGTCCGGCGGACATGTCCGGCGCGGATGGACATGTCCGGCGGCGCTAGAGGAGCGGTGCTAGGGTTCATCCGCGAAAATGGAAAGGGAGGCACCTATTTATAGCTAGAGGGAGCTAGGAGTGTCCAAATGAGGAGCCGTTCAGGGCCACGCGATCGTGATCGAACGGCCAAGAGCATGGAGGGGTTAGAATGGGCTTGGTGGGCTGTTGGAAAGGGGTGCTTGGCCAAAAGACAAAAGGCCTCCGGCGGTTAACACGGTTAACCGTTGGGCTATCAAACAAACTCCGAACGCGACGAAACTTGACAGGCGGTCTACCTATGCTATAATAAGACCACACGCCAAGTTTCAACCCATTCCGAGAACAAAATTCGGCCACTCATAAATTAAATATTCGGAGGCGTCGCGGGCACGTGCAAGTGTGTCTGGGCTCAGAACGGATAACGGAGAGAACGAGGGGACTCGGATGGATGCAAGTTTTGAAAACATGATGATGCAATGCACATGATGACATGGCAAGATGCAACACGCAAGCAGATGACATGGCAACGGCAACGAATAACTGGCTGACACTTGGCGCACCGGTCTCGGGGTGTCACAACACTCCCCTACTAACAAGAGATCTCGTCCCGAGATCTTAGGAACGAGACGGTAGGGAAAAAGGAAGAACAAAGTTCTTCGAGGACTAAAGAGTGAAACCAAAGAACCTGGAGAGGATGAACAACTTCGAAAGAAATAATATGATGGAGATGAACGAAGCTGCAAAGACTTCGTTAGACAAGAGGAAGAAGGAATACGACGAGAACCCGAAAGGTTGAAGGATATGAAGCACGGGTTGAAGGAACAAGAATGAACTCAAAACCACTCCGGTTAGCACGAATAGAAAGGAATTTGAACGAAGTAATTTGGACAGCACTCTGGCTGAAATGGAATGAATATAACATGAACTTGAGAAAATGGAATAATACTTGATGAGATGAACAAGACAAAGCCTCCGAAAGAATTGAAATGATGGAATTAAAAGAATGGAGAAGAAGATGACAACTTTGAGCACGTGTGACATGAATGAGAATTATAAGAGAAAGACTCGAACGGAGTTGTTGAGAAATCAACAACAAAAGAATTAACTTGTTGTGGACTTATTAAAACATCTCAAGATTTGAGGTGAAATTATGCCGCAACCAAAAGATTGACTAGATGACCTGAAGGAAGAAATGCAAACTCCACTTCAAAATAATACGGAGAATTATTTGCGCTCGAGAGGCAAAAGAATAATGCTTGTGCTTGATTCAAAAGAATTTGATGAACACTCGAAGAATGAATCTAAAACATGAGGAACCACCATAAAGAACTCCGGTAACGAAAAGGATGATGAAATAGAAATGACGGATGAAAGGAATAAGATTAAAGCCTTGCGATGATTAGACGGGATAGCCGAGGGAAACTTTGAACTCCGGGGAAGAAAAGATGAAGCAATTGGGACTATAATTTATTCATCAAGAACAAACTCCGAAGGAAGGAATAAATCAACTTGACGAAAATGAATAAGAATTATGTTATGCTTATCCTCCACCAAATTAAATTGATGAACAATGGATTTGCACACCACTTATTCACGTTGAAATGATTAGAGGGGGATATCTCGCGAACTTGCGAAAATCTTTGTGAAACCCCGGTAGGATTGGAATGAACGAATGAATTGACATGATAGCACAGGAAAAGAACTGTTGAGCGAACCACCGTAAAGAATTAAAGCCGAATGAAGAGAAAGGAACGAACCACCGTAAAAAATTGAAACCTGGTGAAGAAAGAACAAGCCACCGGAAAAATGTGAGACGAACGAAGAGGCATCAATGAAGAATATTTGGAGGACGAAGTTGAAAACTGAGAACAAAGAAATCTTCTGAAATGATGGCCTTCGGAGGAACACAATGAAAAAGAATTCTTGAAACACTCCGGATGAATGAAGAGAAGAAAGGTTGAACTAACGATGAAAAGAATTAAAAGCGATCTTGGAGAAGGCATATGACTAATGAAATTCATACTTACGTCACACTTGAAAAGAATTTCGGAACACTCCGGTAAAATAAAAGAGTCAGGTAAGATCCTGGGAAAAAGACATGTGGGTTATGAGCCCACCGAAGAGAAACACCATTGAAAAGGATCGAAAGGAGATGATGCACCGGAACGATTAAAATACTCGAATGAGGTGACAACCTCAAATTAATTGAAAGGCGGACGAATCTCCTGAGATATCTTCGGAACTCCGGAATAATTAAAAGGCGAGAGGTAAACGAGGAAGGGAAAAACATCTGAGCCGAGGGAAAAGAATATGATGAGCACCGAAAACATAAATTGAAATCCACCGGAAAAGAATAGAGGTGAAGAATATCGAACGCGAGGCGAATTCACCAGTTTAAATAATTGAGGAAAGGAAGCAAAGACTTCACACGAGTAGGATGGATACTCGATTAAGGACTCCGGTCCGAGAAGCAAAAGGGTGGGCGGGTGGGAAAAAGAAAGACAACTTCGGAAGGGGAAAACACCGTCGGTTGAAAAGAACCGAGGATTGAACTTGCAAAGAAGAAGAGGGTTGAATCCACTTGACGAGAGATGCACCAGATGGAAGAACTGACAACGCAACAAACGAAAACTACCCACGTGATCCTAAAAAAATTGAAGGGGAAGAGGGGTAATTCAAAACACCTACGTCAAGATTTCTCATGAGAGCGACGAAGGGACTGAGGAGTAAAGAGAATTCCTACTCTCCGATATAACTAGACTCCGAAAAAGTTTTCTCCTAGACTCAACAACGGCCAAGCTAAGATCAATCAAGGGGGCTCCTATGGTCGGTCGAGGCTCTGATACCAACTTGTCAGGCCCAAGATGCGATTCCATCCCGATCACGTGACACTTACGTGATTGGGGCACAACCGCATTTCGGGCACTTAGCAAGATGGATATCATTACATCGTACCATTACATACATACATGGGGGATACAACAAGACATACAAGTCACATGAATACAACAACATCAATACAAAGCATCCGACTACGGATGCAAACAAGAAAAGCACAATGACATCCATCTACTATTCCAGGCTGCCGACCCGAAACCTAACCCAAGACTGAAGAAGAAGAAGAAGAAAGAAAGAACTCCAACACAACGACATCGCTCTCACGTCAAGTCATCGGAAACCTGCACCTGCAACTGGTGTTGTAGTATCTGTGAGCCACGAGGACTTAGCAATCCCATAACCATGGGTAACAAGACTAGCAAAGCTTAATAGGTAGGGAGAGGTAAAGTGGTGAGGTTGCAGCAGCGGCTAAGCATAATATAGTGGCTAACTTACGAGTACAAGAATAAGATGAGCATCTACGCAAGCGGACGCAAACTAGTAGTCATTGTTAAAGATCCTGAACTACCTACGAGTCAAACATAACCCCACCGTGTTCTCTTCTCAAGTGAAAAGAGACAGTCACGGTTACTCACACAGTTGTGTGTTTTACTTCGGATCCTCTGTCAAGTTTTCTACAACCGGACATTAACGAATTCCAATCTGCCACATAACCGCGGGCACGGCTTTTGAAAGATCATAACCCTGCAGGGGTGTCCCAACTTAGCCCATCACAAGCTCTCACGATCAGTTGAAGTAATAATAATTATTACCCCTTATCTTAGGGAAATCCGATCAGGCTCGGTATCCCGGTGCACAAGACATTTCGACAATGGTAAAACAAGTCCAGCAAGACCTCCCGGCGTGCGGACACCCTGATAGTAGCCGCGCGTATCTTGTCTCAGGCCACGCGCGGATGAGCTATGGTTACAGCGACCAGATACCCCATGTTTCCAAGGGGCGGCGCCGCAAGCTGCTCTATTTGGGACCAACACCATCGGCACTGGCCCCCCTGCTATGTAGAAGAATCCACGGCTAGCACTAACTCCCTATGCAATTTAATTAATTAATTAAGTTGTTATTATGAGCAAATTAAAACCAATGTTGGGCCTTGCTGGAGGAGTTTTATTCAAATACGAACTGTCAAGGGGTCCCCATATACCCAACAGTGTAAGGAACGCAAAATCAAGGAACATAATGCTGGTTTATCGGCGCCTAAGGTGGCATGAGTGGAACAAAACATCGAGCAAAAGGCCAAGCCTTCCACCCATGCCTAGTATATAGGTGTGTTAATAATAATAATAGATATTGTGATATTCCAACAACAAGTTCCAACAAGGAACGATCTTCATCTTCACCTGCAACTAACAACGCTATAAGAGGGGCTAAGCAAGCGGGCAACATAGCCAAACAATGGTTTTGCTAGGAAGGTGTCAAAGGTTAGAGGTTTCATGGCAACAAGGAGAGGCTGACAATAATGATGGGTAGCGCGACATGTAACGATAGCGTCGAGACAACTAAGCATGGCAATGATAGAAAAGGTATCCAAGGTGATGGTCATCTTGCCTGAATTCCCGCAAGGAAGAAGAACGGGTCCATGAAGAAGACGAAGAAGAAGCCTTGAAGATGAACCACGTGAAGTCGAACGAATCCTCACGATTGCAACGAAACAAGCACTAACGAGAAGAAACAAGCAATACGGTAAACACACAACACAAGAACACGACAAGATGCTCAAACAAGTATGATGCAAGACAAGTCTATATAGGATGCAAGACAAGTATATATATGATGCAATACATGGCAAGGTAGGAAGCACACAAGAACAACACAAGAACATGTCAATATGCTCAACCAAGTAGGATGCAAGACAATTCTATGTATGATGCAAAACATGGCAAGGCAGGAAGAACTCGAAAACAACACAAGTCAACAAGTTTAAATGAGGCCGGAATCAACATATAGCGAATCCGGTAAGCCCTCATATGCATGTTTTGAATTTAGTCTAGATCTGAACAAACCTTAAGTTAAATTTGTTAAACAGCAGTTTAACATGCACCATGATGATCTATACAAAATTCTAGTCAAGTTTCATATAAAGTTTGTTTAATTTGGAGCTACAGCCTAGAAGATATGAGCAAAACAAGACAAGCAAGGCAACGGTGCAAGATGCACCCAAACATCAAGCAAACTCATTCCAAACATGAAAACAATATGATATTATGATTCTACATGCAAAATCACACAAGTTTCATATAGGACACACTCAAAACGGAGCAACGGGCTAAAAGATACACATGAAACAAGATATAACAACAAGCTGAAGTTAACAGCCACATAGCAACTTTGGAGCAAAGTAAATATAAGCTACATCACTCAAACATGTTAACAAAAAGCATGGATCTGAATTAGAAATGATACTTAACAAGTAGGAACTTATAACACACCCAAAAGCTTGCTGGAACACAATTAAACAAGTATGGCAAGTTGCAATAAAATTATCCAGACTTAGCCAAAATCTGGGAAGGCAAAAACATCATCACGACGTTGCCTTCGGAGGCATAAAACAACATGCATATCAACTCTAATAAGAACACAAAGATCATGGACATGTAGTAGACATATCCTACAGCAAACAACTCCATTGGATCAACTCCATAGGAGGCATGGATCAATAGCAACAAGCTCCACCAAATTGAACATGCTGATAAAATCCTGACAGTTATATTTTATAGCAACTTGAGAGCAAGAAATAAATAAGCTACAGCAGGTCATATGAGCAAGTAAGGGCATGAATCGATAGACAATAACATGGACAACAAGGCACGATCATTGGCCACTCCAAAACAAGCATGAATTTGAGTGGGGCATCAAGCAAACATAGCATCAGGTTATGACAGATTCCAGACTTAGTAGAATTTCACTAAGTGTTAAAACAGTTATGTTGGCATGGCATGTTTAAGTCAACACAAGGCATATCATGGAAAGTTAAATGCACCACAGCAAAGACCATATTATTGTGCTTCTAAAACATCTAGACATGTGGCATTAGGACAAACACATCAATAGCAATGGGCAAGTGAAATAAGCATCTCATAACAAGTTTCAGCACATAACAGTCAAATGCACTTTTGCAATAGAGATTAACATGGCAATATGGACTCAAACAAGTATGCTACAGCAACCATCATGTAGTACACTTCATAATGAACATTTTGACATATCATATGCATCATTTGGATAAACATGCACCAAGTTATCACATCTCAAACATGGCATAAAAATAACAAGTAACAACAGTTTATAACAAGTAGCACTCTTGCAACAGAGATTAGGGCATCTAGATGAAGCCAAACAAGCATGGCACAATGGAACAAAGTGTAGAGCACATCACCACGATCATTTTGACATATCATACACTCAATTTGGACATACACACAATTATTTACAGGCACTCAAAGTAAGCAACAAAATATGCAAAAACCTGGGACTTAGCCATTTTTACAGAGGGAAAAGTGAGCGATAAAAACTAACTGTCGCACAGGGCGAGGAATAGGGGAAGCTCACCAAGCGGGCTCGGCCCGTTAGGAGGAGGGAGAGGCATGTGGTCCAGCTGGAGCGGACCAGGCCGGAGGAAGGCAGGTGGGCTGAGGGCCTTCGGGCCTCGCGCGGCTGGGCCTGCCAAGGCCGTGGCCCACGTGGCGGCGAAGCGCTGCGGGCCGGGGCACAGCTGGGCCCTGGCTGGGGAGGCCCATGCGGGGGGCGACGCGCTCGGGCGCGGTCGTCTCGGGCTCCTGCTCGAGCACGGGGACATGGCGGCGGCGGTGGTTGGCTTCGCTCCGGCGAGCCTGGAGCAGCGGGGATGGCCGGGGACGGGCACCGGTCGCCTGAGCGTCCTAGATCCGGGGCCTGCGGGCCCATTTCAGGCGACGGCCGGCGGATCCGGGTGAGGTACAAGGAGATCAGCGCGGAGGCGGCACACAGGCGGCGGAGCTGCACTCCGGTGACCGGAGGCGAGGTCGCCGGAGGCACGGGCAGCGGCGAGGTCCTGGCGCGGCGGTGGTGCTGGCCGGCACCGGCTGGGGAAGGGGAGGAGGCGCAGGCGCTGCTTGCGCAGGCGGCGGCAACGAACGGGCCTGCGCGGGCCCCGGATGGGCTCCGCGGGCCGCGGCGGTGGGAGGCGGGCGCGGAGGACAGGTGGCGGGGCGCAGTTGGTGGAGAGCGGCGGCGGGGCGACGTGGCGTGTCCTGATTGGACGGAGCGACGTGTCCGGCGGACATGTCCGGCGCGGATGGACATGTCCGGCGGCGCTACAGGAACGGGGCTAGGGTTCATCTGCGAAAATGGAGAGGGAGGCACCTATTTATAGCTAGAGGGAGCTAGGAGTGTCCAAATGAGGAGCCGTTCGTGGCCACGCGATCGTGATCGAATGGCCAAGAGCATGGAGGGGATAGAATGGGCTTGGTGGGCTGTTGGAAAGGGGGTGCTTGGCCAAAAGACAAAAGGCATCATGCGGTTAACACGGTTAACCGTTGGGCTATCAAACGAACTCCGAACGCGACAAAACTTGACATGCGGTCTACCTATGCTATAATAAGACCACACGCCAAGTTTCAACCCATTCCGAGAACATTTTTCGGCCACTCATAAAATAAATATTCGGAGGCGCCGCGGGTGCGTGCAAGTGTGTGTGGGCTCAGAACGGACAACGGAGAGGACGAGGGGACTCGGACGGATGCAAGTTTTGAAAACATGATGATGCAATGCACATGATGACATGGCAAGATGCAAAACGCAAGCAGATGACATGGCAACGGCGACGAATAACTGGCTGACACCTGACGCACCGGTCTTGGGGTGTCACAACGGAAGATCGAACTGCTGGGCATCCAACTCCTCTCCGTCTAAGCAGTTCATCGTGTGGTAAATTAAACTCTCTTTTTACCATCTTCTTGATCCAGAAAGATTCATCACTTTTACCACAAGAAGTTTCTGCCTACATGTATATAGATCTATCATGTCTGCATCTCGTATCTTGCCTAGTACATTCACATATGCTTCAAACATAGTTAGATTCCTCACTTGTACCTATTCATGAATTGTACAATTCTGGAACCAACTCTCATCATATAAGTGAATGTCTTCGCGCTATGAGGTCAAAGTCTTCTAAACTGATTTATCTTCTAAAGCTTCTGAGAATGCATATGACCTCTTCCCCTTCCCTCGCATCTCTAATGCGGTCACAGGTACATGTCCGTGGGAGAATCCCTTGGTTCTCATAGTCTGCATTCATTTGCAGAATTCTTGCAGAGTCATATTCACTCTCCTGAAGCCAGTTCCTATCTGACCAGCAGACCGAAGGACTTGCCAGTGTTGAAGCCATTCAGTTTGAAGCCTTTCATATTGAAACCAATGGCAACCGACAAGTCAGTTAGGAAGGGTGGCAGACAGCGTCGTGGCAACACCTCTAAAGATTTGCTTCCTAATCTAAGTGAGATGTACAAGGCTGATCCAGAGGAGGATTACAATCAGAGGAAGACACAAATCCAATGGATTCGAAGATATTGGACTGAACAGTGGTTCAAGTACAGGTTCGTGACCCAAGAGTATGCTGAATAGAATGCCATCAAGCGTCCATGGGGAGATATCACCTACAAAAATCTCCCCCCCCCCCAAGACTCAAGTTGAAGCCATTGCTCAAGGCTTCTACCCTTGCATGGTCAGAGGGCCACAACCAACTGACGCTGATCCTTATTCTCTGCTCTGGTGTCGCGACGACAATTTGTTCAAGCGAAATCTTCAATATGCCAAGAACTCAGCCAAATAGAATAAGAAGAACTGGGGATTGGACTTCAATCCTGGCCCCTCTGCGCCCCATGCTGATGGCACGCGCGAAGCTGAACCAAACCTGGTTGGGCCTTTCTACAACTTAGAAGGCCTCATCAGTCACATTAGGGTTCAAGGGGCGGATGTAGATCAACCTGCAGATGACGCTGATTCTGATGAAGCGCCTGCAACCCCGAAGCCCAAGAAGAAGAAGAAATCCAAGGCTTCGAAGACCACTCCACCAATTGCTTCGAGAGTGAAGCCTTTGGCCACTGCTCCACCAGCATTAAGTGTGCAGTCTGAGGAGCACTCTCCCATCTCCAAGAGCAGACAGCTAAGGAAGAAGCCCTTGCACAACCCCAGTCCAGCTCTCACTCCTGACGCTATTCTGGAGACTGCCAATGAAGCCATTGACCTCTCGAGCGATGAAGATCTAGGTGACGATGCTCTGGAGCAATTGATCAAGAGCAAGCAAGACGCAGAAATCTTCAATGATTTGCCGCTCTTCGACGTGGAAGTGCTCAACAATTTCATTGATGAATGGTTTGACACCCCCAACCAACTCAAGTCACCAGTTCGGTGCTTGAAGATGAAGACTTTGAGGCCCAACCAACTCCATCCCCTCAGGCGTCGCCAGCATTTCGTAGGCTTCGCAAAGGACCAAGGCCTCAAGTCGTCACCCCAAGTGTTCCAAAAGGAGAAGAGCAACATTCAGTTCCTGAAGTTACTCCTGCTATGAACCTCTCAGAATCTGAAGCCAAAGCGGCGGAAGACATTCCAGCTGCATCAGCCGAAGAAGAACAACCCCAAGAAGAAGAACAACCCCAAGAAGAAGAAGCATGTGCTGCCACACCCCCTATTCTCGAGAAGAACGTGTCCGACCCTCCAGCTCCTGAAGTGGAGGTTACAAATTCAGAGGCTGTCACCACCAGCACTGAAGCCAATGATGTGGTCATGGCTGAAGCCAATGTGGCACCTGAAGTCATAGTGGTGCCTAAAGTGATGGCGCCTGAAGCAAGTGCTGCACCTGAAGCAAATCAGTAGCCTGAAGCCCCTGCCTCTGCTCCTGTTTCGCCTCCAAGGCCCCATACAATTGAGCAAGCTTACAACCAAGATGATCAGCTCATCACTGTCCGATGGCCCATTCTGATTCCACCACCTGCTGCTAGACCGTATGCTGCTGGTCCTCAGTTTGACCATCATGTTGAGCACAGGCCTCAGGTTCAGAAGCCTAAGCCAAGACTGCCAAGGTTTCCAGGTATTGCCACCTCTCAAGGGTCCTTCAATGCCAATAGCTTCACTGCGCACAACACATTCTTTGACAGCGCCAAGAACCCCTATTCCAAGCCAAGAATATCATCAGATAGGTTCTTGAGCCATCAGCAGCACAGTTATTACTCACGAGTACTCTATGATCAAGGATGCATTTTCCCTCATATGCGTCTTGACACTAAAGCTATTGCTGGACTGCCTTGTCTTGAGGAAGCTCTTGATTGCTTCCGTGATGCTGGCCTGCTCAACTTTGTGACTGACAAGGAGCATTGGAATGAAGAGCTGCTCCTGCAATTCTATGCAACCCTCCACATTCGAGGCTACATCATGGATCCGAAGACATGGGTCATTGAGTGGATGACAGGCAATGTTCATCATGAAGCCAAAGCCTTTGATCTCATTGAGCTTACTGGCCTGCCCACTCCAGGAGAATTGTATGAACCTGGCTGTCAATTGCACACTAAAGCTTTGGAGAGTATCTTTCAGAAGCGCAAGCCCAACATGAGCCAAATGCTGAGCATGATGAAGCCTTTGCCCAACGATGCTGAATATCCAAAGGAATTCTTTGTTGAAGACCTAGAGTATCTGCCACGCACCATCTATCATATCATCAGGCGTACTCTATGGCCTGTCAAAGGGCATTCTTCATCAGCCAAGCTTGAAGGCACAATGAAGACATTGGTCTTCTATATCTTCAATGGCATCGGCTTCAATGCTCAAGATTTATTCATCTCACAGTTGGCTGTGTCTGGCTCTGATCTGTTTGGTCTCAAGTTCTATGCTCCATGGATTATGCGCCTCATCAAACTTCATTCAGCTATCACCTATCAGCCTTCTGCTCGCAACCATCATATATTCTTGCCAGAGGTTGATATGTCAGCTAAAGCTATATACCAAGAGCCTGCCAAAGAGCCTTTTAGTCTTCACAATGCTGATCACCAGAGCTTCACTCAGCAAATTGAAGGGGTTCTAGCAGTCTCTCGTGTTTATCCTCTGGCTGGTCGTACTCATCTACCTCGACATGTTGAAACTGAAGCTACTGAGAGCACCATTGCCCAAAGGCCTCAGAAGCATTCTTGTGTTCTCAATAACCCAGAGCTTCTGGTTGCCCTCCATCAGAAACAGGATAAGCATCACTAGTGGCTGAAGCGTCAGATGCAAAGCCTCTTGGTGGACGTCAATCGCATTCACAATCTTGCCACCAAGAATGCCTTTGTTGCTCATGAAACTTGTCGGAGGTCCTGGAAGAGTTTAACTTTGCTGAGTGCTGAAGCGGATCTTCAAGACGATGGCTTCACAGAAAGATTCAAGTTTGACCACACTCCTCCAAGGAATGTTGTTCTGCGTTGAACTCCATCTCTTGAAGACTCTGACTACTCCTCCTCCGCTGCAACAGTTGACGCCAGGGTGATAGATGATCAAGATGATGCTACCTCACCACCTCCTACTTCAGCGCATGTCGACACTGCACCAACTACTTCTGCACCGCCAAACACCAACGCCGACTCTGCATCCTCTCCTGCTCCAACTGGGAACGAGTAGAGGCTCTATGTCTTCAAACCTTTTTGGTCCTTACTGACAAAAGGGGGAGAAGCATATGAGTTGATAGTCTTCAAGGGGGTCCATATGGGCGGGTGCTTTATATTTTGCCTAGTGTTTACAACTCTCGTTTTTGCTACATTTGGTTCTTTGAGTTGTAACACTTGAACTGATGGTCGTCTGCTACGTTTTCTGCTACTCTCTAATGCGATGATAAATTTTGCATGTGCTACGTTATATTTCGCACTTAGTCATTTTTGTAGACGTCCATTTCTCATTATGCATATCATTATATTCGGCATATCAAATGTGCATGATGAATTGTCTTCATAAGTTGAAGGGGATCTCCACAAGTACAACCTGCCATGTGCATTTGCATTCAAAGGCAAATCAACTATATGCACATCTTCAGGGGGAGCCTTTTGCTACTTACGAAGACAATACCTTTATCCTTTACAATTTCACATACTTTTATCCCCGTTGAAAACTTCAACCAGTTTGTCATCAATCACCAAAAGGGGGGAGATTGTAAGTGCATCTAGTGCCACCCCTAGTTGGTTTTGGAGTACTGACGACAAACCTGGTTGAGGGACTAATGTGTTTGTGAGAATTGCAGGATAACACAGGTAGTAGTACCTCATTGATTCGGTTTACCTACCGGAAATGACCCCTAAAAATGTATTAAGACATTGACAACAGTGGTGGTACATGAAGATAATCATATTGAAGACTATGACAAGAGAAGACATTGTGTGAAGACTATGGAGCACGAAGACTTAGATGTTTTGTTGTTTCCTTTTCTTCTTTGTTGAGTCATAGGAACCATCGTACTGTTAAGTGGGGTCCAAGTGAACTAAGTCAGAGTGACTGAAGTGATGCTCAAACAGATCCTATGTCTTCGAGCGAAGACAATGAGAGCAAATCTTATCCAGAGCTGGATGAGTCAGCTTTGCTTGTAGCCCAAGTAAAGTTGCCGTGTGAGTGTTTGAAATCTAACCGTTGGAACACGTGTCAGTTCCTTAGTGACCCAGGGTCACTTCGGACAAATCAGGTCGGGTTGCCCAGTGGCTATAAATAGCCCACCCCCTACACCATAAATTGGTGGCTGCTCAGAGTTATTGCACGGCTTTTGCCGTTTGAGAGCAACCCACCTCCGAAGCATTTGAGAGAGAAATCCTTGCGAGGACAAAGCCAAAACACCCAGAGCCAAAGAGTGTTAGGCATCACTGAAGTCTTTCTGTCTGTGTGACCTGAAGACTTATTACACTTGAGGACTGTGTTTCCTCCAGCCGGTTAAGCGTCGCGTTCTGAGCATCCAAGAGTCATTGTGGATCGCCGGTGAACGAAGTCTGTGAAGGTTTGGAAGTCTACCTTGAAGACTTACCAGAGTGATTGGACGAGGACTAGGTGTCCTTAGCTCAAGGGGAATAAGGTGAAGACGCGGTCTTCTGACTTAAATCTCGGCCTCCCTAACCAGACGTACAGTTGTCACAGCAACTGGAACTGGTCTAACAAATCACTGTCTTCGCGAGCTACTGGTTCTATCCTCTCCTTTCCCTTTACTTACTGCCTTATGGTGTGAAGTCATTACCTGCCTGCCTTATCTGATTGACTTCACTGTGTGACTACTTGTTCTGATTGGCTTAATTCCTTCTTCCATCTTGATCCTTACTGCCTAGCTGCTATTAGTCTTCATGCTTTCACTTTATTGAATACCTGACTATGGCTTGTCTAGTGTAGTCTACTTTCCGCTGCATATAAATAGGATTGGATTTATCCTTTGTCTTCGAAACTTCCATGTTTTGAAGCATTTCATAAAAATCGCCTATTCACCCCCCCCTCTAGTTGATATACTGCACTTTAACAAGCTACATTTGGTCAAGACGAAGCACCCTCATCCCTACAAGGTCCAATGGCTCAACGACGAAGGAATTCTTCGAGTCGAGCATACCGTGCAAGTCTCCTTCAGGATAGGTGCCTACGAGGACACACTTGAGTGTGATGTGGTCCCTATGTCCATGTGCCACCTTCTACTTGGTCGACCATGGCAATACGATCGTGGAGTCACACACAATGGACGGACCAACCACTGTAGCTTCAAGATGAAGGGCAAGGAATTCGTGCTACGTCCCATGTCACCAAGTCAAGTAGCCGCCGACAAACACTTACCTACCAACCATCATGGAGAGAATGGTGAGAGAGTGAGCCACCAAAAGGAGAGTGAGAGCCACAAGCCAAATATGAGCGACTCCACGATGAGTGACAAGAAACAACTAGTGCTATTTGCCACCAAAACCGAGATGAGAGAAGTGTGTGAGAACCCATCGAGTGTCTTTCTGATAGAGGCTAAGGTGCCTCGTCTTTCGATGAGATGGTGGCTATCGTTTTCAGTGGAGTAGACTTTGACGATCCGACTACGAACGTGCGAGGGCGTCGCGCCTTAGCAATCGCTAAACCAACTCCGAGAGGTTATCGACCATGCCGGAGCACGATCAACCTGACCACGAGGGTCTACTTACTGCAAGCAAACGAAGAACAAGCAAGAAACTAAGATTGCAATCTGGATATTGCGAATATAAGAGGAAAGCTTTATTGATCAAGGTGGGGTCATGTGACGTCTTTGTCTGGTCGTTGAACACAAACGAAGTACGCGAAGTTGCAGTTATGGCGAACTTTAATCTAAACAGAACCCAAAGTCTAAACGACGCCCTAAGGGCTGTATATATGGGGGGAAGAGGGGGGAATTTCGTGGCCCTTGGTGGAGGGGTCCGAAACCAACCCTAACTCTTGTTTCCCCACACATATGGACTCTAAAAACAGCCTATACTCAAGTATTTCGAAATTACATGGGCTTGGCCCAATAATAAGGTGACGCAGCACCTATAATAGCCGTTGGACGAAATTTATGAAGTGGCATCTTGTATATTTCGTCCAAGGCTTCACGCACTCATTATGGTGGCTTCAAAGTCCTGAAATCATCACTTGTAACTCCATTCTTGTTCCCCTTGCGCATCCCAACATCTCCATGCTTGTTCTTGCTCCAATGTTCATCCTTCTTGTCCAAGCTAAGCCCTTCATTTGTAAGCAAGACAAATGTATCCAATTTAGGCAGCATCGTATTCTCATGAACATTAGAATCATTACCAAGAAACGAAAGTACCTAGTAATTTAATTGGTGTGCGTGAGCTCTAGTAATTGGTCATGTATATGTGTCAGTTGGAGCTGTGGGTGTAACCTTGTTAGTGATGTCCTCATCATCCTCCCCTTCTTGAATTGAAGTCGTCCTCGACGGAAGCTCATCTTCCTCGCCCAAGTAAGGCTTCAAATCTACAATGTTAAATGTGGGACTAACCCCAAAATCTGCAGGCAACTCAAGTTTATATGCATTATCATTTAGTTTCTCTAACACCTTGAAAGGACCATCAGCACGTGGCATTAGCTTTGACTTGCGCAAATTAGGAAACCTATCCTTACGCAAATGTAACCAAACAAGATCTCCAGGTGCAAAGACAACACGTTTTCTACCCTTATCTCCAACAAGTTTATATTTAGCATTCATGCGCTCAATATTTTCCTTAGTTAACTCATTCATTTTTAAGATCAATTCAGCACGTTGTTTAGCATCAAAATTAACCTTCTCCAAAGATGGAAGAGGCAAAAAATCAATAGGTGCACGAGGTAGGAAACCATAGACAATTTCAAAAGGGCACATCTTTGCAGTAGAATGCAATGAACGATTATAAGCAAATTCAATATGAGGCAATCATTCTTCCCACATTTTCTTATTATTCTTCAAAACAGCCCTAAGCATATTAGACAAAGTTCTGTTGACTACTTCAGTTTGTCCATCAGTTTGGGGGTGACAAGTAGTACTAAAAAGCAGTTTAGTCCCCAACTTAGCCCATAAACATCTCCAAAAGTGGCTAAGAAATTTAGTATCACGGTCTGAAACAATAGTATTTGGCATACCATGCAAGCGGATAATTTCACGAAAGAACAAATCAACAACATTAGCAGCATCATCGCTTTTATGACATGGTATAAAGTGTGCCATCTTCGAGAACCTATCCACGACAACAAATATTCTATCCCTCCCCTTCTTTGTACGAGGTAAACCCAAAACAAAGTCCATAGATATATCTTCCCAAGGAACACTAGGGACAGGCAAAGGCATATATAAACCATGAGGATTGAGTCGTGACTTAGCTTTTTGACATGTAGTGCAGCGACCAACAAAACGCTCAACATCACGTCGCATCTTTGGCCAAAAGAAATGTGTAGCAAGTACGTCCTCTGTTTTCTTCACGCCAAAGTGTCCCATTAATCCTCCTCCATGCGCCTCCTGCAACAACAAAAGACGAACAGAGCTAGCTGGAATGCATAGCTTGTTAGCACAAAACACAAATCCATCATTAACGACGAACTTGTTCCATGTTCTCCCTTCTTTACAATTCTGCAATACATCTTTAAATTCAGCATCATACACATATTGATCTTTGATGGTCTCCAAACCAAATATTTTAAAGTCAAGTTGTGAAAGCATAGTATAACGACGAGACAATGCATCAGCAATAATATTTTCTTTTCCCTTCTTGTGTTTAATAACATAAGGGAAAGTCTCTATGAATTCAACCCATTTAGCATGTATACGGTTCAGTTTTGCTTGACTTTTAATGTGCTTCAAAGATTCATGATCAGAATGTATAACAAATTCTTTGGGCCATAAATAATGTTGCCATGTTTCCAAAGTCCGAACAAGAGCATATAATTCCTTATCATAAGTAGAATAATTCAGACTAGGCCCACTCAATTTTTCAGAAAAGTATGCAACAGGTTTACCATCTTGTAATAACACACCTCCTAACCCAATTCCACTAGCATCACATTCAAGCTCAAAAGTTTTATTAAAATCAGGAAGTTGGAGCAAAGGAGCATGTGTCAACTTATCTTTCAATACCCTGAATGCTTCTTCCTGCGCAGTACCCCAAACAAAAGGCACATCCTTCTTTGTAAGCTCATTGAGAGGTGCAGCAATGGTGCTGAAATCTCTCACAAAACGCCGATAGAATCCAGCGAGGCCGAGGAATCTCCTCACATGTGTGACCGTTTTGGGCTGCGGCCAACTCTCAATAGCTTCAATCTTGGCTTTATCAACCTCAATTCCCTGTGGAGTAACAACATAGCCAAGAAAAGATACTCGGTCGGTGCAAAAGGTGCACTTTCCAAGGTTACCAAACAAACGTGCATCATGTAGAGCAATAAAAACAGCACATAAATGTTCCAAATGTTCCTCCAAAGATCTGCTATAAATCAATATATCATCAAAGTATACTACCATAAATCGTCCAATAAAAGCACGTATAAATTCATTCATTAATCTCATGAAAGTACTAGGTGCATTAGTTAACCCAAAAGGCATGACTAACCACTCATATAATCCAAATTTAGTTTTAAATGCTGTTTTCCATTCATCTCCCAATTTCATATGAATTTTATGGTATCCACTACGCAAATTAACTTTGGAGAATATTGTAGAGACACTCAATTCATCAAGCATATCATCTAGCCTAGGAATAGGATGACGATAACGAATAGTAATATTATTAATGCCTCTACAATCAACACACATACGCGATGTACCATCCTTTTTCGGCACTAGAATAATAGGAACAGCACAAGGACTAAGGGATTCGCATATATAACCTTTGTCGAGTAGCTCCTGTACTTGACGCATAATCTCCTTCGTCTCCACTGGATTGGTACGGTATGGTGTGCGGTTGGATAGCGATGCACCGGGAATTAAGTCAATCTGATGCCCAATCCTCAAATAGGTGGTAATCCCGGTGGCACGTCTTTTGGAAAGACGTCCGCGAACTCCTGCAAAATGTTAGTGACAGCAGGAGGCAAAGAGGAAGGCACGTCCTCGAATGAAAATAACGCCTCTTTGCACACAAAAGCATAGCAAACATATTTGCTTTAATCTAGATCATCAATATCAGATTTGGTGGCAAGTAAACATCCACTTTTTAATTTAATTTCAGATGCAACATGAGATGATGGTGTGTTATTAGGCTTCATTTGTTGCTCAAATTATTTTGCCACAATATGATTTTCACTCTTATTTTGCTCCTGTTTTGCTTTATTTGCTCTATTAATATCATCTTTCAAAATGGAATCAGGAGACATAGGAAGCAAAGTAATATGTTTATCCTTATGAACAAGAGTATACTGATTGTTTCTACCATGGTGTACAGATTTTTTATCAAATTGCCATGGTCTACCAAGTAATAAGGAACATGCTTGCATGGGTACCACATCACAATCAACATAATCAGCATATGTGGAGATACTAAAATGCACACGAATAGTACGTGTTACCTTAACCTTGCCGTTGTTGTTGAACCATTGGATGTAGTAAGGATGTGGATGTGGTCTTGTGGTGAGAGATAGCTTATCCACCATATCCATGCTAGCCAAGTTGTTGCAGCTCCCTCCATCTATGATGACGCGAACAGAACGTACCTTCACAACTCCCTTTGTATGGAACAAATTATGCCTCTGATTTTGCTCCGCTTGTGTGACCTGCACACTCAAAACACGTTGAGCAACTAAACATTCATACCTGTCAGCGTCTTCTAGAGCCATGTATTGCGTCTCATTTTCAGAACCGTCTCCACAATGTTCTTCACGTGTAATAAGAGCCAAAATCTCCTCATCATAGTCACTAGCGGACTCATAACCACCATCCTCAATAGCAATCATGACACGCTACGATGGGCATTTGCTCGCGTAGTGACCACGACCAGTGCAACGATGACATATAACATCATGTGTTGGCCCATTGGATGCCATGGATGAAGAAGAGCTCCGCGCAGGACCGGAAGGTGTTCTCCTGGTTGATGGTGGTGGTGCATGTTTGCTTTTATCACGGCTCACAGTGACGGATGAAGTAGGCGGTGGTGCAGCCGGACGTGTCGAAGTAGATGATGCACGCGGTGTCCATGATGAAGGTCGACCTGCAGAAAAATTAGTTCATGCCAAGGCCTGTCGATCTTGCACTTCACGTTCAGCTTTGGAAGCAAGATGGAATAAACGAGTGATATTATTATACTCCTTATACTCTAGAATTGTCTGAATCTCTCTATTTAAACCACCCATAAAACGTGCAAGCATAACCTCATTGTCCTCAACAATACCACATCTAATCAGGCCAGTTTGTAATTCCTGATAATATTTCTCTACAGAATTTTTTCTTTGTCTTAAACGCTGCAATTTCTGAAGTAATTCACGTTGATAATATGGTGGAACCCAACGAGTACGCATAGCAGTTTTCAAAGCAGCCCAAGTAGTTGGAATATTATCCGGATGTAATCTACAATATTCAGACCACCACACACAAGCAAAACTAGTGAAAGCACAAAGAGCAGCAGCAACACGTCTCTCCTCGGGATATTTTAAACATGTAAAACGTTGTTTGGTTTCTAACTCCCAAGTAAGGTACATATCAGGAACATATCTACCCTCAAATGGTGGAATATTCAATTTTCGTTTAGGGAGATGGTCATGATCGCGTACCTGAGGGTATGGTGCAGCCCTACCATTACGATTATTTGCATGTGGATGACCTGGTAGTTGTGGTGCTGGTTGTTGCATGTAAATCTGATTTTGATCAACCTCATCCTCGTAATCCCCCGCGTAATCGTCCTCCTCCTCAGCAGTAGCAGGAGCCACAGAAGTATCAACAGCAGTACCAACAACTTGGCCAGGCTGAAGAGCGACACGGCTCGCTTTGCGGAGGGCAGTTTCGCGGCGTGAAGGTAGTAGTTGTTGTTGTTGCAATGGTGCAGCCGGTGGAGGTAGACGCGCAAGCACTTCAGCGAATTTGGCATCCAACTTGGTGTCAATTGACTTCTCAATGACATCCATCCTCGCTAGTGCGTTGTCAAAACTGGTCATCACATCTTCTACCTGTTGACCCATCATTTGCTGAAATTTATCATGCAACTCCTTGTTCGTCATGTTCTCCCAGTCAGTCTCGTCGACTTGTGATCCTGGCATGGTTAGCAGCAATAGAAACACACAAAAATATGATCCTACAGACTACTAGAAAATGGTGGTGGTCGGGCGTCACATATCTGTCAAGCAAATCTCAAATTCTTACCAGTTCTTACCCAGCAGCAGGTGGTGATCGGCAACCGTGGTAGTCAAAACTCTCAAAGGTTGGATAAAGCGATTACCAGTGAGAGTCAAACGCACGACGTAGATGTATGTGGAGCTGGGAAGGCTTATAAGATGGTAGGAAAAAGGGTCAGCAATAATCAATTCAGAGATGCAAAGTTGAATAAACGCTCAACGGCGGTACTGTGCTGGTCCTAGGCTAGACCGTACTAGAGACGCGAGCCTAGAACACAAACAAAAACACGGCGCGGCACGTAATCAAGGGGAAAGCACACTCTGAAAAAAATTCGCCTCTTTTTTTTGCGCTTCCTTTTTTTTGCCGAAAATCACTATAACGGCGACTGTCTCAAAACACTTCCCAAGTCAAACTAAGATGATAGGCACGAAATTAGGGCAGCGACGACGAAAAAGTGCGGTAAAAAAACAGTATGGTGGCACGTGTCTCGAAAGACTCCGAAAATCACAAAAATAGGATAGGGAAAAAATATTTTTGCCTGCCGAAATTTTGGCCTAAAAACTGCCCGGGGGTCTCCAAACTCTTTTTTTTCTACTCAGGCAAGGAAACACGAAACCGAAACTAGATGGATCTCGAAAGCCAATCTAAAACTAAAAGAACTCGGATTGGTGGTGGATATGTGGTGGTAGAATATGGCAGCGGTGGTGGTATATGGCAGCGGTGGTGGTATACGGATATGGATTGCTGGTGGTATATGGATACGGATCGGTGGTGGTATGTGCCAGTAGCGATGAAGATGTTGCGGCGGCTGCGTGACAACTTATGACCAGAACTCAAAACTCTAGAAGACTAGACGCTAAGACCAGCAACTTGACACGACGATGCAACCACAAATTCAACTAAGCAAACACGGAAAAGATTATGCAATGGCTCAGACTGGTTCGGATATGATGAACTAACCCTAATTTTTTTTTGGCTTTTTCATGGACTGTAGGTATGAAAAACAGACTCGATCTAATCTACGAAAAACTGTAAAATCTCACCGAGCAACCTCGAAATCTGATACCACTTACTAGAGGCTAAGGTGTCTCGTCTTTCGATGAGATGGTGGATATCGTTTTCAGTGGAGTAGACATTGACGATCCGACTACGAACGTGCGAGGGCATCGCGCCTTAGCAATCGCTAAACCAACTCCGAGAGGTTACTGACCACGCCGGAGCACGATCAACCTGACCACGAGGGTCTATTTCCTGCAAGCAAACGAAGAACAAGCAAGAAACTAAGATTGCAATCTGGATATTGTGAATATAAGAGGAAAGCTTTATTGATCAAGATGGGGTTCTGTGACGTCTTTGTCTGGTCGTTGAACACAAACGAAGTACGCGAAGTTGCAGCTATGGCGAACTTTAATCTAAACAAAACCCAAAGTCTAAACAACGCCCTAAGGGCTGTATATATGAGGGGAAGAGGGGGGAATTTCGTGGCCCTTGGTGGAGGGGTCCAAAACCAACCCTAACTCTTGTTTCCCCACACATACGGACTCTAAAAATAGCCTATACTCAAGTATTTCGAAATTACATGGGCTTGGCCCAATAATAAGGTGACGCATCACCTATAATAGCCTGTGGACAAAATTTATGAAGTGGCATCTTGTATATTTCGTCCAAGGCTTCACGCACTCATTATGGTGGCTTCAAAGTCCTGAAATCATCACTTGTAACTCCATTCTTGTTCCCCTTGCGCATGCCATCATCTCCATGTTTGATCTTGCTCCAATGTTCATCCTTCTTGTCCAAGCTAGGCCCTTCATTTGTAAGCAAGACAAATGTATCTAATTTAGGCAGCATCATATTCTCATGACATTAGAATCATTACCAAGAAACGAAAGTACCTGGTAATTTAATTGGCGTGCGCGAGCTCTAGTAATTGGTCATGTATATGTGTTAGTTGGAGCTGTGGGTGTAACCTTGTTAGTGATGTCCTCATCACTTTCACCTTGTACTTTTATGGAAAGGGGAAGCCAAACCTACTAACACTTCACCACCTCTACCTTTAGTGTTGTCTCAATTGTTGCAGGAATTCTCGGACGTCTTTCCCGATGTGCTACCTCCGGGTCTACCTCCACTTCGCGGAATTGAACACCGCATCGACCTCATACCCGGCGCACCACTTCCGAACAAGACTCCTTAGCGCGTCAACCCCGAGGAAACCAAGGAGATACAACGGCAAATACAACAACTCATCGACAAAGGTCATGTACGTGAATGCTTAAGCCCTTGTGTCGTTCCGGTTATTCTCGTGCCTAAGAAAGACGGAAGTTTTCGCATGTGCTCCGATTGTCGCCCGATAAATGCTATCACCGTTAGATACCATTATCCTATCCCACGCTTAGACGACATGGTTGATGAATTATGCGGTGCCACCATCTTTTCGAAATTTGATCTTAAAAGTGGTTACTACCAAATTCGCATCCAAGAGGGTGATGAGTGGAAAACGGCTTTCAAAACCAAGTTTGGGTTATATGAGTGGCTTGTCACGCCAATGGGTTTATCGGAAGCACCCGGTTCATTCATGCGTCTTATGCATTTTGTTCTACGACCATATATGGCGTCTTTGTAGTGGTTTATTTCGATGGCATCCTTGTTTTAAGCAAGTCGCTTGAGGACCATGTGACACACATCCGTATGGTTTTACAAACCCTTCGGAAAGAGCGCTTATATGCTAACATGGAGAAATGCACTTTTTGCGTTGACAAGGTCGTCTTCCTAGGATTTTTCGTTTCTTCACATGGTGTTCACGTTGATGAAACTAAAATTGCAGCAATGAAAACTTGGCCACAACCAACGAATCTCTTACAAATGTGTAGTTTCCTTGGTTTAGCCGGTTTCTACCAACGTTTTGTGAAGGACTTTAGTACTATTGCTACGCCTCTACACGCCTTGAGCAAGAAGAACGCACCCTTCATTTGGGGTCCTTCGCAAGACACCGCGTTCAATGAGCTAAAAAGCTTGCTTACACACGCACCACTCCTAGCCCTACCAAACTTTGATAAACCGTTTGAGATTCATTGTGACGCTAGTGGTACCGGCATAGGTGGCGTGTTCATGCAAGAAAAGCGCCCAATTGCATACTTTAGCGAGAAGCTATCCGGAGCGCAACTTAACTACCCCATATATGATAAAGAGCTCTATGCCTTGGTGAGAGTTTTACGTGTTTGGGGACATTATCTTAGACCTCATGAATTCATTCTTCATACGGACCATGAGACTCTCAAGTATCTCAAGGGTCAAACTAAATTGAACAAGCGTCATGCTAAATGGAGTGAGTTCATTGAGTCTTTTCCCTATGTCATCAAATACATCAAAGGCAAATAGAATGTTGTGGCGGATGCGCTTTCCCGCAAATGCATGCTTGTTACACAACTTGAGTTGAATGTTATTGGCTTTGAGCACATCAAAGATTTATATGAGCATGATCCTTTCTTTGCACATCCTTATGCTAAGTGTTTGACTCACACTTCTTGGGAACATTATTAGATAAAGGATTGATATCTTATGAGAGCTAACAAACTTTGCATTCCCGAGTCTTCGCTTCGTTTGCTCCTTTTGCTGGAATCTCATGGAGGAGGACTCATGGGACACTTTGGACGCGACAAGACATTTGCTACACTCTCAAAGAACTACATTTGGCCCAAGATGCTCCGTGACGTCTCACGCCTCACCAACCGATGCTCTACATGTCGCAAAGCTAAGTCAAAAGCTCAATCTCATGGTCTTTACATGCCACTTCCTATTCCATACCATCCATGGGAAGACATAAGCATGGACTTTGTACTTGGATTGCCTAGGACTCAAAATGGAAAGGATTATGTGTTTGTTGTCGTGGATAGATTCTCTAAAATGGCTCATTTCATTCCTTGTAACAAGATCGACGATGCTTCACATGTTGCAAATCTCTTTTGTAGGGAAATCATTCGTCTGCATGGAGTGCCCAAGACGATCGTGTCGGACCGGGACGTCAAGTTCTTGAGCTATTTTTGGAAGACTATATGCGCCAAACTCGGCATCAAGCTCCTCTTCTCTTCGGCATATCATCCACAAACCGACGGCCAAACGGAGGTGACGAACCGCACACTTTCGACGCTTCTTCGCGTGTTGATCAAGAAGAATATCAAGGAATGGGAGCAATGCTTGCCCATCGCCGAGTACGCTTACAACCGCGCAAGACATTCAACTACCGGTAAGTCCCCTTTCGAGGTCGTTTACGGCTTCAACCCCTTGTCTCCATTGGACATCCTACCTCTACCTCTACAAGAGCACACGAACATGGATGCAAGTGCACGAGCAAGCTATCTCAAGAAGGTGCATGAAGATACAAGGGCAACGATCGAGCGACAAGTCCATCGCCTCACCACCAAGCTCAACGTCAATAAGCCACAAATGGTGTTCCAACCGAGAGATCTTGTTTGGCTTCATCTTCGCAAGGACCGCTTCCCACACGAGCGCAAGTACAAACTACTACCTCGCGCCGACGGACCCTTCAAGGTGCTAGCACGCTACAACAACAACGCATACAAGATCGACATCCCACGAGGCAAGTACAACATGAGTGATGCCTTCAACGTCAAGGATCTAGCCCCTTTCCATGGTGATGAAGATTTCGATCCGAGGTCGGATCTTTCCCAAGGGAGGGAAGATGATGCGAAGCATCCCAAGGTCATCCCCATGGACCATCCATTGCCTCACCAAGTGCCCCAAGGACCAATGACACGTGCTCGTGCTAGAGCACTTGAAACTGAGGTTAACTCTCTCATTGTTGAATTCCCATTTAACCACCTTGAGACATGGCTACTACCTCAAACGGAGACACTTTGTATGGGTGCCAAGGAGAAGTTACGGTGCAAGATGGACGCCAAGAGCATGAACATGAAGTTTCCCAGCACAGAGATAGCGGTACTACCGGTCCACTACCGCCCAACTACCGGTCGGCCGGTACTACCGGTCCACTACCGGTCAACTACCGGTCAAGCTTCTGTGATCGACCGGTGCAAGGCCGGTGCAAGGCCGGAACATCCGCTAAATCCGCAAGAACCGGTACTACCGGCCCCAGGATCGGTACTACCACCCTGCCTGCACGCAGTTGAAGGGGTTTCACCCCATGTATCCCCCCAACTTACCCCTAGACTATAAGTACTCCTTCCCTTCCATCTTTTAGGGTCAGGTTTGTGATAGCTCATCATAGACCTTAGTGGTTCCTCTCCTACGAGACCGCGGCCTCCTCGGAGAAGATCCGCCAGATTCAAGACCTCCTTCACGGAGAAGAACATCAAGACCTCCTCACGGAGATGACTACCGCTACTTGTATCGTCCTTAGTTGATCGTGTATCGTGTATCGCACTTTGTGTACTCGGATCTAGCATTTGTGTGACCCTCTTGTTGATTTGAGTTTTTTCTTCTTGTCCCTCTCGTGTTTTCCCTTGTGCCTCACGTGTTCATCCTTGGGATCCCTCCTTTTCGTGAAAGATCGGCCACCTAGGGTTCCGCCCTACATCATTCTCTCAAACTGGAAAGTAGCACGTCACAGAAAGTAGTTCATGTGATTCCTGCACCAACTGGAGTGGAACCTAATGATGATGATCATGAAACTTCAGATCAAGTTACACTACTAGGGAAAACCTTCTACACAGAGGTATAGCAGTAGCGCTGGTCATGGAAGGGCGCTACTGATATTTAGCAGTAGCGCGTGTCAAAAACACACACTACAGAAATGGTCTTAGCAGTAGCGCGCCTCCAGGAAAACGCGCTACTACTAGAATTCCCACACTGTTCCCGGTAGGCTAGGAATAGTAGTAGCGAGTCTATGGAAAGCACGCTACTCATAAATGCCTTGTAGCAACGCTTTTCTGGTTTAACGCGCTACTGCTAAGAAAAAGAAAATAAATAGAAAAATAAGTAGAAAAGTAAATGAAAATGAAAGAAATAGAAAAATGAAAAATGAAAAAAAGAAAAAGAAAAAGAAAACAGAAAGGCATAGCGGTAGCGCGTTTTCCTGGAAACAATATAGCTAACTTAGCTATAGCGCGTTTTCCAAAATGCGCTATAGCGATTTTGACTTAACCCCCACGGGCTCAAAATTTCGCTAAGTCCTTTTCCCCCTCTCCCCCCTCTCCCCCAACTCCTCCATCGCCCTACCACCTTCGACCACACCGCCACCGTCCGAGGCCGCACACCGCCGCCGCCCGAGGCCGTCGTCGACCTCACCGCCGCCGCCCGAGCCCGCCCAGGACCTCACCTGCCTGAGCCCGAGCCTGCCCTCGCCGCCGACCATAAGGCTTTGCCTCTCCTCTCCCCTGCCCTCCTCTCTCTCTCTGCTAGGGCAATTCATATGTTGTTGCTGTGTTGATGTTCATATGAACCCTAGATTTGTTTAGGGCAGTAGGCATTTTTTTAGCATTTAGGAAAAATGATTAGCAATTTTTTTAGGAAATTAACTAGGGCAATTTTTTTGTGAAAATGCCTAAACAGTAATTCCATTTAGTTTTAAATTAGTAGAGGGTATATAAATAATAGTAGCATTTAGCTCTAAATCAATAGAGGCTATAAACAAAAAAAAGTTAGCTATAAAAAATATTTCGACTATGGACCTAAATCTGGTCCAAATTTCATTCAAATGAAATTTGAATTATTTGGACTATGGACCTGAATATTTTTGAAGAAATTGGGTGTAGGTACTAAGGTCTTGTTGTGGAAATTTTGGTGAGGTCAAAAGGGTTAGAGAAAATGGAGTTCCTGGACTTTTAGCTAAAAACAAAAGTATTTAGGTATAAATAAAAAACAGTAGCTATGGCATTTAGCTATAAACAAAAAACAGAATTGTTTTTATTTTCAAAAACTTGGTTAAAGTAATTGTTGCTATGTAAACAAAAAACAAGATTGTTGTTATATGATATATGGCATTGATGTTCATTTGCATATTCATTATTGTTGATTATATCTTTTCATTAAAGTGGTCATGTTATATATGCAAATTCCTCAATACTGTTTCCTCATGTTATATGGAACATTCAAGTGGTTCGATTATGCCCTAGTGGCCTTTTGTTGTTTCCAGGGAATGAAGCCGAGTGGCCTATGTTTTGTCGGAATGTTTAGCTGGATGACGATGTAGTTGCAAGTAATCGAGACTTGTATTGCTATTTTCGAGATGATGACGAGAGACCACTTTGTGTTGGATGATGATTATGATGATGACATGATTTTATGAGACTATTTGTATGTTTATGCTATGATTACATTTGTATGTGTATGATATGCTAAAGATTATTGTATAAAGCCTGTTCAAATACAAAACAAATATCCAGAAAAAATCAGAAACTAATAAAACTAGCAATAGCGAGGGGAATAAAGTTAGCAGTAGCGCTCCCTTACCAGTAGCGTGTCCTGGTAAAAAGCGCTGCATATATTAGCAACAACGCATTTCAATAAAGCCCGCTACTGCTATCCATGTATAGCAGTGGCCTGGGATGACACGCGCTACTGCTACATGTTAGGTGTAGTGCCTTATCAGTAGCACGGCTTCCCGCGCTACCGATAGGAAAAATACCTGCGCTACTGCTAGGCTTTTCCCTAGTAGTGTTACTAATGAACTTCGTAGGTCGACCGGGACACATTCTGCACCAGAGTAGTACGGTAATCCCATCCTAGAAGTCATGTTGTTAGACAACGGCGAACCTACGAACTATGAAGAAGCAATGAAGAGCCCGGATTCCGACAAATGGCTTGAGGCCATGAAATCCAAGATATGATCCATGTATGAGAACAAAGTATGGACTTTGGTAGACTTGCCCGATGACCGGCATGCCATTGAGAATAAATGGATCTTTAAGAAGAAGACATACACTAATGGTAATGTCACCATCTATGAAGCTCAACTTGTCGCAAAAAGTTTTCGACAAACTCAAGGAGTTGACTATGATGAGACTTTCTCGCCCGTAGTGATGCTTACGAATGTTAGAATTATGTTAGCAATTTCCACATACTATGATTATGAAATCTGGCAGATGGACGCCAAAACAGCATTCCTTAACGGGTTCCTTAAGGAAGAGTTGTATATAATGTAACCAGGAAGTTTTGTCGATCCGAAGGACGCTAACAAGGTATGCAAACTCCAGAGATCCATCTATGGACTGGTGCAAGCATCTCGGAGTTGGAATATACGCTTTGATGAGGTGATCAAAGCTTTTGGATTTATGCGAAGTTTATTAAGAAACTTGTATTTACAAGAAAGTGACTGGGAGCTCTATAGCATTTTTCTGATAGCATATGTGGATGGCATATTGTTGGTTCGAAATGATATAGAATTTCTAGAAAGCATAATGGGTTGTTTGAAAGGAGTTTTTTAAAAGAAGACATGGGTAAAGTTGCTTACATATTGGTCATGAAGTGTGACACCCCGAGACCGGTGCGCCAGGTCATCATGTGCATTGCATCCTCATGTTTTCAAAATTTGCATTTGTTCAGGTTCCCCTCGTCCTTTCCGTTGTCCGTTCTGAGCACAGACACACTCGCACGCGCCCGTGGCACCTCCGAATATTTGTTTCATGAGTGGCCGGAAAATGTTCTCAGAATGGGATGAAACTTGGCGTGTGGTCTTATTATAGCATAGGTAGACCGCCTGCCAAATTTCGTCGCATTCAGAGTCCGTTTGATAGCCCAACCGTTAAACATATAGCGGCAATATAGCCGGATAAACGTCAGACGTTTTGGTGTTTCGAAATTGTCGTCGGGCCTCTCTCTCACCTCTCTACACATCCCACTACCACCTCCTAGCCCACTTGCTAAACCCCCTCCGCTCCGGAACCATCGGATCGAGATCCAAGGCTCTCAAATGCTCCCAAACCCCGCTAACCCTAGCCCCTTCCCTATATAAACACCCCCCCTCCTTCCATTTTTGGCACCCTAGCCTTCTCCTACCTCTCTCCTCCTCAATGTCCGTGCCAGCCGAACCCCTCGCCGCCACTTGTCTCCGCGCCAGCCACCAGCACCGCCGCCACGTCATCACCAGCCACCCCCGCATCCACTAGGAGAGCGCCACGTCGCCCTGGCCGCCTCCCACCGCCGCGGCCCTCCAGGGCCCGAGGGAAGCCCGCCCCGGGTCGCAACTGGGCCGGCCACCGCGCCTGCGAGCCAGAGCCGCCCAAGCGTCCAGCCGCCTCCCGCAGCGCTCGATCCTGCGGGATCGAGGCAACTGCCTCCGCCGCCGGCCTCCTACCCCGCCGCTTCATCGCCGGAGTATGGCCGTCGCCGACCACCTCGACCCCAGGTCGCGCCGCCCCTACTTCCCGTGTCCTCCCGTGCCTCTCTCCCCCCCCCCTCACGATCTCCCTTGCTACGGGACGCCGCCGCCCTTAGTGTTTGCCGCCGCCGCGGATCTTCTTTGTCGTCGCCGATCCCCGTTGGCCGCCGCCGAAAATGGATCCGCCACGCCCGGATATGCCCGGATCCGGCCGATCCCGGTGCGCAGCCGCCTCTGCCGCCTTCCCCTCGCCGGCCTCGCCGTTGACTGCCACCGGCCTGCTCGTGCAAGCGCACGAGGAACGACCGCGCCAAGCCCGCCGACCGGCCTCGTGGGCCCCGCCACCAAATCCGGCCCAGCAGCGCCTGGGCCGCCTCCTCTCCTCGCACATCGGCCCGGCCTCCTCAGGCCCAGTCACCGGCCCACGCCCAGCCAGACTGCCCCTATCCGCCTCCTGGTCCAAGCCCGCTAGGTGAGCGGCCCATTGCTAAACTCCGCCCTGTGCACTAGATAGTATTTAGCGCTCAGTCTTGTTTTCTGTTTTTTCACTAAGTCCCTAAAATTCAACATTATGAGTGCATCTTCATCATATTGTAATTTTGAGCTCGATGCTCCGTTTTGCATGAATGATATGTCAAAATGTTCGTCTCGGAATGCTCTACATGTCAGATGCATTTGCATGCATGTTACTATTCATCTTGATGTCTTAATCTTTGTTGCAAAACTGCTATGTGATGTTAGTGTTAAGTCCTTGTTGTCTATCAACAATATGTTAGCATGTTTGTGAGGTTGTAACCTTGTGCATGTTGGTCCAAATGGAGTGTATGATATGTCAAAATGTTCATTGTGAAGTGCTCTACATGATGGTGGCTGCTGCATTCATGTTAGGTGCCAAATTGCCATGTTTATCTCTGTTGCAAAAGTGCGTGTGGTTGTTAAGTGCTGAAACTTGTTATAAGATGTTGTTTTGTCTTTTTCTTATCTTTATGTGTGATTTTTGTTTGAGGAACATGTCAATATGTTTTATAAGCACAATCATGCCATGTTTATTATGGTGCAATCCCCTTTTCATGATATGCCTTTGGTGAGTGTAACAAGCTTGCAAAGTGGCCTACTCGTTGTTGTTGTTTCTTGAGACTTTTTGAAAATTACTAAGTCTGAAACTGTTATATCCTGATGCCATGTTTGCTTGATGCCCCACTCAAATCCATGAACGTTTTGGGTTGTCCAATGATCATGTCATGTTGTCCATGTTATGCTCTATCCATCCATGCCTTTGTTTGCTTATATGCCTTGATGTAGCTTGTCACTTTCTTGCTCACAAGTTGCTATAAAATGTTTCCGTCAGCCTGTTATCAGCAAGTTCAGTTTTGTCATGTGAATAGCTAGTGATCTATGCATCCTATGTCCATGTTCTTGCCATGAGTAGCTTCATAAACATGTATTCTTGTTGTTGGTTATATTCACATGCCATGATATGCTCTGAGATGAGTTGCACAAGCTTGCAAACATGCCCACTTGTCGTTGTTGCTGCCATGCCTAGTTTATTTCACTAAGTCTGTGAAAATGTTATCTTTTGCAATCTTTCCATGATGTTTTGAGCATGTTCTAGTGGTGTTTGGTAGTAGCTCAGTGATCATGCTTGTAGTCCTTGACATGTACATGATTGCCATGCCCTTTGTTGCCATGAAGTGTTATTGTATCATGTTGTTTTGGTGTCAGCTAAGTGACATGTTCCTGTTTTTGAACAGCTTGTTGTTATATCTTGCTTCGTGTGTATGTGATGAACCGTTGCTCCGTTTTGAGCGTGTCCTATATGAAACTTGTGTGTTTTTGCATGTAGATGCATAATAACATGTTGTATATCTGTTTGGAGTGAGCTTGCTTAATGTTCGAATGCATCTTGCATCTTTGACATGCTTGACTTGTTTTGCTCATATCTTCTAGGCCGTAGCTCTGACTTAAATGAACTTTATATGAACTTGACTAGAATTTCAAGTAGATCATCATGGTGCATGTTAACTTGATGTTTAACAACTTGAACTTAAGGTTTGTTCAGATCTGGACCCTTTTCGAAATTTGCATATGAGGACTTACTGGAGTCGTTATATGTGTTTTCCGGCCTCATTTAAACTTTTTTGGTTGAGTTGGTCTTGTATGCATCATCCATTGCCATGTTTTGCATCATATGGACTTGTATTGCATCATACTTAGTTAAGCATCTTGTCTTGTTATGTGTTGTCTATTTACCGTGTTGCTTACTTCTTCTCGTTAGTGCTTGTTTCATTGCGATCGTGAGGATTCGTTCGTCTACACTCGGTTCGTCTTTACGGCTTCTTCTCCGTCTACTTCATGGACTCGTTCTTCTTCCTTGTAGAATCTCAGGCAAGATGACCATCCCCTTGGATCTCATTACTAGCATTGATATGCTAGTTGTCTCGATGCTATCGCTATATGTCGCGCTACCCATCATTGTTGTCAGCCTCTCCTTGTTGCCATGAAATCTCTAACCTTTGACACCATCTCAGCAAACCGTTGTTTGGCTATGTTACCCGCTCACTCAGCCCCTCTTATAGCGTTGTTAGTTGCAGGTGAAGATGAAGATTGCTCCATGTCGGATCTTGAACATGTTGGGAATATCACAATATCTATTATTAATATTAACACACCTATATACTTGGCAATGGGTGAAAGCCTTGGCCTTTTGCTTGGTGCTTTGTTTCACACATGTCACCTTAAGAACCAATAAACCGGCGTTATGTTCCTTGATTTTGCGTTCCTAACGCGGTTGGGTATATGGGGACCCCTTGACAGTTCGTCTTTGAATAAAACTCCTCCAGCAAGGCCCAACATTGGTTTCAATTTGCAACATAATAAGAACTTAATTAATTAAATTGCATCGGGAGTTAGTGCTTCCGAGGATTCTTCTACATACAGGGGGCCAGTGCTGATGGTGTTGGTCCCAAACGGGCGGACTACGGGGCCGCCTCGGGGAAACTCGAGGTATCTGGCTCCCGTAGGATGTCCCATCCGGTCGTGGCCTGAGACGAGTTACGCGCGGCTACTATCAGGGTGTCGGCACGCCGGGAGGTCTTGCTGGACTTGTTTTATGATTATCGAAATGTCTTGTGCACCGAGATTCCGAGTCTGATCGGGTTGTCCCTAAGATAAGGGGTATTATTATTTTTACCTCTGCTGATCGTGAGAGCTTGTTATGGGCTAAGTTGGGACACCCCTACAGGGTTATGATCTTTCGAAAGCCGTGCCCGCGGTTATGTGGCAGATTGGAATTTGTTAATGTCTGGTTGTAGAAAACTTGACAGAGGATCCGAAATAAAACACACCAACCGCGTGAGTAACCGTGACCGTCTCTTTTCACTTTGAGAAGAGAACACGGTGGGGTTATGTTTGACTCGTAGGTAGTTCAGGATCTCTAGCGATCATTACTAGTTTGCGACCGTTTGCGTAGATGCTCATCTTATTCTTTTACTCGTAAGTTAGCCACCATACATATGCTTAGCCACCACTTAACCTCTCCTTACCCATTAAGCTTTGCTAGTCTTGATACCCATGGTTATGGGATTGTTGAGTCCTTGTGGCTCACGGATACTACAACAATAGTGCAGGTGCAGGTTTCCGATGACTTGACGTGAGAGCGATGTACTTGTGTTGGAGTTCTTTCTTCTTTTGCTTCGTCAGTCTTGGGTTAGGTTCCTGGTCGGCAGCCTAGGATAGCAGGATGGATGTCATTGTGCTTTTCATGTTTGCATCTGTAGTCGGATGCCTTGTATTGATGTTGTTGTATTCATGTGACTTGTATGAATTATTGTATCCCCATGTATTTATGTAATGGTACGATGTAATGATATCCATCTTGCTAAGCGCTCGAAATGCGGTCGTGCCCCAATCACGTGTGTATCACGTGATCGGGATAGAATCGCATCTTGGGCATGACAAGTTGGTATCAGAGCCTCGACCGACCATAGGAGCCCCCTTGATTGATCGTAGCTTGGCCGTTGTCGAGTCTAGCAAAAACTAGTTTGGGGTCTAGTTATATCGGAGAGTAGGAATTCTTTTACTCCTCAGCCCCTTCGTCGCTCTGGTGAGGAATCTTGACGTAGGTGTTTTGAATTACTCCTCTTCCCCTTCAAATTTTTTTTAGGATCACGCGGTTAGTTTTCGTTCTTTGCGTTGCTAGCCTTTTTCATCCGGTGCAAGTCTCGTCAAGTTGATTTGATCCTCTTCGTCTTTTCTCGGTTCAATCCTTAGTTCTTTCCAACCGACGTCGTTTTTTCCATCCGAAGTTGTCTTTCTTTTTCCCACCCGCCCACCCTTTTTCTTCTCGGAGCCGGAGTCCTTAATCGAGTATCCATTCTATTCATGCGAAGTCTCTTTATTCTTTCCTCGGTGCTTTCAACTTGGTGAATTCACGTCCAGTTCGTCATCCTTCTTCTATACTCTTCTCCGACGAATTCTCCTCTCGTTCGACATTCTTCATCTCTTTTCTTTTCCGGTGGATTCAATTCAAGGTTTCGGTGTTGATCTTATTCTTTCCCTCGACTTAGATGTTTCCCCTTGTCTCATTCGCCTCTATCCATTTAATTATTCCGGAGTTCCGAAGTCATCTCAGAAGATTCGCGTTTGTGTTCAATTAATTCGAGGTTGTGACCTCATTCGAGTCATTCAATTGTTCCGGTGCATTATTTCTCTTTCAAATAATCCTTTCCAACGGTGGTTTCTCTTCGGTGGGCTCATAACCCACAGGTTTATTCCCACGATCTTACCTGACTCTTCCAATATTTCCGGAGCTATTCCCAAATTCTTTTCAAGTGTGACATAAGAATCTATTCCACCAGTCGCATGCCTTCTCCAAGACCGCTTTCAAATTCTTTTCGCATTTGATTCAACCTTCCCTATTTTCATTCTTCCAGAGTATCTTAATAATTTTGGTGGTGTTCCTCGTCATCATTTGAAGACCGAAGAAGAGTTTCTCTTAAATTTTGTCCGTTCTCTCAAAGATTCGTGATGCTAGCATGATGCTATCCTCTTACTTTGTTTCGATCGTGTCAAATTCTTTCCTCAACCATCCGGGGTATTTCATGAATTATTTCCATTGTGATCCTCCGAAGGCCATCATTTAAGAAGATTTATTCGTTCTCAGTTTTCAACTTCGTCCTCCAAATATTCTTCATTGATGCCTCTTCGTTCATCTCACATTCGTCCGGTGCTTCGTTCAAGTATTCTTTAATCATTTCACGATCTCTTCGTTCTCATCATTCAAATTTCCTCAAGTGATTTATTCTTCCCTGCGATTCATTCTCTTTTCTTCATTCATTTTCTAATTCTTCCCAGTGGTTTGTTCTTTCATCACTTGGTTTCAATTAATAATGTGGTTCGTCATAATTCCTTTTCCGGTGCTATCATATCAATTCATTTGCTCTCTCCAATCCTACCGGTGGGTCACGAAGACTTTCTCGAGTTTTGTGCAATATCCTTCTTTATTTAGTTTCAACGTGAAAAAGTGATATGTGAATCCATTGTGTCACATCAATTTATTTGGTGGAGGATAAGCATAACATAATTCTTATTATTTTCATCAAGTTGATTTAATCCCTTCCTTAATAATTTATTCTTTTTTGTCCGGAGTTCATAGTTTCTCGGCCTTCTCGTGGGACCCCGTCTGAATCATCGCAAGGATTTATTCTTATTCTTCTCATCCTTCATCATCCTTTCGTTACTGAAGTTCTTCATGGTGGTTCATCGCGATTCAAATCATTCTTCAAGTGTTCATCAAATTCTTGTGGAGTAGCTCAAGCATTATTATTTTGTGTCTCGAAGTGCAAATAATTCTCTGTGTTATTTTGAAGTGGAGTTTTGCAATTCTTCATCCTCAGCTATTCAATCTTTTTGTTGTGGCATATTTCACCTCAAGTTTTGGGATGATGTCCATAAGTCCACAACAAGCTTATTGTTTTGTTGTTGATTTTCTCAACAAGTTCGTTCAATCCTTTCTTCCAAAATATCCTCTTTCGAATTCTTTCATGGTGGAAGTAGTCGTCATCTTATTCTCCGTTCTCTCAATTCTTCCTGAGGCATTGTATTGTTTATCTCATCAAGTATTATTCCATCTTCTCAAATTTATGTCTATTCCTTTCATGTTTAACCGGAGTGGTTTCGAATTCATTCTTGTTCCTTCAGCTCTTGTTTCGTGCCTTTCAACCTCCTTGATTTTCGTCGTATTCCTTGTTCCTCTTGTTTAACAAAGTCTTTGCAACTTCGTTCATCTTCGTTGTATCCTTTCTTTCAAGTTGTTCAACCTATCAAGGTTCTTTGGTTTCACCTTCTTCATTTTTCCTCTTCCGTCTCGTTCCTAAGATCGCGGGACGAGATCTCTTGTTAGTAGGGGAGTGTTGTGACACCCCGAGCCCAGTGCGCCAGGTGTCAACTAGTTATTCATCGCTGTTGCCATGTCATCTGCTTGCGTGTTGCATCTTGTCATCATGTGCATTGCATCCTCATGTTTTCAAAACTTGCATTTGTTCGGGTTCCCCTCGTCCTTTCCGTTGTCCGTTCTGAGCCCAGACACACTCGCACGCGCCCACGGCACCTCTGAATATTTCTTTCATGAGTGGCCGGAAATTTTTCTCAGAATGGGATGAAACTTGGCATGCGGTCTTATTATAGCATAGGTAGACCGTCTGCCAAATTTCGTCGCATTCGGAGTCCGTTTGATAGCCCAACCGTTAAACATATAGCGGCAATATAGACGGATAAATGTCGGACGTTTCGGTGTTTCGAAATTGCCGTCGGGCCTCTCTCTCACCTCTCTACACAACCCACTACCAACGGCTAGCCCAATTGCTAAACCGCCTCCGCTCCGGAACCGTCGGATCGAGATCCGAGGCTCCGGAACGCTCCCAAACCCCCCTAACCCTAGCCCCTTCCCTATATAAACACCCCCTCCTTCCATTTTTGGCACCCTAGCCTTCTCCTACCTCTCTCCTCCTCAATTTCCGTGCCAGCCGAACCCCTCGCCGCCACTTTTCGCCGCGCCAGCCACCAGCGCCACCGCCACGTCATCACCAGCGGCCCCTGCGGCCACTAGGAGAGCGCCACGTCGCCCTGGCCGCCTCCCACCACTGCGACCCTCTAGGGACCGAGGGAAGCCCGCCCCGGGACGCAACCGGGCCGGCCACTACGCCCGCAGGCCGGAGCCGCCCGAGTGTCCAGTCGCCTCCCGCAACGCTCCATCCTACGCGATCGAGGCAACTGCCTCTGCCGCGGGCCTCCTACCCCGCCGCCTCGTCGCCGAAGTATGGCCGCCACCGACCACCTCGACCCCACATCACCCCGCCCCTATTTCCCATGTCCTCTCGTGCCTCTCTCCCTCCATCACGATCTCCCTTGCTACAGGATGCCACCGCCCTTAGTGTTTGCCGCCGCCGTCGCCGATCCCCGTTGGCCGCCGTAGGAAATGGATCCGCCACACCTGGATCTCCCCGGATCCGGCCGATCACGGTGCGCAGCCGCCTGTACCGCCTTCCCCTCGCCGGCCTCGCCGTTGACTGCCGCCGGCCTGCTCGTGCAGGCGCACGAGGAACGACCGCGCCAAGCCAGCCGACCGACCTCGTGGGCCCCGCCACCAAATCCGGCCCAGCAGCGCCTGGGCCGCCTCCTCTCCTCGCGCGTGGGCCCGGCCTCCTCAGGCCCAACCATCGGCCCACGCCCAGCCAGACCGGCCCTATCCGCCTCCTGGTCCAAGCCCGCTAGGTGAGCGGCCCATTGTTAAACTCCGCCTTGTGCACTAGATAGTATTTAGCGCTCAGTCTTGTTTTCTGTTTTTTCACTAAGTCCCTAAAATTCAGCATTATGAGTGCATCTTCATCATATTGTAATTTTGTGCTCGATGCTCCGTTTTGCATGAATGATATGTCAAAATGTTCGTCTCGGAATGCTCTACATGTTAGTTGCATTTGCATGCATGTTACTGTTCATCTTGATGCCTTAATCTTCGTTGCAAAACTGCTACGTGATGTTAGTGTTAAGTCCTTGTTGTCTGTCAACAATATGTTAGCATGTTTGTGAGGTTGTAACTTTGTGCATGTTGGTCCAAATGGAGTGTATGATATGTCAAAATGTTCATTGTGAAGTGCTCTACATGATGGTGGCTATTGCATTCATGTTAGTTGCCATATTGCCATGTTTATCTCTGTTGCAAAAGTGCATGTGGCTGTTAAGTGCTGAAACTTGTTATAAGATGTTGTTTTGTCTTTTTCTTATCTTTATGTGTGATTTTTGTTTGAGCAACATGTCAATATGTTTTAGAAGCACAATCATGTCATCTTTGCTGAGGTGCAATCCACTTTTCATGATATGCCTTGTGGTGAGCGCAACAAGCTTGCAAAGTGGCCTACTCACTGTTGTAGTTTCCTGACATTTGTTGAAAACTGCTAAGTTTGAAACTGTTATATCCTGATGCCATGTTTGCTTGATGCCCCACTCAAATCCATGAATGTTATGGGTTGTCCAATGATCATGTCTTGTTGTCCATGTTATGCTCTATCCATCCATGCCTTTATTTGCTTATATGCTTTGTTGTAGCTTGTCTCTTTCTTGCTCTCAAGTTGCTATAAAATGTTTCTGTCAGCCTGTTATCAGCAAGTTCAGTTTTGCCATGTGAATAGCTAGTGATCTATGCATCCTATGTCCATGTTCTTACCATGAGTAGCTTCATAAACATGTCTTCTTGTTGTTGGTTATATTCACATGCCATGATATGCTCTGAGATGAGTTGCACAAGCTTGCAAACATGCCTACTTGTCATTGTTGTTGCCATGCCGAGTTTATTTCACTAAGTCTGTGAAACTGTTATCTTTTGCAGTCTTGCCATGATGTTTTGAGCATGTTCTAGTGGTGTTTGGTAGTAGCTCAATGATCATGCTTGTAGTGATTGACATGTACATGATTGCCATGCCCTTTGTTGCCATGAAGTGTTATTGTATCATGTTGTTTTGATGTCAACTAAGTGCCATGTTGCTGTTTTTGAACAGCTTGTTGTTATATCTTGTTTCGTGTGTATGTGAGGAACCGTTGCTCCATTTTGAGCGTGTCCATCCTATATGAAACTTATGTGTTTTTGCATGTAGATGCATAATAACATGGTGTATATCTGTTTGGAGTGAGCTTGCTTTGAATGCATCTTGCATCTTTGACATGCTTGACTTGTTTTGCTCATATCTTCTAGGCCGTAGCTCCGAATTAAATGAACTTTATATGAAACTTGACTAGAATTTTGAGTAGATCATCATGGTGCATGTTAACTTGATGTTTAACAACTTGAACTTAAGGTTTGTTCAGATCTGGACCCTTTTCGAAATTTGCATATGAGGACTTACTGGAGTCGTGATATGTGTTTTCCAGCCTCATTTAAACTTGTTTGGTTGAGTTGGTCTTGTATGCATCATCCCTTGCCATGTTTTGCATAATATAGACTTGTCTTGCATCGTGCTTGGTTAAGCATCTTGTCATGTTATGTGTTGTGTGTTTACCGTGTTGCTTGCTTCTTCTCGTTGGTGCTTGTTTCGTTGTGATCGTGAGGATTCGTTCGTCTACACTCGGTTCGTCTTTGCGGCTTCTTCTTCCCCTACTTCATGGACTCGTTCTTATTCCTTGCAGGATCTCAGGCAAGATGACCATCCCCTTGGATCTCATTACTATCATTGCTATGCTAGTTGTCTCGATGCTATCGCTATATGTCGTGCTACCCATCATTTGTTGTCAGCCTCTCCTTGTTGCCATGAAACCTCTAACCTTTGACACCATCCCAACAAACCATTGTTTGGCTATGTTACCAGCTTGCTCAGCTCCTCTTATAGCGTTGTTAGTTGCAGGTGAAGATGAAGATTGCTCCATGTCGGATCTTGGACATGTTGGGAATATCACAATATATATTATTATTATTATTAACACAGCTATATACTTGGCAATGGGTGGAAGCCTTGGACTTTTGCTCGGTGTTTTGTTCCACTCATGTCGCCTTAAGAACCGATAAACCGGTGTTATGTTCCTTGATTTTGCGTTCCTAACGCGGTTGGGTATATGGGGACCCCTTGACAGTTCGTCTTTGAATAAAACTCCTCCAGCAAGGCCCAACATTGGTATTAATTTGCAACATAATAAAAACTTAACTAATTAATTAAATTGCATAGGGAGTTAGCGCTACCCGAGGATTGTTCTACATACAGGGGGCCAGTGCTGATGGTGTTGGTCCCAAACGGGCGGACTGCCGGGCCGCCTCGGGGAAACTCGAGGTATCTGGCTCCCGTAGGATGTCTCATCCGGTCGTGGCCTGAGACGAGATACGCGCGGCTACTATCAGGGTGTCGGCACACCAAGAGGTCTTGCTGGACTTGTTTTACCATTGTCGAAATGTCTTGTGCACCGGGATTCCGAGTCTGATCGGGTTGTCCCTAAGATAAGGGGTATTATTATTTTTACCTGTGCTGATCGTGAGAGCTTGTTATGGGCTAAGTTGGGACACCCCTGAAGGGTTATGATCTTTCGAAAGTCGTGCCCGTGGTTATGTGGCAGATTGGAATTTGTTAATGTCCGGTTGTAGAAAACTTGACAGAGGATCCGAAATAAAACACACGAACCGCATGAGTAACCGTGACCGTCTCTTTTCACTTTGAGAAGAGAACACGGTGGGGTTATGTTTGACTCATAGGTAGTTCAGGATCTCTAGCGATCATTACTAATTTGCGACCATTTGCGCAGATGCTCATCTGATTCTTGTACTCGTAAGTTAGCCACCATACATATGCTTAGCCACCACCTATCCTTACACATTAAGCTTTGCTAGTCTTGATACCCATGGTTATGGGATAGCTGAGTCCTCGTGGCTCACAGATACTGCAACAACAGTGCAGGTGCAGGTTTCCGATGACTTGACGTGAGAGCGATGTACTTGTGTTGGAGTTCTTTCTTCTTCTGCTTCATCGGTCTTGGGTTAGGATCCTGGTCGGCGGCCTAGGATAGCAGGATGGATGTCATTGTGCTTTTCATGTTTGCATCTGTAGTCAGATGCCTTGTATTGATGTTGTTGTATTCATTTGATAACGGGATCACATCACCAAGATAATGATGTGATGGACATACCCAACCGTAAGCTTAGCATCAAAATCTTTAGTTATTTGCTACAACTTTCTTCATGTCAAGTAACAGTTCCTTATACCATGAGATCCTGCCACTCCCGTATATTGGAGGAATGCCTTGTGTGCTATCAAACGTCACTTCATAACTGGGTGATCATAAAGGTGCTCTACAGGTATCTCCAAAGGTGTTTGTTGGGTTGCATGGATCGAGACTGGGATTTGTCACTCCGCATGATGGAGAGATATCTATGGCCCCTCTCAGTAAGACAACATCATAAGAAGCTTTATGGGACTAATGAGTTTATTCATGGGATCTTGTATTGTAGAACGAGTAAAGAGATTTGTCGGTAACGAGATTGAACTAGGTATGGAGATACCGGCGATCAAATCTCGAGGAAGTAACATGTCGCTGGACAAAGGGAATTGATTAAGGGATTGACTGAATCCTTGGCACCATGGTTCAACCGATAAAGATCTTCATTGAATCTGTAGGAGTCAATATGGGCATCCCGGTCCAGCTATTGGTTATTGACCGGAGACAAGTCTCGGTCATGTCTACATGATTCTCGAACCCGTAGGGTCACACACTTAACGTTCGGTAGCGCTAGGGTAGTGTTGAGATATTAATAGTGGAAAGTCCAAAGGGTTGTTCGGAGTCCCGGATGGGATCTGGGACATCACAAGGAGCTCCGGAATTGTCCGGAGGTAAACATTCATATATGGAAAGTTGTTATCAGAGTTCCAAAAAAAGTTTGAGTTTTTTCGGTATTGTACTATGAAGGTTCTAGAAGGTTCCGGAGTGGGGCCCATCTGCATGGGGACCCACATGAATGTGGGTAGTGGGGAAAGTCCCCATAACCCTGATCTAGGCGCACCAAGATCCTCCATTAACAAGGAATAGTATCATATCCCGAAGGGATAAGACCAGGGTCCCTAAAAATGGGATAGCGATCGGTGGGGAAGGAAACGAGGGATTTCCTTCCTCCCCTTTGGCCAACGATCCTAGTGCCTTGGAGGCAAGCCACCAGCCCCCTCCATGCCTATATAAAGGTGGGGATGCATTGGGGACAGCCCCCCTTCGACTATGGCATGTTACCTCTCACTCCTCCCACGTTTCACCGGTAGCGCTTGGTGAGCCCTGCCAGAGTTCCGCTGCCACCACCACCACCACCATACCATCGTGTTTGTCGCGATATCATCTGCCTCCTCTCTCTCGCTTGATGGATCAAGAAGGAGAGGACTCCGCTGAGTCGTACGTGTGCTAAACTCGGAGGTGCCGTCCATTCGGCACTAGATCACATTGGATCACGATTGGACCGTGAAGAGCACGACTACATCGACCGCACTTTCGGTCTACAAGGGTATGTAGACACACTCCCCTCTCATAGTTTTGCATCTCCATAGATAGATCTTGGGTGTTTGTAGGAATATTTTTGATTTTCATGCAACGTTCCCCATCACTTTCATAGGTACATTGAGGTGCTATACAAACGGTTTTTAACCCCTTTCCACGACGGCATTTGGAACCATCGCCTAGTGGGTGACTGCGATAGGGGGGTCCTTCCCACACGACCCAGAAACCGTCGGGGATAGGGAGCCTTGATGCATATAGTTGTCCCCATATAACCATTTTCGATATCTCGAATATCCCAAACGCTTCATCCTTGATACTCGTTTGTGCTCACATTGCCATCGCAGTCGGAGTTTTGCAGTTTTACCTAAAACCAGGCAGATTCCAGGCACGGGAGTTTTTGAGGCACGTACCAAACTGGCTCTAGGTTTACGATGCCTAGCACATCACAAACAGTTCATGACTATAAACCGTGTACGATAGGTAGCCAATCACACACATTTAGTTTTCCCACACCATATGTTATAGTGTCTGACATCACACACGCTTTGCAAACAGCAACTATATGCATTGTTACACATGTTTCCTCTCCGTGAACCGTGTCGGATTATGATGTATATCGCACACGATGTGCTTTATTGACTGTGTGCACCGTAATGACCTACACACCATAATTTCGCCCTAATTTAATTGTTGATGTCTAAAATTGTACCTATTTTGAACTTGAAAGTAGGCTATAGCTTTATTCATATCCATCAGGTTCAAACAACCAATGCATTATTCGATTCATAGGTACATATGTTTAAGAATTGCATAAGCACCAAATAAAGAATGATGAACCAAAGTTCTATACTTGTACTATTACAGATGGTAAAGAAAGAGGCAACAGACATTCTGGTTGCTGAACAAGGTGATGCTGAATGGCCCTATTGTGCTCTCCTAGATGCAGAAGGCACGCAAGACTCTAGTCCAACCCCTTGTGATGGCCGGCCGCCAATCATGTAGTTTGAGAGGTGATCTTGAGTAAACTGCTTCAGAATCCACTACAAAGGAAAAAAATATTCAAACATTGTCATCTAACACAACTCATTACGGGCAGTAAAAAGAAAGGCTACAGGGTTCTTACTTACCATCATGCATTTCACTGTTGTCTTGCATAAAATGTAAACAAATAGTTCGATTGACATCTTTTGACCCATTTTAATAACAATCTTTATCGGTTTCCTCACTTGAAGCTGATTCATGAATATCTCATTGCCCCATACGCAGAAAGGGTCGAAGTGTGGATCTTTGGAAATGACATATGTACCTAAAAGCACCAAGTTAATATTAGAAGCTAAACAACAATTGCAAAATGATGTAGTACAACACTCCCTCCGTCCCATTATATAATATTTTATTACATGTATATCTAGACATCATCGGAACATTAAGGTAACACTCTTCCTATTGCTATGTAGACTAGGATTGCATATTTAGTCATTTAGTGCAATGTATGTTGCTATGTAGCCTCAGATATATTAAATATGTCCCTAGTTAACCTACTGATAAATGGGTTATAGATATATTCAGTGAAATGTCCGATTCGATGATTAATCCCTTATCAGCCCCCAGGCTATATGGTACCAGCTACCGATATCCTGAACAGTGAGTACATATAAACAATACGATGAAACTAACCTCGATGGAAAACAATATTGTTCTCAATATTGTCATGTATGAGTACATATAAAGGCATGTTAAGCACAACAGGCTAAACATCAACCAAATATATCCATGATAGACAACATAATCTACAAATGATAGCTTCAGTGTGCAGGCTTAAGCACGCTAGTTAAGCAAAACAAGAAGTGGAACGGTGTGTTAACTGCATCAGGCATAACATTTTAAAACAAGAAAATAGTCATTCAAACTGGTATTATGAAGGTCTAAAGTACACTAGTTATTGTAAAAAAATGAAAAGGCATGTTAATTGCAACATCCTTAACAACAACCAAATATCGTAATTCATAGTGGTATTGTTGAAACTGTTATTGATGAAATTGAACTACACGTCAAATAGTTGCGCATATAGAGCATCACATTGTGAAGAACTGAGATAAACAAGGCATAAGGACATCTCTAGCCGATCCTTTAAAAGTTAACGGACTAAAACCCTTTGTGTGTGTGTGTGTGTCTCTCTCTCTCTCTCTCTCTCTCTCTCTCTCTCTCTCTCTATATATATATATATATATATATATATATATATATATATATATATATATATATATATATATATATATATATATATATATACTCAAGCAATTTTTGGCTGTTTCTGGTCGATCCCTAAACTTAATGTTGTAAACTTCAATTTGATCAAGTTCAAAGCAGGTTCAACCGAAAGTAGCATGCATTCAAACCTAAACATAGATAGTTTTGCATAACCGAACATAAAACATAAATTTAAACTAAGCTAAACTACTTTTAGTCGAAGTGGAGGTAGAGCCAATCCTTTCTCGTCAGGTACGGTGTGCCGCGAACCGGGTCTGGGTCGGTGTCGTCGTCGGGGTCGCTGGGGAAGACACTCCTCCACTCGTCGACGTCGATCTCCTCGTCGTCGCCGCCCACCTCGACGTCCACCGCGTTGCCATCCTCGCCGCTTTTGATCTCATCATAGGAGGAGAGCACGATAACATCGTTGCCCTCCCCGCTGGCAAAGATCACCTGCTCCACCTCCGCGAGCTCCCGGTGCTGCCGGCAGAGCTCTTGCATGTAGTCCTCGTCGGCGGCATTAGCCTCGAGGTGCTCCCATGCCTCGCGATCCTCCCGCGCCATAACCGAGCTCACCACCCCTGGCTCCGGCGGAACGAGGTCGACCGGACGTGTGTCGAAGGGGAAATTGAGCCTAGCCACCGTGTCGTGGTAGCGGACCTGCCAACGGTCGTACTCCATGATCGCGAGCTCGGCCGTGTGGAAGCTACCAAGCCACCGGCGGGTGTGGGTCTCCCGATCCATAATCTCGGCGACCCACGTCCCCCACCGTCGCTGCCGGACCACGAGGTAGGACCTCATTGGCAGCTGAGCCCGAGGGAGGACGGGGAAGTCCTCGAACCGGCGTAGGGGTGTGGTAGCTAGCGGATCGGGCGACCGACGACGGCGGATCGATAAAGAGCTCGTGGAGGACGACAGGGACACCTCGGTGGCCACCTCATCGGCGTCGGGCAAAGAGGCCACGATAAACCTCTTAATGGCCATTGGCTCCTCGAGCTCCCCGGCACACATGCAGAGGTTGAGGATGGAGGAGGCCGCAACGGCAATGGCGGCGACCTACCAATGGTTTCGAGCAAGGGAGGGGTGGTGTGTGTTTGTGTGAGCGGAGGTTTTGGGGAATGCAAGGTGTGTGTGGAGGGGGGAGGTGGTGTTTGAGGAAATACCGCGTCAACTAAAATTTTTACTAGGCGGGAGTAACAAGGTGGGGCTACTAAAAATTTGGAACAAGGGCGGGCAGATATTTTTGAGATTGCTAGGGATGCACAGGCGGGAGTAAAATGTCGTGGCAACTCAAAATTTGAATTAGGGGCGAGCATATATTTTTTCGATTGCGAGGGATGTAGGGGCGGGAGTAACAAGGCGGGGCAACTGCAAATTTGAATCAAGGGCGAGCAGATACTTTTGATATTGCGAGGGATGCAGAGGCGTGAGTAAAATGCCGGGGCTACTGAAAATTTGAATCAAGGGACTGAAGCAGAGCGGGAGTAACAGACATCGCACACTCTCTGCACATACTAATCGTGTGCTATCAAACATTAAAACCTTCCAGGCGGTAGATATTTCTGAGATTACAAGGCAGTAGATATTTTCGAGACCCGGAGGCAAGCCTCGCGGAGCCCAATCTACTGTGCTGATGTGAGGAACTGTAGGGCACGGGTGTGGCACACGGGTAGTCTGACCAAACCGTGTTTGTTGCGTACCCAATCGTAGACTGTTTCTACATCCAACTCGTGTCTTGTTTATAAATTTGGCCAAAATAATAACGTGGGAGAGGGTCAGAACACGAACACACTTGCATGTGTACCAAGTATATGCATGAAAAGGGTGGTTTGATGTTCGAATACCCAATGCACAACTTTGATGTGGCACCTATCGCACAAAAGCATAGTATTGCTAGTCAGCCACCTCCTACGAACCCCACTTCGTGTCGGCGGTAAGGGAATCCTAGCTACAAATGCATGCCCCCAAATAGCTAGGTCTGAAATCTCATCGTAACACAAAACCTATAGGAGTCCATCATATATATATGGTCAAACTTCCCCTTTTGCTTCCCGACAAAGGTGAACTGTGTGCCGACCCACAAATGTGTGCTTGTGGCGCCAGATGGGTGAGACCACATACGAACCACATGCGAGTGGCCCTACTATATGTATGGAAAGGGTGTGGTGTGAGATATTTAACTACCATTCACAACTTTGATGTGGCATGCGTGCCTCACAAATTAACCGGACTACCCCGACCCCACGGAGGTTGCAGGTAGCTCGAAGTAGCCCCCCCCCCCCCACACACACACACACACGTTGGGGCGTGGGCATCTCACCAAGACGTACAGTAACACAGACCAAGCAGAATTCAACTTGGTTGTACAACCTCTCCTCGCTCGTTGTTGGTCAAAGTGATGGACGTCCACACGGTCCCGCAAAATGGCTAGCTTGTCACCGATAACCTCACGAGGGAGTACTGCATGAAGAAAAACCCACTCCGTGCATGTGGCTCAAGTATGTATATGGAAGTGGTGTGTGTGTGGTATTTGAATACCCAATGCAAAAATTTGATGTGGCACCATGCTTCGGAACTGTAAAAGCCCCACACCGAGCGAGGGTTCACGATACATAGCATGCGCTCAAACTTAATTAGGCTTGGAATGGGTTGACCTACTATATGGTAACTCAAAGCAAAGAAGAAGAATCCACCCTCGTAACCTTTCTCATCGTTGGTCGAAATGATGGACGTCCAAGCGGGCCCACGAATATATGTAGGCTTGCCGCCCATAACCAAGCGAGTGAGAGTGTGTCCAAAGACAACCGTTATTGCATGCGTGTGTCCAGAACATATTTATGGAGGTGTGTGATGCATGCATATGTGTTGAATACCCAACCCAATGCACAACATTGATGTGGTCCATGCATTGAAAATCGCAGAGGTCCCCACACAGAGCAAGAGGTCGTTCATGACATGTCGTGTGCTCGCCCCCCCCCCCTTCGATCCTGCGGGGTGGATTCATGTGTAGAGATGCGCTATTATATATATGTAATCTCACATCATGATATATAACAAGACAAAACAAAAAATTAATCCCCTCCTAAGTCAAATTAGTTAACCTCTCTCGTGTTGTCGGTGAAAGTGATGGACCAAGCTAGTCACCCACCTTCGACATGAACTATATATACACCTAGTAACACAGCCCTAACAGAAATAATCCTCCTTGTTCGTCAAATGTACCTCTTTCTCGCTGGGTCAAAGTGATGGACGACGAACTCGCGGGCCCAACACAGAAGCGAAGCGTACGTCGCACGCGAGTGATCATCCTATATAGGACTACATACCACCGTGTGCATGTGGCCCAAAGAGGTGTATGTGTGATGTTTGAATATGCAATGCACAACTTTGATGTGGCACCACATATATAGGAAACCAAAAAGTCCCCACAGAGAGCGTGAAGTTCATGATGCGTCGTATGTGCTATATGTACGACCCATTCGACGCGTGGTATATATGTACTTCTACTGTATAGCACAAACCAAAAAAGAATCATTCCTTGATGATCAAAGTAACCACTCTCTCGTTGGGTCAAAGTGATGGAGGACAACCTCGCATGCCCACGGGTGGAAGCGCCACACGCGAGTGTGTTCCTATATATAGGGAAACCACCGCCTGCATGGTATTGCATGACGTTTGAATACGAATATAATGTACAACTTTGATGTGGCACCTGCCTCGGGGAAGAAAGTCCCCACATGGAGCGAGGTTATGACACACATATATAGAGAGTATTCATGTTGCCCCCTCTTTGACATGTACATACTCCTACACCGTGCATACACGTAACACAAACCAAAAAAGAGCCATCCTTGTTGATCAAATTAACCTCTCTCTCGTTGTACGTTCAGCTGGTCGACGACGACCTCGTGGGCCCATAGAAAGAGGCACACGCGCTTGATGTCATAGGACAAAACCACCGCGTGCATGCGCCCATGTGTTATGTGATGTTTGAATACCCAATGCACAACTTTAACGTGGCACATGCTTCGCAAACCGGAAATGCGCTACACCATGATGCGTGTAGCCCCCTCACTTCAAGCCGGTGGGAGTGTGTACGCACGTGCTCGAACTTTGATATGGAATCCCACATGATCCACACCACACACATGCCAAGATGAAACCACCTTTTGGTCAAATGCCTCCCGTTGTCGGTGGAAACTGAAAACCTTTGCGGGCTAACAAATGGGCACGTCGCTAATAATCGCACGAGGGAGAGTGTCCGAGAGGACCACCAATGCATGCATGTGGCCCAACATTATGTATGAAAAGGTTGTGTAATGCTTTAAATACCAATTCACGACTTTGATGTGGCACATATGACTCACAAAATGATCAATAATCCCACACGGAGGTTCACGACTCGTAGTGTACTGCCGGACCACTCCCCCCACACCCCACACACACACATCCCGCACCACCGTAGCCACTATGAGGCATGTCCAACTTTTTCTGCAGTGAACATGTGACCAAAGGCATAGTGTCGTGTTAAAATTTAGAAAAAAACAGACATCATTCGACCGTTTTTATACATTGTTGATTTCCTAGGGATTTAATGTGCAAAAATCAAATTTGAGCTACACGTGCACCAAAATGGGTTGCAAAATCATATGTGCCCCTCGGTGCATGTTTCCCTATGCAAGAGATTTCAAAATATTGAGAATATATATTTTTTAAATTCAGTAAATCCAAAACTTAGTTGAGATTCATGAAACTTATCGTGGTGTCATATAAGGACACCAGTAGACTGTGATATTGTATTTTTTTCGTCAATGAGACCCGTTTTGATATAATCTTCTTACAAACGGGAGATTATTAAAAACTGGCAACCAATATATCATACAGATTATTTATTCGGACCGTGTGCGTCAGACCGTGCCATGCTTCAGTTAAGCAGTAAAGTGGCAGAATGAATGATCAATAAACCAAAAAATATATGTGCTGCCACACGCCCCGTGTTCCATGCCAGCAGGCGTGAGTTGACGGGACGCATGCGAGCAGTCTGCCGCCCAGGCATACCAGGAGGTGTGCGTGTAGGTGTGCGTACTGACGGGAGGTGTGTGAGTAGTTGTGTGAAATGATGGTAGGAATGGCAGAAGTTTGCCACACGGGCTCACCGGGAGGCGAGACACCTTTTGACCGCCTCCTGCCTCGCTCCCACCGGTCCGTATTAATTGCGCGCCCGAGCCGCCAGCCATAATAGGCGGCCGCACCCCCGGTCCACAGTGGTCATCAATTTCTAGACTCTGGAGTGTATGAGGATGTCGCCGAAGCGCACCATCGGAGGGAGTGGCGACGGCGGGGCTGGTGAAGCACCCGCACAACGCATGAAGTTGGGCACAGAGGTTGTCGTCGTCGCAGACGAGGTCTCGCGCGGGCAGCAGCACGACCTTGACTTCGTCGGCGTCGTCGTGCCCCCCCGCCGGAGCCGGAGGTCAACAACAACTCCGGCAATGGCTACGACTCCGACGGAAAACTGGTTAGTCATCTATATACCCATTTGTGCGGCAAACATATCATGTGTTTCCTCTGGTTACTCCCCCCCCCCCTCTATAATTTTTTTGGAATACAAATCCTATGGCTATGTTCTCTCAGTCCATGAAATCAGAGTAATTAAGATCCGTTAGATGCACGTAGTGTATTGATTGTTTGAATGTTATCTTTATAGAGTTAGTGATTAACCGTTTGTTCTGTACGAATGATTTTTTTCTAATAATCCGACTAGGGTTAGCTTGCGTGCTAATAATTCATGGCCAGATCTTGAGAATTGATTTTGAATCTCCTACATATGTGTATGTGCCTTTTTTTCTGCCAGATCTTGAGAATTGATCTTGAATATCCTACATGTATGTTTCTGCCATTTGTTTTCTTTCAGATTGGTATGTACACAGATTAGGCTCCCGCCAGCGCCGCCTCCGGATGTAGATCTTGGACCAGGTTGCGCGGCCAGAAGCGGCCACGCCCCCTGGACCTGAGGAACCAGTAGAATCTTCGGCGGACCGCATCAGTGATCTCCCGGACAACATCCTTGGGGAGATCATCTCCCTTCTCCCCACCAAGGATGGCTTCCGCACACACGTCCTCGCATCTTGGTGGCACACTCTGTGGCGCACCGCTCCTCTAAATCTTGACTGTCGTCAGCTATCTGTCGATGATGATTCTGAACTCCCCGGAGCCCCATCTCCTCCCACCAGGGCTCCGTTCAATGCATATGCATCCCAGCATGCTACCTACTGGACATACCCTGCACGGTGGCCGCCTGGATGACATCCCGTCAATTCGATAAACTCCAGCAGCTTGAGTTCTACCATGACTATGTATGTAACATACCACGAACTGATGTATCTGTGCCCTCACCACCGATGTCCATCTCGTGGTTTTCCTCCTCTCTCCACACCACCACCTTCGCCCGATGCCATCTAGTAGACAACTTAATACAAATGCTTCGACTCCCACTGCTAGAAAACCTTGCGCTTGTGGTGGTTGATCTGTCGAAGGCGGAACTGCACAGCATCGGCCACTCCAACTGCCCTACCTTGGAGCGCTTGCTGCTTGTTTTTGGAATAGAAATTTGTATCCCTTGCTTCGAAATAAAGTCGCCCCACCTTGTAAGCATGGGAATTTGTTTTTTTGGACGTGATCTCATCATCGAAGATGCCCCTTCACTTCAAAGGTTGCTCCTTGATTCTATTATAGTACCTTTGCAAATTACTATAGTCTGTGCGCCTAAACTGGAGACCTTGGGTGCAATTCGTGATCCTTTTAGATGGCTCAAGATGGTGTTTGGCTCCACACCTATTGAGGTACTGTATATTATTCACGTAAACTTTTGTAATCTGCTTTTTTCATTTGCACGCATAAGTATCATCTTGGAGTACACTTTTGGTAGTAATATTATGTTCTATGCTCAATGAAGAGCTTGTCCATCCTATCAGTGGTGGTGTATTCTGTCAAGACCTTACATATCATTATGTGGTGTTTTGATATGAACACAATTATTGGCTTGCTGCAATGCTTTCCATGTCTGGAGAATTTTTATTTAAAGGTGATGATTTCACGCACATTGAAAGCCCATATATAATGTACTATAATTAATCGTTCGGCTATCACTCTTTCAACATAATTCTTTTTAGACATTAAGTATTTTCAATCTTCATCTCTATTTAGGCACTAACACATGGAGAAAAAAGTAGAACCAATCGATGGTTCATGAAGCACCGGGATTTTCTCAGGTCTCATGACATTCGTTTGAAGACAATAACGTTGGAAGGATATGCATCCAACAATGCAAACACTAGCTTTATCACATTAATCTTGTTGAATGTGAGGGCACTATTGTCCATGAGGATTAAGTTTTTGGACAAGAAATTTCTTACAACTACAAGTGTTGAACATCATCTGGAACACCACAGCGTAATGGTGTGTTGTCACACCCTGCATTTTGTATCATGTTATTTGCATCAATGAAGCATGAAAATTTGGACCAGCGAAATTTTTTGGCATCATTTGGCTTTTATTTGGAATTGAGTTTTTCTTCATGTGCTTTTCATGTGCTCAATAAAGTCAACTATTACCTCTTGTAGAATTCATCTCCATACCCAAAACTTCTGCCCAATGATCATGCCAAGTGTTATATAACAGTATAGTATTTTCTTACAAAATTAATTTGGCCAAAATGTATTTTATAAATTTAGTTTTTCCAAAAACCCCTGAATTGAGATTTGCACTGCAAGTGCTTAATTTAGGGTGAGAAAATTATTTCAAAAGGTGTATTTGAGACCTAGTAGTCATAGGACTCCCAGAAACCACAAAAGAATAATTTTAAAAGTTATTTTCCTATTTTATTTAAAAGCTTTTCCTTAAGGCCAGAAATGGTCTTTAATAGGGGAAAATTATTTAAGTATTTCAAAAATATTTGCCAAAATTCAGGGAGACTCTTAGGACATATATTGTCCATATATAAGAATTTAAACACTTGGTCATGTTCAAAATAATGGGCTAATCCCTCTAAAACCCTTTCTGGATATTTCAAGCTTTTGAAATATTTACAAAGGAAATATTCTCCAAAAATTCTAGAGAAATTCTATCATGTCATATATGACATATTTAATGATCTTGCCAAGTCCCAAGCCTCGGGGAGCAAGAAAACATCCTCAAAACCCTTCATAACCATTCTGTCCATATTTGAAGTTTGAGCAACTTTACATTGCCAAACTTGTCCAAATGCTCTCAAACTTGGTGCACATGCTAGAAATGCCTAATAAGGCATCTAGACCAAATGGCACAAGATTTGGAGTAGAGCAACTTGATCAGAATACCCAAAAACCCTTTCTGTTCAAATGCAAATTTGAACAACTTTACATTATCAACTTTTTACCTGGAGCTTCAAACTTTGTGGGCATGATCAATACCCCAAATGAGGAAACTACACCAAGTGGTGCATCAAGGGGAGATGATTAGCTTGACTCAAACAAGATGAAGCCATTTCTGTTGATTTCTAGGGTTCACCAAAGTTACATTGGCTAGTTTCTTCAAATGAGCCCAAATTTGGTGAAGCACCCTATTTTCACATGTCATTCAATCCTGTTAAGTATCATGGAAAGTGGAGATCATTTGCTTGATCAAAACATGATCAAACACCTTCTGCCAAATTACTAAAACCCTCTTCTTGATCACTTTTACTATTTACCTTGGCCTCAACTTTCTACCACAGGTTCATCAAGTTACTATCTACCTCCAGTAACTCCCCCAGGTCCCCAGCTCCATGATTGAGGGGTAAAAACCCTAGTTCACCCTGTTGGACAGCCATTTTCTACCAAGTCACCAGCTCCTCTTCTCTCTCACAGCATCTCCAGAGCATCCAAAGCCTCATCCGTAGTGCTTGCATCACCCTGGACCCCCCAGACACGGTGGACGCGTCCAGAGGGCCAATGGCATGCCATGGCATGCGATTAGGGCGCTCCAGAGCGTGCTACAGTGCGCCACCGCACTGTAGCTTCACCCAATCCAGCGCAGCCGACAGCCTCGAGCTCTCCCCTCGCGCCTCCCAACGCCCCTCGACGTCCGTAACCTCCACCGGTGCTGTCCCCCTCCTCTCTCTCCCTCCAGTGGCCGTCTCCACACGCGCGTCGGCCGCCCCGCAACGTCCACTCCTCGGCTTCACACACGCGCGCTGTCCGGAGCATCCCCCGCTCCTCCTCTCCCCTCAACTAAGCGTGCAACACGTCCACGATCCTCCCCGGCTCGATCACAGGCACCAGAACAGCCTCTGGCCTCGCCTGCAACCTCGCCGGCGCACGAGTCCATGGTGGACCGTGGGCGCGGCTATATAAGCGTGCCCCGGCCTCTCCAACGGCACCAGCAGCCTCAACACACCCCCAGCAACACTCCCGCACCACTCACTCCTCCCCAGAAAGCCCCTGTGCTCGGGATCGACCGGAGCTCCGCCGCATCGGGCAGCCGGAGATCTCGGGGTACAGGCCTCCTCCGCCTTTCCTTTTGCTCGATTTGGAACCACCATGCACCACTGATGCGTTCCCCTCCATTTTCCCCTTCTGCAGCTGCCGGAAACAAGCTAGCCAGCAGCTTCCCGACGACCCTCCGCCGTCCCACCTCGCCGCCGACGAACCCGACCTCCCCGGCGAGCTGCACCACCACCACTACCTTCGCGACTCGTCGCTGAACCCGTCCCTGCCCTCCGTTGGCTTCGCCGTGGCCGGAATCATCGCCGGTGAGCTCGCCGTCGCCGTGGCCGAGAGGTTGAAGATGACAGGCGGGCCCCGCCTGTCATCCTCACCGCTCCCTCTCTCCCCTCGCTGCCGCTGACCGCTGGGCCCCGCCCGTCAGGTTTAAAACCCTGACGTGCGCGCGCTGGCGCCCGAGCGGCTGGGCTGGATGCCCTCGGCCGTACACTGTGGCCGCTCTGGCCCAGTGGCACAGGGCCATTTATTTTTATTCTTTCTGTGATTAATTCAATTAATTTTACAGAAATGAATATTAGTCCAAATGAAATAATTCCAACTCCTAAATTCTTGTAATATTCCAACCTATTTAATGGTGTCACTTTCACACATATCCATGAAACTTTTTTGTTCTGTTCAAATTTAAATTCAAATTTGAGCAATAAAACTCCTGTTCTAAAATCCTTAGATTCCATTCTATCACTCCAAAACTCCAACTAGGAATTTTCCCCATCTTAGTTTTCCCTCTAGTATTTAACAAAAATAAGTTGACATTTTTCTGAGCACCTTGATTTTTCTGTTTTCATTGTGGTCTTATTTTTCCATTATTATTTTGCGACGATTAGATCCCGTATTTGACGAAGTTGCTGAAGAAGGAGAAGGAGAAGGATTTGAAGACTTTGAAGAGCAAGCCAATCCAGGCAAGCAGCCCTTGACCACGATACACTTGTTCTTCGGAACCCGTTTGTTTCTGATGCATGATGATAGCGTTACGATGGTGACCTAGTTGAACCACCACATGATGCATGCCTTGATCTTGATCTTGCTATATGCTAGACGACATGCAAATAGTAAGTAGTGATGCTTAGCGATGCATGTGTGATATGAACCTTCGTGGTTGAAATCTTTGCATGAACCATCGGGTGCCCCTAATGCCCGAGGGTGATGTTGAGTTAGGTCATCACTTGAGAAAGAAGTGATGTGCCGGTAAAATCTTGTGCATGGGTGAAATAATGGATTAGATTTATGTGTGACTACCGTCCCAACCAAACATGTGCAACCACACTACCCCTTATGGGACGGGGCTTTATTGATTACTTAGGTCGATACTAGCATGGTGCCCACATTACTAGTGACGGGAAGACTTGAGGTCTTTCCCGGGACGGGGTCGTGCTTGGATAGATGATCATGACTGTTTTTACAGGGCACCGGACACACCGTTGGTCCCTTCGGGTACGCGTGACATTGAAATTAGGGCAAGTCCCATGATCTATTGTTTGTACTCGAGGGCCGTGTACCAACGAGTGGACTCTATGTTAGTGTCGTCTAAGGAAAGATAATGATCGGGTGCTTTCCCCGAGTACTTGAGGTACTGCGGATCGTGGATGACACGAAAGCTTCCCGGATCTTGTGGGTAAAGTGCTCAACCTCTGCAGAGTGTAAAACTATTCGAATAGCCGTGTCCACGGTCATGGACAGTTGGGTGGTGCTACTTAAACTATGTCCAGAATTTTACTTCATCGGTGAAAGTGTGTGTGTGACGAGTCAAGGTGGTGACTTGACTCGATGAGTAGAATCATATTCATGTTGATATCGATAACCTGTTTTCAAGGTTACGTGAACTCGTTGATGCATACACTTGATGGTAGAATATTTATTCTAGCCCATTGCTAGATTGCTCATTATTGTTCAGTTTGCATTGTTATTTTGAACCACATCATGGGTTGCTTGCGAGTACATTCAAAGTACTCATTGGCTTGCCACTGGTTATTTAATTGGCCAGGCATGAAGGAACAGGAATTTGAGGAAGAGTTCTTTAGAGACGAACATGCGAACTAGGACGCTATCCCAGTCAGAATGCCTGTAGGGTTAAGGCAGATGGCATGGGTTCTACCTATCATCAAAGACTTCCGCTATTTGTGTTATTTGCTATTCAGCCCGTGAGGCTTTATCTATGTAAAACTTAGCCATAATGACCTTAATTTGTGTAAGACGGTATGTATGGATGTAAGACTCTTGTTATTCAGCTTCTGTGTGTTCAGTGAGCATTGATCTCTGGGATCACTGTACACGTGCACTCGGTGATCTCGACTTCTAAGTCGGGGTCTCGGCATGTGTCCGAACATCGTAACCGTACTTTATTAGATATGATGCGATCTATGATGTCTCTTACCGATTTACCACTATCGTTTTGGGGTTATGCATTAGAGACTGCTGCATTAACGTTAAATAGGGCACCATCTAAATCCGTTGAGACGACACCTTATGAACTATGGTTTGGCAAGAAACCAAGTTGTCGTTTCTTAAAGTTTGGGGCTGTGATGCTTATGTGAAAAAGCTTCAACCTGATAAGCTTGAACCCAAGTCGGATAAATGTGTCTTCATAGTATACCCAAAGGAAACTGTTGGGTACACCTTCCATCACAGATTCGAAGGCAAGATATTTGTCGCAAAGAATGGATCCTTTCTAGAGAAGGAGTTTCTCCCGAAAGAAGTGAGCGGGGGAAAGTAGAACTTGATGAGGTAATTATACCTTCTCCCGGATTGGAAAGTATTTCATCACATAAATTAGTTCCAGTGATTCCTACACCAATTAGTGAGGAAGCTAATGATGATGATCATGAAACTTCAGATCAAGTTACTACTGAACCTCGCAGGTCAACCAGAGTACGTTCCGCACAAGAGTGGTACGAAAATCCTGTTCTGAAAGTCATGTTACTAGACCATGATGAACCTACGAACTATGAGGAAGTGATGATGAGCCCAGATTCCGCAAAATGGCTTGAGGCCATGAAATCTGAGATGGGATCCATGTATGAGAAAAAAGTGTGGACTTCGGTTGACTTGCTCGATGATCGGCAAGCCATTGAAAATAAATGAGTTTTTAAGAGGAAGACTGTCATCGATGGTAATGTTACTATCTACAAAGCTTGACTTGTTGTGAAAGGTTTTTTACTAGTTCAAGGAGTTGACAGCGATGAGACTTTCTCACCCGTAGCGATGCTTAAGTCTGTTCGAATCATATTAGCAATTGCCACATTTTATGATTATAAAATCTGGCAAATGGATGTCAAAACTGCATTCCTAAATGGGTATCTCAAAGAAGAGTTGTATATGATGCAACCAGAAGGTTTTGTCGATCCTAAAGGTGCTAACAAAGTGTGCAAGCTCCGACGATCCATCTATGGACTGGTGCAAGCATCTCAGAGTTGGAATATACGCTTTGATGAGGTGATCAAAGCATATGGTTCTATACAGACTTTTGGAGAAGCCTATATTTACAAGAAAGTGAGTGGGAGCTCTATAGCATTTCTGATATTATATGTGGATGACATATTGTTGATCGAAAATGATGTAGAATTTATGGATGGCATAAAAGGATACTTGAATAAGAATATTTTAATGAAAGACGTCGGTGAAGCTGCTTATATATTAGGCATCAAGATCTATAGAGATAGATCAAGACGCCTAATTGGACTTTCACAAAGCACATACCTTGATAAAGTTTTGAAGAAGTTCAAAATGAATCAGTCAAAGAAAGGGTTCTTGCATGTGTTACAAGGTGTGAAGTTGAGTAAGACTCAATGCCCGACCACTCACAAGATAGAGAAAAAATGAAAGTCATTCCCTATGCTTCATCCATAGGTTCTATCATGTATGCAATGTTGTGTACCAGACCTGATGTGTGCCTTGTTATAAGTCTAGCACGGAGGTACCAAAGTAATCCAGGAGTGGATCACTGGACAGCGGTCAAGAACATCCTGACGTACCTGAAAAGGACAAAGGATATGTTTCTCGTTTATGGAGGTGACAAAGAGCTCGTCGTAAATGGTTACGTCGATTCAAGCTTTGACACTGATCCGGATGACTCAAGTCACAAACCGGATACGTATTTTTGTTGAACGGTGGAGCTGGTGCAGTTCCAAGCAGAGCGTCATGGTGGGATCTACGTGTGAAGCAGAATACATAGCTGATTTGGAAGCAGCAAATGAAGGAGTCCGGATGAAGGAGTTCATATCAAATCTAGGTGTAATACTGGTCCAACTAAAATCTTTTGTGACAACACTGGAGCAATAGCCTCGGCCAAGGAATCTAGGTTTCACAAGAGAACCAAGCACATAAGGAGATGGTTCAACTCCATCCGCGATCAAGTCAAGGAGGAAGACATAGAGATTTACAAAATACATACGGATCTGAATGTCGCAGACCCATTGACTAAGCCTCTTCCACGAGCAATACATGATCAACACCAAGACTCCATGGGTGTTAGAATCATTACTATGTAATCTAGATTATTGACTCTAGTGCAAGTGGGAGACTGAAGGAAATATGATGAGGACATCACTAACAAGGTTTCGCCCACAGCCCCAACTAATACATATACATGACCAATTACTAGAGCTCACGCACGCCAATTAAATTACCAGGTACTTTCATTTCTTGGTAATGATTCTAATGTTCATGAGAATATGATGCTGCCTAAATTGGATACATTTGTCTTGCTTACAAATGAAGGGCCTTGCTTGGAAAAGAAGGATGAACATTGGAGCAATATCAAGTATGAAGATGATGGCATGCGCAAGGGGAACAAGAACGGAGTTACAAGTGATGATTTTAGGACTTTGAAGCCACCATAATGAGTGTGTGAAGCCTTGGACGAAATATACAAGATGCCACTTCATAAATTTCATCTAGAGGCTATTATAGGTGCCGCGTCACCTTATTATTGGGCCAGTCCCATGTAATGTCGAAATACTTGAGTATATGTTGTTTTTAGAGTCCGTATGTGTGGGGAAACAAGAGTTAGGGTTGGTTTCGAACCCCTCCTCCAAGGGCCACCAAATTCCCCCCTCTTCCTCCATATATACAACCCTTAGGGCGTCGTTTAGACTTTGGGTTTTGTTTAGATTAAAGTTCGCCATAGCTGCAACTTCGCATACTTCGTTTGTGTTCAACGACCAGACAAAGACATCACAGAACCCCATTTGATCAATAAAGCTTTCCTCTTGAATTCGCAATATCCAGATTGCAATCTCAGTTTCTTGCTTGTTCTTCATTTGCCTGCAGGAAACAGACCTTCGTGGTCAGGTTGACCGTGCTCCGGCGTGGTCAATAACCTCTCGGGGTTGGTTTAGCGATTGCTAAGGCGCGACGTCCTCGCACGTTCGTAGTCAGATCGTCAAAGTCGACTTCCTCCGAAATGATAGCCACCATCTCATCGAAAGATGAGACACCTTTGCCTCTATCAAGTGGTATCAGATTTCCAGGTTGCTCGGTGAGATTTTACAGTTTTTCGTAGATTAGATCGAGTCTGTTCTTCATACCTACATTCCACGAAAAAGCCAAAAAAAATTGTTAGGGTTAGTTCATCATATCTGAACCAGTCTGAGCCATTACATGATCTTTTTCGTATTTGCTTAGTTGAATTTGCGGTTGCATCGTCATGTCGTGTTGCTGGTCTTAGCGTATAGTTCTTTAAAGTTTCGAGTTATGTTCATAGTTTTGTCACGCCGTCGCCGCACCATCTTCATCGCTGATGTCATACCACCACCGCTGCCATATCCCACCACCGCTACCACAGACCACCATCGCTGCCATAACCTACCACCACTGCCATATCCTACCGCCATATATCCACCACCAATCCGAGTTCTTTTCATATTAGATTTGTTCTCGAGATCCATCTAGTTTTGGATTCGTGTTTCCTTGCCTGCGTAGGTCTCGAAAAAAAAGAGTCTGGAGACCCCCGAGCAGTTTTTAGGCCAAAATTTCGCAGGTGAAAATATTTTTTCCCTATCCCGTTTTTAGGCTTTTCTGAGTCTTTTGAGACACGTGCCATCATATTGTTTTTTTACCGCACTTTTTCGTCGTTGCTGCCCTGATTCCGAAAAAAAATCGTCAAAAAATTTTCGTGCCTATCATCTTAGTATGACTTGGGAAGAGTTTTGAGACACTCGCCATTATAGTGATTTTCGGCAAAAAAAAAGAGCGCGGAAAAAAGAGGCGAATTTTTTTTAGAGTGTGCTTTCCCCTTGATTACGTGCAGTGCCGTGTTTTTGTTTGTGTTCAAGGCTCGCGTCTCTAGTACGGTCTAGCCTAGGACTAGCACAGTACCGTCGTTGAGCGTTTATTCAACTTTGCATCTCTGAATTGATTATTGCTGACCTTTTTTGCTACCATATTATAAGCCTTCCCAGCTCCACATACATCTACGTCATGCGTTTGACTCTCCCTAGTAATAGCTTTATCCAAGCTTTGAGAATTTTGACTACCACGGTTGTCGATCACCACCTGCTGCTGGGTAAGAACTGGTAAGAATTTGAGATTTGCTTGACGAATTTGTGACGCGCCACCACCACCATTTTCTAGTAGTCTGTAGGATCATATTTTCGTGTGTTTCTCTTGCTGCTAACCATGCCAGGATAACAAGTTGACGAGACTGACTAGGAGAACATGACGAACAAGGAGTTGCATGATAAATTTCAGCAAATGATGGGTCAACAGGTAGAAGATGTGATGACCAGTTTTGGCGACGCACTAGCGAGGATGGATGGCATTGAGAAGTCAATTGACACCAAGTTGGATGCCAAATTCGCTGAAGTACTTGCGCGTCTACCTCCACCTGCTGCACCATTGCAACAACAACAACAACAACAACAACCTTCACGTCGCGAAACAGCCCTCCGCAAAGCGAGCCGTGTCGCTCTTCAGCCTGGCCAAACTGTTGGTGTTGCTGTTGATACTTATGTGGCTCCTGCTGCTTCTGAGGAGAAGGACGATTGCGCGGAGGATTACGAGGATGAGGTTGATCAAAAAAGAACTACGTGCAACAATCAGCACCACAACCACCAGGTCATCCACATGCAAATAATCACAATGGTAGGGCTGCACCACACCCTCATGTACGAGATCATGACCATCTCCCTAAACTAAAATTGAATATTCCACCATTTGAGGGTAGATATTTTCCTGATATGTACCTTACTTGGGAGTTAGAAACCGAACAACGTTTTACATGTTTAAAATATCCCGAGGAGAGACGTGTTGTTGCTGCTCTTTCTGCTTTCGCTAGTTTTGCTTGTGTGTGGTGGTCTGAATATTGTAGATTATATCCGGAAAATATAACAACTACTTGGGCTGCTTTGAAAACTGCTATGCGTACTCGTTGGGTTCCACCATATTATCAACACGAATTACTTCAGAAATTGTGGCGTTTAAGACAAGGAAAAAATTTATATATAGGAATATTATCAGGAATTACAAACTGGCCTGATTAGATGTGGTATTGTTGAGGATGATGAGGCTATGCTTGCACGTTTTATGGATGGCTTAAATAGAGAGATTCAGACAATTCTAGAGTATAAGGAGTATAATAATGTCACTCGTTTATTCCATCTTGCTTCCATAGCTGAACGTGAAGTGCGGGATCGACGGGCCTTGGCGCGAACTAATTATTCTGCAGGTCGACCTTCATCATGGACACCGCGTGCATCATCTACTTCGACACGTCTGGCTGCACCACCGCCTACTTCATCCGTCACTTCTAGCCGTGATAAAAGTAAACAGGCACCACCACCATCAACCAGGAGTACACCTTCCGGTCCTGCGCAGAGCTCTTCTTCATCCATGGCATCCACGGGGCCAACACATGATGTTATATGTCGTCGTTGCACAGGTCGTGGTCACTATGCAAGCAAATGCCCATCTCAACGTGTCATGATTGCTACTGAGGATGGTGGTTATGAGTCCGCTAGTGACTATGATGAGGAGATTTTGGCTCTTACTACACGTGAAGAACACGGTGGAGATGATTCTGAAAATGAGACGCAATACATAGCTCCTCAAGACGCTGACATGTATGAATGTTTAGTTGCTCAACGTGTTTTGAGTGTGCAGGTGACACAAGTGGAGCAAAATCAGAGGCATAATTTGTTCCATACAATGGGAGTTGTGAAGGAACGTTCTGTTCGCGTCATCATAGATGGAGGGAGTTGCAACAACTTGGCTAGCATGGAGATGGTGGAGAAGCTATCTCTCACCACAATACCACATCCACATCCTTACTACATCCAATGGTTCAACAACAACGGCAAGGTTAAGGTAACACGTACTATTCGTGTGCATTTTAGTATCTCTATATATGATGATTATGTTGATTGTGATGTGGTACCCATGCAAGCATGTTCCTTATTACTTGGTAGACCATGGCAATTTGATAAAAATTATGTACACCATGGTAGAAACAATCAGTATACTCTTGTTCATAAGGATAAACGTATTACTTTGCTTCCTATGTCTCCTGATTCCATTTTGAAAGATGATATTAATAGAGCTAATAAAGCAAAACATGAGCAAAATAAGAGTGAAAATCAGATTGTGGCAAAAGAATTTGAGCAACAAATGAAGCCTAATAACACACCATCATCTCATGTTGCATATGAAATTAAATTTAAAAGTGGATGTTTACTTGCCACCAAATCTGATATTAATGATCTATATTTAAGCAAATATATTTGCTATGCTTTTGTGTGCAAAGAGGCATTATTTTCATTTGAGGACGTGCCTTCCTCTTTGCCTCCTGCTGTCACTAACATTTTGCAGGAGTTCGCGGACGTCTTTCCACAAGACGTGCCACCGGGATTACCACCTATTCGAGGGATTGAGCATCAGATTGACTTAATTCCCGGTGCATCGCTGCCCAACCGTGCACCATACCGTACCAATCCAAAGGAGACGAAGGAGATTATGCGTCAATTATAGGAGCTACTCGACAAAGTTTATATACGTGAATCCCTTAGTCCTTGTGTTGTTCCTATTATTCTAGTGTCGAAAAAGGATGCTACATCGCGTATGTGTGTTGATTGTAGAGGCATTATTAATATTACTATTCGTTATCGTCATCCTATTCCTAGGCTAGATGATATGCTTGATGAATTGAGTGGCTCTACAATATTCTCCAAAGTTGATTTGCGTAGTGGATACCATCAAATTCGTATGAAATTGGGAGATGAATGGAAAATAGCATTTAAAACTAAGTTTGGATTATATGAATGAAGTTTTACATGTTTTCATTGGACGATTTGTGGTAGTTTACTTTGATGATATATTAATTTATAGCAGATATTTGTAGGAACATTTGGAACATTTACGTACTGTTTTTATTGCTCTACGTGATGTACGTTTGTTTGGTAACCTTGGAAAGTGCACCTTTTGCACCGACCGAGTATCTTTTCTTGGCTATGTTGTTACTCCACAGGGAATTGAGGTTGATAAAGCCAAGATTGAAGCTATTGAGAGTTGGCCGCATCCCAAAACGGCCACACACGTGAGGAGTTTCCTTGGCCTCGCTGGATTCTATAGGCGTTTTGTGAGATATTTCAGCACCATTGTTGCACCTCTCAATGAGACAATGTAACATCTCAAATTTTCAATTTGGATTGTTATACATAGATCATATTGCATTTTCATGTTTTTGCATTTTTGTTCGTGGAGTTCCTCGAAATTCTAAGCAACTCAAGGACCTACGGAGAGAGTTGGGAATTTTACTGTTTTCGTATTTGAGTTCGCTCGAATACAGGTACGAGGACAGTGTGATTCTAACTATTTTTCTCTCCTAAAAATATTTCTAAATAAAATATATGAGCGGAGATAATATGACTTCTCCAAAATAACCGAAATATTGGAGGAAAATGTTAAAATCACTTTTGGTATTTTTCTGGATTTAATTGCAGATTTATTTGCATAGGAAAAATACGCGTTTTTCAAAATTGCATTTAGGTCTGGGAAAAATGTTCACTTTGTCCTAAATATTATTAGAGGACGGTGAAAATTTATTTCGGAAATTTTGGAGTCCGTTTGGTATTTCTTTCGTTAGTTTTTCTGCGTCGAGACTCTTTTAGAACAAAAAAAAGGAAACCGACCTAGTTCGTATAGGGTCGGGAGACTGGGCTTTATAAGCGCCAGCCCCGCCGGCCCGTTAAGCCCCGCAGCCCCGCTCGCCCGAAACCCTAGCGCCGCCAGCTCGCCGCCGCCGCCGCCCGCGCCTCGCCGCCACCCGCGCCGCACCGCCCCGCCGTCAGCCCGTCGCCGCCCGCGTGCCACGCCGCCGCCGCCTCGCCCCGCCGCCTCGCCCGCCGGAGTTCCGCCGGAGTTGTTGCCCGAGGTAGTTCTCGGTTTTTCCCGTTTAACCGATCGGTTTTGTTTTAGGAAAACCTAGATCTGTTTTTTATTTTATTTTTTGGAATAGATCGGTTCAGTTTTTTTCGCCGGTTTAGTTAATTAGCGGACGTTCGTCCGTACGTTCATTTTAACGAACGGTTTTCGTTAGTTAATCGCAGACAGCGAACGTTCGTTCGTTAGCCTGTTCGTCGTTTTTCTTTTTCGGGGTATTTATCCGCGGTTATTCCGATCGCGAGTTCTGCCCTGATTTTGTTTTTCGTTTTTCTTTTCGCTCGAGAGCCGGAATCAGGTGATTCAAAATCCCAGATCTTCGTCTCGAAGCCCTCTTTACGTTTAATCAACTTGAACAAAGTTTTGACTACTGTAAAATTTGACTTTAGGCCAACTAGTAGACCGGAGCTCGTTTCTTTTGCAGTTTGAGTTTCATTGCTTCTTTCGAGTTGATTCTTTTTGCAAACCGGAGTTCTTAAGTTGAACTTTCTGGTTAGATCTCTTATTTGAGTTTTACCTGTGCATTAGTTAAGTACTTATTGTATGCTTGTTTGATTGCGATAGAGTACCCGGAGTGCGCCGCTTGGTACTTTGAGTCTCTAGGTTTTGCGGATCATCAGCAAGGCAAGTAACACTTTGATCATACTTTTCAATTACCCAGTTTTCATTTCATTAGTCAAACCCTCACACATTGCATGAGTAGGATCAATTAACTTGTGGGACTGGGAAGTAGACTGAGGTAGTACCTATTACCTGCATTACATTCAAACCTTTGGGAGTTACTTCTACGTTTGCTGTTAGGACATGCTATGCTCATTAGACGTGGATTGGGTGAGTGAAATCCATGACAGATGTGAGTTTGTTAATTAATGGTTCAACTTAAGGTGGCAACATTAATACACATCTGGGTGGATTGAGCCACCTGGGTATTCCAGCGATTGCCTGTTTTTTTATGGACCGCCACCCAGGCTCAAAGGGATCATGAGATTATTCATACTAGAAACTTCCGTGTGCAGCCACAATGCTATTATGGGCTCCAGCATAGTATGAGTAAGTTGTGCGAACTCTTACAGTGGTGGACTAGCAGATGTAGGGGATGTAGGTTGGTACGGTCCGCCCGATCGTAAGGCGCTAGCGCTTCTGAAAGACTATGTCTCGGTCATCCGTTTATCAAACACCATGCAGTGCGAGAAATCAAACGGAGGCGATCGAGTCTTGTGGGAAAAGTGCACAAACCTCTGCAGAGTGTACAAACTGATCATGATTAGCCGTGTCCCCGGTTATGGACGTCTTGAGTATCTAGTACTTGCATTATCATGTGAATCTCATCATGTTACTCTAATTTAATATTGTTGGGTTTAATGATTACTTTTAATTGGGGTTGAGAGGATGTCTATCTTCTCAACGATGTTTCAACTACCATGATAGTTAATTAAAATCTATTCCTTTGAAGTAGGGAAAAATTGGCTTTACGCAAAAACTTAACCATAGAGCTTTCCACCAGCCATATTGCATATAGTATAGCTTTACTTCTATTGCATTCTCTTGTGTTACCTTGCCAGCATATTCCATGTGTTGACCCGTTTTAGGGCTGCAACGTTTCATGTTGCAGACTTTTCAGACGACGAGTAAGATGCCCCTTTTTAGGTCGTGGTTCTATACTCAGTGATGCCGCTGGAGTTGATGGACTCACTTATCTTCCAAGCCTTCCGCTGTTATCGTGTTAGATGGCCTTCAGCCATATTATTTGTAATAAATTCATCGTTGGACTATCGATGTAATAAGTGTGTGATTGCTACTCTGTTATAAATCCTTCAAGTACTGTGCGTGTCAGCATTACTGATCCAGGGATGACACTGATGCACAGAGATCAGACTGTTTGAGGTCTGGTCGCTACAGACAAAGAAGTATGTGCCTTTTGTTTGGGGTACTGCACATGAAGAAGCATTCACGGTATTGAAAGATAAGTTGACACATGCTCCTTTACTCCAACTTCCTGATTTTAATAAGACTTTTGAGCTTGAATGTGAAGCTAGTGGAATTGGGTTAGGAGGTGTGTTATTACAAGATGGTAAACCTGTTGCATACTTTTCTAAAAAATTGAGTGGGCCTAGTCTGAATTATTCTACTTATGATAAGGAATTATAAGCTCTTGTTCGGACTTTGGAAACATGGCAACATTATTTATGGCCCAAAGAATTTGTTATACATTCTGATTATGAATCTTTGAAGCACATTAAAAGTCAAGCAAAACTGAACCGTAGACATGCTAAATGGGTTGAATTCATAGAGACTTTCCCTTATGTTATTAAACACAAGAAGGGAAAAGAAAATGTTATTGCTGTTGCATTGTCTCGTCGTTATACTATGCTTTCACAACTTGACTTTAAAATATTTGGTTTGGAGACCATCAAAGATCAATACGTGCATGATGTTGAATTTAAAGATGTATTGCAGTGTAAAGAAGGGAGAACATGGAACAAGTTCGTCGTTAATGATGGATTTGTGTTTCGTGCTAACAAGCTATGAATTCCAGCTAGCTCTGTTCGTCTTTTATTATTTTAGGAGGCGCATGGAGGAGGATTAATGGGACACTTTGGCGTGAAGTAGACGGAGGACGTACTTGCTACACATTTCTTTTGGCCAAAGATGAGACGGGATGTTAAGCGTTTTGTTGCTCGCTGCACTACATGTCAAAAAGCTAAGTCACGACTCAATCCTCATGGTTTATATATGCCTTTGCCTGTCCCTAGTGTTCCTTGGAAGATATATCTATGGACTTTGTTTTGAGTTTACCTCGAACAAAGAAGGGGAGGGATAGCATATTTGTTGTCGTGGATAGGTTCTCGAAGATGGCACACTTTATACCATGTCATAAAAGCGATGATGTTGCTAATGTTGCTGATTTGTTCTGTCGTGAAATTATTCGCTTGCATGGTGTGCCAAATACTATTGTTTCATACCGTGATACTAAATTTCTTAGCCACTTTTGGAGATGTTTATGGGCTAAGTTGGGGACGAAACTGCTTTTTAGTACTACTTGTCATCCCCAAACTGATGGACAAACTGAAGTAGTCAATAGAACTTTGTCTACTATGCTTAGGGCTGTTTTGAAGAATAGCAAGAAAATGTGAGAAGAATGCTTGCCTCATATTGAATTTGCTTATAATCGTTCGTTGCATTCTACTACTAAGATGTGCCCTTTTGAAATAGTCTATGATTTCCTACCTCGTGCACCTATTGATTTGTTGCCTTTCCATCTTCGGAGAAGGTTAATTTTGATGCTAAACAACGTGCTGAATTGATCTTAAAAATGCATGAGTTAACTAAGGATAATATTGAGCGCATGAATGCTAAATATAAACTTGTTGGAGATAAGGGTAGAAAACGTGTTGTCTTTGCACCTGAAGATATTGTTTCGTTACATTTGCATAAGGATAGGTTTTCTAATTTGCGCAAGTCAAAGCTAATGCCACGTGCTAATGGTCCTTTTAAGGTGTTAGAGAAAATAAATGATAATGCATATAAACTCGAGTTGCCTGCAGATTTTGGGGTTAGTCCCACATTTAATATTGCAGATTTGAAGCCTTACTTGGGTGAGGAAGATGAGCTTCCGTCGAGGACGACTTCAATTCAAGAAGGGGAGGATGATGAGGACATCACTAACAAGGTTACACCCACAGCCCCAACTGATACATATACATAAACAATTACTAGAGCTCGCGCACGCCAATTAAATTAGCAGGTACTTTTGTTTCTTGGTAATGATTCTAATGTTCATGAGAATATGATACTGCCTAAATTGGATACATTTGTTTTGCTTACAAATGAAGGGCCTTGCTTGGACAAGAAGGATGAACATTGGAGCAAGATCAAGTATGGAGATGATGGCATGCGCAAGGGGAACAAGAACGAAGTTACAAGTGATGATTTTAGGACTTTGAAGCCACCATAATGAGTGTGTGAAGCCTTGGACAAAATATACAAGATGCCACTTCATAAATTTCGTCTAGAGGCTATTATAGGTGCTGCGTCACCTTATTATTGGGCCAGGCCCATGTAATTTCGAAATACTTGAGTATAGGCTGTTTTTAGAGTCCGTATGTGTGGGGAAACAAGAGTTAGGGTTAGTTTCGGACCATTCCTCCAAGGGCCACGAAATCCCCCCCCCCCGCTTCCTCCATATATACAGCCCTTAGGGCGTCGTTTAAACTTTGGGTTTTGTTTAGATCAAAGTTCGCCATAGCTGCAACTTCGCGTACTTCGTTTGTGTTCAACGACCAGACAAAGATGTCACAGAACCCCACTTGATCAATAAAGCTTTCCTCTTGAATTCACAATATCCAGATTGCAATCTCAGTTTCTTGCTCGTTCTTCGTTTGCCTGCAGGAAACAGACCTTTGTGGTCAGGTTGATCGTGCTCCGGCGTGGTTAATAACCTCTCGGAGTTGGTTTAGCGATTGCTAAGGCGCGACGTCCTCGCACGTTCGTAGTTGGATCGTCAAAGTCGACTTCCTCCAAAACGATAGCCACCATCTCATCGAAAGACGGGACACCTTTGCCTCTATCAAAACATGCCCTATTAGCAGTAATAAAGTTGTTATTTATATTTCCTTATATATCGTGATAAATGTCTTTTATTCATGCTAGAATTGTATTAACCGGAACTTGATACATGTGTGAATACATAGAAAAAACATAGTGTCCCTAGTATGCCTCTACTAGACTAGCTCTTTAATCAAAGATGGTTGTGTTTCCTAACCATAGACATGTGTTGTCATTTGATCAACGGGATTACATCATTAGGAGAATGATGTGATGGACAAGACCCATCCGTTGGCTCAGCACTATGATCGTTTAGTTTTATTGCTATTGCTTTCTTCATGACTTATACATGTTCATCTAACTATGAGTTTATGTTTTATTGCTATTGCTTTCTTCATGACTTATACATGTTCATCTAACTATGAGATTATGCAACTCCCGAATAACAGAGGAACATCTTGTGTGCTACTCCCTCCGTCCAGAAATACTTGTCATCAAAATGAATAAAAGGGGATGTATCTAGATGTATTTTAGTTCTAGATACATCTCTTTTTGTCCATTTTGATGACAAGTATTCTCGGATGGAGGGAGTATCAAATGTCACAATGTATCTGGGTGATTATAAATATGCTCTACAGGTGTTTCCGAAAGTGTTTGTGGTGTTGACATAGATCAAGATTAGGTTTTGTCACTCCGAGTGTCGGAGAGGTATCTCTGAGCCCTCTCGATAATACACATCATAACAAGCCTTGCAAGCAAATGACTAATGAGTTAGTTACGAGATGATGTATTACGGAACGAGTAAAGAGACTTGTCGGTAACGAGATTGAACTAGGTATGATGATACCAACGATCGAATCTCAGGCAAGTAACATGCCAATGACAAAGGGAACAACGTATGTTGTTATGCGGTTTGACTTATAAAGATCTTCGTACAGTATGTAGGAGCCAAGATGAGCATCCAGGTTCCGCTATTGGTTATTGACTAGAGATATGTCTCAGTTATGTCTACATAGTTCTCGAACCCGTAGGGTCCGCACGCTTAACGTTCGATGACGATTTGTATTATGAGTTATGTGTTTCTGATGACTGAAGTTTGTTTGGAGTCCCGGATGAGATCACGGACATGATGAGGAGTCTCAAAATGGCTGAGACATAAAGAATGATACATTGGACGATATTATTCGAACAACGGATGAGTTCCGGGGGTCACCGAATAAATATCAGAGTGCCGAAAGGGTTATCGAAACCATCGGGGAAATAATGGGCCTTATTGGGCTTTAGGGGAGAGAGAGGAAGGCAGCCAAGGGCTGGCGCGCGCACCCCCCATGGGCCTAGCCCGAATTGGACTAGGGGGAGGGGCGGTGCCCCCTCCTTCCTTCTCCTCTCCTTCCCTTCCTTATTCTCCTAGTTGGACTAGGAAAAGGGGGGTTCTTACTTCTAGTAGGAGTAGGATTGCCCCCTTGGGCGCCCTATAGGGGCCGTCCGGCCTCCCCCTTGCTCCTTTATATACGGGGGCAGGGGGCACCCTATAACACACAAGTTAATAGTTGTTTAGCCCTGTGCGGTGCCCCCTCCACATATTCCACCTCAGGTCATATTGTCGTAGTGCTCAGGCGAAGCCCTGCGGATCACATCATCAACATCGTCACCACACCGTCGTGCTGACGGAACTCTCCTCATTCTCAACTGGATCAAGAGCTCGAGGGACGTCATCGTGCTGAACGTGTGCCGAACACGGAAGTGCCGTACATTCGGTACTTGGATCGATTGAATCGTGAAGACGTTCGACTACATCAACCGCGTTACTAAACGCTTTCGCTTTCGGTCTACGAGGATACGTGGACACACTCTCCCTGCTCGTTGCTATGCTTCTTCTAGATAGATCTTACGTGATCGTAGTTTTTTTAAATACTGCGTTCCCCAGCAGGATCTGCTTTGAATCACATGCAATGATGAAGTTATGAAGTAGGAAATCCTTAGCTAGAGAAAAGGACCTCTATACATGCGAGTGCTTCAAGAATTGCCGGGTTGTGAACACGCAATATGACAACGAGGAATTGACCAAGAAAGTGCTATGCTCGTCGCGACATACCGTCGCCGCTGCGCCTTCCATGTTCTGTGAACATCCGCATCCATGTGTATTTTCGCATACCCAGCTGGTGGCGAGTTGGTCTCGATATTTACATTATTTTTAGGATCTGGTCTTGATATTTACCCATTGGGATCGAAAGTACCTTTCTACACCTAAGAGCAAATGCTTCTAATGTGAACAGTAAAATAAGAAAAAAATTAAAAAATCTGAATTTTTGTGTGACATACTTTCACAAAAATTTATTGTGCATGCAAAATTTCATCATGAAATCACATTAATGAAAGTCGTCCAAAAATATAAAATGAGAGTTCCGAAATGCTTTTGTAAGTAACATTTTCAGAGTATCGATTTTATTTATTTTACCACGCCTTCCATCAATGTGATTTTGCGATGAAATTTTGCATGCACAACAAATATGTGTGAAAGTACGCCACAAAAAAGTTCATATTTTTTGAACTTTTTTGAATTTACTGTTCACACGAGGAACATTCACTCGTGTAGAAACTCCACGTGGGACTGCCTCCCGAAGGAAACCGATTTTGGGCCATAAGCCGTGAACTCGTGGGCTAGAGCTTGCAGGCCCATTCCTCTGAAGGAAACCGATTGCTGGGCTCGAGGGAACCTGATATGCACCTTGCCGTCCGATACCTCCTTCCTCCCGAGTCCTGACCTAGAGTTGCCGCCGTGCCGTAGCTTGTGGCGTCACCGACGACGCCTCACCCCCAATCCCCTTAGCCTCTCACACGCTACGGCCGCTACGGCCGCTGCCATCGCCCTCCCCGCGTGCCTGCAGTTTCCACCCGGTCCGCAACCTCGGACTCAGTTTCTCGAGGTACGCCGTTTTCGCCATCCGTCCAGCGATTAGTTGTTAAACCCCACTGGACCATCTCCACGAGTTTTGGCCACATACCAGCTAGATCTGCCCCAGCCTATCCAGCTAGTGTCTTTCTACTGGGATGTTTGTTGCTGAAGATGCTCTCATGATTGCACACACCTGCAGGTAAACCGAAAGGGAGGAAATCATGCCGAAGTTCAAGAAGAATCTGAACCCTCAGGTCTTCTTGGAAATATCCATCGATGGGCGACCTGCCGAGAGAATCACGTTTGAGGTTGCAAAGAGTGTACCTCAATCTTATCGTTCTAAGTGATGCCTGTTTCTCCTTTGAGTACAGAGGTGGCGTGCGCCTGATTAGCTTCCCACTTTGGTGTTGCAGCTCTTTGCTGATGTAGTTCCGAAGACGGCAGAGAACTTCCGAGCGCTTTGTACTGGTAAAATGCAGAGTCTTTGCTGTGGAATAGCATGATGCAGTTAGTGGTGAAACACACATTTTTTATATGCAAGTTCTTAAGTTTAGCATCCTTGATGTTGAAGATATGGACACAGTCTATGTCCATAAGGGATTTAGTTGCTAAATGCACAACAGTCTTGAATGCAAACCACAATGCTAAACAGGGATTTAGTTGTACTTATAGTTTTGATGCTATACCTGGTAATGATATGGCGTCGTAATAAGTAGAATGGTGGAATAAGCGAAGCTGAATTTGAGTGTTGCAGCGTGTTTCCCTTTCTTTCCCACTTCCACATTAGGGTATGCAGGACACATTTGTTAGTTTAAGCTGTATAGGTGCTGTATTGTTGTCTTTTTCTCTTCATCTATGGTTCCGTATGATCTGATTTAACTAAATCTTAGGACTATGCCGTCTGTTGAGGATATATTATGACTTTGTTGTTCTTTTCTCCCCGCACCTTTCTTGTCATGGTAGATTATTTGATTATTTCTAATAATAGAACATGGAACCACTGCTTTTACATGATATCTCCTTGTATAAATATAATATATATCACTTAATTTTCTTCACAGCTAATTGGTGTCTCATTTGAAGGGGAGCCTTGGCGCAGTGGTAAAGCTGCTGCCTTGTGACCATGAGGTCACGGGTTCATGTCCTGGAAACAGCCTCTTGCAGAAATGTAGGGAAAGGCTGCATACAGTCATGGTTTTTGAGTTGCTGATTAGTCGCTGTATAGTCGCCGACTAATCGCCAAGTCGTTTTCCAAAAATCAGGGCGACTCGCGACTATACAGCGCGACTATACAGCGACTTTCGTCGACTATACGCCGAGCCGCAGGGCTCGCGGCGACTCGCCAAGTCGCGACTCAAAAACCTTGCATACAGTAGACCCAAAGTGGTCGGACCCTTCCCCGGACCCTGCGCAAGCGGGAGCTACATGCACCGGGCTGCCCTTTTTTTAATTGGTGTCTCATTTGTTCAAGTTGATTGCAACTTTGCAAGAGTATAGGTTCCTCCATTTGAGAGTAGTAATTTAAATGCTACCTTAGCATGTAATTATTGGCTGTATGTATAGCCTTTTCTGCTAGCCTTACAGCCTTACTTCTGGTCAACATGTAGGTGAGAAAGGCCTCGGAGAATCTACAAAGAAGCCACTTTATTTTAAAGGAACACAAATCCATCGCATTATCCCAGGATTTATGGCTCAGGTACCAAATTATTGCAACTTATCTGATTGCTGCATATTTTTTGTTGCCAGTGACAGCATGTTAGGATCTTTTATGGATTGCAAATACGAGCTTTGTAGAATATAGAATATGTGCTCTTTATTTTATTTTATCACCCATTTTGTTCAAACTAAATTGACTAATCAAATTTCTTAACTGCAGGCTGGTGATTTTTCCAGAGGAGATGGTATTGCTTCGTTAGCCCAGGCTTCTTCTTTCAACTGACCTATTGATTTAGTGTACTCTATAAGCTCAACGTTGCATGCTATTTCCAGGACGTGGTGGAGAGAGCATATATGGTGGAAAATTTCCAGGTATGGCTATATGATTTATTTGGTTATAGGCTCTTAAGGTTAAAGTCCCATGATAACTGTGCTATTGTCATATTATGCATTCTGCTAAAAGATTGTATGTACTGTCTCGTGTTCTACAGATGAAAACTTCAAGTTAAAGCATGATCAACCTGGTATTCTTTCCATGGCAAACTCTGGAGAAAACACCAATGGATCCCAATTTTTTATAACATTCAAGGCTGTGCCGCATCTTGATGGGTATTACTTATTTGCTTTAGTCATTTTACTAATTTTTTGTAGCTGTACTTTTTGTTACTTTGCCTACTAATACAACTAAAACTCAACAATGTTGATGAAACTGTGACAAGTAATGGTTGATAGTATGTGATAGAGCCAACACCACTGGCATATTATCCACATCAGTATTACTGTCTATTTAATGCTTCCCTATGGAGAAGTGGTCATTTTTTGGTTCACATTATAATTTTTGTAGCAAACATGTGGTCTTTGGGAAGGTGCTTAATGGAAAAGCTTTGCTTAAGAAGCTTGAAGCACTGGGTTCTGAATCTGGAAAACCTACATGTCCAGTGAAAATTGTAGACTGTGGTGAAGCCTCTAACATAGATACTCAGAATCAGCTACATGGAGAGAAAGGTAAGTAGCCATGAACATCAAGATCCCGATACAATTCATGTGTTATCTCTGGTAAGCTTTCTCAGTACTTGTTTTGCAGAAAAGAAGCTTAAAAGGGCAGTAGAAGATAACTCCGATGCTGGAGGGAGGGTCAAAACCAAAAAAACATCTAGTGTGGATAAACGAAGGAAAAAAAGGAAGAACTACTCTTCTGATTCATATAGCTCAGAAACTTCTGACTCACAGTCCTATTCCTCAGATAGTGGCTCGGATTCATACTCTTCAGCATCATCGGATACTAGCTCATCTAGTGACCATAGGCACAAGAGAAGAAAAGGTTCTAAGAAAGTTAAACGAAAGCCTGCAAAGAGGAAGAGCAGTCATAAGAAGAGTAAGAGCAAGACTAGAGGAACAAAAAGATCCAAGCGGTAAAATGTTGACCTTTACAAACTGTGTAGTTATGTTCACTCAGAATTAATACTAGCTGAATTGATTCCTGGTGGTGCTTTTTTAGGGGCTATGGGAGCTCAAGTGATGGTTCAAAAAGCTTGAGCAGCAGTTCTGACAATGGAAGTGCAGGCCGCCGTACCAAGCATCCATTGAAGAAATGTAGGAGAGCTAACTCCCATTCAGTTTTCTGCTCTTCATTATTTTCTACCACCATACTCTGGTAGACCGCGTGCTGTTTGAACTTAGGAGTTTATATCTCTATTTTCTTAACCCCTTTCAGTTTGCTGTGATCTGAAAGGCAAGCTGTATTTGTACTTCTTTTTTCGAGCAGCGTATTTGCACTTTATGTACTTGCCAATTTATTGACCATCACCTTCTTGTGTGTCGTATTTCTGCAATTACATGTTTGATTTTGTTCAACATATACTTGAAATAATAATAACATGGTTTTTGAGTCGCCGACTAGTCGCTGTATAGTCGCCGACTAATCGCCAAGTCGTTTTCCAAAAATCAGGGCGACTCGCGACTATACAGCGACTTATGGCGACTATACAGCGACTTTCGTCGACTATACGCCGAGCCGCAGGGCTCGCGGCGACTCGCCAAGTCGCGACTCAAAAACCTTGAATAATAATAATAATAATATTAAGTCAGCATCACTGGAATGGAAAATATTCTGAATGACCAACTTCGTGTTTATGTTGTCACTGCTATTCACAGAATCTTGATTAGAAAATTTATTCCAGAAGCCTTTGCTTGCTGTTGCATTTGAGAACCATAGAGTGGAAAGATTGGAGCATAGCGCTTTAAGATTACGGATTTGCTAATTATCATCTAGATGAGAATTAACAAAGTCTCATCTGATTCCTATGTCAGTGATTATATGTGGAGATTTGTGCTGACATTTCTCTCTCTTCTGTTTCCCCCCTTTTCTGTTTGATTGAGTCAGTTAGATGAGACATAGTTAATTCTCATCTAGATGAGACATAGCCATACCCTTAAGATCGTTACTCTTGCTCATCATTTGAGAACGTTAGAGTAGAAAGCATGATGATCTTTACTGTGTCTGTCTGCTTTCTTTCTGAATTTAAACAGCCTGCTATGTATGACTATCTATATTTGTGTTTGGTTACATTCTTGGAATGTACTGATTATTACTGAGATGGCCATGACTTAATGATCTTGTGCACAATTTTATCTAATAATCATCTTTTTTAATGGCAGACGAAGAAAATACCAAAATAATAAATTTGGAGATAGGAAAATCTTTGGAATATGCAGATAAAGGCAAACAAACGGTTGCGGGAAGCAAACCGTTACACAAAGATGAAAATGGGGCTGATGACAGGGTCGGGACGCAGAATTCCGAAGATAGATCTAGTAAATTCAGGTTTTATTTCTTTAAAGTACACGTCCTGTCTGGATCCTTCTACTACTATGCAGCGAGTGTGCAACATCTCCTGTTTTTTTATAATTGCAGGGATGATACCAACCCCATCAGGGCTGATACAACTCTGTCAAGGGCAGATGGCAACATCACTGCTGTTGCTGCAGGGACTGGCATATCTGAAGCTGGTGCAGAAAGGAACCCCCTGAGCAGTGAACCAGTACCCACCAATGGCCAAGATTTAGCTATGGGCTCTACAGAGGATGGGCGTGTCAGGAAAGGGCGTGGTTTTACGCAGAAGTATTCATTTGCACGTCGATACCGAACACCGTCTCCAGAGTGTTCACATGTTCGTTCTAGCTACAATGGAGGAAGAAATGATAGATGGAATAACTTCAATAGGTATTGATACATGATTATTGATTTAGCACATTTTGACACTTTCGATATTATATTGGAACCTCCGTCGTGTCCAGGTATGGAAGAAATGATCTTTATGGTGCACGGTCGCCGGTGAAGAGATACCAAGGTTCTTCAAGAGCTAGTAGCCCACCTAGGTTCGTATTTCTTATTCATTGGAAGTGTGAATTCCTTTGAAGTACATATCTAATCTCATGGAATTGTGGCATATTCTGCCAGCCAGCTGTTGATCTGTTCTACTTATGCGCTAGTTTATAATTTCTATGTTGAATGCTGGGAACTTCAGTCTGCCAGAGGCTGGTGGCAATTACCCCCTCTGCAAAGTATAATGCGTGTTTAACATTTCAGTCTCCAATACAGAACGTTGACTATGTTTTCACTTGTAATATGCCTACGAAATAATAGAAATATATGTAACTGATAGGAGCTGAGATCCTACCAGGCCTAGCCCGCAAGTTGTAGGGGTGTAAGGGAGGATGGCGAGGTGATGGGTGCGAGCGGCGGCGCGTCGGCGCCGTGGTCGCCAAGCGAGGAGGAGAGGGCGCAGGAGGGGCGGCTAGGGTTTAGGGTTCCGGCACCTGAAGGGAGCCGGTCAACAGTTATGACTTATTGCTTAATTCCAAAATGTGTCCTTACAAGCGTTTATATAATCCTCAATGAGCTAATAAAAATAAAGATAAGTTGGGCCAAGCCCCTAACTAGACGCGCCACTGGGCCTCCTCAGGCTATAAGTGACGCCAGTCATAACATCTCTCCCTGCCCGTGCAAACAACTCGTCCTCGAGCTGGAAGTCTGGAAAATGCTGGCGGAATTCCTCGAGCTGCTCCCAAGTGGCGTCCTCCTTCGGAAGGCCGTGCCACTGGATCAACAAACGCCAAACTCCTCGGCTCTGCTGGGCGTTCAACACCTTCTCTGGACCCGGAAGGAGACGCCCATCGGAGGTTGGAGGCAGCGCTGGTGCAGCCGCTGGTGGATCACCGCGGAAAGGCTTCAGCAAGCCCACATGGATGACGTCGTGGATGCGGGCGCTAGGCGGAAGCTGAAGGCGGTATGTGACCTTGCCGATGCGTTCCAACACGGAAAACGGTTCGGCGTAGTGAGGGCCCAGCTTGCGCTTAGCGCGCGAGTCCAGTGACGGCGTGGTGCGGTGAAGGAGCCGCAGCCACACTCAGTCGCCCACCACAAACTCCGCCTCGTGGTGGTGGCCGTCATAGTATTTCTTGGACAATTGCTGGGCCTGGAGAAGACGCTGGCGCACCTCGGCAAGGATCTCATCCCTGCTGCGGAGAAGGTCGCCTGCCGCCTCCATCCGGGCCGTCTCGGGCTGAAACGGTAGGATGGGTGGTGGAGGACTGCCGTAGACCACCTCGAAGGGCATGGTTCGCAGGGCGGAGTGGTAGAAGGTGTTGTAGCAATACTCCGCCCAAGCCAGCCAGTCCACCCAAGCACGGGGATGATCACGTGTAACACAACGCAAATACATAGCAATCATCTTGTTGACCACCTCAGATTGGCCGTCCGTCTGGGGGTGGAATGCCGTACTCAGGCGCAGTTTCATGCCCGCCATCCGAAAAAGATCGCGCCAGACATGGCCAGTGAACACCGGGTCACGGTCGTTGACAATCGAAGAGGGAAACCCGTGGAGGCGGACGATGCCGTCGAAGAAGGCACGTGCCACAGAGGCGGCGGTGTAGGGCGCATACTTGGAGAAACAGTCGACCACCGTAAGGATGACGGACTTGCCGCCCACCTTGGGAAGGCCCTCGATGAAGTCCATGGAGATATCGGCCCAGACCTGAGAAGGCACCTCAAGGGGCTGTAGCAGCCCCGCTGGTTGCAGCGTCTTCGTCTTGTTGCGCTGGCACGTCACGCAAGACCGCACCCAGTCTTGCATTAGCGCCTGGTCGCCTGGGATGTAGAGATCTGCTCGGAGAGGGTGGAGGGTCTTCTGCACGCCCTCGTGGCCGGCTGAGTGGGCCAGCAACATGGCCTGGCGACGGAGGTCGCCGTAATCCGGCATGATGAGCCGTCGCCCATGCAAGAGCATGCCATCATCGAGGCGCCACGGCTCCTCCATGTCGCCGGCCTCGAGGCGCTGACGAAGGTGCTGCGCGTCCGTGGCGCTCGCGATGGCTCGACGGATGTCGTCGATGAAGGCGAAAGAGGGCTCCGAGCGGATGCAGAGGATCTCCCCCGCGGTGTGGACGGTGTCCGTGTCGTGGTCGGTGTTGAGGCGACCTGGATGGTACTCGACGGTGAAGTCGAAGCCAAAGAGCTTGCTGATCCAACAAGAACTTGAGGCTATAGTGATCCGTGCGAATACGGAACGGGCGCCCCCAAGGATACGGCCGCCAGTGACGCACAACCTGCACCAAGCCGATGAGCTTGTGATGGCGCGCGGCGAAGGGCCTGCTGAAGAATGCGAGCGGCCCACCTCCCTGATGGAGGACGGCGCCAAACCCCACGCCCGAGGCGTCGCAGTCCACCATGAACAGCTTGTCAAAGTCAGGCATCTGGAGGACCGGCCCCGTTGTGAGAGCCCGTTTGAGGGTCTGGAACGCCTCAGTATCCTAGGAGAAGGCGTCGCGGCGCAGCAGGCGCGTGAGCGGAGCCGTGATGAGGCCGAACTCTCGGAGGAACTTCCAGTAGTATCCCGCGAGGCCCAAGAAGCTGCGGAGGGCCCGCGGCGAGTGCGGCGTTGGCTAAGGCGCGAACGCCGCGACCGTGTCGGCATCCATAGCGACGCCCTCCGCCGAGATGAAGTGGCCAAGATAGGCGACGGATGTCGTGCCGAACGAGCATTTCGAGCGCTTGAGGTGTAGATGGTGCGCTCGAAGCTCGTTGAAGTCGATGGCCACGTGCTGCAGGTGCTCCGCCCATGATGAGCTGTAGATAAGAATGTCATCAAAGAAAACAAGCACAAACCGACGCAAGTAGGGGCGGAGCACATCGTTCATCACCGCCTTGAATGTCGTCGGGGCATTGGAGAGGCCAAAGGGCATCACCAAGAACTCGAAGTGGCCATGATGAGTGCGGAAGGCTGTCTTCGCGATATCGTTCGGGTGCATCCGCGCCTGATGATATCCCGAACGATGGTCGAGCTTGGTGAAGAAGCATGCCCATCCACGACGGGGATAGGAAATTTGTCCTTGGATGTCTTAGCGTTGAGAGCACGGTAGTCGATGCAGAAGTGCCACGAACCGTCGGCCTTGCGCACGAGGAGCACCGGCCCGGAGAACGGTGATGTCGAAATCCGGATGTTGCCCTGGGCGAGCATGACCACACACTGTCGCTCCAGCTCGTCCTTCTGCAGCTGGGGTGTAGCGGTACGGCCGCACGACGACGGGGGCTGTGTCCGGCAGCAAGTGGATGCGGTGGTCGTAGGGCCGGACTGGCGGCAGACCCTGTGGCTCGTCGAAGAGGTGTGCTGCTGCAACATGCTAGCCAACAGGGGATGTGTCGTGGGAAGGATTCCGACAATAATAAGGGATAGGGTAAAGGAGCATGATCTATCGAGATGCATATGGGTGACACGGTGGTTTTAGCGAGTTCGGGCCTCTCGCGGTGGAGATAACAACACTACGTCTCGTGCTCCGGAGAGGCTTTGTTTTATCTGAGTATGTATTCGGAGATTACAATGTGTGTGTGAGAGAGAGGAACGGATCCTCATGCCTGAGCTAAGTCCTGAGACTAATGGCGAGAAAGAGAGAGAGGGGAAGAAATGAGAGCCTGCCTAGTCTAGTGGTGAGGGGTGGCTTATATAGAGTGCGCCACCCCCTCACCTCCTATGTTACAAAGTGGGGCATTGATGCCATAATGTCAGCCTATTACTAAGATGATGCTTCGACTGCCTTGTCGACTGTTGGTCTTCGCATATCCGAGTGAACCAAATGACCGAGTGGTTGACTGTCTTCCGAGTGGACGGTACATTGATATGTCCGAGTGGATAGTATGTTGCTTGTCCGAGTGGATAGTATGAAATTTATCTGGACCCACCTGATGTGTGGACCCCATGCTTTACGACATTTTGACCCTTCGTGGGCCTACCTGTTATGTGTATCCCCAACAGGATGCTCAGCGTCGATGGCGGCCGCCGTCAATTGGGGCGGAGGAGTTGCCGGGGAGGCGCCCCCTACGCCCTCCCACCGGACGCGGCGACCTAGGCGCCAGAAAATCATCGTCATGGCGTCGAAGTCCCATAGGATGGGACCCAGAGTCCGTAAGAAGTCGACGCCAACGCAGGTGACGGTGAAGTGCTTGCCGCCGATGATGATGGGGACATGCTGAGCAATACCCTGGCAGTGGAGGTGGTCTCCGTTGACCACGGTAACGTGGAGGCGGTCACCCTGACATGGTGGCTTCGGGCAGGAAGTTATGGGTGTAGCCCGTATCCAGGAGGGCGAGGAACCGCTCGCCGTTGATCATCACCGGCAGCAGCATAGTCTTCTCCATTCGGATGCCCGCGAGTGCATGGAGGGAGACGACGAGGGCGTTCGCCAAGGCGAGCCCCGGAGGAACCTCGTTGGCCAAGGGGACGGCCGGGTCGCCGAGCCCGCCGGCGGCGGCGTCCTCTCGATGTAGTCCGCGGCCTCCAAGTAGAACATGCGCGGGCAAACGTGGCCCGAGACGTAGGGCTTGTCGCAGTTGTAGCACAACCCCTGACGACGGCGCTCGAGCTGCTCGGCCGGGGTGAACCGACGGAAGGGGCGCGTCGCGGCCTGAGTGTTGGGTGCCGCGGGGCCTGGGCCGGACGCCCCGGCGCAGGTGGTGTCGGTGGCGGCCGGGAGGGCTGTACGACGCCCCGAGACGGTGATGTCTGCTGCATGGCCATCGTGCTGCATGGCCATCGTGCGGCGCTCGAAGGCACGAGCATAGTACATGGCCGTTTGGAGGTCCTGTCGTCCCCGCATCTCCACGTCCACGTGGATATGATCCGGCAGACCGCCAACGAAGAGCTCGGCCCGCTGGCGCGCCGTGACGCCAGGCGCGTGGCACGCCAGGGCTTGGAAGCGGTCGGCGAAGTCTTGCACCGTAGAGGTGAAGGGTAGGCTCCCGCGTATCGGTAGCCCGAAGCATAAGCGACAAAGCTCGCGGAAACGTTCCCATGGGGGCATGCTGCCCTCTTCCTGCTCGAGGGCGTAATACCACTTTTGTGTGGCCCCCCAGACGTGTAGGAGGCGATCGAGGTGCGGCCAGAGTCGGACGCAAGCGCGCGTTGCCCCCGGAAAAACGTTCCCATGGGGGCATGCTGCCCTCGTCCTGCTCGAGGGCGTAATACCACTTTTGTGTGGCCCACCAGACGTGTAGGAGGCGATCCAGGTGCGGTCGGAGTCGGACGCAAGCGCGCGTTGCCCCCGGAAAAACTGGCCGCACTGATCGAGCCAATTCAAGGGGTCCACGGTGCCGTCGTAGGTGGCGAACTCGAGCTTGGAGAAGCGCGGGGCGTTGCCCTCGGAAAAACTGGCCGCACTGATCGAGCCAATTCAAGGGGTCCACGGTGCCGTCGTAGGTGGCGAACTCGAGTTTGGAGAAGCGCGGCGGGGTCTGGCCGTGGACGACAGAGGGGTACGCCTCGTCGGCGCGGAGCAGCGAGGAGCCTAGTAGGCGGGCATCAGGGTGCCGCCCTGGAACAGGGGCCCGTCGACGTTGGCGAAGGGCCCGGCGGAGCTCGAGGACCTGCCAAACTGCATGGCCGGGTGCGTCGCCGGCGGGGGCGGCACATGCGGCCCGCTCGAGGTCATCGTGTAGACCGGCTCGAGGGACCCGGCGAGCAAGGCCGGTAACGAAGACGGCGCCGGAGGGGAACCGGACCTGGTGGATGGGCACCCCCGGGGTTGTCGTCGGGATGCCGCGGTCGCCGGTGGCGGCGGCTGCAGCTGTTGCTGCTGCTGCATGGTGGAGGCGCCGGGGTTCGTCGCGGATGGCGGCTGCAACGACAGCTGCTGCATGGCGGGGGCGACGGGGGTTGTTGAGGATGGCGGATGCTGCGGGTGGGGCGGTGGCGAAGGGCACATGCGGCCGCGCCCATAGGGGCTTGCGAGGAACGTGTGGATGCCCGCAACCGCCTGGGTGAGATCCCGGAGGGATCGGCGGCGTCCAGGCGGCGGAGTACATCGGTCCCGACAAGGACGGCGTGCCTGCTACGGTGGTTGTCGGCGGCGTGGTGGTTGTGGTCGGCGGCGGAAGGTTGGCGGTGGGAAGAGGCGTGGACATGACCGAGCCCGAGACAACTGATACCAGATTGATAGGGAGCTGAGGCCTAGCCCGCAAGTTGTAGGGGTGTAAGGGAGGATGGCGAGGTTATGGGCGCGAGCGGCGGCGCGGCGGCGCCGTGGTCGCGCGGCGAGGAGAGGGCGTAGGAGGGGCGGCTAGGGTTTAGGGTCCTTACAAGCGTTTATATAATCCTCGATGAGCTAATAAAAATAAAGATAAGTTGGGCCAAGCCCCTAAATTGACTTGAGAACAGTGATCAAAGTGTGTATGTGATGTGGCGATTGGTACTGGTACTCCCTCTTTCTTTTTAGTTTGCATATTAGGTTTGTCTTAGAGAGAATTCCTTATTTAACACCATGCCTAAATTTTATGCCCTATTTGACATTGACAAATAATTTCTTCCCTATCTAACGACGAGTCTAAATTTTATGCCTTTTATAACACTTTTGTCCATTTTAAGCCTAAATGACACCTAAAAAGACTGTTTTGCCCCCATGTCGTATGTTTGTGTGCGCGCGTGTGCTGTTGCGTGTGTTTGTGCGCGCGCACGTGTGTCCTGTGCGAGCGCGCGTGCATGCGTGTGTGTTTGCTACTGCATGTGTATGTGTGTGTGTGTGTTGCGTGCAGCCGTGCTGCTGGGTATGCGCTGCTGCGTGTGTGTGTTGTGTGCGTGTGTGCTGCTGCCTATGAGTGTGTTGCGTGCGTGTGTTGCTTCCAGTGAGTGTGCTGCGTGCGTGTGTGCTAATGTGTTTGCGCGTATGTGTGTGTATATGCTGCTGTGTGTGTACTACTGCCCTCGCACTGATGCTGCATGTGTGTGCCACTACCTCGCAGACACATGTACCACATGAGGGGCTAAAGGGTCTTTTCAGGTGTTATTTAGGCTAAAATATGGACGGAAGTGTTATAAAAGGCACAAATTTAGACTCGTTGTCGGATAGGGAAGAAAACGTTTTCCAGTGTCAAATAAGGAAACAAAATTTAAGATAGTGTTAAATAAGGAATTGTTTCTTTGTCTTATGTCTAACTTTCCAAAGTTTATAGATTTATAGAAAAACATATCATCATTTACAATACCGAATCAATATCATTAGATTCATTACAGAATATACTTAGTTGGTATTGTAGATGTTCATACTTTTCAATATATAATATATTTGGTCGACCTTTACCAAGTTTGACTTGAGAGTTGAGACAAATCTAATATGCGGAGTAAAAAAGAAACGGAGGCAGTATAAAAGATTGCTCCTGTTAGTTCTGACACTTTTAAGTGTTCAATTAATTGGTTTGAATAAATGTCCAAGTCTGTTAGCATTCTGAACAAGAAGAGTTGCTTTTGTTATATTGTATTCTTGCCGAATTGTGCATTTGGTGCCTTCTGTTTCCTGCCATTTTTACTCTTTCGTAGATGTTATTGTTGTGCATGGACAGACCTTCGATGAAGGTAAAGCATGATTTGCTGAACAAGTCACATACTCTTTGCTGAAGTCAAACAACATTTCATGACTTCGTACACTTTTGCCTAGGCCAATCAACATTATCGTCCATGATCACAGGTACACAAGGAGAGACCGCAGCAGGAGCAGGTCATGCAGTCCAGTGAGACGCCGTGACGGTGGAGGAAGACATCGCTGCCCTAGCCCAAGACGCAACCGTAGCCCTGCAGAACAACATAAACGTGATGCGGCCTACAGGCCTCGATCAGGTCGTGGTGGCGGTGGCCCCTCTCCTGCTAATAGAGGAAGATCAAGATCCAGGTCCAAGAACCATGATGCCTCGAGGTCTAGGTCTCCTGATGCTGCCCCAGCCAAAAGGGTGAGCTCGAAGTATAACCGCAGGCGCAGCAGCAGCTCAAGATCCAGTAGCCCCTCCGGTAGTAAAGGTGGTTTGGTGTCGTACTGAGATGTGATGGCAGGAGCTGGAAAGTCGGGTTTCAGTACTCGCTATACTCTGAAGCACATGCATGTTCTGTATCTTGAGATGCTGAACCATGTAGCTGCTTAACTTTTTTTTTAGTAAACGACTTGATAGCTTTGTGCATGAGATGTTGAGAGTATGATCTCCTGACTGGTGAAATTTATATCGATATCAAATATATTGGATTTCTTACCACGGGGTACCACGTGGTATAAGATGCTACTCTTAGTTTGCCAACTTTTCGATTGGGCCATATGTAGAACAGCAAGCAATGCGGAGAAACTTTGAAAAGTTTGCCTGCCATAATTATGGAGACTTGCAACAGATGATCCCTGGTATCCGGATGTCTTAATAGCGACCGACTGATTTATACATGGCTGATCGTGTAATTAGTACTCTCTTCGTCCAAAAATACTTGTCGAAGAAATGGATAAAAATGGATATATCTAAAACTAAAATACATCTAGATAAATAAAAATGGATGCATCTAGAGCTAAAATACATCTGTATACATCTTTTTTATCAACAAACTTCAACAAATATTTCCAAACGAAAGGAGTAAATTAGTAGCCGGCTACAACACGAGTTAAAAAAAAAGAACTTTGCGAGAAAGAAAAGGTGGGCCAAGTATTGATGAAATTAGTAGCTAACTATTGTACTCGGCTATTACGTTGATTATACGTGACATGACAACTTCATATAACCGGTTATTGGTTATACTACTAAGAATTACTATATTAACCATGCTCTTAATAGTCGCCATACGTGGCTTAGGCTGGTCATAGTGGGAGTAACTTAGCTTGTAAGTGCACCTCTAACGCTCATATGTAAATTTGCTCCGCATCAGTCTGCGAATACCGTTGCGGGAGCCGGTCATCTAACACTTTCCGCAAGCAATTGAAACAAGATTTGAACGGAGCCGGTCATCTAACACTTTCCGCAAGCAATTGAAACAAGATTTGAACAAATCAGACAAAATTCATGGAAACCGGCTGGATTTCATAAAAACTAGATGAAATTCACATTTTGAACATAAATTTTAACTAAACCCAACTCTAAACCTAATCTAAATGATCGTTGGCGTCCGTCCGGGCATTAGCATCGTGAAATGATGCTCCAGCTCTACCTTCGCAGTCTCCAGCTCTACCTCGGTAGTCTCCAGCTCTACCTTCGCAACCACGAGCCTCGAGAAGTGAAGCTGTTTGCCTCCACGTCGCTGCCAAGCGGCTGACGATGTTGAGCCCACCAAGCTTCGCTTCAACGAGAGAGGAAGAGCGATGGCCTTCTTAGGACCCGAGCGCCAGCGACCTCCCATGATGTACTCTTACTCGTTGCCCGTGGCACTCGCAGACGCGCCGACTTTGTGGTTGTGGCGGCGTAGCGCGGCCGTGGCGGAGCTAACGATGTCCTCGTCGTCTGATGTAGGGTGGAACCCTAATCAGCAGATCTTTCATGATTGGAGGATATCCCACGACGAACACGGAGAACACAAGGAGGAAACGGAGGAAAACACGAGGGGAAACACTCAAATCAACACAAATATGATCACACAAGTGCTAGATCCACGATACACATCAAGATACACGATCCAAAGTCAAATCACGGTGGTACAAAGGTAGTCTTCTCCCGGAGGAGGTCTTGGGTATCCCTTGGGATCTTCTCCGATGTGGAGGCCTTGAATCCGAGGTGGATCTTCTCTGAAGAGGCCGCGGTCTCGTGGAGAGGAACCACAAAGGTCTATGAATGAGCTATCCAAAAGCTAACCCTAAACGATGTGGGGAAAGGAGTATATATAGTGTACGGAGCGAAGGGATACACGGGCCACGGCCCAAAGGGATGCGCGCAGGCATTCAGGGGCCGGACGTCCGGGCGACGAGCCGGATGTCCGGGGCTTCACGGGGCGCCGGATGTCTGGGGCGAGGGGTCGGATGTCCGGGCTGGAGGGGTTGAGTCTCGGGTGTCTTATGTGGAATGGCGCCGGATTTTCGGGCCTTGCTTGGCCGGATGTCCGGGGCCTGGTCGGATGTCCGGGCCCTGTAGCTTCGACCTCTGGTGGCCTTCTGTAGATGATTGTCCAGGGGCCGGATGTCCGGGCCAGGGGGCCGGATGTCCGGGACCTGGAGCCTTCTTCAGCCCTTCTCGATGCAAAACCTCGTCCGTGAACTTGGGGACTTGTCCATCTTCACGCACATCTCCAATGTGGTCTTCTTCACACCTGAGCACACAAAACACATCCGTCTGAGGTAGCAACCATGTCTCGCAAGATTTGTATGGAAGTAGGGCTAGGAGTGACGTCACCTCGGTCTCGAGAGCTCTAGCACGAGCACGTGTCAATGGTCCTTGAGGCACTTGGCGATGTGATGGAGGGTCCATGGGGATGACCTCGGGATGCTCCGCATCATCATCCCTCTTGCCGAACACGTCGCCGCCTCGTCCTCCTTGTAGACGGCCTGTAAATTCGCTTGATACTGGATGTACCGCCAGCGGTCGCAGGGGACTTCACGGGCAGTGCGGTAGGAGTCGTCCAACGTCTCCTTCTTGTACACGTCCATTACTATGGACGTGTGAGCGGCGAGTTGCTCATCAGCGCGCCGGTTCTGAGGCGGAGGTTGTAGGCCTGGTTGTTCGGTAACACAACAAAAAACAGAAAATTTTGACCTACGCACTAGCCCAGGATCACTATGAAGATGCATACAAGGTTTTGATCTGATCATTACCAACTCGTAGCACAGGGGAAGTAGAGTTGGTGAAGATCATTGGTGCAGATCCCCGTAGATAGGATTTTACAACCTCCTAACCGCGAGGATGTACTCCCTCGCCAGCTTACCGGACAGATCTCTGGACAACCCTCGGGAGGCCTCAGGACAGTCCCTTGGAAGGTCCCACCGGGCGGATCCTCGGATAGCCCTTCGGGAGGCCCCCAGAATCTCGGACGGTTACTCGGACAACTCTTCAAGAGGCACACTCGAACTAAGATCGAAACTACGACCCCTCTACCAAGTGATGGGCCTCGAACCCCTCGTTGGTTACCCCAAGTGGAAGGTGTAAGATGCAGTAAGTAGAAGTGTTTTCCCCTAGCAAAGATGCCAAGGATCGAATCCCCAGAGACTCCTAGGTTCAACAAGTAGGTGTCAATTGCTAACGGCGCAATTAGCAATCAACGTGGACCTGCACACAGATACAAATAACTTTGCTCCCAACGAGTACAGAGAGGTTGTCAATCTCTCCGGCCTTGTAGTTCACAAAGGGTTAAAAGCAATATGATAGTAGTGATAAATAGTGTTTTGCAATAGTAAGTAAATAGCGAAAAGTAAATAGCGGATGTGATCAATGATGGTAATATGGACCGGAGTCTCATGATGTTCACTAGTGATGTCTCTCTCCCAAAAGACGATAAAACAGCTATGTGAGGTAAACAAATTACAGCTGGGCAATTCACAGGACCACGAACGCAAACCAATGCTGACTACATTGCAAGAAAGGTTGAGGTTCAAAGCATGGGCGGTACGCCAAAGTAAGTAGACCGAAATCCATCAATATCTACTACTAATCATCCACCTTGAGATATCTATCCAGAACATCTCGCTGGTATTAAGTTGCGAGTCCCACCCATAGTGTAAACTCAATGCAACAGACAACTGCATTAAAAGAACTTTGCGTAAAGTAAACAATCCTTGCACCCGCGGGCACAAGCACCGTTGTTTTCCCCCTTGTGGCAACAGCACATCCCCTAGACTCATGTTTCTGTCACTCAAGCTAGTCATCGAGGGGCATGAACCCACAATCGAGCATAACGTTCCCTCTTGGAGTCACTACTTACTACTCGGCCAAAGCAATAAATAACAACGGAGAACATGCAAGAATTACTTATGAACTAAAATATAAAAGAGGTGAATCAAATATATTACTCAAGATCAATCTGAACATAATCTCATAATCCATCGGATCCCAGCAAACTCAACATAGCAACAGCATAAGGATTACATAGGTGCCTCGATCATGTAGGGCAGCTCACGAGGACTAATTAGTGAAGCACAAGAACGGGAGGAGAACATCACATAGCTACTGGTCATGGACTCATGGTCCAAGGGAGACTACTCACGAGTCATCCGGGAGGCGTCCATGGTGGTGGAGAAGCTCCCAGTGGTGATCCTCCCCTCCGGCAGGGTGCCGGGAAGAGTTCTCCTGGTGCTCCCGATCTTGGAAGCGGCGGTGGTGGCGGAACAGAGATGGGATCGCGAAAAGAAGTCCTTTTCTGAGGGTTACGGAGGACCCTTTAAATATATGCCAAAGTAGGGCACCGAGGGAGCCTCGGGGGGCCCAGGCGCCCCCCCTGGCGCGGCCCAGGGGGGGGGGTGCGCCCACAGGGCGCCTGGAGCCCCTGTGCCCCCCAGGCTGCCCTTCGGACGCAGTGTTGTTTCCGGTTCGCTGATTTTTTATATAATTTTTCTGGATTTTTCTGGGCAGTTCTCGAAACGTGAAAACCTGAAATACAAAAACAGCCGAAAACAGAAACTGACACTGGGGTGCACTGGATTAATAAGTTAGTCCAAATATGATCAAAAGTGTATGGAAGTGTATGAATATCATAGCAATATCACCCAAAAGTGGCATGGAGCAAGCAGAAATTATAGATACGTTTTGGACGTATCAACATCCCCAAGCTTAATTCCTGCTCGTCCTCGAGTAGGTAAATGATAACAAGAATAATTTCTGTGGTGACATGCTATTAACCATATAGGACTTTCTCATAGTCATATGACAAAAGCTTACTGAGACAATGATTCTATAGTAATTAAGTTGTCTCAAGAGAAAATCACAAATGACTGGAAGTTTTACAACATGAAACCGAAACATCAAAAAGATTTGCAATGAACATGATGTGCAAATATGATAAAGTGATATTGCTATGATATTCATACAATCATTTCAGAATAAACGATATCACAATCATGCAAAAGACAATGCTACTTTGGGACAATGCACATTACACTCAGAATGACAATCATGCTCTCAGTAGTTGGTGCTTTAATCGTAAAGGTAAAAGAAAGGTTAAGTGCTAAAGCTTTTTATTTTGAAAACATGGAAGCAATTGTGTCAACGGTAGTAGTACTTCATATGTGTCATGTATAAAACATCTTATAAGTTGCAAGCCTCATGCATCGAATACTAATAGTGCTCGCTCCTTGTCCTAATTAGCTCGGATCCCCATGGGTTATCATTGCATTGCATATGTTTTAACCAAGTGTCACAAAGGGGTACCTCTATGCCACCTGTACAAAGGTCCAAGGAGATAGATCGCATTTGATTTCTCGTTTTTGATAAATCTCAACTTGAGGACATCCATACCGGGACAACATAGAAAATAGATGATGGACTCCTCTTTAATGCATAAGCATATTCTCATGAGAGATTGAGGATTAAGGTCCAAGCTAAAACTTCCACCATGATGCATGGCTTTGGTTGGCGGCCCAATGTTCTTCTCTAACAATATGCATATTAATTCAACCCATGGTGAATCACCCTTACTTCAGACAAGACGAACATGCATAGCAACTCACATGATATTCAACAAAAGTGTGACAGTTGATGGCGTCCCCAGAAACATGGTTACCGCTCAGCAAGCAACTTATAAGAAATAAGATACATAAGCAACATATTCTTTACCACAATAGTTTTTAGGCTACTTTCCCATTAGCTATGTATTGCATGGTTAGTTTGCTTAGTGCAGGTGGAGGTTAGCAAAAGACTGGGAGCGACCAACTAAGAAAGCAATGACAGTCATAATCATGCAGAGCGACAAAGCAATATTGAATCAGGCATGGTAGTTATATCGCTACTTAGAAACAAAAGATCATCAAGGCTTGACAGACTTTCTTTACAGTCTTGAATATGCGTGAGCATACGCCAAGTCAATCAAAATAAATTCTCGAAGGAAGATATTACTAAACCATACCACATCATAGGCAAACAAACCAAGTTGGTATTCCAATAACACATTGGGAACCCCCCAGCTATTTGAGATTAACCAAAAGAAAACCTGAACTACTAAGCACCATCATGAAAGTAGCATCTTTATCATAGACACATTAACCCATGCAACGGAAGCAAACTCTCTAAATAAGGTGAGCATGGTAATTAAAGAGAGTTCAAGCAACCAACTAAATAAAAGCTCTTGAAAAGATAAGCATGAATACTAAGAGCAGAGCACGATAGTAGCTATTAAAAGACATAGAACACACACAGCATAGATAGACATGAAAATTCTATGTAATGTTCTAGGTAGAGGTGGAGCGTGTTTCTCTCCCACATAAAGGAATGCTGAGTTCCGAATCGTTATGAAAAACTAAAAGGAAAACTAAAAGCAAGACGCTCCAAGCATAGCACATAACATATGAAGTGATAAAAATATAGCGAAACGAAAGACGAACTGATAGTGTTGATGGAGAAGGGGATGCACGGGGGCATCCCCAAGCTTAGACGCTTGAGTCTCCTTGAATATTTCTTGGGGGTGCATGGGGGCATCCCCAAGCTTGAGCGCTTGACACTCCTGAATCTTTTTATCATCTTCCCTCGCACACTTGAAAACTCCCTTCATACATAACTCATCATAATCTGATTAACGAGGTTAGTACCCTTAATAAAATAATTATACCTTGCTGAAAATAAGGATATTCTTGAAGTTCTACTGTTTCTCAAGATTGCCAAAAGGTTTTTGCAAAGAAAAAGCAAGTTCTTAATTTGCAAAGTGAAGGTAAGGCAAAACAGGACAGAATCTGTGAAAAACAGAACAGCAGGCAGTAATTGACCTGTTCGGGATACTTCTGCAACTCAAATAAAAAAAATCAGAACTGACGCACGAAAGACAATTATATAGAGAACGCTATCGAAAAAATTCAGACGAAAAAGATTATCTGATGATTTTATACGAATTTTTCTATTTAAGGACAGAATCTGTTTCCTGGACAGCACCTCACAACTTTTGAACTTTCTAGCAATCAGAGGCTATACTTGGCACAAATATGAAAAGCAAAGATACAATGATGATGCTACAGAAGTAAACAACATCAAGACACAACAAAAGCAAAAATTTAATTCATGTGGGCTGCCTCCCAAAAGCGCTTTCTTTTATGCCTTTAAGCTAGGCATAATGCATAGAGGAATCAATAATCATCATAATAATCGGAGTTATAAATGGGTTCAAATGATTCCTCAACAAGTTCATTCTTGTTCCTTCTAGGAAAGGGGTACACACCTTTGGCCTTCCCGCGTAAGCGGATTTGTCCCTTACCTATATCAATGAAGCCTTTAACTGCTCGGAGGAAGTCCCTTCCAAGCACTATATTTCCTTGGTTTGGCTCCACGATGAAGAAATCAATCATTGCAATCCCTTTAAGGAATTTAACTGGCACGTCTTTTATTTTTCCCTGGATTTCAGAAATATCTCCATTAGTATGTTCATGATAAGATGGTAGTATATACATATTAAATTTTAAAGAATCATGAACAGTTTTTGGCATAGTAGAAACCATAGATCCAATATCACAATAAGCAAGGAAGTCTTGATTAGAGATGCTAATCCTAACAAGAGGCTCCCAGTCATTATCTATTTCCAAAATATCTCTCTTATTGGGTTTGGGTTTATCTACCTTTATTAAGTCTAGAGCATCCATTCTCTTTTCAATAGTAGCAAGTCTATCTATGATAGTATCAAAATTATGATCATAAACAAAGTAACTAGATAGACCATGTATAATTTCAAGAGCTCTAGCTTCATCACACTCTAAGAAATCTCCCTCAGCTATAATGTCAAGGGAGTGTTTACACCATTTAAAAAGACCATGGTAAAAATTTCTAAGCACAATTTTTATAGGTATCCAAGGCATAATTCTCCTATGTGCATCAGAAATTCTGTCCCATGCCTTCTTCATATTTTCTCCATCCCTTTGATGGAAATCTAGAACTTATGATTCCCTCAAAGCACCAAATCCTAACATGTTTGGCTAAACAGAAGGGACTACTAATAAAAGGCAAAATAATTTTTTTTGTGATTTTTGATTAAAAGGAACTACAGCAAAAATGAAAAGTAAACTAACAAGACTAAAAAGCAAAGGTAAAAGATAGCATGCAACTCCCCTATCCTGAAGAGTGGAGTCCCCGACAACGGCGCCCGAAAATACTCCTTGATGGGCCTCAAACCCCTCATTGGTTACCCCAAGTGGAAGGTGTAAGATGCAGTAAGTAGAAGTGTTTTCCCCTAGCAAAGATGCCAATGATCGAATCCCCAGAGACTCCTAGGTTCAACAAGTAGGTGTTAATTGCTAACGGCGCAATTAGCAATCAACGTGGACCTGCACACAGATACAAATAACTTTGCTCCCAACGAGTACAGAGAGGTTGTCAATCTCTCCGGCCTTGTAGCTCACAAAGGGTTAAAAGCAATATGATAGTAGTGATAAATAGTGTTTTGCAATAGTAAGTAAATAGCGAAAAGTAAATAGCGGATGTGATCAATGATGGTAATATGGACCGGAGTCTCATGATGTTCACTAGTGATGTCTCTCTCCCAAAAGACGATAAAACAACTATGTGAGGTAAACAAATTACAGCTGGGCAATTGACAGGACCACGAACGCAAACCAATGCTGACTACATTGCAAGAAAGGTTGAGGTTCAAAGCATGGGCGGTACGCCAAAGTAAGTAGACCGAAATCCATCAATATCTACTACTAATCATCCACCTTGAGATATCTGTCCAGAACATCTCGCTGGTATTAAGTTGAGAGTCCCACCCATAGTGTAAACTCAATGCAACAGACAACTACATTAAAAGAACTTTGCGTAAAGTAAACAATCCTTGCACCCGCGGGCACAAGCACCGTTGTTTTCCCCCTTGTGGCAACAGCACATCCCCTAGACTCATGTTTCTGTCACTCAAGCTAGTCATCGAGGGGCATGAACCCACAATCGAGCATAACGTTCCCTCTTGGAGTCACTACTTACTACCCGGCCAAAGCAATAAATAACAACGGAGAACATGCAAGAATTACTTATGAACTAAAATATAAAAGAGGTGAATCAAATATATTACTCAAGATCAATCTGAACATAATCTCATAATCCATCGGATCCCAGCAAACTCAACATAGCAACAACACAAGGATTACATAGGTGCCTCGATCATGTAGGGCAGCTCACGAGGACTAATTAGTGAAGCACAAGAACGGGAGGAGAACATCACATAGCTACTGGTCATGGACTCATGGTCCAAGGGAGACTACTCACGAGTCATCCGGGAGGCGTCCATGGTGGTGGAGAAGCTCCCGGTGGTGATCCTCCCCTCCGGCAGGGTGCCGGGAAGAGTTCTCCTGGTGCTCCCGATCTTGGAAGCGGCGGCGGCGGCGGAACAGAGATGGGATCGCGAAAAAAGTCCTTTTCTGAGGGTTACGGAGGACCCTTTAAATATATGCCAAAGTAGGGCACCGGGGGAGCCTCGGGGGGCCCAGGCGCCGCCCCCCCGGCGCGGCCCAGGGGGGGGGGGGGGCGCCCACAGGGCGCCTGGAGCCCGTGTGCCCCCCAGGCTGCCCTTCGGACGCAGTGTTGTTTCCGGTTCGCTGATTTTTTATATAATTTTTCTTAATTTTTCTGGGCAGTTCTCGAAACGTGAAAACCCGAAATACAAAAACAGCCGAAAACAGAAACTGGCACTGGGGTGCACTGGATTAGTAAGTTAGTCCAAATATGATCAAAAGTGTATGGAAGTGTATGAATATCATAGCAATATCACCCAAAAGTGGCTTGGAGCAAGCAGAAATTATAGATACGTTTTGGACGTATCACCAAGTTGCACACATAAGGTGTCAGCTATTCGGCAGGGTTTCGCCGTCCAGAATTAGTTCCCACCTGAACCCAAGACAACCTTTCGACTCTACGAAACTATTTCGTGGGAGGGAGAGAGAAAGCCAGATCATGGATGACATTTGCTTGTGGGAGAATTTCTGATTTTGGAGAGCCCTCTCCGCCTCTATATATAGGAGAAGCAAGGGGTAGAGGCAAGGGGTGAAAAGACCAAAAGGGGTTAGGATATTTCACCATGCCACATAAGGATGGCTTGTTCTTATCGACCAAATGGTGAAGGAAGCCTCATGCTCCCGAAGCCCATGGACGAAATTGGCTGCCCCCTTGGGGGCCCCACCACCTTTCCATCCACCTTATATTCTCTCGAAAAATAGGGAATTCCTTCAAGACGAAAATTCCATTAAAACCAACCCATAAAGTGTTTTTCACTATTCATGAAAACACTCATGTGCAACCGTTTGAATCGAAAATATTTCTGTAGGCCTAGAACATTTCTAGTATCCACAAAAATAATTTTGGGTGCATTCCAGAACATTTCGTGATCAATGATTTTCATGAGTGAGAAGCTACCAAAGCATTTTCGGCACCTCCAGAAATTTCTGTTTTTTCTCCGGAAAAAATTCCAGAAGTTTCCAGAATGATCTGGCACCCTCCAAAATTCCAGGCGCGTGCCGAAACCTTTTTGGCTCAATGGTTTACTTCGAAACAACTTTTCGGTTTTACCAAAACTTTTCGGTTTTCTCTCCGGAACTTTTTCGTCGTTTTCGAAACTTTTGGTGACTTTCTCTCAGACTCCATGTCTAGTATTCGTCAGATAGATGACCCTTAAGTGTGTGACCTTGTAGGTTCGGTGATGTATAGACATGACCGGAACACTTTCCGATCAATGATCAACAGTGGAGCCGTGGACACCCATATTGATCCCTATACCCACACGAATGAATATTCGAGTGAACCTATAGTTGCCGTGTGCTATTCATGTTGTTTCATGATATGTTAAAAATATCCAAGGTGAGACTTACCGGCATCCCCATGGATCAACGAGTTTGTCCACTATGCCAGTTACTCGTTACCGGTTTTGATCTCTTTTCCCGTTCCCGTGTACCGGCATCCCCGTGATCAAATCACGTTGTGTCTGGCCAGACGATGATGGATAGCGTGACATCGAGAGGGACAAAGTATATATTTCCATCATCGGAGGAGAAAATCCCAATCTTGATCTATCTAGTCCCTTGTCATACTTTTCCATGAACCCGTAAGCCCCCGTAATTACCACCCATCTACGAATGACATTTAAAAAACCCCAAAGTTCATGAAGCAAGTGTGAAGGAACTCGATACTCTCATGGTCTAAGAAATTATGCAAACAATAACTTTCTATGTGTTATTAATCATTAACTTGTGAAAAATATATCTAATAGCATAACATCAGTTTGGGTCAATTCAACACAAGTTGATGCGGGGTCAACCCGATCTAGGCCGATCTTTCATGAAATGGAGGGAATCCCACGAAGAACACGATGAACATGGGGAAGAACAAGGGGAAATCACAAGGGGAAACACTCAGGAACAAGTCCAATCACACATCCACTAGACAATCAAACACACAAGATCACAAGGTACATGAACAACAAAGGGAAAGATACAAGGTAGAGTTCATCTCCAAGAGGAGGTCTTGATGATATCCCGTAGGATCTTCCCGCGAGGGGCCTTGAATCCCGTAGGATCTTCTCCACGAAGGTCTTGAATCCGGTGTGGATCTTCTCCATAGAGGGGCCGCAGTCACTCATAGGAGTAGAGCCACATAGATGAGCAAAGCTCTAGTCTAAAATGAGCTATCACATTTGCTAACCCTAGAAAGAGGTAGGTGAAGGAGTATATATAGTCTAGAGGGCGAGGGGATACATGGGCCACGGCCTAGATGAAATGCACGCATGCATTCAGGAGCCAGATGTCCGGGCGGTCGGGAGGCGTCAGATGTCCGGGCTAGCGGGGCCAGCCACGGGTATGCTTCTATGGTGGGGGCGCCGGATTTCCGGGCTCGAGGCCGGATGACCGGGACCTGCCGGGCCGGATGTCCGGGGCCTGGCCGGATGTCCGGGCCGTGTAGCTTTGGCTGCGGGGGCTCTTCTATAGGTGCTGGTTCAGGGGCCGGATGTTCGGGGCCTGGGGCCTTCTCCAGCTTCCCTCGATGGAATGCTTCATCTGTGAACTTGGTGACTTATCCATCTTCATGAGCCTCTCCGATGGAGTCTTCTTGATACCTGAGCACACAAAACACATCCGCCTAAGGTAGTAGCCATGTCTCACATGATTCATATGGAAGTTGGACTAGGAGAGATGTCACCTCAGTCTCGAGAGCTCTTGCACGGGCACGTGTCATTGGTCCTTGGGGCACTTGGTGAGGCGATGGTAGGTCCATGGGGATGACCTTGGGATGCTCCGCATCATCTCCCTTCCCTTGGGAAAGATCCGATCTCGGATCGAAATCTTCATCACCATGGAAAGGAGAGAGATCCTTGACGTTGAAGGTACCGCTCACGTTGTACTTGTCGCGTGGAATGTCGATCTTGTAGGCATTGTTGTTGTAGCGTGCTAGCACCTTGAAGGGTTCGTCGGCGCGAGGTAGTAGTTTGGATTTGCGCTCGTCGGGAAAGCGGTCCTTGCGAAGATGAAGCCATACGTGATCTCCTGGTTGGAACACCATTGGTGCCTTGTTGACGTTTCACTTGGTGGTGAGGCGATGTACTTGTCGCTCGATCGTTCCCCTTGTATCTTCATGCACCTTCTTGAGATAGTTTGCTAGTGCACTTGCGTCCATGTTGATGCGCTCTTGTAGAGGTAGAGGTAGGATGTCCAATGGGGACAACGGGTTGAAGCCGTAGACAACCTCGAAGGGGGACTTGCCGGTAGTCAAATGTCTTGCACGGTTGTAGGCGTACTCGGCGATGGGAAAACATTGCTCCCATTCCTTGTTGTTCTTCTTGATCAACACACAAAGAAGCGTCGAAAGTGTGCGGTTCGTCACCTCCGTTTGGTCGTCGGTTTGTGGATGATATGCCGAAGATAAGAGGAGCTTGATGCCGAGTTTGGCGCATAGAGTCTTCAAAAAGTAGCTCAAGAACTTGATGTCCCGATCCGACACGATAGTCTTGGGCACTCCATGTAGACGAATGATTTCCCTACAAAAGAGATTTGCCACATGTGAAGCATCGTCGATCTTGTTACAAGGAATGAAATGAGCCATTTTAGAAAATCTATCCACGACAACAAACACGTAATCCTTTCCATTTTGAGTCCTAGGCAATCCAAGTATAAAGTCCATGCTTATATCTTCCCATGGATGGTATGGAATAGGAAGTGGCATGTAAAGACCATGATATTGAGCTTTTGACTTATCTTTGGACATGTAGAGCATCGGTTGGTGAGGCGTGAGATGTCATGGAACATCTTAGGCCAAAAGTAGTTCTTGGAGAGCATAGCAAATGTCTTCTCGCGTCCAAAGTGTCCCATGAGTCCTCCTCCATGAGATTCCTGCAAAAGGAGAAAACAAAGCGAAGACTCGGGAATGCAAAGTTTGTTAGCTCTCATAAGATATCCATCCTTTATGTAGTATCGTTCCCAAGAAGTGTGAGTCAAACACTTAGTATAAGGATTTGCAAAGAAAGGATCATGCTCATACAAATCTTTTATGTGCTCAAAGCCAATAACATTCAACTCGAGTTGGGTAACAAGCATGCATTTGCGGGAAAGCGCATCTGCCACAACATTCTCTTTGCCTTTGATGTATTTGATGACGTAAGGAAAAGACTCTATGAACTCACTCCACTTAGTATGACACTTGTTCAACTTAGTTTGACCCTTGAGATACTTGAGTGTCTCATGGTCCGTGTGAAGAATGAATTCATGAGGGCGAAGATAGTGTTCCCAAACATGCAAAACTCTCACCAAGGCATAGAGCTCTTTATCATAAATGGGGTAGTTAAGTTGCGCTCCAGAAAGTTTCTCGCTAAAATACACAATTGAGCGTTTTTCTTGCATTAGCACGCCTCCTATGCCGGTACCACTAGCGTCACAATGGATCACAAATGGCTTGTCAAAGTTTGGTAGGGCAAGAAGTGGTGCGTGAGTAAGCAAGGTTTTTAACTCATTGAATGCGGTGTCTTGCGAAGGACCCCAAATAAAGGGTGCGTTCTTCTTGCTCAAGGCGTGAAGATGCACAACAATTGTGCTAAAGTCCTTCACAAAACGTTGATAGAAACCGGCTAAACCAAGAAAGCTACGCACTTGTTTGAGATTCGTTGGTTGTGGCCAAGTTTTAATTGCTTCAATTTTAGTTTCATCAACGTGAACACCTTGTGAAGAACGAAAAATCCTTGGAAAACAACCTTATCAACGCTGAAAGTGCATTTATCAATGTTAGCATATAAACGCTCTTTCCGAAGGGTTTGCAAAACCATACAGATGTGTGTGAGGCGATCCTCAAGCGATTTGCTAAAGACGAGGATGTCATCAAAGTTAACCACTACAAAGACGCCTATGTAATGTCAGAGAACGAAATGCATGAGACACATAAATGAGCCGGGCGCCTCCGATAAGCCCATAGGCATGACCAACCACTCATATAACCCAAACTTGGTTTTGAAAGCCGTTTTCCACTCATGACCCTCTTGAATGCGAATTTGGTAATAGCCACTTTTAAGATCATTTTTTGAAAAGATGGTAGCACCACATAATTCATCAAGCATGTTGTCTAAACGTGGGATAGGGTGATGGTATCTAACGGTGATAGCATTTATCAGACGACAACCGGAGCACATGCGAAAACTTCCATCTTTCTTAGGCACAAGAATAACCGGAACGTCACAAGGGCTTAAGCTTTCACGTACATGACCTTTGTCGATGAGTTATTGCACTTGCCGTTGTATCTCCTTGGTTTCCTCGGGGTTGACGCGGTAAGGAGCCTAGTTCGGAAGTGGTGCGCCGGGTATGAGGTCGATGCGGTGTTCAATGCCGCGAAGTGGAGGTAGACCCGGTGGTAGCTCATCGGGAAAGACGTCCGAGAATTCCTGAAACAATTGAGACAACACTAAATGTAGAGGTGGTGAAGTGTTAGTAGGTTTTGCTTCCCCTTTGCATAAAAGCACAAGGTGAAAGACACTCGAGGGGTTCTCACACACTTCTCTCATCTCACTTTTGGTGGCGAATAGCACTAGTTGTTTCTTTTCGCTCATCGTGGAGTCGCTTATATTTGGCTTGTGGCTCTCACTCCCCTTTTGGTGGTTCACTCTCTCACCAATCTCTCCATGATGGGTGGTAGGTGGTTGCTTGTCGAAATCACTTGAGTTAGTGACATTGGGTGTAGCATGAACTCTTTTCCCTTCATCTTGAAGCTATAATGGTTGGTCCGTCCGTTGTGGTTACGCCACGGTCGTATTGCCATGGTCGTCCAAGGAGTAGGTGGCACACAGACATAGGAACAACATCACACTCCAAGGTGTCTTCGTAAGCTCCTATCTTTAAGGATACTTGCACGGTGTGCTCGACTCGAATGGTTTCGGCGTCGTTAAGCCATTGGACCTTGTAGGGATGAGGGTGCTTCGTCTTGACCAATTGTAGCTTGTCGCATAGCTCTTCACTTGCCAAGTTATGACAACTTCCTCCATCGATGATAACCTTGACGGAGCATCCATTGATGCCGGCCTTGGTATGGAAGATGTGACATCGTTGATCGTCATCTTGTTGATGTTGGAGTATCAAGACCTTGGAGACAACGAGATTGGGACTCGAGTCATTGTCGCAAAACACTTGATGGTCTTCATCTTCATTCACTTGGCGATGCATAGCTACATGTTCAAGGGCTTCCATCTCATCGTCGCTCATTGAGTCATAGGATCCGTCATCATTGATGATCATGGTACGAACGGTCTTGCACTCAAATGACTTGTGGCCTCGCCCTTGGCATTTGAAACACTTGATGGAACTCGTCTTGGAGTTGTCCTTGGTTGGAGTTGTAGATGATGACGCTCTTGGCTTGAAGTTGTTCGTAGAAGGTGGACGACCAGATGTAGTCGCATTCTTGTAGCTTGGCTTGTCACCGAAGCTTGTAGATGGCTTGGTAGAGGTAGGAGGAGCCGAAGTCGTTGAGGCTAGGTTGTAGGAGCCGTAGTTCTTGGAGTTAAACTTGGAGTACTTGTAGTCCTCTTGAACTTGTCGCTCCACTTTGGTTGCTTGGTGTACTAGCTCGAGGAGATTTGTGTATGGTTGAAAGTCCGCAATCTTCTTGATAGGATAGTTGAGTCCATTCAAGAATCTCGCCATCGATTGCTCTTAATCTTCTGTGATGTTGGCTCTTATCATGGCAATCTTCATCTCCTTGTAGTACTCTTCAACGGACTTGGTTCCTTGCTTGAGGAGTTGCAACTTCTTGAACAAGTCACGGTTGTAGTGTGTTGGCACAAAACGTGCTCTCATGACTTCCTTCATTTTAGTCCAAGTAGTGATAGGCGGTTCACCTTTTGCTTATCTTCTCTCGATGATTTGCTCCCACCAAATGAGAACCTAGTCTTGGAACACAAGTGACGCCATTGCTATCTTTTTTTCTTCATCAAAGTTGTGTAGGCGAAAGATCTTGTCAACTTTCAATGCCCATGATAGGTCGTCTTTGGGATCAATGTTTCCGGAAAACTTTGGCATGGTGAACTTAAGCTTGCCATAGCGATGCTCTTCATTGTTTGCTTGCCTATTTTGAGGACGGTCTTGATATGGACTGTCAACCTCATGTTGCTCTTGGCGGAGTTGATGTTCATTGTCATATTGTTCTTGCCGAGCTTGTGGTTCTTGGTGAGCTTGTTGCTCTTGTCGCGCTTGAAAAGGAACTTCTTGTTGTATTCGTGCTTGGTGGCGCCTCTCTTGCATCTCATCGCGAAGGAACTCCTCTTCTTGACGAATGTTTCGATTGCGAGTTGCCACATTGCAATGTGAATCACGTAGTGCTCGTTGCACCTCAAGAGCTTGAGCTTCTTGGTGTTGTTGTGCTTGACGTTGAGCCTCGACATCTTGTTCTTCTTGGTGTTGACGTGGTCGCTCTTGTTGTTGTTGGCGTAGTCGTTGCCGTTCTTGCGCTTGCTCAAGTGTAGCTTGGTTTTGACGATGTCGACTTTCTTGGTCTTCCAATAGCTCTTGGGAACTCTTGTCATGAAGGGGGTTCCGGTTGTCATGTCGAGCTTGACGTGCGGTGTGACGAAGAGTGTTTGATGTAAGTGTACTTGAGCCGGACGTGTAGTCGGTATGACGACTTGAGCGGCTTCGTCTTTGAGAAGATGTGGATGAGGAGCGTCGGTTGACTATCAAAGTCCGTAGCTCATCGAATTGAGTAGACATATTGGTGTTGATGATGTCAAATTGTTCTCGTGTGCGTGCTTCAAATTGTCGTGCGTTGGCGGCGACTTGCTCAATACGCTCTTGCATAGCTTCACTCTCTTGATGTAGAGCTTGTTGGACACCGACGAGATGTAGTTTGGTGACGTAGTTGTTCGATTCTTGAGGATCATCAAAGAGCGGGTTCGTAGATGTACTTGGCATATCCATCATTACAAGCAAGAATGTGAGTGGGAGAAAGGAGAATACAATACCAAATGTACCTTGACCGAAGTTGAAAATGGATCAATGATCACTCAATAATGTAACCCGGAAACAACACTATTGGTACCACTTCTTGTCGATTCTCACACCTACACAAGTAAAGCTTTGAGAGGAGCTTGGTTAGGACGGTGGCACAAATTCAATGCAATTGTCAAAGAGACTCAATGATGTTGAAAATGATTCACAATTTTCTCATGCAACAAGTAGATCACAAGCAATGGGTAGCACACGAAACACACACACAGATAGATAAATGTGGTTGTGCAACCAAGGGTGAGCGAAAATGTGGAATCCACGGAAAATGCTCTTGTTACACAACACTAGAGAGACGCTAACCGATTGCTTAATAGGTGGATATGCACTTGTGCATGACCTATAAGAGGAAAAACGTAACGACTTCCTATCACAAGTATATTACGAGTGTAGGATGTGCCGATGCTTGAGCACAAGATGATGTATTGCTATCTCATATGATCTCTTTTGATGCAAGGCGTATGATGATATTTTCCTTTTGCTTATAAGCTTTGGATGGCTCTTGTTGCTTAAAAGCTTGTGAGCTCTTTCTTTGGCCACTTATGCATGCTTCTCGTATCAAGGTAGCTATTGTGTACGCGGGACACTCTTGTGTCACATGTAGATATGATTATGTAGTATGAAATATCTATGTCTATCACTAAGGTGCACAAGTGTCGTGGCCCGACAATACTCAAATGGCTAGTCTCGATGGGAAAGCTACGCAAAATGGTCTATAGGGTGACAATGCAATTGCAAGGTAGGGTGAACAAGGTGTCGTCGATGTTACCATCCTTGACGAGAATGAGCAGTGGTGTCGTCAAAGTCATTCCATTCCGAGGTAGCCTAAACATCCAAGGAAACGGTGAAACCACAACTCAAGTATCCAAGGCAAAGTGAGATAAAATTGTCAAAATAGTAGCGGTTAAGCGATGGTGGTTGCGGAAGTGATGATGGTATGCGGAAGGTTTGGTGGGATACCAAACGAAAATGGCGGGTACTAAGTGCAAAGTGGTGCGGATGGTAGGATTTTGGCTGCGGGAGGCCGAATGTCCGGGGCACGGGCCGGATGTCCGGGGTACCCAAAGCCCTGATGGACTCCGTGGATCAGATGACTTCCGGGGACAAATTCATCGGATTTTGCTGATCAAAATTGGGGAAAAGGTGGGGAAAATCTAGATCCACTCGTGGCACATCAAATCCATGGAACAAATTCAACAAAATCTCGTCAAATCAATAGATCAAAAAAAAATTTGGGGCTATTTTCGGTGGGGATTTTCGAATTTTTGGACGAAAGCACACAAAACAAGGGTAGAAAATGGTGGAGGGGGCTCCAAATTCGTGAGAAACCTTGCTCTTGATACCATATGATGCAGGGTCAACCCGATCTAGGCCGATCTTTCACGAAATGGTGCGAATGCCACGAAGAACACGATGAACACGGGGAAGAACAAGGGGAAATCACAAGGGGAAACACTCAAGAACAAGTCCAATCACACATCCACTAGACGATCAAACACACAAGATCACAAGGTACATGAACAACAAAGGGAAAGATGCAAGGTAGAGTTCATCTCCAAGAGGAGGTCTTGATGATATCCCGTAGGATCTTCCCGTGAGGGGCCTTGAATCCCGTAGGATCTTCTCCGCAGAGGTCTTGAATCCGGTGTGGATCTTCTCCGTAGAGGGGTCGCGGTCACTCGTAGGAGTAGAGCCACATAGATGAGCAAAGCTCTAGTCTAAAATGAGCTATCACATTTGCTAACCCTAGAAAGAGGTAGGTGAAGGAGTATATATAGTCTAGAGGGCAAGGGGATACATGGGCCACGAGCCAGATAAAATGCACGCATGCATTCAGGAGCCGGATGTCCGGGCGTCGGGCCGGATGTCAGGGCGGTCGGGAGGCGCTGGATGTCCGGGCTAGCGGGGCTAGCCACGAGTATGCTTCTGTGGTGGGGGCGCCGAATTTCCGGGCTCGAGGCTGAATGTCCGGGGCCTGCCGAGCTGGATGTCCGGGGCCTGTCGGGCCGGATGTCCGGGCCCTGTAGCTTCGGCTGGG